>OY728126.1:1008275583-1009525583 GCA_963277665.1 Viscum album
AAGGAGGCGTTCCAAAGAAGAGGTAATATCCATTACCGATCTTTTCAATTTCTTTCTTCTTCAACTTCTTCTTCTTTAGTTGTTTCATGATAAAGTAATAACATAAGTATTAATTACATACTGATATGTTATTATAAATATTAAACAACCCTAATTCACCTTCTATCCATCCTACGGAAAAATGAAATCACCGCGCGTGTGTACGTACGGAATACCGTCTCCACGCCGTGGTGTAATCTATTTTCCACCATCACCTTACAAGGATGGGTATAATGGTGTAATGAGTAACTATTTATGATTATTATAAAGTAATATTGATACTGAAATAATATATATATACTCCAATGCAATTCCACGATCATAGGAACGATATCATCACTCGTGCTTACGTAGGGAATACCGTCTCCACGATGTGATGCGACTCGTTCTACATGATCATCATTACATAGTAATTATATAAATGAATTGAATGAATAAATATGATATATGTTACACTAATACCATTATGGATATATGGTATATATAACCTTAAAAGAAGAATAAGAATTTATTCGGCAAAACAAGCATAAGAACGAAAGACAATAAGGACCCGAGTAACAAGTAACAATGAAATATTACTAACAACAAGCTAAGAATATGACCATATATGATATAATATCAGTATTTATGATTCTGGAATAAGTCAATAACATTATTTAAACCATTATACAGGAGCTTCGGACACGTACAAAGAAAATCGGACATAAGGTAAGGGAAATATCACAATCTCATTTTTATCTGAGATTGTTTATACTTTGGTATTTACTGTGGAGTATTTTATCATCCACATCCATGTTTCCTCAATATGTAATATTATTTCCATCCACGTACAACTGTTTGAATCCAATTTTACCCTTCGGTGAGTTTTTAGTAAAAGATATGAAAGGAATCCTTTGTCGTTTTTCGTACGAGGTACTTTTTGACTTTTCCGACAAAAGTACAAAGAATGTTTTTTTAAATTATACGGCATGAATGGATTTCTAAAACATTATTTCCAAGAAGCTTCCTTTACAAGTATTCAAGAATATTTTTAATCAACTTGTTTTAGTTTAAAATTGTATGACATGTTAAGAAAGGAAAAGTGTTTTTGAAGTAGAAAGGATATTTTCCTCAAGAATAGTGTTCAATTATTTTATCAAAATTATTTTCCATCTAAGATAATAAAAGGGTTCTGTTTTTATCCCTATTTTTACATGGATTTGATTATGTTGTGATGGAAATATTTTTATGAATTCCTTTATCTTATATGAATTGTTTTATGATGTAATGGTGTTTAAGAATCCCATTTTTATTACATGGGTTATGCTATGATGTAAGGTTTATGATTATGTGGCACACATAAGAAAGGATTCATTATAAGATGGGTGGGACCTATATCTCCCTCCAATTCATTGGGTAAAGATTTTATATCTCATGAGATAGACATGGCTAGAACGGTATGTTATACCGGTTCAGTGAAACAGGACTGGAACAAGGGTGACTCGGTTCAGAAAGGGACTTTGTCAACTAAGATAGTCTTGGAAATGAGTCATGACTAACAAGAAATGATTTTCCATGATTATGTGTGAATGCCACAAAGTTTCAAGTTTCATGTTATGATTATGGGGATCTCATTTTCACTTCTATGATTTATTTCATGTTAAGATATTATGATCTCTTTTGCAGGTTATGATTTTCAAAAAGATATGATATGATTTTTATTTCCTTTATTTGCCCTTGCTGAGCATTTGAACTCACCCTTTTATGTTTTCTTTTCCCCAGGTCAAGAAGATGGATATTAAGTAGAATATGCTAAAAGGGACCCTAGATATGATGAAATAAATGGGAGACACTGTAGAAGATTTATGAACCAGTTGTTTATGTTTCCCAGTTTCTAAAGACACTATACCTATACGGTCCTTTCTGGTTTTGCCATATGTTGTAATAAGTGTGCTTCAATTTTGAAGTATTAACAATGTATGTAATGTATGGGTCGTTATAGTTGGTATCAGAGGAAAGGTATAGTCAACCTTTGGAAACTAGGATGTGAAAGCCTCAGTAAGAACCCGAAGGATAAGTCTAAGAATAGAACACAATCTTAGTGTTTTAGAAATGGCCATGAATACCCTAGGATAAGACCTTAGGTGTGAAATTTTATTCTTGATTATGTGGTTTTTCTATTATAATTAGTGTTGCTCACACTATTCTTCTTGGTTTTAGTAAATGGATGGAACCCGAAGGAACCGTGTTAATGAAGAATGCTATGGGCAATGCAATGATTGTCCCCATGAGCAACCAAACGATATGGGAGCTGGAATGAAAAATCTTGTAGCCATGCTCACACAACTTTCTCAAGCTATGAATCATGGAGGACTTCCAAACGAGCAAAGGAAGGAGCAACATTCTGTTGAATCCTTCATGAGGCAGCGTCCACCTTCTTTCAGCGGGTCTACTGATCCATTAGTTTCTGAACAATGGATTAGTACTACTGAAAAGATATTTTCAGTTCTTCAATGTTCTGAACATGATAAAGTCATCCTAGCAGTGTATCGTTTGGAAGAAGATTCTGATCAATGGTGGAATCTTATTAATAATACGAGGCAAAGGGATGAAATTGAGTCTATGGAATGGGACGAGTTCATGAACTTATTTTTCAATAAGTACTTCCCTCGTATTCTCCGAACAAAGATGGAGAAATAGTTTCTTGAACTGAAGCAAAGGGATGATGAATCTGTTGGTACCTATGAAGCAAATTTTACAAGACTTGCAAGGTATGCTTCTGGTATTATTACCCAACCTGAGAGTAAGATCGATCGATTCTTTAGTGGCTTAAAACCAAGTCTTCGAAGGGCGTTATCCATAAGGGACTTCAATAGCTACGAGGAAATCGTTCGATGTGCTCTCAAAGTCGAGATGGATATTGGAGTAACCCATCAGTCACATGGGTTTGATAAGAAGAGGAAGATGGAATTCAAAGGAAAATCTAAAGAGCACACTGAAAAGAAGATGAGCTTTCCCTTATGCTCAAAGTGTGGAAAGAAACATGGAGGGAGTTGTCTTAAAGGGACACGTAAATGTTTCAAATGTGGAAAGGAAGGTCATCGGGCATTAGAATGCCGCGATAATGGGAAGAAGATGTCTAATGATGCAAACAAAGGAAGGGATACACAGAATGAACCTACTACACGTCAATGTTTCAAGTGAAAGGAGATGGGGCATTATGCCAATCAATGCCCAAATCCAATGGTTGATGATGATGGTCGACGTCAACAAAATCTTAAGGCTAAAGACAAAGGAATGTAACATGCAATTTCTACCAGTGATGTGGAGTACGATAACGAAGTGGTGAAAGGTACACTTACCATCCACTCTAAAGTAGAAAATATTTTATTTGATTCTGGATCCACCCACTCTTTTATTTCTGAAAAATTTTCTAAGGGTATCACCGTATTACCTCAACAGTTAGATGTTGAGTCAGCTATGAGAACACCTAATGGCACAACAGTCGCATCAAAAGTTTATAATTCTTCTCCGATCGAAGTTTGTGGGAAAGTGCTTCCTACAAATCTTGTGATCCTTCCTTTAGTGGAATTTGATGTGATTCATGGCATGGATTGGCTTTCTCTACATGGAGCTCATATCAATTGCCAAAGAAGGGAAGTCACATTTCATATTCCAGATCAATCTACGATCGTCTATCGATGGAAGGATGAATATAACCTTCCAGTGGAAATTCATTCCATCTTATGGGTCTTGATTCTACTAAATGAAGGTTATTTATCTCAAATGGTTGGTGAGAAACTTACGATTAAGAATATTCCCATCGTACGGGAGTTTGATGATGTCTTTCCGGAGGAATTACCAGGTCTTCCACCAAATCGTGAAGTAGAGTTTTCAATAGAACTCGTACTGGGTGCTTTTCCTATTTCAAAGACACCTTATAGAATTGACCCAATTCAGTTGCAAGAATTGAAGAAGCAACTCCAAGAGAATCTTGATAAGGGATTCATACGCCCTAGTGCGTCACCTTGGGGAGCACCTGTTCTATTTGTTAAGAATAAAGATGGATCAATGAGACTCTGCATTGATTATCGAGAACTTAACAAGATCACTATCAAGAACAAATATCCTCTCCCACGCATTGATGACTTATTTCACCAACTACGCGGACCTCAATACTTTTCCAAGATTGATCTTCATTCAGGGTATCATCAATTAAGGGTTAAAATGGAGGATATACAAAATACGGCCTTCCGTACAATGTATGGACACTATGAATTTTAGTGATTCCATTTGGTCTTACTAATTCCCCTGATATCTTCATGGATCTAATGAATAGAGTCTTTAGAGACTATCTTGATCAATTTGTGGTAGTCTTTATAGATGATATACTTGTCTATTCAAAGAGAATGGAAGAGCATGACGATCTCTTGAGAATTATATTGAAGACCCTGAGAAAGGAGAAGCTTTATGAAAAATTTACCAAGTGTGAATTTTGGCTTCAAAAAGTTGCATTTTTGGGTCACATAATCTCAAAAGAGGGGATATCTGTGGATCCAGCAAAAATAGAGGTTATCGAAAGATGGTCAGGACCAACAACAGTAACTGAGATCCAAAGTTTTCTTGGTTTGGCTGGATATTATTGACGTTTTGTAAAAGATTTTTCACGATTATCTAATCCACTCACCAAGTTGACTCGGAAAGGAGTTAAGTTTGTTTGGACAGAGGAATGTGAAGATAATTTCAAGGAGTTGAAAAGAAGGTTATCTAGTGCACCTGTGCTCACACTGCCTTGTAGTGGAGAAAGTTTTGTGATCTACAGTGATGCATCCAAGAAGGGATTGGGGTGTGTTCTTATTAAAAATGATATGGTGATAGCTTATGCCTCACAACAGTTGAAAATCCATGAACAAAATTACCCAACACATGATTTGGAGTTGTTGGCGGTAATCATTGCCTTAAAGATTTGGAGACATTACCTTTATGGTGAAAGGTGTGATATTTATACTGATCATAAAAGTTTAAAGTATATTTTCACACAAAAGGAGCTGAATATGTGTCAAAGAAGATGGTTGGAGCTGATTAAGGATTATGACTGCTCAATTCATTACCACCCTAGGAAAGCAAACAAGGTGGCAGATGCATTAAGTCGACAAGACCATGCTATTTTAACCATGATGAGGATCACAAAAGATCCAATATTTATGGATTTACAATGGATGGATCTTGGAATTATAATGGAAGGGGAAAAATATTATCTTTCTCAAATTAATGTTCAACCATCTATACATGTGAAGATTAAAGAGGCACAGAAAGAAGATGTAGAGTTACAAAAGAAGGTGAGAAATGTTCCGGAATTCAACCTTGATTGTGATGGGATAATAATATTCAGGAATCGGGTTTGTGTTCCTCCCATCCCCGAATTAAAGAAGGAGCTGCTAGATGAGGCTCATAGTTCTTCATTCTCTATTCATCCTGGAAGCACAAAGATGTATAGGGACCTGAAAGAGTACTTCTGGTGGGATGGCATGAAAAGAGATGTTGCTGAATATGTCTCTCGATTCTTGGTTTGTCAGAAAGTTAAAGCTGAGAGACAAAAGTGTAAGGGGATGTTACAACCATTACCCATACACGAATGGAAATGGGAAAACATCACTATGGACTTTGTCACAGGACTTCCTAAAACATCCAAAGGCAATAATTCTCTTTGGGTCATAGTTGATCGTCTTACAAAGTCTGCACACTTCATTGCTATTAGAGATGATTTCTCTCTAGATCAGCCTGCCAGGATATATGTAATGGAAGTGGTAAGATTACATGGAGTACCAATTTCTATTATATCTGATCGGGATCTGAGATTTACCTCGAAGTTCTGGCGAAGTCTTCAGCATACTCTGGATACAGAGTTGAGTTTCAGCACTGCTTATCATCCCCAGACAGACGTTCAGTCTGAGAGAACAATTCAAACCCTAGAAGATATGTTGAGATCTTGCTCTATGGATTTCAAAGAAGGTTGTGATCAACACCTACCTTTGGTGGAATTTTCTTATAATAATAGCTTTCACTCCAGTATTCAGATGGATCCTTATGAAGCTCTCTATGGAATTAAATGTAGGACTCCAACATGCTGGGATGAAGTTGGGGAAAGAAAGCTATTAGGACCTGATCTCGTTGATGAAATGGCAGAAAAGGTCAGATCTATTCAAAAACACATAAGAGCAGCTGATTGTCGCCATAAAAGTTATGCCGACAATCGAAGAAAAGACCTAGTGTTTGAAGTGGGTGATAAAGTGTTCTTACGAATATCTCCCTCGAAGAGGGTTGTGAGATTTGGAACAAAGGGGAAGTTGAGCCCTAGATATATCGGTCCTTTCGAAATACTAGATCGTGTTGGAAAGGTAGCTTACCGATTGGCGCTTCCACTGAATCTCTCTCAAGTTCACGATGTGTTCCATGTATCTCTCCTGAGAAAGTACATACCTGATCCTTCACATGTACTCACCTCAGAAGTTGTGCCGCTGGAGAAAGATCTTTCTTATGAAGAACAACCGATAGAGATTCTGGATCGTAGCGAAAAAGTCCTACGAAACAAGAGCACTCGATTGGTGAATGTTTTATGGAGGAACCACAAACTTGATGAAGCTACATGGGATCTTGAGGATATGATGAGGGAGAAGTATCCTCATCTGTTTGTTACAAAGTGACGAATTTCGAGGGCGAAATTCTTTTTAAGGGGGGTAGAATGTAACACCCGAGATTTTTATGTGTAATATTTTGTTTTTTATATATCATCAAAGGATTCTTTCACTACATACTAGCTTGGATTACTTTACATGCAATCCCAACCTTCCTCGATATCTTGCGTCGTACGTGATACTGAGTTTCACTAAACAACGATATGCTATTAAAATATTATTAAAACTAGTCGTTATGAATAGTAATAACCACTTTTTGAAATTTTATAAATTTTATTTTTCAAAATGGACTTCATTTTTGGATTCGGAATACCGAAATTAGCCTAGGGTGAAATTTTGTTATTTTTCTGAAAACATTCAATTTTTGATGAATAGTGAAACCACTACGTGGTAGGTTAAAAACTGAATTTTTGCATAAAACTTAATTTTACCGCTTCTGTGAATGGAATTTCGAAAATCTGACAGACACGGTTGATATCAGTAAGTAAAATGTGGTTCAATGAGATAAAAATAATTTTTTGGTGAATAGTAACTTTTTACTCTTTTTACCGCGGTTAATAGTAAATAGGGTAACTAAGGGTAAATATGATATTACTATTACCCTAACACATGTCCTAATTCTATTGGATAAGTTTAATTCGACAAAAAACAAACTTAGGAATAAAATATGACCATTTAGGCCCATTTGGATTAGATTAGGACATTTATTATTAATTTATTTAAAGAAGGGTTAAAATAGTTAAAATCAAAGTTTAATAAGTAAATCATTTTTAATATGGTGTTATACATAAGATAAATTAGACTATAAATATTAATTAGAAAGCTAAAAAGCTTTCCTACATAATGGTAATTTATTTATAATTTTTAGACATTAAATAATGTACATTATTTATGACATAATGATGATGCAATAATTATCTTATTTATGAAATATTGACATAATTGATGTTATAAACACCAAAATAAATGTAATTTGAGACTTTTTATGAATTCCACTAATTTTCTAGGTTATTATGATATATTAGTGTTAATTTAATCAACTTTGTTCGAACATATAATTCTGTTATGACTTTCACAAAAATCATATATCAAATAGTGTCAAAATTGACACAAAATAGTTTTTAAATCAAATATTATATTATTAATTGTTATTTTATTCCTAAAAATATATGGATCGGCCAAATTACTTAGTTAAGGATATATATATTAATAATAAACAATTTGGAGTTCGTTTGGCATGTTATAGTATGTGTATTAACCATGTAGTGAAAGAAAACAAAAAGACACGGTAAAAGTTATATTATTTAACTTAGAGTTAAATCTAATTGATAAGGTTAAAATAATACCCTAAACTTGTCTAAATCCTATTGGTTGATAGGATTTCGACCCATCCCCACTTTAGCTTCGAAATAAGACCCTTTGGAACCATTATAAACCGATTTTGGCTTTAATATAAAATAATATTTTGAGATATTCCTAAGGTTCCCCTCTCCTCCCTTATAAAAGGGCACCTCCTCCCCCTCCTCCTCACACCAATTTGAGCACTAAAGCTCGGCCAACCCCTTCCATTTTCTCCTCTCCACTTCCCTATAATAATCCTAGAGGTCCTGGTCTTCTTCAAAGACCAATCATAGTTCCCTAAGTGGAGGATTCAAGGAGGCAATCCAAAGAAGAGGTAATATCCATTACCGATCTTTTCAATTTCATTCTTCTTCAACTTCTTCTTCTTTAGTTGTTTCTTGATAAAGAAATAACATCAGTATTAATTAAATACTGATATGTTATTATAAATATGAAACAACCCTAATTCATCTTCTATCCATCCTATTGAAAAATGAAATCACCGCGCGTGTGTACGTACGGAATACCGTCTCCACACCGTGGTGTAATCTATTTTCCACCATCACCTTACAAGGATGGGTATAATGGTGTAATGAGTAACTATTTATGATTATTATAAAGTAATATTGATACTGAAATAATATATATATACTCCAATGCAATTCCACGATCATAGGAATGATATCATCACTCGTGCGTACGTACGGAATACCGTCTCCACGATGTGATGCGACTCGTTCTACATGATCATCATTACATAGTAATTATATAAATGAATTGAATGAATAAATATGATATATTTTACACTAATACCATTCTGGATATAAGTTATCTATAACCTTAAAAGAAGAATAAGAATTTATTCGGCAAAACAAGCATAAGAACAAAAGGCAATAAAGACCCGAGTAACAAGTAACAATGAAATATTACTAACAAGAAGCTATGAATATGACCATATATGATATCATATCAATATTTATGATTCTGGAATAATTCAATAACATTATTTAAACAATTATACAGGAGCTTCGGACACGTACAAAGCAAATCGGACCTAAGGTAAGGGAAATATCACAATCTCATTTTTATCCGAGATTATTTATACTTTGGTATTTACTGTGGAGTATTTTATCATCCACATCCATGTTTACTCAATATGTAATATTATTTCCATCCACGTAAAATTTTTTAAGTCCAATTTTACCCTTCGGTGAGTTTTTAGTAAAAGATATGAAAGGAATCTTTTTTCTTTTTTCGTACGAGGTACTTTTTGACTTTACCGACAAAAGTACAAAGAATTTTTTTTAACTTATACGGCATGAATGGATTTATAAAACATTATTTCCAAGAAGCTTCCTTTATAAGTATTCAAGTTTATTTTTAATCAACTTCTTTTAGTTTAAAATTGTATGACATGTTAAGAAAGGAAAAGTGTTTTTGAAGTAGAAAGGATATTTTCCTCAAGAATAGAGTTCAAGTATTTTATCAAAATTATTTTCCATATAAAATAATAAAAGGGTTCTGTTTTATCCCTATTATTACATGGATTTGATTATGTTGTGATGGAAATATTTTTATGAATTCCTTTATCTTATATGAATTGTTTTATGTTGTCATGTTTTTTAAGAATCCCATTATTATTACAAGGGTTACACTATGATGTATGGTTTATGATTATGTGGCACACATAAGAAAGGATTCATTATAAGATGGGTGGGACCTATATCTCCCTCCAATGCATTGGGTAATGATTTTATATCTCATGAGATAGACATGGCTGGAACGGTAGGTTATACCGGTTCAGTGAAACAGGACGGGAACGAGGGTGACTCGGTTCCGAAAGGGACTTTGTCCACTAAGATAGTCTTGGAAATGAGTCATGACTAACAAGAAATGATTTTCCATGATTATGTGTGCTTGCCACAAAGTTTCAAGTTTCATGTTATGATTATGGGGATCTCATTTTCACTTCTATGATTTATTTCATGTTAAGATATTATGATCTCTTTTGTGGGCTATGATTTTCAAAAAGATATGACATGATTGTTATTTCCTTTATTTGCCCTTGCTGAGCATTTGAGCTCACCCTTTTATGTTTTCTTTTCCCCAGGTCAGGAAGATGGATATTAAGTAGAATATGCTAAAAGGGACCCTAGATATGATGAAATAAATGGGAGATACTGTAGAAGATTTATGAACCAGTTGTTTATGTTTCCCAGTTTCTAAAGACACTATACCTATACAGTCCTTTGTGGTTTTGTCATATGTTGAAATAAGTGTGCTTCAATATTGAAGTATTAACAATGTATGTAAAGTATGGGTCGTTATATTATCCCTCCACTATTGGCCACTCTGTTAGCATCCTCCTTTCACCGCACTCCTCTAGGAATGATAGAACTGGCCTCACACTAACTTCATCCCGGATCCATATCTGGATCATTTCAACCAACGAAGAAAAATAATAATGAAAATAGGGAAAAAGTCAAAGACCAAGAACACCCAAAGTTGATGGATCTGGGCCTTGTTTATGTCGGCCTTGATCCATCCATGTTTGAATTTAATAATGGAGGTTAAAAGATCATCAACTCCTAGCATGGATAATCTTTGAATCAAACCCCCAACAGAAAACCCATCATGTAATAATGATAAACCCATCGATCAACCTATTTGTGAATTGATATGCTTTCATCGTTAGATGAAAATAACAAGAAAGAAAAACACACCAAAAATAAACCCCCTACATGGATTTAGTTTTAGAATTGACGCAGATTGATTGTGTCATCATCATTCATCGATCCTTGATCCTTGATCCTTGATCCTCGATCCTCAATCCTTGATTCATTGTCTCGTCGTCGTCATCTGTTCACCAATGAGATTATTTTTCCAAGGCTCTTATCCAACACTCCTTGAGAAATTCTTCAGTATCATTCACCCAATCTTGTGTCCCTACCAATGGTTAGATAAGGAAAATGCGTTTCTGCGTTAAATGCATTTTAGCATTAGATATAATTTAGTGTTACCATTGCAGCATTGTTCTGTCACCATGTTGTTTCATTCATGAAATTGAATGGTATGCCACGTATCTACATCGCAGCATCTCCACGCTATGAAAAAAAAATTAAACTTCTTTAAGTTTAAAATATTATTCATTAAAATTTCCAAAAAATTAACTTTTATAGTCCCCCACATCGGTCAATGATAACCCCACCTAAGTAAAATTCCACATTATGAACTCAACGGTGGTATCAGATTTCCAATCTGAGTAACTATTCATGAATTATTCATATTTTAAAATATATTAATTTTATTTAATTATTTTATTTACAGTTATGTTATTTTCGAGTTTTCTCACTAGAGACTCGCACCGACTAACGTTAAGTCGTTCCTAGGGTAAAATCATCTTCCTGAACAACGAAGTGCCCCAGGATTTTGGATCCGGGCCCCCATTTAATATTTTTTTTAATTTTTCATGATAACCAGTTACTCATGCTATTAAAAACTTAACAGTTTTCATCAAACATTTCTGGGCACACCGGGCCTCGGAATCGTACGCCGTCTCAGTGCTTGGTCTCAAATTTTCCCAAGATATTTTTTAAAAATAAAACAAGGAAAATACAAGTCATTAAATTCTCCCCACCTTAAGGATTTCTATCCCTAAAATTAAATCCCAGGGATACCTAAATAGATGAGGATGTGCGAACGTACCTGAGCCCCCCAATCCCATGTGATCATCTAGAGTTTCTTGTGCTACCACTGAACACGAACTAAAGGAACAGACTACCCATAGAGGGTCCTCTCATACTGATCCTTGATCTCCCTAAACAGGATGCAAATCAGGAATACCTATTAGAAACTATCTTCTATGGGACTCTATGGAGTCGAGCTATCTCATGCATGTAGATGCATCCCAAGATCTCTATTAAACTCTTCTCCAAAAAAGATAAGAAGTGGCCAACTTGGTAAGTCGGTCAACAATCACACAGATGGTATCATGTCCCCTAGTCGTACGTGATAAATCTATCCCAAAGTTCATTGATATCATTTCTCACTCCCTTCCTGGCACCCCATGGAAGAAAATAGCAACCCCTTTCAAGCATAGGGGCTCGACAAGATATGTTGAAAAAATAAAAAACTAATTCCATCAGGAGAAAAACTTTTATATCAATAGGTAATCCTAGCTTCAACCTATTATATCATCCCTAGAATCTGCCTTAACACCCACATGCATATCCCAATTCGTCTCACCACTTTAGGCATCCAATTCTACTATTGTGTGTCGTTTGAAAGGAATGCCATGCTACCAACCTTTCAAATATCCATCGAGGGAATTCCCCGTGGACAACTGAGCACATAAAGTCTCACCATCTATGTCATTGATCCATTCCTCCTTAACTCGATATATGATTTTAGGGGTAATAAACACTTGTTGGAGAAAATATGCATCATCTCTATCCATGAAGGATCATAATAACAAGGTCAACTACTCTGTTGCCTCGTTCAACAATTATGTACTCAATCTCTGTGTGAGAGAATTTGCTACCACATTCCCCTTTCCAAGATTATAGAATATCTAGAAGTCATTGTCTTGGATGAATTATATCCAATTCCACCATATTAGGTTCATAACCGTCTTATCGAAGATATATATGAGACTCTTGTGGTATGATAAAGTGATAAACCACCCACCCATCAGGTAGTGTTACCATATCATCAACGCATAGACTACCATTGCCAACATAAGATTTTGGGATGCATAATTCTTCTCATGTGGTCTCAACTATCACAAACCATAGGAAATCACCGTTTGGATCTATATCAAGACACAACCATGTCTAGTTCATATTGCATCGCATAGCACTACATACTCAACACCCTCCTCTAGAAAACTCAAAAACGAGGCACTCGTCAAACTCTATCTTAACAGCTAAAAAGTCTATGGGCACCTTTCTATCCATGTGAAAGGGTACCTCTTTCAACTAATCAATGTTTTAATCAACCCTTTCTTATTATATACTTTTTCTACATAGTCACTTCATTAAAATTCTAGTAATCCACACATAATCTCAAACAATGGGTCTTACTACGCCTTTCTATGTGAGTCCTCCACCTACACCCTCTTCTTAAAAAGATTTTCAAAATCCATCTAATATAATGATGATGATATCAATTCCATATCAGGGTGTAGAACAATGACTAACTCTATATCCATATGGGGAGGTAAACCTAGAACAAATTCAGGGAAGACGTACTCATACTCTTCCACTACAGCTAGGAACTAAAAACTCATAAAATCCACTACCCTGAGGGTAGGGCTAGCTGACTCAAGAGTTATCAGCTTCACCCTCCTATTCATGAGTCTATCTTGTGCTACCTAGGTTTCCTTTTTCGATGACCAAGGAAAACATTATTCCATCATTGTGGACATACGAAACCCTTTTTCCTAAAATAGTCAATCTGAGGATGCACTATCAAAAACCAATCCATACCAAGAATGATTTCTTAAGGCCTCGATGCTACCACCGAGAGGTTCCAACCAGAACTCTCTCCTCAAGGGTTAGGTCACATTGTTTGCAGTAGTGTGATTATAGAATTATTTTCCACATGTATCTTCACACTTAAGGGTCAAGTCATTGATTTAACCAAAAAATCTAGGTCTCGAACAAGATTTGTGACAAGGAAGAATAATTAGAACTTTTGTATATTAATATAACAGGTAATATTCGACATAAATAATACCTCAAATAATCCTTGGAGTCCTTGTTTTATATGCCTTAACTGCATGTTGCTACTCGTTCCCCTACCCTCCAGCTCCCTGTGCCTCGTTTGGACGACATGGGGGTGGTGGTGGTAGCATGTCGAAATGTATACCACCTCCTTCTGCTCTCTCATCTCCTCTACCATGTATTCCTTCCTATATATCCATCTATTCCTATCATTGTCTTGACCTCAATGGCCCATCCACCATTTCCTTGTCAGCACCACAATGGGACAGAAAATATCTAGTGAGATCTCCCCTACCATTTCATTAAAATCATTCTCTCTTTCGAGGATAACTGGACTCACCCTATGTTCCCTGATTTGTAGATCCTCTATCTTAGGCCCTCCTCTCATAACATCTCACACATACAACTCTCTAAGACTGACGTTAACTTTTTACTCCCAAGGACTCTTCCCCTGATTTCCCATTGCTAACATTTACTGGTTGTATCAGCTTATCCATGTAACATTAAACCACAAAGATTCTCTCTATCACCCTAGAATAATTAGGCATTCTCGTTGGAATAAGGTTGGATCAGATGTCTCTAATAACACTTTATTCAAAGGTCTGACCTCGGAAGAACTATTCATGTATCGTATCAATCATGTACCTAGTAAGGTTGGTATGCCTTGATGAATAATCAGATACCAACATGTTGTCCTATCAGAACTATAGAATCTCTTGGGCACACATATCCCTTATATTTTATGGTGATATAACCTTCTCTAAAAAAAATTTCAAACTATATCCACAGAAGAGTCACCTCATCATTAGATTGAGTAATCTAAACCCCAACATTTCCTGTTCGAGCCACGTAGTAGTCTAGCTGTCAGGACCACCATCTGTTCTACGGGTGCCCTGAATGGATGGAAAACTTGGTCACCACCTCAAGATATTCCTCAGCCACCTATGAGTCAAGCTCACCTTGAAACCTAAGGGGTCTCTATCATGGAAACTTGTGAAGTGCACTCAGCCTGTGTATACCATCTTTTGATACTATGGGTACCATGTTCTACTCTATGGGTGATGGTATAGTTGGTACACCACCCGGAGATGCTGTCTATGGTAAAAATTTATGTACTAATATATCATTACCCCATAGATCATCTATATGATCATGTGGTGAAATCTTGTATGACTATCTATGTAGAAGATTCTTTTAGTAAAACAATATGTATCACGATCAATAGAGTATACCTGGTGAGATGACTTGTGAAGGACATGGAAGACACAACACATTCCTATACAATTCATGTACCATCAATGTTTTTATGAAACTAGTGTTTTCATGTACCAAGTTTGAAATTCTAATTCAGGGTCCTGGTGTATGGATACATCGGTCACTATACCAACACCAGATTCCCTGGCCCGAAATCCTAACATCAAAGACCTAACACCATTTCCCAAAACCAAACTCATAGTCTCTAGGTTCTTAAGGTATAATTGACCTCCTCTAATACCACTATATAACAACCCATCCCTCAGGTCCCATACCATGACAACCGCAATCCCTACTTTGATAGTCTATGGGATGGAAACTAGCACTGAGTAAGAATATCTGAAAAATGGGAGGTATTTTTCTTTGAACTTGTACACACGCATGCAAATCCAAGCCAAATATGTTGGAATGTAAAAAACAAAAAGTAAAGAAAATAAAGGCATACCACTAAAACCTAACGATATAGTACGATAGAAAGAAATACAATAAAGTACAACCCGGCCAAAACACAATCCTACCAAAAGGAAAGAGTCTGTAACACAAGTTTTGAAGACCATATGCAAAAAACCGACCGATCCAACTACAAGGTACGACACTAGACTACTATTTGTAAGACACTGAAACACACCTCAGTCTATCTGATCACACTAGGCCCGACCTTGTCCTAGTCTTCTTGGAACACCGTAAGATATTTTATTATCTTCATAAGACATGACATATGTGGGAAAAGCCCATTTAGGGGTGATTAAAACATTACTCAGTAGGGAACCCAAAAACACAAAGTAAAAGACCAAAATGGAAACGCCACTAAGAAGAAACAGTCATCTCAACATAGGTATATATCATCATCACATATAAAAATAACTTCCAGGTATACTCATGAAGGATTCCAAGACTCAAGTTCTCGTCAATTATCATCCATATTGTTCTTCTCATAGAATGCTCGATTCCGGGAGATCTCACCCCTCAAGTTGTTTATTAGTAATAATGTATAACAAGTCTTCCAAAAGCATTTGAGAGAACATATGGTCTCGATACATTATGAAGTTCCCTGAGACATCTGATCTTGCTAAGACAAGGAGTCCCAATATCACATCCCATCCGTGGTAATAGGATTTTTCTTGAGTCATGTTTCTACTGATAGAATTCACTCCTCGAGCCTTGGTGTCATACAATAAATATACCACATGGAGTGCCCACTATTTTAGGTTAGTCACATACCTATAATTAGAATTGTAAAACTTTGATTCTTTTATTTTGAACACCATTTCATTATAGATGATCATTGTATGGTTGAATATGTTTCTGATCATGTCCTAATTTAGAACTTAAACATGATGGTATTTTTTCACTCATATGATGGGTATTGAATTTGGCCCATCAACTAAGATATATTGAGAATATATATTTACATAATAAAAAAGTACATGTGATTTAGTTATGTTTTTTTATGATGGAAATATTTTTACTCATCTACATGATGAATGACGTGTAATTTATTCATCAACCTGCTCAATTTATACTCATATAATTGAGAATTTTTGGGGAGGATATATATGATTCAGATACACCAAGTACTATGGTAACATGATGTATAAAAAAAGTTATCATATGAATATTCATGCTATTGTGAGATATGGCTAGTCAATACATGTATATAGATATAATTGTTTGATACTTATGACACAAGATCCCTTTATTCCTTGAGTCAAATATATTCATTAAAATATTTATATGTTTGTTTGTATTTACATATCTATTGATTCATTTTTTTGGTCAATTACATAATTTCCAATGTAGAAAACTTTATGGTTGATTGAATAAGTGTTGAGTTTAGCTTAGATATATACTCTAAAATGAGTTTTGTAGTGTTATCCAAAATGGTTTTGGGATGAGTATTTTAATAAGGTATTATATATGAGTAATATTAGCAGATGTTAATGATATATTTTCAAAAGGTGTTTTATAAGGAATCCAGAAGATTAATAGATATTAATTCCCGGTATATTGTATTTAATACCATATAAGGTGATATGGCGCAAAAAATGATTTTGATTTAGAGAAATATGGAGATTTAAGGATAAATAGCCTAAATCCAATATATATATAATAATAATAATCAATATCATATAGTATGACATCATTAGTCATAGAGTATGACTAAACAAAAAATTCTTATTTTTATGTATAAGGTTTAATGTTTTTTAAATTACATTGAGGTATTATATGAGGTGTTAAAAGGCCAACTCTAATTATATTATATGAATAGTGATCAATCATTGATGATGTTTTCCTCATTTTCATTTGATTTTCATAGATCATGATATAATCCATGTGTACGTTTTATTTATTAATGAAAAAATATTAATATCACTTCATATACCATGATTCCTTTCTGTTGTTAAATGTTAATATTCAATGCCTCCCACAAATTTAGCTACCATTAAGAAAATATTAATTTATCACATTATCTATGTACAGCATGACTAATACAGTTACTCATATGATTATGAAACATATGAGTAAATAAAATAAGCAGTGATTGATTAAATGAGTTTTTACAAAGTCTATATTAAGTGAACATATCCCTTGATACTTTTGGGAACCCTCTTGAAATCCTATTGGATAATTATAAATCCTTCTTATAGCTCCCTTTAATTTCCTTCCACTATTATGTGGATACTAGAATATCCTATGATGGTTATAAAGATCTTGTATAAAATGGTATTGTTAATCATATTTACTTTTGGATTAACCATTGTGGGAAGAGTCATATGTTAGTTCCTAAGTGATATTTATGAAATAAAAGTTAAACAGTAATATTTTAGGGATAATCATTATTTTTGTTATTCATTATAGTTTTTTACTTTTAAATTTTTTTGTTTCTTGGGTTTATAAATAATATTTTCTTCATCAGTTTAATTATATGTTAATATATGCATACAATTACAATAGTAGAAACCACAACATAGGAATAATAAAACATTTTTATAGAAATATGATATCATTAAGAGTATTGATATCATTCGGGCACATATTTCTATCCTAGATTCCATTCACCTTTAAATGGATCTTTGATACACACTCATCGAGGTCCTTTTTTCCCTTCAGAGTTTGAGTCTAAAGTTATTTCAATAGAAGTATTTCATGTTGATACTAGTTCCACTAAATGTCACACAATCCTTTCATTGATGGAACATGATTGGGAAGCTACCATACATGGGAATAATAGACCATTATACATATCATTAAAATTGGATGACATAAACCATCCATTGGATTTTAATGATAATGTTTCTAGAATTAATTTCATAACTGTTCAGAACCTTTGAAGCATGGGTTACAATAAAGCTAGATCATCACCTTCCATCATAATTGTCTATGGATATGATAAGAGTGAGATGAATCCACTTTGAAGGATCAAACAAATATCCCTATTTAAATATATAGTTTTTGTCTCTAAATTTATTATGTTTCATTAATATAAAACCATCAACATTATAATAAGGAATCCATTCCACAAATTTAGGTGGAAGTACCCTTATAATATTATTTGTTCATCGAGTACCCCATTAATGGATAGTTTGGCCTATCTCACGGTGTTAATTCCCCCTTTGAGTCTTATGAGTCTTAATATATCAATTAATGATTTCATAAGAGGAAAGGGATGAAACTAATGTTATATGAAATCGTCGATATATATTCTAACAATGACCTATATGATAGATTATTAAATACATATTGTGAACTAAGTTATGATTCTGTGATTTCCATTAACTAAATTTAGTAAAAATGACTCTTGATTTTGTATGTTGTTGAGTCCCACTAGTTCCATTAGAAAAAAAATACCAAATAATAAATTCACTTTCTTTTATTATCCAAATATTACAAATATACCCAGGTAATAACCACCATCGTGAAAATAAAATATAACAACATAATCCAAGAGAATTCATCTTTCCCTTGAGAATATTTACCAATATATAGGTATTACTGATCCACAATCTTATTCTATACAATTTAGACACTTTGATAGAATGGACAAAAATAAAATAAGAATAAGATGAGAATTGTGTTTGGGAACATTATATATTCTTCTCAGAAAGTCAATTACAGTATAAAATAATTTCTATTTGGAGAAAGGATGTTATCCCAATGGAGACAAAACAATGACCACATAATCTTCCATACATAATAATGTTATCCCATTATCTTTTTATGATAATAGTGAAGTAGAAACAAAGCAATAATAAGATCTCAAAGATACACCTAAATCATTCAAGGATGGTTTCTCCACTACAGTCAATAAACATAAAAGGGTGAACATGGGTTCGGAGGACGATCTTCATCGTATTTGCATCAATTAATCCTTGGACAATGATGAAAAAGAGACATGTGTCTACATACTGATGTATCATTTATATTTAT
The DNA here is from genome assembly GCA_963277665.1 of Viscum album. Taxonomy (NCBI): domain Eukaryota; kingdom Viridiplantae; phylum Streptophyta; class Magnoliopsida; order Santalales; family Viscaceae; genus Viscum; species Viscum album. The sequence continues at coordinate 1,008,295,043 of OY728126.1, forward strand.
TCACAAGTAACTACATATATATTCATATGTTATACCAATATGTTTCTAGCCATCACTTGGGTATTCCAGATGACATTCATAATTACAAACCTAAACCTCTAAAAACAAATACAATATAAAATACCAAGTTAAAAGACAATGTTGAAAAAATACTCAAATAAAAGTTCTTCTAGTAAGTAAATTACCCTACAGAGTCTTCCAACATTTTCTACAACAAAAAAAATAGTGAGAAAATTCAGTTCAATTTTTTTACTTTAGGGATCTAAATCAATATTTTCGAAAGGATGATTTTCCATTCCCAATCAATAGGCTACTATAGATTTAACCACATATTTTGAGGACCACTACTTAATGAATTGAAATTATGGCTATAATAATTTACTTTTTGTACATTAAATACATGAAGACCAAAATATTCATGTCACCCAAAGGGGTATATTGATATCAATTAACTCCATTTTTCTTGAATAATTGTTACACAACATATCACCATTCCTTGAATAATATCTTCTATTCCGAACATAGTAAGACCATATAATGAAATGTTGATGATATGGTATTAAAATATCATCAACTCCATAATCATAATTAAAATATTAATATAGTTTTTAATAGGACATGGTACCATAGAATCGTGATGAAATCCTCAAAATGTGACTTTGGAGTAACATTAAGGAAATTTTTGGATCATATGGTATGGAATCATGATATCAAAGTTAATCATAATAAGACTAGGTAAATACTTTACATAACTCTATATAAAAAATTTCAGGGATTTTAGGGGACTCCAGGGGAATTTTCCAATATTTGATTATTCATCGTAAATATCACTTGTAAATGTTTTCCTCTTAAATTGATAAGGAAAAAAAAATTCACCTGCCATTGGGATGAAGATTTCATGAAAAATTTTAAACGACTACAAATATATCAATTAGACCTCTTAGTTTATATGTCCCTGATAGAAGGGAACCCTCTCATCTTCTGTATAGTGACCCTAATGTGATCACTTAGTGCTATTTTTAATCAGAATAATAATGTGGGAAAGGATACTAGTCTCTTTAATGATAGTATAACTACACTAGATATTAAAAATTTGTACTATAATATTGAAAATAATTTCCTTGAATTGATATGGATAGTGTAGAATCCATGAAATAATCATTCACATCATGTGAACCACATTATTTTTTGTATTGACCCAATAATATATATCCTTAGTCTACCAATACTAACATATAATTAAGATAATTTGGTGGTCAATTTTCAGAAGTTTTATATCCATATAATTCTTCTGAGTTTAGTAAAATGGAATTTGTTGACCTATTTTCCCACAATACGCCCTACCAAAGAAATCAATTAGGTTAATAGAGATCTCTCAATGATGATGTTTTCTCAAACCATGAGACACTATAGGTCTGAAATATGTACATCGATAGTTCTTCTAAGGTCCTAATACGATTGAGAATTTAAAATTTGATTCTTACTATGGTTAGATTGACGATATTATTGATATACCTAATGTGGGATTCTATTCAATATTATTTCATTCTATTAGAATATTTCAATAACAATGATGCAAAATATGAAACCCAAATTGTAGGCTTGGAGACTAGTCTACAGATTTGGATAGACAAATTGAATATCAATAGTTATTCGAAGTTGGAAATAAATTATATAACTAGTGATTATACCATTAAGATGGATTCAATAATCCAATTTTATGATAATTTATGGGGGTTTATGAAAATAATTCCCTCTTAGAAAATACTGTATGAAATTCGTTTTTCTTATAATGTTCATGATGATACATTGGAAAATGTACTGACATTCGTGGAAGATCTAAACAAGGATTAAATAGTTTTTCCTATCACTCGCTATAGGTCTTGTCATCATTCATAAATATTATTATAAAGGAGATAAATTTAGTAAATAGTTCCCCATAACCAAATAGATATCAAATCACCTCTAATTAATGTCTTAATCTGATGGATGTCTCCAAAAATATACGTCTTCCAAATTGGAATTATTCTACATGATTGAGGAAGGAAAGAGAGGATAAAATGATGTGCTATAAATTTTAACCATTATGATTTACATATTTGAAAAAATTCTCCCTAGAAGACAGTATTGTATAGAGACCCTTTTATGTGTGTTGATTGAGGAGAAACCCCCAATTATATATAAGAAATTTTTTCTTGTTCCTTCAATTCAAACCAGTCAAAAGCTAAGGTCTTAAATAAAATCACAAAATATAGATACATCGATCCATTAATGTTAATGAATTTATAATCTTCATTAACTAATTATATTATATGTAGATACATACCAATTGTATACATCAACACCCAATACTATTTCACAAATCCAAATACTGAATTCCATTTTACATATATAATGTAAATGACATGATTCCACATCCCGTAGAAATATTTTTGAAGTTCAAGTACATATTTACTTCCACAAATTAATTCCTTAATTTTGAAGAATAAATAATCCAAAAATAAGTTATACAAAGGATTTTATTAACTTCAAGAAATTAGATATAAATAATATATTTGGTGTTTCTCAAATGATATTTATGGAAACTATTTCTAATTTCAACACATTCTGATAAAACAGATTTATTAGGATTATAATACCATGTCAAACCATTATTACCATTATCATGTTGTATATAATAGATAGATATATTCTATTAATAATGTCACGCCTAATTCCATTTAGAAGATGGTGGTTATGTAAAATATGTCTTGGGAAGATAAAATTATACATTCATTATGGGATCATCTCCCCATGACTCTTACTTCCACACAACTAACCCCATATTAACTTGTATATTGTATAGATGTAGTCATTCCAAATAGGGATATGTTTTCCTCAATTAATATCTCCATCTAAAAAATTCTATTTGAAAATGAAAAATCCTAAACATGTATTAATGAGTTTGAAAAACAATATTAGAAAATGTTATGAAATCTTAACAACCATTATAGCTATAACAATCAAGTTACATGAGGGTTCAATAAGAATGTTTCCTATTCTCATTACTACATGGAGAATTGGTTCAATCTCTAATAACACTAAGGATACCTGGAAAGAAACCTCTGAAACTATATTTGAAGTTGGAGAGATGTTATTCTATATAGAATTTCAACTCAAATAAATGTTACTATCTGATTATATTATAGGGAATGTTTATCATTCCCACCACCAATTAAAAGTTTCTCAAAAAGATTTTTTCATTACATTATTTTGGGTTCTAAATTTCATTCCTTATTACTATAAACAACTTAAAAATGGTTATCATCACATGACCCTGAAATAAATGACTTATAAGTCCAAACTGTATGACACTAATCTACATGAAAATGGACAAATCCAAATAAATTGAAACTTCATGAATATAGTCTTTATTATAAGACCATTCATTTCATTATGTATTTTTTCATATACACCAATGTTAATTTGTTTGACCAATACTCCCATTTCAGGATGTGAAAAAATATTACATAAGGTCCATTAAATACAAACATAAACTATTAAGATCAATTTAACCCATGTGATCACATGTTATAAAATATTCCCTTAAGAATAATATGGATCTATATATTAAATTAATTCCCCATATTTAATATCTTACCCAATATAAGATATCACAATAAAAATATTATTGTAATTCTTAAAATTGAAAATCCATTCCATTAGAGAGTCTAAAAAGTGAAAAAAGGAAATGCCATAGATAAAGGAAGATAAAACTCATGTTGAAAATCATGATTTTAAAAGGCTTGAAAATTGGATCACCCAAGTCAGGATGAGGAGCCTTACACGCGCAAGGTACATGCATTCCCAGATCTGGTATGTAACCCACCTATGCTCCCCACCACTATTTCACCCAAGGTCACCTGTTTTCCTATAAATAGAGCATTGTGGCCTTTATTTGTAAAAAAGAATTTCTCAGAAGCCTAATTGTTTCCCTGGTCGTCCTAGTGCTTCGCCCAAATCTAATGAATCTTTTATGTTATTTAATTAACATGTAGATCATATAAATTGAAGGCGGTTTATTGAACATATGTCCTTTTAGTGTTTTAAACCCATAACACTTGCGCACTTAAACCGCCAAACTCCCTGAATTAGAAACACTTGTGCACCACCTATTCCTCTCAATTGAACGTGAGCACCCCACTTCTGGGAATACTTATGAATAATACTAGTGTCCTGATTCACTTCTCACCCCAATATTAACAACTAGGTTGTTCATCACTTAAGTGAAAAATCAGTTCACCCAATCCTACATGCACACACAAACTTGTGTGTCAAATACATACATGGAAGACCATCTATGATTCACCTACTTCATTCAGTCTATACACCATCAAGCCTTCTTCAAATCCATTTATAGAAAGGATTCTTCTTCATTGATCCCCTTGTCTGAAACAGATTATGTTTAAACCTTCACCAAGACCACATGACTAATCAATCATTTAGGAAAGGGACATCAGCATGTATCATATTTGGGTTTTTATATCTGTAGTCATAGGTTTCCCAAATTTGTTCCACAATGAGTTTAGGATTCAGGGAGTGTCTGTGGGTTTTTATATTCACAGTCACATAGACCTTTATCCTTAGAATTGTGTTGGGATGTTCCCGATTTGGAGGATTAGGTTTTGTTTATGTCCAGCCCTTTTCATCTATAAAACCTAGAACCTCAGGTCCATAGTAGGTAAGGTATGGTTCACACTTGCTTTTCAATTTAAGAAAATGAGAAGTGTCCCCCCTACTAGGACCAATATTAGGGCATCCATATTGGTTTAAGCCTCTGACATTTGATATAGAAGGTTTAAGTCTTTCCTTTATCTACATCCTTCACCTTCACTACTTCCTTACATTGGACCCTTGTCCAATTGCAAAGGAACATAGAAAATGTTCATTTTCTAACCCTCTTCCCCTATTGCCTCATCCTCATCCTTCATCACCATCGTAGGTGCATTCTATTCCACTATTAAATGAGGAAAAGTTTGGTTGTGTTTGTTGAATCATTCACATCCTCCTATTTCTCAAACCTAGTATGACTCATGTGGTCTTATAGATTCATGATGATCACACCATTTTAAAAAAACTCATTTTCATGAACTATGAGAACCCTGATTCCCATCATAATTCGGATACATAGGAAGCCTTAATATGGTCCGATCTCCATATCATTTCCTTCATAAAATGGGAATCCTTCATAGGATTAAGCCCTGAATTAAACCCCCAAATGACAAAGTCATCCTTTTATGGATGTAATCCCAAAATCATTTATCTCATAGAACTATACTCTCCTATGAGACTTATTGAACTATGTGTGATTTAATTCCCATACAAATGAGATATGTAGGAATCCTCTATGATGTTCAAACCCAATACATCGAATCAACCATTTTCTTATGGGGCCATATTCCCATGAGAGACTAACCCAACATGGAAACTAATATTCCTTCCAAGTTTACAGGTCTACTTAAATAGAAGTCCCTCACCAAACCTTAACTAAGAAACTTCCTCTTAGATTTAATTACCACCAGAGATTAAACGGTATGGATAGGTCCTTAACACATTACCATAAAAGGTATGATGTGTCCTAGTAAGCGATACCGAACTACGAGGGTTCTGATTAAATTCATAAGGATGTGTAGGTATCCCACTTATGGGTATGATACCATCATCGAAAAAAACCTTCGCATCCCTAGATGATAATAAATTCAAGAGTTACCCACTGAGTGGTTTAAAAACCAATACCATCATAATGATGGTTAAAAGAACCTCTAAATATTATATGAGAGGATACCATTGATGGGGAACCTTGACTACATATGGATGTCTCCATTAATTAAGAACCCTGAATACTTACGGATGAATCTAAATTTTACAAATTCCAGTAATTGATTTCAAATTCCTATGGAAAAAAATGTTATACATGGTGAATTAATAAGGATTCATGAAAATATCTAAAATTTATAAGTGTGCCCCAAAATAGACAATAATTACTGCCAAAAATGTTTTTATGAGTTCAACCTCCCATCCTTTCAACGAATGTATGTTCTTACATATCGTGTGTTCAAACTCAACAAATTCCTGCCTTTTCAAATAAAGTACCTTTTCAACAAATAAGTGTTGGATGTTTCTAGTTCATCAAATAAATGAAATGGAAACCTCGTGGAAAAAGTGATTCCTATTCATAACATAGTTTCCAAGGAAGTACAAAAAAATTTACTTCATAGTTCCTTATAACTTGTGTTTTGATTAGGAATCAATGTTTCCAAGCACCTTCCATTGGATTTCTTACTGGAACTGGAAATATAACAAAAATCATTATAAAAAAGGGACCTGATTATCAAAGGTAGGCATTCTTTGAGTTTTAACTCATGATACATAAGAACACGCATTGGTCTAGAGGATGGGAGGTTGGGCCTATCACACCCTTTTTTAGGGGAATTATTATCTACTCTATGACTCTCATATAAATTCGATATATTTTAATGAATCCTTATTATTTAACCATGTATATAATAGGTTTACCTTGTAATTTTTAATAAATTATTAACATTTGTGAAATTTGGAATCATCCTTACGTATTTGAGGTTCTTTATTAATAGATACAATCGTATGTATTCAAGGTTCTCCATTAACAGAAACCTCTCATGTACTATTTAGAGATTATTTTAACAATCATTATGATGATATTGGTTTTTAATCCACTCAGTGGGGCACTATGGAATTAATTTTCTTCTTGTGAGATAAAGGACTGTTTTGATGTTGGGATCGTACCCATAAATGGGCAACCTACGTATCCTTATGAAATTAATCATAACCCTCATAGTTCATTGCCACTTAATGGGACACATATTACCTTTTAAGGCCATGTGAAATGGACCTAGACATATTTTTTTAATGTACTACGGTAATGAAATCTAAGAGAATGGTTCTTAGTCATGGTTTAGTGTGGGACTTATTCCTATGAATCCAAAGTAACATGGTGGTAATATGAGTTTCCATTTTAGGTTAGACCATATAGGGAATATAGCCTAGGATGAACAAGGAGATTTGAAGAATTGGTTTTGAACTTCATAGAGTCTTTCTACGTCTCTCATTTGGATGAGAATCAAATCCCACATAGTTTGATGAGTCTCATAGGAGAGTATAGTCCTTTGAGATAAATGATATTGGGATTATATATTGAAAATTATGCCTTGGTTACATGGGGGTTTAATTCGGGGCATACTCATAAGGAGGATTCCCATTTACGGATGAAATGAAATGGATCTCGAGACATAATAAGGCTTCCTACGTATCTCAATTATAGTGAGAATCAGAGTTCTCGTAGTTCATTCAAATGAGGTTTTTGTGAGAATGTTTCGATCTTCACAATTCTCTAAGACCACATGATTCATTCTAATTGTGAGAAACAAGAGGATGTGAAAGATTAAAAAAAACAAACCCATACATTTCCTACTTTGCTGGTGGAAGAGAATGCACATATGATGACAAAGGTGGAAGAGGCCAAGGTGATAGGGGAAGAGGGAGAGGCAAAAAGCCTTCTATATGTTCTATTTACATTGTACAAGGGTCCAATTTAAGGAATGATTGAAGGTGAAGGAAGTATAGAGGTTCATGACTGGAGCCTCATACTTTATAGGTTATGTTCTTACACCAAGATGGCTGACATAATATTGGTCTTCGTAGGGGAGGAAGACTTCTCATTTTATTTAATGGAAAAGAAAGTGTAAACCATACCTTCCCTACGACATACCTGTGATTTTGGGTTTTAGAGATGAAAAGTGGAGGATAGAACCAAAGCATTAATCCTCTAAACTAGGAACATCCCAAAACTGTTCCTAGGAGGAAGGTACTTGTGACTTCAAATATACAAACCCATAGACACTACATGAATCTAACCCCCATTGTGAATCAAATAAGGGAATAGTCTATCTACGGATATAAAACATCAAATTATAGAAACACTGATGTGCCTTTCCCAAAGGTTTGATAAGTCATGAGGTTTTGGTATAGGTTTCAATATAATCCTTTTCAGATAAAGGGTCCAATGAAGAAGAAGCATTTCCATGAATTTATTTGAAGATGTCTTGATGTATTATAGACTGAAGGGGGTAGGTAAATCAAAGACGGTCTCCTAGTTAAGTATTTGGAGTGCAAGTATGGGTGTTCAAGTAATCTTGGGTGACCTAATGTCCACTTATGTTATGATCATTCAGGTTGATAATACTTGGGTGATACTTGACTCAATTTTTTAGGTGTATTAGAAGGTATTCCCATAAGTGGGGTGCTCATGTACCTTTGAGAGGAATTGGTGGCGTGAAAGTTTTTAAAATTTAGGGAGGTTAGATCTATAGGTTTGAAAGTGTTATAGATTTCAAATTTTAAAAGGAATTATTACTTATGATCCTATTTCAATTACTCTCCTCTAGATGTTAATGAACTACCATGAATGTTTTGGAATACTTGGGAGATTCACTAGGGAGACCAGAGCAGCAATAGGGCTTCAGGGAATTTCATCCATACAAATGAAGTCCCCAAGGGTCTATTTAGAGTAAAATTTGTGAACTTGGGTAAAATGGTGGTGTGGCATGCAAGTGAGTTTCACGCCAAAACATGTAGCTCAAGTACCTCATGGGCCGATGGCTCCTTAGCCTGACTATGGTGATCAAATTTTCATGCCTTTTCAAAACAAGATTTTCTTCATGTGTTTTCTCCTATTTTTTTAATTCATTTCCCTTTTTCACTTTTTACACTCTATGATAGAACATAGTGTCCAAAAAATCACCCCCTCCACAATTGGATCCATAATGAAATGAAGATCCTATACTTAGGTAAAGTTATGAAAAATAGAAAAGAGGGAGTTTTGGAGCGCAAATGGTAGAGTGAAAGGTAAATGGGCATGCAAGGTTCTAGTATAGGGTAAATTACATTACTTACATATTATGGCATCAAATCTTCAAAAAGTACAATGTCTTCTAGAAATCGATATCTCAGCAAACAAGTCTTTTCACCAAGACTCTTATGTTGGTCGTGATTCTTCTGTATATTTTTCATTTTCAAGCCAGAACTACGGCGCCTCACATGAACCATGGTTTTATACTTGTGCGCCACATTCATACTTTCATTCCTTAATGCCTTTTTAAATTTATCTTAATTAATTTGTGACAAACATAAAAAATTAACTTTATTTAATGATGATTTTGGATCTCTTTTTCCAGTTCAATGGATCTAAAAAGATTCGAAACTGCTGATGAATTCCCTAGTAAGAGAATTGATGCTATGACAAAGATTTTTGTTCATGATTACTTTTATTTCTACGGCCCCACACTCCCATAAATGGAAAATTATCTGATGAAATATCACTTCAATTTTCCAAGGATTAATTATTTTCCATTGTATGGTTATGGGATTTTGTAGGATGTCAAAGTACTGAAATCGAAGAACTATTTTCCATTTTCACAGTCTCAAGGATATACAAATATCTCTTCTACTAATATTACTATTTTGGGCACATATATCAATGTTGTGAAAGAAGATAAGGATCAATTCTATTTCAATGCTAGTGTGCTCTAGATTTGAATGCACATACACCTGAGATGAAACCACACTGTTATTTTTCCATATTTCAACATACTCAGACAAATCAATCTAAAGGTAGGAAGAAATTTTGGGCTTTCCAACCAGGAGGTGGTTTTAAACCCGCATGGATGTGGGTGTATTGGGTGCACAAGACTTGTGAGGAATTTATAGACGACTGAAAAGGTGTTGGGATTTATGAGCATTTATGGGTCATAAAATCCAATGTATTTAGAAATGAAAACATTGTGATAGAGTTACTAAGATGATGGAGTCCAAAAATTATATCCTTTCTTTTTCCACATGGAGAAGTAGGCATTAGTTTGTGATATGTCTATAAGATATATGGAGCTCCAATCCTTGGAAATATGTACGATGAGTTTATTCCTCCCATGGTGACATAAAATGACTCAAAAAAGACACTATTCTTGGTTTCTGAATTGATGATGATATTTTATAAAATCAAGAATACAAACACAATGAAGTCACACACAAGAATGGATATCCATCTAGTGGAGTGGATGAAAATATTCCTAGTAAAGAATAAGAATAAGTGTCCCACTGGCACTATCCAACCAGCTATTCAATAGAATAAAATAGAGTTACGCCAAACACTTTCTAGAAAACATTATAGAAAGGAGAGTTTGATATGTGGGGGTATGAAGTCAACTCCAAAATTCAAGAAAATACACGTCTTTCTAGTTTCCTAGACATGTAACTTAGTTTGAATCTATTACTGGTTTGAGATTCAATGGTAGGCGTAATGCCAAGAAAATGGTTTATCATGGCTATGCTCACCGAGAAGAGGATGGTTGGGTTGGAAACCCCTATTTTCGAAAATATTTATAAGATTATACATCATATTTATATAGGGATGTCTCGCTTTAGAATAGAGGTACCATTATTGGGGTTATGGGTGTGGATCACTACTCATTTCAGAACGTATTTTATAAAAAGTTGGGTACATGTCTTTGGATGATCTTTTCTACCATCTATTTAGGATTTCTCTGGAGTTTCACGTGTGACCCTAAACACTTACGATAATAATGTCATGATGAGTATGTAGAAGGAATTTGATCTTTTCCCTAATTAGAATCTGCCTATGGGGTGATTTGTTGATGAGGGGATGTCCACCTTAGACTTAAGGACGTATATGTCAGCTTGTAGGGATGGCATATTGGCCACCAAGATTGATGGGGAAATCATATGCAATCCCTATTTTCATTAAATATTTTCACATAAATTCAAATTTCTACAAAAAATTAATGTATCTCCTCTCGAGTATGTCATATTAGAGACACATCTGATGGTTTCTCCGCAACTATGGTCACTGACAACTATGGAGAAAACTAGAGCAAAATTTAATTTACCTATTGTGAAAGAAATAGTCATATTGACTATCTGGTACACAGAAAATAGGGTCTCATCTTACCCTGGTGGCGTGTTAAACCATGTTGTCCCTCAAATTGGGATAAAGAGAGTGAGTAGTAAAGAACCCTATCATTTGGAAGGTAATTTTATATCATCAGGGACTGACTCATTGGAGTCAGAGGGTGTAGGTGATGAGGCTCCAAGATCACCAAACTTCCCCTGTGCAAGATATAATCCTCCTATCATAGTTAAGAGATCCACACCATCAATTTATTCCAAATGTGTACCGAGGAATCCTTGTCCCCATCATTTAGTAGAGCCACAACCCCCATTTTCTCATCCACATCTATGACTACAGGAATTGGGGGAAAACTCAAATCCAAATCTACAAGATCCTCTTCAAAACCCTCTGTAATGTACAATTAATATATATGACTAGAGGCTATTCAATCTTGGAAATGATTTCATTTTTATTTTAAAACTAGATGGATAGATTTATGGGATGGTTTCATATACTAGAAATAAGGGATCATTGGGCCTCTTATGGAATTATTTTTAAGAACAATCCTAATGATGTGAGAACGTATATATGAGAACTGTAAATTACTATATACACAATTGAGGAATCAATTAATTCCACAAATAGGGTGAATGAAACGACACATTGTGGTACCAATGAAGGGATTTACCTTTAATTTGATGATGAATGGAATGATTTTGTGGATACTGAAGATGTATGTTTCCTTATTCTCAAATTATTTTCTACTTTTTAATTTGAATTTAGTCAAAGAATTGTAACTCAGGGTAAATATCATTTTAACATGAAGTTGGAAAAACTAAAATTAACTGATGTTCCATCACCATGATATAGCCCTGGTGGTACTGCTCTTAGAGCTACTGGATCACCCCATACATCAGGTGAGATAACTCGGGGCCAATAGGCCATGGTGGACGTGATAGAAAGGGCCTTGCGGTGTAGAATACGTTTTTTTAAGATGATGATTCAAGTACTCCCAAGAAGTTGAAGAAAAAATAACTTCTAAGAAATATGACCACAGTTAAACATTTTTTTAGTAGTGGTAAGCATTCTAGAAAAAACTTATTTTATCCTTATTCATATAATTTATTTAAAATTATTGGAATTGTAGAAGCTTATTCTATTTCTTATCATAACTAAATCACCAATAAGCTTTGAGAAACTATGGTGAGTTCTTCTAAAAAAGGACAAATTTTTGTTAACCCGGTGGTTTATAAAGAATAATTTAGGCCATAGGAACCAACTTCTATTCCCAACATTTATTCTATTATTACTATCTGAAGACAAGATACCTCTTGTAAATTACAAGTACTTTATGATACACTAAATGTCACAACAATTGACTTCCTACCTGTGATACTTTAGGTTCATCACATGCAGTAGAAAATCATTTGACAATATATGCTGACCCCGCAACTATTACTGAGGAAGCTGTTCGGGGACAATGGTTGTTAGAGGAAGGTTGCAAAAAATCTACTCTTAGTGTTCCCATGGGTGATACTAACGTGGGATCTCAGATATCATTGGATTCTATGATGGACCATGGAATATATTTTGAATAAGTATTATAATACATTAATATAAAAAATTCATTATAATATTTTTATGTTCCTTGTACAGAACCAAATAAAAGTGATTTTTCTTTTTTTGTCCAATAAATATTATTAGGAATTATTTAATAAAAATTATTGCTTGAAATTTTCAGTTCCTTATAATAAAACTGAAACATCAATGATTCCTGAACGAATCATTCACATCCTTGTCAATCCTACCATTGCAGAGAAGTTGGATTAGGTAAATCTTGTGATAGAAAATCTTTTGAATATTCTAAGAAAATTAATGAAAGCATTCCACAACAAGAGACATATCCAAAAACATTGAACATTTTAATATTAGGGAGGATTCTTCTCAAGAAATTGACCTATTTTCAGGTAATATAAATCGATATTGTGATTTTGCTCACTCTTGTGATTGTGCTCACTCTTATGATTGTGATTCTGAATCTAACCTGGAACTGCAAAAGGCTCTTCATATTCCATGTCTCAAGGAATGGAAAAATATATGGAATATAATATCTTAAATAACCCTTGATGATCTTCCCTCATGGTTTCCTTGATTTTCATCACAATTCATTATGCAGAGATTTGGCAGTTTTGAATACATTCAAATTCTTACTATAGTGAAAGAGATTATTTGAAAAAGAGAACCAGATCCGAGGAATTAGAAAGATCTAATAAAAACAAGACTATTGATCCACACTAACATATTCCAAGAAGTGTTATCCCAAGATGAGGCCAATAATACCGCAAATATGAATGAAGTGAAATAGAAAATTAAAGAAAATAATGTTCAAGAGTTCCGTCTTCAACAACAGTTATACATTATCACATGGGAGCTTGACCATCTTCATGACTCAATAGAAGAATTCTAGAATAATAGAGAGAAAACCATGGAATATTCTATGGATGCACTTCGTCATGCTGAAGAGAATGTAACTGGTCTGGTGACTGAACATCAACAGGAAGGTGATGGGGATCAAAGGGCCATTAACAAAATAAGATGTTATGTAAAAATATTTATGACTTATGATAGATAGAATATAGTTTGTGGATGATCCTCTATGAATTGTTTTTTAATCACAAATGAAAATAATTTTTTCTTTAATCATAAATTTTTTCATTCTTTCTATCCTTTTTTACCTAAGTCAATTTTCTTCGTAAGCATAGTTTTATTTATACTAGGGTTATACATAAAACGAAAAAAACATTGTACCTTTGGGGTCTTTTACTGTTCAATATTGCCTATACCATACAAAACATCAGTTTTAGGGAATTGAGACTCAACTTTTTTCTAGAATTCCTATTGTTGGTTTTTAATGTAGGGAGTACTATGTCTTTTGTTATTGGAAGTTTAGAGTACTACATGTTGGACTAAAATTTTAGTTTTGAAGGTCAAAATAGATTTGACCTTAAATATTGAAATTTGATACCAAATAAGGCTCAGTGGCTATAAATTGCCATTATATTCTTTAAATGCTTCTAAGGGGAATATTGAGTCATGATTTTTATTATCTGAAAATATAAAACCTGTATAAACCATAAAGAGGGTCCATTCAGAGAATGAGACTACCATTATTGTAACAACCCATTATAAATGTTACATTATCCAGGGCCGACTAGGTCTGATTCTGCATATAAAACCATGGAATCTTTTAATTAATATCCCTTTAATGTAGGCAACATATGCAATGACACCTGGGGCATGTAATGCATAGTCAGGGAAAATATTTCTGACGAATTTAAAATGTAATTTTTAATAAACATGAGAAAATATGATTTGGGTGACTCAATACCATAGTGGGTGGTTTTTTCAAGGAAAATGATTTTACGAATAAAGGGTTGTCTATGTCGACACATGTCATGAATAAGTTAACCACTTCTACAAAAACATAGTGTATGAGTCTTCGTTTAAAATTTTTCAAAAATGGGGATTTCTGATATCATCATATGCAGTTTTATGTCACATAGTGATAAAATTATACTTTGTAGTTTTAAGTCATGCAGTGTAGACATTGTACCATGCAGTTTTATGTCATGTAGTGATGACATTGGGTGGATTTAATTTAGGGTCTATAGCATTGACCAAAGGTTTGAGACTCACCAATTTCGTGATAATTTGTTTGGAAGCATACTTCTATGAATAGGTATGGAATGGGATAATTTTAAACTATGATATGGAAGTTTATAGATCCAAAGAATGATATGGAAAAATGGAAAAAAGGAATTAGAGGATTTCTTTCCTAAGAATGAAGTTACGATTATTTAATGAATATGATTTGGTGGTTGTGTTATGAAGGTATAGCTAGGGCGTATGCTTCATAGCCAAATATTGGTCTCTTTGACTAATAGGCCTATTATGTAGGAAACTTATGCAAGGCCACCTAGGGGCATGTACTGCATAGTCCAAAAAAAATGTTCTAAAAAATTAAATTCTATAACTAAAATCAAAATAATTTTTACGGAGATTCGGATTTTTCATAGCATTAAGTTTAGTTTATGGAGGATGGTACCTAAATTTAGAAAGAGTATTTCCAATCATTATTTCCAAAGAACCGATGGAATATATGTTCTACGAAGGTCAAAGGAAAATGTAAGAAGTATTGTGTTTGTAGTTTTAGGTCATACGACTAGGACCAAAATGGAAACAATATATGATATGTGGCCTAATGATCAAAGGTTATTTCTTATTTATTGGAAAAAATGGGCAAGGAAATATGTAAACCATGGTCTTGATTAATTTCATATTGAGAGAAGGTAAATGGGAAAAATATATATGAATCTCTACTTTATGTTACATATTCTTGTCTATGGTCATCGTGGTTTTAAGGGGACACAATATTCTTGTACCAAGAAAACAGATAAAAATATTTAAAAAAACCCATCATGGGGGTTATATTATATAGGGATGAGTAGGTAATATGGTACATAGCCAAACAGTGGAATTTTTTGACTAATAGTCTAGTTAGGTTGGAAACATATGCAAGGCCACCTAGGGGTACATACTACATAGTTAGGAATAAGTGTTCTAAAAAATCAGAAACTCTGTCACCAAAAAATCCTAAGAAATATTATGAAGATCTGAAAGTTTTCTTGATTAAGATTGTGGAATAGTAATGGTTGTAATTCTGGAGGTAGAAGAGAAATATTTGAATCAATATTGTCAATGAGTTTGAAGTCACTGTATAGATCAAACTCATATGTATAAAGGGGATATTTATTATCTCTGTGGTGGGATCTGTGATGAGAGAACCCAAAATGAATACTCCCACATATATTGTTAATTATATGTAAAAGATAGATTAAAACGTATAACATGGTTAGTACTAGGATTTAAGGCCTAGTTTTCACAACGTATCTCAATGGGATGACAATTAACCCATAAGTAGTTCTTCAAACATTTGTTTTGCTATTTTTATTCATTCATATAGAATGATGGGGAATTTTTGTCATGGTTGGGGATAAGATTGGAGATCTAAGAGTCTCTAAGTATCTCATATGGATGAGAATAAATCCATACCTAGTTTATTGAAAATTACCTATGCACGATTGATTCATACACAATGAACAAAGATATTTTTTATCGTGGTTGGGCCCATGATTAGAGATTTAGGTATCTCAACATATCCCATTAAATTGAGAATCAATCCAAACATAGTTCTTGACACAATAATTTCCCACACAAATTGAGTTTGATGTTGGATATGGGGGATTTTAACACATTCTAGAGAGAATGACTTATATTAAGACACAACATGGTATGAATATCAAACCATATATATTAAATGATCCATCTATATAGATCTGGTTCATATATAGGAGGAAAAAACGAAATTAATATTTTTTGTGGTTGTGTTTGGTCCCAAGATTAGAGATTTTGGAATCTCTACTTATCTCATTGAATATGAGAATAAATCCATACATAGTTCTTGAAATGAGTCCCCTATGTTAATTTGAATCAAATAAAGGGAGAAATGGAACTCATGTGACACTAAAGAGTAGCAATGATGTCAATGATTCTGTCATATATAATCTATTAACATAAAATTTTGAAGACGTTAATCTTCGAATTTAATGTCATGGAATGAGTAAAATTGATGTTATATAGTTTAACTTCATGTTACAATGAAAAAGATGGTATGTATTTTATCGTCGTGCAGTAGGGACACTTATAGTTGTTATGAATTTTAATTTATGGCAACTAAGACATTGTGTTGTGAAGTTTAAACTCATGCATTATGGACATATTACTAATGTGTAATAACACATGTACATCTTCATTAAGAATTCATTGGTTGGAGTTGTAATAATCTCTCCATATATTAATATTAGGGAATAAAATCCCTCTGAGTAGACCTCATGAATGGAATAAGGTACTCCATACATGGGATCAATTTTTTTAGTCTTCGTTTCTATTATCATTGGAGTCCTAAGGACCAATACCAATTCTCCTTGAGAAATGAGTGGAAGATAAATTTCACGTTAAAAGATCATGTTATTATATTCTAATATACTTCTTAATGAATCAAATTACTTAATTTATTTCTGTCTAATTGTTCTAGCTCATCAAATCTATTCTGATACTCTTCATCTATAGACAACAAATCATAGCTTATAATTTAGAGTGAAGGAAATTTAATTTCAATTGGAAAACTACTTTTGTGCTATACACTATTGAGTATGGAGTTTCCTGAGTGCTAGTACATGTAGTAGTCCAATAATACTATAAAGAGTGAAAAAATTTATCAGGTAATGATTTCTTATCTTTATCCACCATTTTTTAGAGTATATTTTATTGTGTCTTATTAAAAGCATTTATCTTTCCATTTACCTCAACAAGATAGCGAGATGAATGGTTGGATTTGATATTGTGGTCTTGGTATACCTTTTTTACTTCCATAGAATAGAAATTGGGGCCATTATCCATCAATACAGTATGAGGGACACAATATCTAGTGATAATGTAATATTTGACAAAGATAACAATTCTTGGGGATATGAATTCATTAATAGGTATTTCCTCGGCCTATTTGGAGAAGAAAGCAGTAGAAGTAAGAATATACTTGACTATATTAGACGTAGCTAGAGGATAAGGTCCTAACATATACATTCCCCATGTGGAAAATGTCCAGGAGTATTTAGATGTTTGTAAAAACTCTAATGGTTGATGAATGAAGTTGGCATGCACTTGGAAGTGATGACATTTTTCGGGGAAATTTGTGTAATCCAGCGTCATTAAAGGAAATAAGTATCCAATCCTTCAGATTTGATCAGAATTCCTATGCCCAGACTAGTGATCACCACAAGATCCTTCTTGTAAATCTTTCATGAAACCTACAGTTTCTTCTCTGTCAATTCACCTAAGGAGGATTCCATCAAAGATTCGTTTTTATAGGATCTTCTAGTGATCTTGACTATCTTAAATAGTAAAATTGGACAACTCATCATCAGATATATTAATTTTCATCTCTATCTAGTGGAGTTACTCTATTATGAAGGTGGTCAATGATGGGTGTCATCCATCCCATGGTATGACCATATGGCTCAGAAATAGGTCTAATTTCATAAATTTCCTCTATTTTTGTTTTAGCGAATGGTGAAACCACATGTCGATGGTCAATATTGATGATTGTTTCATCCTGATTTGGATCGTCCTGGTCTATAGCTGCATTATCTAGTGCATGATATTGGTAATTTTTGTGATTGTGAGACATTATACAATGTTGGTTCAAAGATAAATTCATCCATTAACCCTTTGACATAATCAAAAAAAGGGATTAAGTATTATTTTGTGATAAAATAATCCCCATGGATTTTTTGGTTACAAACTCTAAATCACCTTTCGCTTTCATGTGTTTTACTTATAAGTGAACCACCAATTCATGTCCTGCAATGAGAGCATGACAATCTACCTCATTGTTGGTACCGCCATCTTACAATAGGAAGGAACAGAGAAATACTACTTTTTTCTAGGGAGATTAGAATAATTACTAACCCATATTTATTATGTTTAGTGTTTTCCATTCTCTTTTCCATGGGATATTGGAAGAACCATCAATTTACAGTTTCTATCTTTGTGGATTTTCTTGAATAGAGAATATCTCTTCATCAAGAAGTTTAGCATTCAACAATGTATCTTCTACAGATGGATGCTCAAGAAGAAATCCTACAAAGGCATAGACTTCATTTCTATCTGAGGAAAAAAATTGATATTGAACTGTTGCAAAATGATTGACCACCATGCCAAATTACATATAAGAATATGATGACTGGGGATAGATTTTAGGGGGTTATTTCGAGATACCAATTGGAATTCGTTATGTTGCAAGTAGTGCCTCAATTTCTATACCACAATGATTAATTCTAGGAAGCACTTATTGATACTTTAATATCAAATCACCAAGTCAAACATAGATTTATTAAGATAGTAAAGGGTATTTTCAATCACAACGTCATTCTTCTAGGAATGAATGAACCCAATGATTGATCTAAAGCTGTCACGTAATGAATAAGTTGAATTTCTTCAATAGGTGTCATTATTACAGGTTTACTCAAGAGATATTTCTTGAGGGTATCAAATTCCTCTTGGAAGACATCAGTCCATGGATATATGACTCCCTTCTTCATTAATCTAGTGAAGGGTAAGAACTTTCTATCCAAATTGATCACAAAAATTTGAATATAGGCCATGTGTCCTTGAAGTCCTCTTAATTATTTCAAATTTCAAGGTGTTCATATTTCAAGTATTTATTTTTTCTTCTCAGGATCAACTTCAATGCCACAATGGTGTATCATGAAGCGGAAGAATTTCCCTATAGATACCCTGAAAGCACATTTCAAGGGATACATTTTCACATTATGTTGCCAAAGTTTATTGAAGATGGTCTTTAGATCAGTGAGGTGATCAAGACATTCTCTAGATTTAACTACCAGATCATCCAAAAAACATTTGAAAAACATTCATAAGAAGGACTTGAATATATGGTTCATGGAAGATTGATACATTGCACATTCATTCATTAATCCAATGGGAATCACCCAATAGAAAAACACATCTTGAGGGGTTCAAAAGGATATAGATTCATCATCCTCTCAGGAAATTCTGATGTTATTGTTCCCATAGTATCCCTCCATGAAGTAAAGAGCTTCATTGATAGTTATTCCACAATTAAAATTTTTTTGATCAAAATTGGAAAATCATCCTTGGAACAATGCCCATTAAGATCTCTGAAATCAATGTAAACTCTGATTTTCCCATTATTATTTTTCACTGGTAAAATGTTGGCCTACCATTTGGGATATAATAACTCACTAAAAAAGTTAGCCTTAATAGTCTTTTCAACATCAGCTCTAATTTTATAGACATAGGTTGGGTGTGTTCTTCTTACTGCCATATTTAATACTATATGCTCTTCTGGAAAAACCAAATGATGAGTGGCTACATCGGGATTAAGTCCTGGAATTTCTGTATAGTTCCATGACAATATATCTCTATGTTGATTTAGAAATAAATTATATAAATATTTTTCTTTATAAGTCATGGACCCACTAATTAAAGTGGAGAGTGGATCTTCTTCTGTGCCCAGATTTATTTCTTTGAGCTCGTCTATAGTGGTGGAGACACTTTCTTCAAATGCAAGAGGAACATCCCTGTGATCTTCATATTCATCTTCCTAAAGTGTCAGTTCATCATTTTCTACTTGTATAGTAGGTTAGGATGAAAAAAAATCAGAGCTAGGGGAGGAGTTAGTATTCGAACATCCTGAAGAAGATACAACCATTTCTAATCCTGGTGATAACGAAGGGTATTCCTAGAGTATTAAAGAGGAGATGATGGGTTTTCCATCAACATGTTTTTCTTGTTCTAGTATTGTGACAAATTCTTCTAGCATGATTGATGAAGCAGAGAATTTCTAGCATTCAATCTATGAAATGATGACTTCTCCAATTAAGCTTTCACTACTTCTTAGTGAATCACTAATTTCTCCCATGTAGTCAGGCTCGATTGCCGTAATTTATAATATGGAAGTCACTGTATGAGTGCTCATATTTGGGTCTATCCTTTCAGTTTCATTGATTGAAAACACACAATCTATACACAAATGTTTGGATAGATTAGTTGGGATTTTTTCTAGGACATTTGCAGCATTGATTGTTGTTGCCTCTTTTGTCATTGTCCATGTTCCCTTTGTGTGATAGAATTCTACTTTAATAATCTTAGATTCACGAATTTTGAATAAATCCTTGTCACCATATAACGTACTGATTTGACTATTGAATCAGTACATGATACATTGGTGATATGATGGAAGAATGGAAAATTGTTGATATATCCAAGGCCTCCCAAGAAGAATGTTGAAGGCTGTGTCTGAACAGGCAACCATGAAATCAGAATTAGACACAAAATCCCCAAACTGAGTTCTATGTGTAATATTTCTTAAAGGTTCCTGTTAATTCTATTCATAACCCTTCCACAACAATGTGGAAGGAGATAGGTTCAATTCAGTATGGACCAATTGATGATGTGTACAGATATGAATAAGGTTGATTGTTGATTCATTATCATGGAAGGCTTGTAGGATGTCCATATCATTAACCATACTAGATAGATACAAGGGCCAGATATGTCAATGTACAATATCATCCTAATCATCATTTGTAAAAGATATAATTTTGTGACATTCTGCAGGATCATTCTCTATATGGTAAAGCTCAGTAGCACCATCGATAGTTTCAAACTCTTTTGGACTTGAGAACGCCTAAATAAGTGCTTCTCGAAGATCTGTTGACCTATTAATGGCATCCCATATTGATGACTTGGTTAGTACTTGGGAACACAATTTCAAAATAGCATACATTTGTTCGAGAGGGATGTGTTTCCCTGCATGGAGATTTGGTTTTTCATGTTCATTAGATGATGATGCTCATGATGTAGATGTACCTGGTATCATGATAGAAGCTAGAAATACCTTTATTTTTGGTAGAGTGGACTGACTAGGTCGATCTACATGATGATAGAATGATGGTGTAAAATCTAATAGTTCCTAAAAAAATTAATTTTGGACCAATCCGGTCATTTATAAGAGAACCTTCTTGATCTTGTTGATCCCGATAAAGGGCTCTCCCACGATTTTCCACCGCATATAAGGTTTGAGCAGAGGTGGAGATAAAACCATAGTTTCTAGAACACCCAAATCATCCCTAGTATCCTTGACCATGGTGTCTTCCACTAGTTCCCTAGTTAATTGTAGGTAATTAAGACTCATCATAACTAGAATCATCATTTTCATTGGGATACATTAAGTGGATAACATTTATGGAACCAAAGATCAATTCATTATTTGATGAATATTTTGTTTGGTGGGTCAGTTCTAGTTATGTCGTTTGGTGGGGTGGTGCCCGTGATTTTAAAACAAATTGCATGAAATCTACCAGAGTCAAGGATTACTTTGTCCATAACAAGGTATCGTCTACATATAACTACTATTTTTCCATATGATCACATCTCTTCTTTGAAGATTGACCTTTGGAAGACTGATCTTTTGACGTAGGTGATCTTTTTGTGGTAGAAGTAGAAGAAGAGACAATTGATTGTTTCAATTGTGTTAATAGTATAGAGTGATTTTGGTTGATCATTTTCATGTTCATACAACCATCATATCTCTACACATTTTTTCTTTTGACTTCTTTCCACTCATCTTCATTCTTTGGATCTGTAGTAGTGACACATAATACATTGGATGATGACCTTTTCCATTTCACTTGTCCAGAGTTTACCATTTTTTGTAGGATGTCTTTAAAAAAACACTCGAGTATGGGATGACCCAATATTTGGTGAAAATGGAAATAATTTGGAATATCTTCATATCTTTATTGTTTCAGTTTCTTCGGCCTTGGAAACTAAACCAAAATGTTCTCCAAAGCTAAAATGATGTAACATGGAACCTGTTCATTCAGAAGAGAATAATCATTGTTCTTTAACTACACAAACTATCTCCATATTTCATATTTTTAATCATATTGATCAGGTGGTCATTGATGCTGATGCTCAAGATGTAGAGACCATTGGTATGATGATGGTTTTGATGTGGAAGCTGGTACATGTGATTATTTGTGTGTGACTTTAGTAGACTATTCTTTCCCTATTTTCCATCTAAGAGAAAATTAAATTTCATGAGATTTATCTTGAGTTTCCACAATGGAATCCTACACCTACTGAGAAATTGATGCAGGGTCTCAAAACCTTCTTTTGTATTTCATAGGGATTAGTGGTGTGCATAACTCATCACAAATATTTTCCACAAAAATTGGAAACAACTCTTCCTGAGGGAGTTCCAGATTTAAGAAATATGTTAATCCTTTCATTCGAGAAACAAAATATAAAAATATTTTATTTTACCTTTGTTTTTAATTTTTTAGATCAAAAAATGTTGTCTTATAGAGCATTGAGATGAATTGAAGATGGAATTTTGGGTGAAGATCATCCCATCTAGTAGTTGATTGGGACTACAATCTTTTATACCAGAAAAAATCTGGTCCATTTAATTATTCCACAAATAATATGATATTTACTACTTCTTATTATATAGGGGTAACCATCATGGGATCACAATGAGAAAAAAGCAATAATTGTTTCTTCTGATCTCCCAAACCACTAAATATTGGGAATATAGTATTCAGAACGTTTGGTGGGGTAGGGATTAGATACACCAATTGGGTGTAAGATGTATTTTCCTATTGTACTAGTGAACACCATTATTACAAAGCTTCTAATCATGTTGTTAATTCCTCATTTATATTCACAAGAATTTGGGGAATATCTAGATGAGCTAGGGAATGGACCAGTAGAGCAGATGGAGCATGAACCAGCCTGACAACTGAAAAACCCACTAATGGTGGTTATGATGGTATTTTTCTTGGGTAACCCATTAGGACATGAATATAAGGATGTGTTTTATCCTGTCATAGATGTGTACCCAATATAGGGAATTCATTATATGCATTTTTAGTTTCATAAAATCCTCTTTACAGAGAAGTTCATACAGGATGTTCATGTTGAGGATCTGACTGGGGAGTATGTTTGGCAGAAATGCTGGTTTGAAGTAACTCTGTATTGGGATTCTTCAACTGTTTAATCTACTCTTCATGTAGGAAAAATCTATCTTCAAGTTAAATATATTGTCCTTTTGTGGTGGAAAATTATGATGTGTTCTTACTTCAACCTTTCCCCTTGATAGAATCCATTCAAAGGGGTGGGAGTTTGTTACTTGAAGGAATACCTAGATTCTTTGAAAGCCTCTGATTTTGGGTATAAACACCTCCTTCAGTTGAATTAGTGAGTATCAGATTATGGATAATAACTTCATCTTATGACTCCCCTGAACTTGAATCATTCTTTGGAAGATCTTCTGCAATAGTATTAATGAAATTTAATGACTCATGATGCTTTGATGGAATTCTACCAGTATCTTTATAAGATCATCTCCTTCTGTATCTTCCATGAGACAATGTTCTCATATATGCTGAATTCCTAGAAACTTTTGATGGATAGTAACCTGAAGGGAATTATTGGGTGATTTAGTTGTGTGTTCACATTGTTGATTCTTCCCTATTTGAGAGAAAAATGACTTCCATTAAGCATGGGATTGTATATGTGAAAAACACCCAGTACTATAGGTTGTGGTTGTTCCCATTCTTCTTTATCAGTCCATTAAACTTTTTTTATTGAATTCTAATGTTGAATTAAACAAGCCCCCATCCCTACAGGTTGGGGTGGATCTTGAACTCTTATAACTAAGATTTGCGATGTTTCTCTTTTTATTTTTTGAATCATAGTCCGAACAATGGCTGGGAGAATTATTCAACAACCACTCAAATCACCTGTTTTAGAAGAAAGATGTGCTATTTCATCCATTTTTTCTATCTGATGGCTAACATCCTCTATGCATGAAGCCTTATTGAGATTCCTAGATGCCTGGAAAAAAGTATCTCAATAGATTTAACTCTTAGGACTGGCTCTAATAAGACCTATTTGAGGCATGTTCTTCAGCGTATACATGATTACAAAAAAAATATGTAGATTATAGCCAGCCATGGGAAATAACATTTCATGATACCAATTTTGTAGTGATTTTCTGATTTTGGTGAGCATTGAATTGAAATGCTCAGTGTTCACCCCATCCTATGATATGAACACCAGATGGGGTATCACAAATTAACTGGTGAATCCTCTTTAGTGCATCAAGGCACGCACCCTGAAAGGTTCTCTATAACTTTTCAACTTATGGATGTCAAGAAAACATAGAGAGATTCAAAGTAGATTTGTCATTGCAACCCTTATATTACCATTTCATGATTTTTATTTTCATCATTTTGTACTAATTTTGTTTTTCAAATGATGAATAATTTTCTCTGAGATTAGGTGGAAATCATGAATGCAATCTTCTACCATCAATTTTAGAATGTTATATTGTGATTTTTCTGTAGACCAAAACATGACTAAAAATTCTCATTTAGCCAATTTTTTCTGCATGTTCGACATATCTTCATCATCTTTTATAGGTGGTTTCTCCACTAGGTCTGACCACGGTGGAGGCTTATGAATTTTTTATTACAAATAGTGGAATCAGCCACTTTTTCCTTTGGTATATTAGAATAAAAATAACCCAAGGGAGGTTTAGATAATGAACATTTCCTTAAGAAGTCTTCTAATTGAGACAGTATTTCACCTATTAATGATAAGGCATCAGACATGACTGGGCTTTTGTTGTCATGTTCATCGAGATAAGAGGTCTTTCTCATTACTATATTGTCGATTAGATAATTATATTGAATTTGAGAAATGATATTGTGGAGAGAACTTTTGCAGCGTATTCCATAATGGGGAGGACCACCATTGAAGATTACAGCATGGGATACATCCTCTTGCTCCTTAGTCTTCTGGCAACCTAGAGGGTTACTATGGCTCCCATCCAAATATAGGCTCTCTAGATTGAGAAAATTTTCACGAAGAAATCCTTCTTGATGAAGTTTCTAATTTATAACTTTATAATTACTGCTACTACTCCCATAATATGGTAATGATATGGTAGGATTTTAAGATGGAACAAATAAATATCTGAGGGCATCAAGAACTGTAGCAATAAGATGAGAAAGATCACAGATTGGATCTTGTTTTTTCTACTATATTTATCAAGAATTTTTCTTTGATGCTCTCTTACAATTAATTGGGTCCAATTTCTAGGAGAAGTGGTTATCATGGACAGGTGTATGTGCCGGCTTTGGAGTAATCATCAGAATGAGATGATTACATCTAATAAGAATGTGTTTATGTTCCTGATATGGTTGTCCGTATGATATGGTGGAGTATACCCCATAACCCTCCTGGATTGGAAGAGAGGTATGTATATATTCAGGGACGGAATTTTGACGTGTCATCCATGATGTGGGGATAGTGGTATGTGTATGTTTCCCAGGTACTATCGAAGTCATTGTTATGATATTCTGGAATGTTTCAAGAATATGGGAAGGAATTTTTCTCTTCCCTTCAACCATTTATTAAATAAATTTGTTAACTTCAGTAGATGAAATGGGAATACACATACATTCTATATCTAGAGTAGTTTTATGTTTCTACTCATGTCCTCCCTTTCCTATTTATGGGTTTTGACAGTGCTCATGTATGGGGGCAGAGAGTTGACTCTGCCCCAGATTTGTCGTTAGAGCATTTCGACTGACTTCTCGGGGTTCTTCTAAACGACACTATTTGCAGGCTTGTTGAATTTTGGTAGGTGTATATACCTACGAGATATTTTTCATCAGGCATGGTTAATGGACTTCTTTCAAAGTATACTGATGAGACTGCTAGAAGAATTGGTGAGTTTAAGCAGGTGTACGTTCATGTTTACTAGTTTCCACCAAATTTGATTGACGGGCATCCTTAACTTTAGTCAGATGATCCTACTGACTGGATGATAGTGTGTAAATAGGTGTATATTATTGTTCATGTTACTCCACTAGATTTAACTGGTGGGATTGGTGGGTCTCTTTCAGATGAGCCTAATAGGTAGTGGAATTGGGATGGATGGGTGTATGTGCTCGTGTGTTGTCTTCCATAAAATTAGGTTAATGGAATTCTCTAGAGGGGGGGGGGAGAATATGATCTATTTTTATAGATGTTGTCCCTGTTGGTTCTTCTTCTGGGCCCGTGGCTAAGGCACCTACGCCGAACAACCAGAGGCAACACCCCCATCATGTTGGGGTGTCATTACCTTGTGATTCTACTGATGGGGATTGTTGGTGGGATTCCTTGGGAAGGGCCCTTGAATCATTGATTTGAGTCCATAGCTGAGCTTTTAATCCACATCCTTATTGAATTGGTGGGAAATATTGTTGCATTCCTGGGATAAAGACCTGAAATGGTTGAATAGGGTGGTTGGAACCATCTTCTTCTTGACCACCGGTAGTCGATGAATAGATGATTGAGGGTTTTTGTTAACCTGGAGAACCTATTAGGAAGCATCCAAGGACATGATAGTACCATGTTGATGGTATTACATTACCTATAAATTGGAGACTTAGTGTTTAAGATTCTATGTTGTCTAAGACTTCCTTCTAGTGGATTATGATACATATTGAGTGGTAGTCAAGGAATTCATGGAAGCAAACATTAATGAAGCCATTTGGAGATAAGGGAGTTCTGAGAAAACATGAGAAAAATAATAAACTCTATTAAAGTAACATATTTTAGATGGATACATGTGTGATTTATTCCTTCATCTGGAGATCATTTATCAATTAACAGTGGCCTGAAAGATGTTTAACATAATTAACATGGTTAATGATTCAGGTCGGGTTCACCATTTTTGTTTCGTAGTTCCTTGGAACGTGTGTTCTGATTAGGAATCACTATTTCCAATAAGATTACATTGGATTTATTTATGGAAATAGTAACATCCAAAATTTCTTTAACCAAAATGGGACCTACTTTCCAAAGGCAGGTGTTCGTTGAGTTTGAACTCACGATACTTAAGAACATGCATTGGTCGAGAGGATGGGATGTTGGACTCATCAAACCCTTGGGGGGGGATTATTGTTTAATCTAGGACTCTTATAAATTTGATATATTTTTTAGAATACTTAGTAATTAACAAATTATATCATGGGATTCTATTGGAATTCTCAATATATTGTTAGCATGTGTGAAATTTAGAATTATCTATTTTTATTCGAGGATCTTCATTAATGGAGACATATATATATATATATATATATATATATATATTTGTGGTTCTCAATCAATGGTATCCTATCATATACTATTTAGACATAAATTTAACCATCATTATGTTGATACTAGGTTTTAAGCCACTCAGTGAGGAACTCTAGAACATATTATTATTGAGGGAGACAATGATTTCTTTTGATGTTGGGATCGTACCCATAAAAGGACTACCTACATGTCCTTATGAAAGGAATCAGAACCCTTGTAGTTTGGTTCCACTTAATGTGATACACCATATATTTTTAAAAACATGGGATAAGGACCTATCCATACAGCTTAATGTCATGTGGTAAGAACATCTTTGAAAAAGGTTCATAGTCAAGGTTTGGTGTGGGACATATACCTATGTATCCAAATAAACATTAAAGGAATATGATATTACAAGTTGCGTTAGACGCTGATGGGAATATGGCCTAGGAAGAATAGTGTTGAATTGAGGTATTGGGTTTGAACCTCAAAGAGGCTTCCTATGTATCCCATTTGGATGGGAATCAAAGCCCACATAGTTTGATGAGTCTGACAGTAGAGTATTGTTCTATTTTAAGAAGTAATCCCAATGTCATTTCTCTAAAATAAATATACTCTCATGTGAGACTCATTGAACTATGTGGGCTTTGATTCCCATCAAAATGAGATATGTAGGACGCCACTCTGAGGTTCAAACCCAATACTTCATGTCAACCTTATTCTTCCTGGGTCATATTCATAATAGGGTCTAGCCCGACATGGATACTCATATCCTTTCGAAGTTCCTTAGGATACTTAGACATAATTCCCACACCAATCCTTAAATTGAAAAGTTTTTCTTATAAGTCGTTACCATAAGAAATTAAATTGTATGCCTAGGTCCTTATCACATGACCTTAAAGGGTATGATGTGTCCCATTAAGTGGCACCGAAAAACGAGGGTTCTGATTCCTTACATAAGGATACACATGTAGCCAATTTATGGGTACGATCCCAACATCAAAACAAACCTTCATCTCACTAGATGACAATAAATTCTAGATTTTCCCACTTTGTGGTTTAAAAACTAGTATCATCAAAATAATGATTAAAATAATATCTAAATAATATATGTCATAATACCATTGTTTGATAACCTCGAATTCATATGGACGTCTCCATCAATGAGGAACCTTGAATACATACATATGATTGTAAATGTCATAGGAACTAATAAATAATTGGAAATTCCTAGGTATTCCTATGTTATAGTTGGTTAATTAATAAGGATTCACGAAAATATCTCCAATTTATAAGAGATACCCAGAGTAGATAGTAATTACCCCCCAAAAAGGATGTGATGATTTCGACATTCCAACCTCACGACCAATGCATGTTCATAAGTATCATGAGTTTAAAGTCAATGAATGCCTGACTTGGAAATGAAGGTCCCTTTTGGATAGAAAAATGTTGGTTATTTCGGTTCTATAAATAAATTCAATGGAAACCACCTGGAAAAACATATTCCTGATTAGAACACAAGTTACAAGGAACTAAAAATCACTTAGTTTTTACAATATGATCATTGTGGTTCACATAATCCATGAATATAATAATGAACTCATTTATATCATAAATTTTTTCCCATGATTCGTACTACCTTGTGATATACAACGAAACATTGATCTCTTATGTTTGGTTGAATCACCATTTCAATTTCCATACTAGGTTCTTTAGTGGTGATGATTCATTTCCTATTTCATCTTAGGTTTCATTATTCATTATTTCACCAAGGTACCAATACATTTGAACTCTCTTATATTGAACATGATGTAGATTTCCCAAATAGACCATTAAGAACAATGAATGGATTTTATTCCTGATATCAGAAAATATGTATAGTGTCCCATATCATTTAACATGGGATCAAAATAAATTACAATCAATCCAAAACTTAATCTTAGTTATTAATCATTTGTTCATTCACATCAAGTTATATACCTTTATTCAGCACTAAGATGAGGGTATATCATCATGAAAATAAGCCAAATATTTATATATCAACCTAAATAGAGGTCCTAATCATATGACAGTAAACTACATTGTACTTGAGTACTTATCAAATGATGTAAATGTTGTTATTTATGGTCCCCCAGTGTGAACTTAGACATCATAGAGTGGTCTATCCCATATTACCCCATTTATATACATGAGAACCTGATTCATGTTAAGGTACCAAGAATATGTTTCTTATAAAATATATGATATTATTCCTTTTTATTTTGTGATACAGTTTCTATCCAATCTATAAAAGGTAAAAATGAACCCATTTCTTAAGTAACCTATATCTCATATATTGTTTAAATTATAGGATGCTACTTCTGGTTATAATCCTATAGTGGAATAAAAATTATCCTCCTATGGATATGATATTTAGGGTTATATGGAAAATTATATTAAAAAATATGTGTTTATTTTTCATATTATTTTTGGATACATTGTGATTACAATATCTCTTATCCTAGGCTAAGATGTCGATCCTACTAGATTTACTCCAGGGGATTAGAATTTTATTCATTAATATTGAATATATCATAACTTCCTAACACTAAAATGAACGGATCAAATTATTCCTTTCATGTGAGTCAGATCTTGGTGGATACTTCCTAATAACTACATATGGATCGATTTATATCATATTAGTGTTTATAGTGACATATGAATCATATATTTAAACCAAGCCAAAAATATCTATCCATTTACATTCTATTCCATGGAACTATAATTTCCCAATTGTGGAAAGTTTTAGGGAAGAATATCCCCATAATCCATTGAATATCATTTCATCATGATCCACAACATAAACATCATGTGTGTTGAATCACCGTAATCTTTCCATGTCTAATGATAATCCAAATATTCATCTCCTAGGGACACATATACTATAAAATGATATTTGTTCCAATTTATTTGACCCTAATGACTAGAGGAATATTTAACTCTAAAGATATGGTTATATTAAACCATTAACCCTTGTAAAAAATTCCATTGAATCAGAAATATTAATATTTTTATGTTTTCGTCATCGATATAAATTTACACATCATAACATTATTTTTAAAATACCACCAGTTATGATTTATATAATTTTCATCCCTGGTTCAAAAGGTGTTGGGATCTCTTAACTATTTATCCCTATTTTGGTTGTCACATCACACCACCTTCATAGGTATGTTATCTATAATTATAAACTACATTTACCACTCATTGATATGGTCTATATTATAATTGGGCCCACTAATCATATCATGTCTACTTCTCCCAAAATAGAATGATCCTATCAGGATTTTCAAATTTATGTGGCCTTAAAACCCATCAATCCATAATGTAAGAACAATGACATTAAAATTCATAAACCATTTCATAACCATTTCATGATATAATATGAATTATTATCAATGGGATTATAGTCATGTATGATCAATCATTCCATTACTACCAAGTATACTGACTTATATTTTGGTCAAAGCTATACAACCACAATCTCCATCCACTATTCATTAATGTGATGTGACCATAAACATAAAACAAAAATGATTATAGTTAAATTAAAATTAATATGTAATTTAAAATCAATACAAGTATTTTAAGGATAAAAACTCAGAAATTGAGCCTCGAGAAAAATTCAAGGGTCCGACTCACTATCCCATCTCAATTCTCAACTTAATACAAATATAGATAGAAATATGAAAATAGAATAATTTTTTTTATATATAAACTTTTTCTTAAAACAATTGAAGTTATAATTCCTAGAGTTACTATCCAGAGAAAAAATATTAAACAAAACATTTTCCTCAGCCTCATACACACATGTTCAAGAGATTTCATGTTATATTCATTCTTCCTGATAATGTGTTCAATGAATAATTATGTAACATTTACTGTTATAAAACCCATAAACAATATTATTTTCTATATGATATTAACTAATTACTTAGATTTTTTAATCTTATCAGATATTTCATGTGTATCAGAAAATAGTTAATTTAGCACCATGTGACACTACTCATCATTGTTGTTGTTCATGCCAACATATTTGACACTACTAACTAGAGGCACTCTTTCCTCATAATGAGATTGTACTCAAATTTCTATACATCATAAAAATATATATCGAACCAATCATTCAGAAATGGTCAGTAGTAATTCATAGGTTATTATTTTGTCTCATCACATCCTGTTTCTAATATCATGAGTTATGATTCAAAAATTAAATAATGAATATATATAATTGGATTAAAATAACATCAATGTTTATTATATGTTTCATTTTTCCCATTTTCAAAGAAATAATATGAAATATAATTTAGGAACCATTTATAGTTCTTTTCATGTGACCATGAACCACAAAACACAATGTTTAGAGCATCAAAACACTAAATAATATCCCCTTTTCCATGTGGCTAACAATGTTATTAGAATTGGGATCATATTCATATTAGGTTTTCCAATCCCTTGATATTGGATATAAAATTTAACCTTTGGTCATTGATATCCAACCATAATCACTAGCCACATTTTTCTAATATAAATGACCCTAAACTGCCTAGGGAAATATAAATAGTACTTGCAAGGTTGAAAACCCCAAAGGGAGATATTGGGAAAAAATATAGTCTATACCCTCTAGGCATTAACCGTTTAAGTATTAGGAAAATTATTGATCATTTTAAGGATAATTTCACATAAATAATTAGGATGAAAAAATGACAACAGTGGGATCAGAAAAATCCATTTTCTTACCTACAAATATCCCTTTACATATGGATTAGAAAAGTATAGTTTAAAAATTTTCAAAAATAATACTTATCATAGAGAACACCATATAAATTTAGTAAATGTCATGATAATATTTCTAGGACCACTAACCAATAAACAATTATTACATCATTCTATTACTCTTATATATATGTCATGATGAATTGTGTGAAATATATGGATATGTGACATTATGTTAGTAGATTACTTTTGGGAATTGATATCTCCAACATAAAATTCCCAATTCAAAAATTATATTACACTGAGTCACTCAATCAATTAATATCAGAATAAAAAAATATTTTTTTATGATAATGGTACATTTATCGCTATATCTAACCCACTTATATCCTTATATTAGAATGGTTCTAAGAGGGTTCCCAATATAATGTCTAGGTGAACTAAGCTCAGTTTATACTGATGGATAACATATCCAACAATATTCAGCCTACTTATACTCATTAAAGTTCCCACATTCAGAAAAAAATTGGTCACTATAGTTTTTATCCTACATACCAACCCTTTGATGGTGGTACATATATGAAACCATA
The DNA here is from genome assembly GCA_963277665.1 of Viscum album. NCBI lineage: Eukaryota > Viridiplantae > Streptophyta > Magnoliopsida > Santalales > Viscaceae > Viscum > Viscum album. The sequence continues at coordinate 1,008,328,211 of OY728126.1, forward strand.
TCTGGTATAGCTATATCTATACAAGGATATATGTTCAGATGATAATGGATCATCTCATGTGTTTCATATTTGAATCATGTGTTTAGAAGTCATGATTAAATTAATCCAGACCCATGAAATGTTTCTATGGATCCCATTATCAAGATATTACCTTTTATTAATTTCATAAGTCAGTTTTGATAAATGATCAAAAAAATGAGAATAAAGGGATTGAAAATAATTGAAAAAAATATTTTTTTCATTAATTGATCATGAAATTTAGAGAAACATCTAAATTCTTAATTCACATTCATTCTATTCAAGAGGGATATTGAATAATAATTATTCTATTAATTGATCTTGGTAGTCTCTTCAAGTCTGATCAATGTTGATTTTGAGTCATTTATATCTCACAAAAACACAACTAGAATTGTATATTCTACTTATGCATCTGGTCAAAACACCTCTACCCATGAAACAACATCCATTTCTACCTTCCTGGGTTTCTTAACTAGTTGATTCACCTACACTAATTCATTTTTCGATGTAAACATCCCCTAGAAGGGGATTTTCAGTAGGTCCAACATTTCCATGGTTGGATCATTCTACTTTGATGCTAGCACTATAGTTGGTGATTATTTTTTAAATATTGTGATTCTGATATTGATGGAAGAGGACATGAATTCTAAATTTAACATTTTTCACACGATAACCTCTAATCCCAAATATATAGTGATAACCTAAATTATGATATTGTGCATTTCTCAATGGTTAAACCCCATAACCTAGTATAATAAATAGGAAGTAGAGATTTTGATTTTTCTTATGCATATCATCCAATACAATATTATTGATTAAATTCTATATATCCTTCCATAAATTAAGATATGAGGTGATTAAAAAGTTATAGAACCCATAATCTAACTCAGATTCTCTCATTGAAAATTAAATATATTCAAGGATTTGTTTATTTATAGAGGTCATTTATATAGTGACCCATGATATTTATAAATATATATTATACATATATATAATAATATTAATTAAATATTATCATGATCCACATTATCACCGTAAATGTTCAATTTCATTGGAGACTAAGTGCACAATCCCATTATTTCATGAAATATGTTCAAAATCTCCCATAAAGATATTCCAATATATTACATTTCTTGGAAACAACCTACTTAAAAATTTTCATCACAACCTAGGGAAAGGAAACATAAGAAAGTGTGAGATAAGATGCACTATAAATATATATAATGGAGATATCAATGATGAATTAATCACAACATTAATATAAGGTTGTGAGGACAAGTAGTTAAAATTAAAAAACAATACTCTATATATCATAGATCAAAATATTGTTCCATGGAATAAATCATGGTAGATAATAATTCATTAATTTTGATGTAATCATATAATTTGATCCATGAGATCATTAAATTTGCATATGACATAGGTTTTTGGATTACACATAAGAATATGATATCATTTCTTTAGTAATGTATTAATTCTAGCGCAATCAAAGTAGATTGGGTTCACTCCCTATTAAATCATATCCTTTGTCATGGTTTACATTCAATACTATCATAGTGGGCCATGTCCCTTTCTAATATCAGGTCACTTCCCATTCCTATCCTTATTATCTCATGAGGTATCTATATTTAACCAATGCATTTAAGGGATATATAATTCTGGTTCAACTATTATCATAATTAAAATCATACACATGTGTTCTATAAGATAACATAAAAATCATCATAACTTGTACTATATAAAGGAAATGGGATTCATAAAAATTTATAAATTTCATTATACCATAACCCATGTAAAAGAAATGAGTTTCATAAATGTTTCATCATAACATAGTAAACATGTGGGAAAGAAACAAGTTTCATTGAATCATCCTTAAATCATCGAAATCATAAGACAAAAAATGAAAAAAAATTGTAAAATATAATTATATCATAACTATATTAAATCATAAGCACCCCTAGATTATGTAATCATAGATGAAAATTGTCTGTGAATGTTAAATGAACATTTCATAAGTGAAATACCATATTCATATTCAATCTAAATATTTAAAACCAAAATATTTACCTAATATTATGGAATATTTTTTAAAAAATAACCTTAAACCATGTAAAGGGATTACAGAATCATTGATTGGTTAATATGGTTGGAGATTCAGTTTATTCCTTGTATATTAAAAAAATTTCCTTTATATTTTTTTGTAAAATGTCAAAAGTACCTCATTCAAAAAAAGATAAAATAATTTATTATAAAAAAATTGTAAATTGCAGTATGGTTAAAGTGACTTTAATAATTAAAGGATAATTTTTAAAAAAATAATGAATGAATATTTAGAAACCATTTGAATGGAAAGAAAAGGTATTTTTGATCAAACAGTTAAATAAATCCATATTTCCTTAAAAAAAATTCAATCTATATTTTGAATAATTAAAGTGGGGTAAATCAAAGGAATACATGAAACATATTCAATTAACCATTGCAGAATATAATTTATTAGTTTCTATAGAGTAAGATCATTAAATTTGAACTTCAAAAACTTAATCGTAAACAATCTCATTAAACAAAAATGTTATAACACAAACCCCCATATCATATTTGAATTGGTTTGAAAGATATATAATGTCTGGTATATTACATTTTATTTTGTTTTAATTTTATACCACAGTTATATACATAGGTATAATATCATCTATTATAAACATACTAGATTTAAATTTCAATTTTTTAACAATTCCTTATAAAAATAGCCCGCGTTTTAACTATTTCATTTTTTTGAGAAGATCAGGTTGGTTGTTCCAATAATTATACATTGATAATGGTTCTATAATTTTAAAAAGTTAATTATGATAGAAATATATAATATAGTAATTTTAAAATAATTAGATTCATCTAAAATTTATACAGATAAAAAAATTAATTACAACACTCATGGAGATGGTATGACGTATGCAAAAATGAACACAATTTTCACTTTTTAGTGGAGTGAGTGAAAGAAATTGGAATAATAGTTCAACTTTTAGAAATTATTATTATGTCATAATATATTTCTTAATTTTTTCCATATTATGATCCTGGTAAATCAGAAATTAAAAACTAATAGCATCACTCCATGTTGGTGGTAGTCCACAGATGCACACAAGAGATGACATCATTTTCAAACAAATGGGAATGTATGAAGAAAGATTTTATGTTGTAAATATAGAATGAAAATTATGTTATTAATATTATATTTCGACATTAAACCAATCAAAATAACCATCCATTAATGATTCTGATGATAAAGGATTTGTATTGCTACGTGGGGGTGGTAGTCCACACATTTACATACATGATACTTCCACATCACGTTTGTTGGAAATGAGAATGAATAATTCTGGTTCCATGATCATAATAAATTTTTAGTTTCATTAGGATACTTAATTTATAAATTCATTTCTATTTCCATATATTTAGGGGAATTATAGGAAGAAATAAATTTAAATAGGTTCGGTAGGATTATTACCACTTCTTTAGTAGGCCCCATTTAGATCATTTAATAAAGACACTTGGGATTGAATTTTAATTTGAAAGAATCCTCTAATTAATGAATAGGTATTTATAAAAGAAAATTAGGTATTTTTTGGTTGAGAGATATGGATCAATGTGATGAAAGGTAAATAGATAAGGGGTTTCCTTTCATAAGTGGGGAAATAATACACTTGGAATTACTTAAAATATTAAAATATAAATAATGTATTTCTATTGTATAATACATTCAAAATTCCATTAATTAGAATATAAGTGAATAAGGTCATAAATAATAATCCAATGAAATTTAGAGATGTTTTGACATCATTTTATACCTTATTATTTTGTATAAATCCTTTGTTAAATGATTTTAACCATAACTATAATAATAATTTTTGCAGTCAAAAAGGTTTATACTATTAAAATAAGAAAGAATTGGTTCGTAAATTACCAAGGGATGAAAGTATTAATTAGTTCTCATCATAATTTTCCTATCTAATTATTTTATTTTTAAATAATGTTTTTAAAAAATATTTTTTATCAAGTGTCATTGTTTACATTTTAAAAGCTATTCACAAAATTTAACATTGAAAAAGACGTGAAATAAAAATAATTAACATGATGAAAAATCATTAAAAATTAATATATAAAATTATAAAATAAAATAAATTGTTTTGATTGCAATTAAAAAAATACTATATATATTTGAAATAAGAAATTAAAAAATATTAAAATATCTTTTATGAAAATATTATAATGGTCAAAATAAATGTTAAATAGAGAAAATTTATTCTATTACAAATTTAGAATATTATGGATGAAATTCTGTCTTACAATGAAATAAACTCATGTCTTGATTGAGAAATGAAGCCTTATCACATTATTTTTAAATCAAAATAACCCATTTTACATTTTTTAGTGGTAACAAATATTTTCTTTGGTTACTATTCATATTGATAAAAAATAAAAGGGAGTTGTTTACCATATGTGGATATTATTTTTTAAAAGGTGGAATCAATCTATAATTGGTAGAATTTAATTTTATAATTAACCAATTATGTGTGAAAAAATGATGTTTTCCATGAAATATTTTCTAATGAATCAAAATTTTTTATTGCCAAATAAAACATACAATTAATTATAATGAAATAAATTTGACTATTCCTTTAAGGAATGTACTAATTTTAGGTTTAAAACTATTTTAAAATTAAATATAACTTTTTAAATTATTTAAAGTAAAATAAAGTATTCAATCAAAATAATTATTTTTTAATACTAATTATAAAATCAATCATTTTAGAAAATTATAAAAATTTAATTGTAAGATAAATTTATAATAAAAATTTCAAAAATAAAATTTGTTTTTTAATTAAATGTACTAAAATTGAAATGACTTAATTATATTATTTTCTTAATAATAAATAATATTTTTTATAAAAATGTATTTTTGATCATATAAAGTATTTAGAAAAAAATTGAATATTTAATTGTTACTATATCTTTTGTATATAAAATATTTACTGAAATATTTTAAAATGTAGTTATTTATATTTATTTCTAAAATTTCATGTATAGGTTATAATGGTACACTATATTCCAGTTCATTTATACTAATGTTTTCATGTATCATCATTTATCAAAGAAATTAAATTTATTTGAAGAGAAATATATCGTCAAATCTCATGGTATTACATTCCACCATATCAAAATAATTTTTTTCTAATAATTCCATCACTCCAACATAAACAACTAATGGTAATTTTCCCTTATCAGATCACTGGGTTCCAAAGTAGCTTCTTTGAATATTTAATTCCTCTATAGAACATTAAACAAGTGAGTAGTCTTATTATGTTTAACTTTATCATTATGATCAAAAATTTATATTGGTTATTATTCAAGGGAACGATATTTCTCTAACCATACATCCTCAATGATTTTAAATTATTATGGATCAAGTATGTTCTTCCTCGGGAGAGATACATGTAACTCTTTGTAAATGTGAGTGAGGATTATTAGAAGTTATAAATGATAACCTATAATCCTAATGAGATCAATAACGTAAAAGGATCCTATAAAACTATATTGAAACTGTACATTCATTCTATAAATCATAACCTTTTTCTATAGAGAAATCCATTTGAATAATTTCTCCCCATCATTGAATTATAAACTACATGGACAATTTTCAGAAAAACTTTTCTATGGACTCATGGATTCCTTGATGTGATTCGGAATGAAACAAGCATTATCCTCTATTTCCCTCACTACCTTAGGTTCCAAAAGCTTCATTTTCCAAAATCGTCACCTATCATTTTAATTGTAAAATTCTTTCCACACTTGTCTTAATAAAGAACAAAATAAAATCTCGAGTGAAAATTATTTTTATAAGAATACTCAATTAGAGGAAGGTGTTGATACCTAGGTACTAATTAATATATTGAAAAAGACCTCATCATATTCTACTTTGTTGGAATGGTTTTATCAGATAGTCCATATGTCTTAGGATGATATGTTGTACTAAAATGAATTTTTGATTCTGTATCTTATTGAAGAATTCCTAGAACATTTAGGCAACCCTTATATCCCGAGTAGATATAATAAAATTTAGTACTATATGCAACCTTAATCCTTTTTAATATATTATCTAGAAAGATAATCCAGGGTGAAATATTCTATAATTTCAGTTAATTGTGATGAATTCAAAAGGATATTGAATATAATATAAATATCATTATATCCTTTATATGTTTTGAGAAGTCTGAAGACAAAATCCATGGTGAAGTTTTCTGATTTCCATCCTGGTTTGGGTAACAGTTATAACAAACCCTTTGAAATTCCCCCTTGACCCTTAACTTGTTGAAATACCAAGATTTGAGATACGCACTTTTGAATATCTCTCAATATGTATTACCACCAGAAATAATATTACATATCTTTATACATCTATTTACTTCCATGATGAATAGAGAATAACGAACTATGAGCTTCTTCCAACAACTCCATCATCTAATCTAGAATGGATAGAAAACATATATGGTTCCAAAAACATATCATTCCTTAATAAAAAAATTTAAACTCATGAACATTTATTAACTTATTTTTTCGTGCAACATCATCCATTTAAACCTCTTTAGTCCTAAGATATATGGTTGAACAAACATTTCAGCAATATAGGATTTCTCTCTTTCCAACAGGATTAACTAAACCATATTTTGTAAGTATACATATATTTGATATTTTTGTTATCCTCATTAAATATAAGATATCATGATCTTTTCTACTCAATTAATTATCCCCATTTCTTGCTTTTTAAGGCTGGTAATGTACTGAACAATCGTAATGTTTCATCAACTCCTACCATATTCGATTTCTCATATTCAACTATCACTGAGTGAATCGGCAGTCCAAATTTTTATGAATTGTATATATGTCACACCTTCACTATAAAGATAAGTCCACCATATATTTAATTAAAAATGTACCATAGAGAACTCTAAATGGTGTTTTGGATAATTTTTATCAAACATCTTTTATTTTCATGAGTCATAAGCAATCATTAAATCATTTTTAGGAGGAATCACCCTAATATCATCATTGATGTATCACATTATATTAGACAACCTTATCCACTATAAGTTATTTTCTATATAGGGGATATGAATAAACTTATCTTAATTTTATTGATGTTTTCCTCACTTTCAATAGTCCAAAGGAACTTGGATCCTTTCTGAGTAAACATGGAAATTGGAATAAAGAACCATGATAAATTATCCCCAGGAAACAATAATATGCATTAAAACCAAGAAAACTATATATCTTAGTCATAGTGGTTTATCGAGACTAATGTTCAATAATATTAAAATTTTATATATCGACAAATGTATACTCTCTTGAGATTATATTATCCAAAAATGAAAAATTATGTTTCCAAAAGATACACTTTGTAAATTTTTCAAAAAAATTACACTTTATTAGGGTCTTCGGTAAAATTCCAAAGTTATATTATTAGTATTCATTTATTTATGAATATTTAATAATATCATATATAAACTCTAGAAAATACTAATGATATTAATATTTAATGACTCTACTCACAAAATACATGAATATAATACGGGGATTTGTAAGACCAAATGACATCGGAATAAATTCAAAACATCCATACACTGTATCGAATGGTTTGTTAGTAATATTATCATTCATTATAATCTATTAAAGACATCCAAAATAATGTTCCAATTTTTTTTTATTTCCATGTATTTTATTAAATAATTCATCAATACAACGTTGAGGATACTTCTCATTTATTATGATCTAGTTCAGTTTCCCAACAATGAACGTATAGTCACAACGATCCATTTATCTTTATAAAAAATTAATAGATGAACCCCATAGTGATACACTTGGATAAGTGAATCCCTTATAAATATTATCATAGAGTGTAATTTTTAATTCATTCAACTCAATAGGGGTCATTCATTATTGAGTTTGAAATAGCTGTAGCACCATGTTTGAGTTCTATTGATAAATCAATATATTGATTTATTGAGTGAGTAAAAAGGTATTCCATAAAAATACGAAAACTCTTAAAACATATGTATATCTAAAATTTTATGTTCTCTCCAAGAATAATATGAGATAAACATCCCATTTTATTAAAAATAAAGGCTTATATAATGAATAAAATTTCCACTCCAATTTCATATTTAATTTTTCACTCGTAGATGCTCATTAGTTGGTTCAAAATATAAAATTTGACATACCTTTGTCGTAAATTGATATTTTATTTATATAATGATAGTAAATAAATTCTAAATATAACATAACATTTAACTATATGGGAATTATATTATTCGTAGGAAGAAAATTACCAGAAACATCAATTAGAAGAGAATTAAATATTTCAGAAGTAAACATCATACTGTCAATGGTTTACACCAAAAATTAACTATTTAATCATTATTGTGGTACTGCGATACATTTAATAGATTCTTCAAATGTAATAGATTTGGTCAAAACAGAATCATGTTAGACATTTGATGTTATAGAGTGAATGGTAAGTGTACCTTTCACTATTATACCCAATATTGAGAATGTTGATCAGGAAATATTTTCCATTACCTCTTGTCATAAGAGGTTGTTGTTATTAATCATCATCATTAATATTTATAATTTAACCCTAGTTGAAATAAGAAAAATTCTATTTTACTTTTACATATTTTAGTGTGGGTGGCTCATTATGTGGTGCTTTCTCACCATCCGTAGAAAACTTATTATTCCCATCACATTTATATCTGATTTCTCAATGATATTCCTTTCAACACATAAAAAATTTTCTATACCTCTTAATAAGGTTTCATACATGTTTTATTTAATACATTGAGGATAAGTGAATTCTAATCTTATATTCCTTTTAATTTTTATTATTAAAAATTTTATTTAATTCAAACATTCTTTTCTGACTAAACCGATGAGATTGATTGGTAACCCCAATATTTATATTCCCCTTGATAGAACATCAAATTTTATATATTCATAATGATTTAATTACCTTAGGTATAATTCCATTTACAGACTTTGTATTAATCCATGGAGCAATTCAACAATCATACTTTTATATTGGATGATATCACAAGAAGAGTACCTCACAAGGCATCTAAAATTTTCCACATAGATTCTAATGGATTCAACATCCTTTTATTTTTTTTCTTGGAATTTATTCTCAATTTTTATATGAATAATATAAGGAATCTTCTTATTGATAATTATATATTAAAATCATCCAACTACAAAAAGTAAATTTATTTCTGATTCCTAGTGTTCTTGATAAGTGTCCACGAATGATCTTCTTTTCATTCCAATTGATAAACATCTAAAATATAAAAAAAAATTCAACACTACAGAGAAAATAATTTTATTTTATTAGTATTTATACATTTCTAATCAATTAGGGGATTATTAGACCTAGTAAAAGATTAAATAAATTTCATTTTAAAGGAAACAAAAAACATTGTTCCCTCCTTTTTCATTTGGAAGTTCATTGTGATTCATTTATTAAGATATTTATATAAGAATATCTAAAATATATTGTATTTAATATCACATAAAATTTGTTTGTTTAGAAGGGAAACAATTGAACTATATATCACATTCAACATTTGATGTGTTCCTTCTAGTTTAGGCCTTTGATTAAAATAAAAAAGCATAGTATAGGAAACAATAATCATAGTGGGAAAACCTGTAATCATAAGAAATAATTTATAGGTTGTCTAAATCATGAAACATTCCTCTTAATCAATGGTACCATTTTTTTATCCTAGGTTATCCATGGTCATTAAAAAACATTAGAATATGATCCTATAATTCATTATTTCACTAGGGCTTTCACCAATTATCTATAGTATTAACCACCAAAGATTTAATAAACCCTACTTTACTATAATCTGTTGTGACCAATACATTTCATTAATAGAAATTAAATATTAATTGACATACAAATCATTATAAAATATTAGGATTTTTTCAAGAATGATAAATGATTTGTTTCTTTAATGAGAAAATACACAATCTTCTTACTTCATGAAAGATATATAACTTATCCCATAAATATCAAACTGCTTAGTACTTTTAATGGACATACCAAACATAAAAATATTCATTACAACCCAGGGTAAGGAAACATAAAAAAGTGTGATCATATATGAATGGTAATTATTTATAAGGGATATATCAATGCCCACAGAAGAAAAACCTAAGGACAAATGTATTTGGATAAGATTTTTTCATTTTAAAACCATACCATGTATATCATAGATCAAAATCCCATGTCATGGAATAAAGCTTGATAGTTTATAAGACTCGAATACCAAATGAATCAATGAAAATGAGCCTTGGTATAAAAAAAAGGAATAAGGTATATATTTTTTTGTTTATAAATAAGAAAATACAACAATTTATTTAGTCACGTCTCATTAATAATACGGTCATTGTTGATTGGGTCCACTCACCATTCCATTATATCATTATTTAGGTATTATTACCAAGGATTTTAAAATATTGAGGATTCCAAATATTTTATAAACTATATCCATATTCTATTCCAAATATTAATCTATTTCTGAGTGAATCTATAAATTAAAATTTTATGATTTCTATATATGTCACACCATAATCTATAAAGATAATGCATCTAAATATTCAAGGTAAAAATTACCATATCAAACTTAAAATCTAGTGTTGGGTAGTTTTTTTCATGAACCTTCAAATTTTATGATTCACAGTCCATAACCATATCATTATTCATGATTATTCATCCTCATACCATATTTAATGAATAACATTAGATCAAAAACCCTTATCCACTATAGGGTAGTGTATATACATGTGTAGTTGATAGACTTCACAATAGTTCGTTGAAATTTTTTTCATGTTCATATATCCAGGGGAAGATGGATCCTTTTAATGTTAACATGGATAATGGATTCTAATTACATAATAAATTCTCTATAAGGTGTCAAAAACTCAAGATAAACAATGAAAACTTTCTATTTCAATCATAGTGGTTAGACTAGGTTAATGTTCAATTGCATCCAACACTGAGGGATCCACTGCTATACACTCTCATAAGATTATATTTCCCAAAAAAGAAGTTTTTTATAGCCAAAATAAATATTCTTTAATTTTTCATAATTTTTTTTATTTTTTGGTGTTTATTATACAATTATAATGTGATCTTAATGATCTTCATTTCACTTGGAGTTTATATAATTTTTGTCTATAAGGCCAACAAAACTGATAAATTTAATTTATGAAGACGCTTTTAATTAAATACAAGAATATATAGGAGGGATTAGTTATACAAAAAAGAATCACTATAAATTCATATAGTCCATAAATTGTAAAGATTGTTGTCTTCGGTGTATCTACCGTCCTAAACCTCAATTTATGATATATATAATGAATATTAATCCTATAAAATCATTGAACTCCATAAAATTGATCAAGAAGGTCATCAATATATTGTGGAGGATAATTTTTCTTAATTTTGACCTTGTTCAGTTGTAAATCACTACTGGAAAAATAGGCTATAGTCGTGGTTCTAAACCATGGATATAGTCCCCAAAACTGTGGCTATAGGTTATAGCCATGGTTTCATGAATCATGGCTGGTATTGGCTTGGCTATAGGTCTAAACCTATAGCCGCATTTTAAAATCGTGGATATAGGTCGATAGCCATGGTGTCAACTGTGGCTAAATCCCTATTGCCACGGTTTGAACCGTCGCTATAGACCTATAGCAACAGTTTTAAACCGTGGCTATAGGTTCATCCCTATAGATTCCTAAAATCCACGTTCACCGTTGCTAAATCCTTATAGCAAATGTTGGGAACCGTGGTTATAGGTCTTTACACTGCATTAAAAAAATCCAACACGGTGAACCGTGCTAGCTGTTGGGAGGACTACCCCAGCACCCCCACCCCCTACTCATGCACACCACCCCTGCCCCACCCCCCTACACCATGCACCCCACCCCCATTTTTTTACAACTATTTATAACAAATTTAAATCCATTGACAACCATTGACTTACAATCACGTACCACATCATTTGAACCAAAGGACAATGCTTTTATTTTATCGGATACTTCAATCATTGGTAGAGTTAAAACCTAAAAGATACCAAAATAGAAAATTAGACAGAGACATGTGATTGTGTTATGAGAAGAAGAAAATGAAATCTATTACCTTTCAATTTAACCAGGCAGCAAATTCATTGTTGTGCAACAGTTCCTTCTTCTTAATAGATAGGGATCGATGTCTCTTTATTATAATTTCCAAATGTTCTCTATATATATAAAATCATTAAAATGTCAGAAGATATAAATAAATCACACAATTAAAAAAAATACATATTTATTAGTTTACTTACTTGATATAATCATCAAGCACACCACAGTTGAATATTACTGTGTGATGTGCCATTTCCCACTCTTCCCTTCTTAATGTACACAACGAGTACGATCCAGATATCCCCCCTGTTTGGGGGAGTGAAGGAAATACAGGTTCAATGGGGTCATATTTCTCATATTCTGTTCTCATTAGTCGATTAGACCTCGTAGTGATGTCAGCCAACTACGATGAATAGAAATCCATGCATTCCTGTGCTAAATAGAATTTCACAATAGAACCTTCAGGATGATATTTATTTCTCACCTAATATTTCAATGTAAACATCATTCTTTCGGTAGGATACATCCACCTACTCGAAGAAATACCACTAAAGAGAACTTCTGTGGGGAGATGCACAGTCAAATGTAACATACATGTGAAAAACGATGGTTAGAAAATTGTATCGAAGTCGCAAAGAATAATCGGTGCATCTCTCTGCAATTTCTGAACAAAACATCTACTCAATCTTTTGGCACAAAGATCTCGATAAAACTGACATAACATAATCACCACAACTCTAAAATTATGTGAAATTAAATGGATATTGGAAATGGAAATCAACACATGTAACAAGACATGGTAATCATGGGTTTTAAGAGATTTGAGTTTCACATCTTGTGTATTCACCCTTTTCAAAATATTACATAAATAACCAGTCAGAACCTTCAAACATTCCAAGACCTGATGAAAATATTTCTTCCCCACATTTGTCATCGAATAATAGGAAACAGGGACTTTCCACTTATTTTGATCAATTAACTCAGGATGAAGTCTTTCTCTTATACACCAATCCATCAAATCATGACGACACTGCAAATCGTCTATTGTTTTGCCTTTGAAATTTAAAATAGTATCATGTAACATCACACAAATTTTTTTCTCAATATGAATTACATCCAAACAATGACGTAAAAAACTTGATGAGAAATACGACAACTCAACGAATATGCTTTTCTTTCTGTAATTTCTATTGGAATTTGAATTAGCATGCTTTCGATTTCTGATATTTGATTGACTTTTTCCAAGAACATAATTCAAATCATCAGGTTCTTTAACAATTTCAGCCCCTGACATTCATTGAGTTGTCTCATCAGTCCCAATGGAATTACCGAACTCTCTCCGATTTTTCCTGTATGGATGATCCATTGGTAGAAAATGCTGATGCCCTATAAAGCTGAATGTTTGTCGAAACATCAATCTTTAGAAACGTGTATTTTTCATACAAATAATATAGGATAATTTCCCTTTAGTACTCCAACCATAAATCATTCCGTAGGCAAGGAAATCATTTATCATCTATAATAAAGTTGCACGAATCATAATGTACTCTTTTCTGAATGCATCATACACTTGTGCACCAATAATCCAAAGCTCATTTAACTCCTCTATTAATGGCCGAAAGTATATATCAATATCATTTCCAGGATCACTGGGTCCAGATATCAGTATACTCAGGATAGTGAATGGCTTCTTCATACACACCCATGAAGGAAGGTTATAAATGTGAATGAAAACAGGCCAAGTACTGTGTGCAGTATGCATTTGGAAAAATGGGTTGAAACCATCACCAGATAATCCCAATCTACCATTTCGTGGGTCGGCTGTAAAATAAGGATGTAACCTATAAAATTTATTCCAAGACAAACCATCTGCAGGATGCACTATTTCATCATTATCGTTATTTCTTTCTTCTGCATGCCATCTCATATTCATTGCCATTTGTTCTGACATAAATTTTTTTTGAAGCCTTGGATTTAAAGGGAAGTTCCACATCACTTTCTACGGTATGCAAGATTGAGATATGTCTTTATTAGTATTCCACATTGATGTGCCCCACTGTTTTCACTAACTCAAGTCTTCATTCTTCTTCCAGAACGAACAACAGTCTTTGAGACAAGAATGAATCTTACTAGATGAAAATACAAATTTTTCAACAAACTGTGATGCCATGTAATCATTTTCTAGAATACATGCTTCATCAGGCTGTAAATACTTAATAAATGTAAGAATATAGTCGACCACAGTATTACTAAATCCATACATTGATTTCCCATGATATAATCGCATTAAAAACTCAGGTTTTCTCATTTTTCCACATGCTTGATATACTGGGGTATTTGCATCTTCCATCAGCTTTCTAACACTCTCAACCTCATCATCTTGATTAAAAGGTGAGAACTATGTTCCAGTATTCATTTTTGTTGCACTGGTCTAAATGAGGAGGTAGCTTCAGAAACAAAAGGAAACCGATCCGAAATCATATTTTTCATACCTCTCTTTTCCGCTGAATCGATGTCATTCAACAGTTGATATTTTTCACCATTGTGATACCTCACATGATAATTTTTTTGGAAACCACTTTTAGTGATATGGTAACTCACTTCTTCATGAGTTAACCATGGTATTCCAACACAATCAAAACGTAGGCATTGAATCAATCCGCCATCTAAATCATTAGTTAATGCAAAGTCCAAAAAATATTATAACTCCTTCTGAAATTCATTAGTGATTCTGTCAATGTTGTACATATAGTATCTATCCATTCTGAGGCAAATAAACATTAATTAAATAAATAATGTAGAAAATTACTTAACATTATATGTATTGTTTCATAATATATTAAGTAATCATCAATAACTAGTTAATAAAAAATCATAACAAATATATTAAAATTATGATTTAGGGAATTCATAAATGTTTTAAATTATAAAAATTCATGAATAGTTATACATAAGTTCCAAGAATTAGGATTTATTATAGTATAAACAGTTTATATGAAATCTAAGAGATAATAATAATCAATTCCTAAATTTTTTTTGGTTAATTCATAACGAGTTGTGATGTTTTGTATTAAATGTACAAAGATTTATTGAAATTTAGAGACATTTTGAAAATATAAACCATATCATATACCAAGAATTAAAATTAAATAATTAGATGAGAATTAAATTGGTAAGAATATGAAAATAATAACTAGTGTCTGAATCTATACTTCAATGATGGTAGTCACCTTAGAAATTGGATATCCCATCAACTTGGTTGTTCCCACCCTTGCTCGTATCTATCAACTATTGGGTCAATTACAGGAATGAAGATCACCACATCACCTCAGTGGTCCATTTCAATTATTTTATGGATTGGTGGTGAAGTGCTATCAATGTTATGAGTACCGGTATACCGCAATAGTCCCCCACTCTAACTTTCATCCAACCCTACTCTACATTGTTATCATTCTACTAAATTCCTTGGGAATTTCTAATGTGGTTGAGTTGTTTAGTGATTTTTCTCAGTTTTCTTTTATGCCTTACCCCGCACCCATTGAGTAGTCATAGATGATAGAAAATATAAACCATATCATATACCATAGTGTAAGGATGCGATGTAATTCCATTATTGACTTTTAATCATGGAGTATAACACTGCATCATGGTGAAGGATATTGAAAACTCTTTATAATCTTCTTTTATCATACCCAACAACCAAAACAAACCAACTTACCTTTTTCACACTTGAAGGCACTACCCAAACACCTACAATTTTTAGGGATAAAGTAGAACCAATGAACTAATTTTTTTCCTAGGTTAGCATAAGAAAAACATTACCTTTTGATGGAGGCACAACCATGTGTGTGTTGAGTGATTACAACTCGATAAAACTTTACACCACAAAGTAAATTCATTATAATGAATATAAATAATAAAACCAATCAAAGTTGTTGAGAATTATTAAAAATATAGAATAACTGGATTTGAACCTTCACACGGTATGTATAGAACAATTTAGGTTGGGCATTCTGGTAAGAGAAATGAGTAGATAAGAGGCATTAAAACCCATTGGTAAAATTAATTTAACATTGATTATCTAGATAACTGTCATTATTTTTTTCGATTATAAAATAACTATCATCTAAATGCCAATATGAAATCCTATTTTTGTATTTTTTTGGTACTTAAAAGAATTCTCCTCCAAATATCAAATTTCTAAGAGGGTATAGATTTCAATCAACCCAAGACAAGTCAATTCCCAAAACATTCATTGTTAAAAAGGCACTTGAAGTATAAGGCATAATGTTTCATGGATTCAAATAAGTATGAAATAAAATATATTGAAGGTGATATTGATTTTATTTTATGGAAAATTATGATAAGGGACATGTTCTAACAACATGGAATCATAGATTCCTTATATGGCCTAAATAAATTAATTTTTACACAATCTACTTATATGAAAACCACTACTATTTATCAATACATCTTTTCTGAAATCCTTGTTATGTCCTGTAGTTCTATATTACTCTCTCTTGGTGACAATAACCTTTGGAATGTTTCTTTTGAATATAACACTACTAGTATATGACATAAAAAAGAGAATCATTTCTTGAAAAATAAATTTTTTGGTATAATTTAAATGAAAGAACATATGTTTAATTTTAAAATTAATTTTGATGTTTACATGAAATCAAATTTGGATGAATTTAAAAAAATATATTTATTATTCCAACATAAATTTGATTGTTGATGAAGAGGAATAAGAAAATATTATTTTACATTATCCTTTATATTTCTACACCAAAATAGTAGAAACAATGATATATGGTTGTCACAAACTAAATATTGGAGAGGTAAAATATGCCCTTCTTTCTAGAGAGTTTCATTCTAATCCAAAAATAATGGGTTAGTGTGAGATTCTATTCCCTAGTTGGAAACCACAACCTAAATATAAAAACCAAGAATGTTGTATATAAAAAAGTAAATTGAATTAACTATCTCAAATCAAAGTTAATGTCAAGGGATTGGAATGTATTGGGATACGACAATAGCAATCCTAGTCATAGAATACCTGATTTTAGAGTATCTGAAAAAAAAATTAAGGCTCAAGAACCTTATGTTTGATCACTTTTAGTTAATTCTGTATTTTGATACAACTGAGGTTATAAATTTTTGTCATCATACCCTCACTGATGAGTGGGTTCTAGGTTCAGTCATCCATATCAATGTGTTTCCTTATTGATAGTATTTCCTTGAGTTAGTTGAGAGAGTATAGGGTAATGTAATCTAAAGGAATAGTATTATGTGTAAGGTTCAAGGAATTTTTTATGTTCTTATAGAATTATATGAACATTCAATCATCACCCTCTATATGTTAGTTGGGTATTAGACATTCACAAAAACCTGATTTCCCTTGGTGATCTCTACAAAAAAAATCGTTAGATATTAATATGAATGGACTAAAATATTCAAGGGATATATATCTTAAATTAATAAATAGCTAGTTAATAAGCGATATTTATAGAAGGAGAAAACAAATTCCAGGTTGATTTGTGGTGTAATACCATGAAATCACCTTGATGATTGGGTCTTGTTTTCCCGAAGAACATAAAGGATGTTAGTAAATAAGAGATATTGTAAAATTTTACACCATGAAATATCATATTTTGTAGATATTATATCATAGGTAAGTCTTTTTGGGGTAGTTTTTGTAGGTATTCATTTCTTCTAAACCATTTTAGCACATCCATCCAATTTTATGGGTTCCTTCTAAAACCACATCCTATGGTTGATTTTTTATATATAGTTACATTCATACATGTATTATCTAGGAAATTAATTATGTATTTACACTAAAAACTAATATGTTTTAGAAATAATTAAAAATAGAAAACCTTGTTAAAAATAATGTTGGAAATTTGACAATAGTAATGATAATAGATAATATTTTGGAGTATTTCTCTACTAATTTTGTATATTTTTTCGAAACTAAATGCATAACATAAAACCAGACTATTAAAAATACTCTCTAATAGAATGAATTTGATAAAATAATTAATTATACCATTCATGAGTGATTCTGAAGCATTTTGAATTCTTTGGGCTTCCCAAATAATCTTGGGAAGAATATACCAATATTATAGTTTACCCTATTAAATGGTTCTCATATTATGATAATCATTATAAACCCTTAGTTGAACCATATAATAGTAATTCAGCTTGTTATGAAGAATTATCTATCATCGAGTATACTTATAAATCCTACATTAAAAATAATAAGTCTGAACCAAGGAATGCAAAGTGAGTTTTGGTATTATACCTTGATGGATTAAAATAATATTAATGGTGGCCATACATTCATAGATCAAAAATTATTATAATTATCTTGAATTTAGGATGTTGAGAGTTCATCTTCTCAAAATCCAAATCTATTACACATTTTAGAGATGATACTTCCCATGATGGGGTCTTTGATCTTCCTTATTTAACTGTGTTTGAAGATACTAATGACCATCATTCACCTATTCATCAATGATAAATCTAGAACAAATAATTTTTTAATTCAAATTCAGATTATAAGCCTCGTTATTTTACTAGGGATTTCCATCTAACTCATGATAGATCTAGGACAATCATTAGGCCTCATTGGTTAGGTAAATGTGATATGGGTTATTTTTCATTTTCATGTTTCCCAATATTTGATTTATTATGATCCCCGAACATATAAGAAGGACTTATATGATTCAGATTAAAAATAATGGATCACTTCCGTGAAAGATGAGATTTAATCCATGTATAAAAAACATACATAATAAATACTGCAAAAAATATTCAATAAACCCATAAAACAGGAGCCACAAAATATAAAACCCACTGAAAGGGTGTGGAGGAGGGGAGGAACCCTTCGGCCGATGCACCGAATGGATGATTAACACCCAAATAAGGGTATGGAGGAGGGGTGTACCGCACGAGGGATGGAGCAACCCCGAATGGAGAAGCTGAGCCACGATTGGAGAATCCACCGCTGTGGATGAAGGAATCACAATGAGGGATGGAGGAATCGAAGCTGTCGAGATGAGGGTTTCAAATCGGGGAAGGAGGATAGGTCATTGGGAGGAGAGGTCATCAGGGGGAGCAGGGTGTCGTGATGAGGGTTTCAAATTAGGGAAGGAGGAGCCCAACAGGAATCGAAAAAAAAAAAACAAAACGCAGATGTAGCCACGAATGAAAATAGAACCGTGGGTATAACCAAGCTATATCCACTAACTTATAAAACTGTGGCTATAGGTCCGTGACTATAGATTAAATTTCTAGTAGCGAATAATTATTTTAGAATCCCATAATACCATTTTTATTCTTAAAAAATAATAATTTTACCCCATTGTGATGAGATTATCTGAAATTGCCATTATCAATGTTCATATGGAGTTATTTTTTTATCCTACAATAAAATATGGTACATTATATATGGATTCTTTTAAATAGTTTTAAAACAAGGTATAAGTTATATTAGCAACTCAACATCACAATTTGGAGGAAGGATAAGAAAATATTTTGGAAGAAAAATCAACAAACACTCATTCAATTTTAATATCTTCAATATTGAGTTTCTCACAAACTATCAAAGACAAAACCCTATTTAATTAGAATAAATAACCATATAATATATATATTTTCCACTAGAAGTTCATTTTTATCATTTCAATGTTAGATGATCATGGTTGGTTTATAATATAAAAATAGACTTCCCTTACTTGGAAACTGATATTCAATTTATAAAAAAACGTTAATTTATCCCTAAAATAACATAAAATATGAGTAGATTGAGATTAATGTAATTTTCAAGAAAACCGTTCTCACAAACATCAATCAAAGATGAATAATATACTTAATATTTGGTCATCATGCTATTAAGGGTTTTCACTGATAATTCAACATATAATAATTTTGGTGGTACAATTATGACCATAAAAGTTTCATTAGATATGAAATTTTTTGTAGATATGAAAACAAATAAGACATTATTAGTTCTATAGTGAATGATATTTATTCTAATCCACTATTTCTTATTTCAATTTCTTTATGTCCTTTTCCACTTCCAAAAACATACATTTTCCATATTAAAATGATTACATTTATTTTATTATTCTACTTGTATGCTATTTTATGATATTACATGTTTTAATGACCCTCCCATTTTCCATTAATAAAAAATGAAACCAGTAACCCTGTGTTGTGAGGGCTACTGCCTCCATGGATAAATTGTTTGTATTCACTACTATACATATCTGTTTTAGTTTTATTTGATGATTATATATGATATATATAATTAACATATATATATATATATATGTATCATAAATATTTTTTTTGATGACACAAAATGTTAAAATGATTATAAGTTATTCCATTAATATAAATAAATAACCCAAAACTAGTTCATACTCATTTTTTTCTTCATGAAACATGACTAAAACCCGCATGTAATAGTATTATACCACTATAATTATTTATAAAAATGTAATTCATCAAACATATAAATGGTTTTTAAATTATGAACATTTTAAAAAAAATGTAGACCAACACCTCTTTTATGATCCTAGTTCAAAGTGGTCGTGATTATGAACACCCAATTTTTAAAAAAGATCACAAAAAACTAATACATGAATAGAATTATTTAAAAAACTATATATATGGAAATTAATTTGAATAACAATACTAAATAATTAATTAAATATTTTATCATTATGATATTTGAGGTCAAATTACTTCCACCAAAATGTAGAGTAAATTTTAGGGACATGGTAAATCAATCTTATTTCATTGACATATAAATTATTTATTGTACTATTTTTAGAATAAATTATATTATTCATGTTGTAATAATTTTTATTTCTTGGGATAAAGAGTTCTTAATTTAAATCGGCATTCATAAAATTCTTTCATTTCAATTATTTTAAGAAAATAATAGAGGGTTTTTTTAAAAGAGGCTCATAAAAATGACTTTTACATCAGTGTTTTCAAAAGGATTTTCAAGAATTATTTTTTTGATTTGGGCTTAATTTTTCTCTCTATATTCAAAAATAACTATCTATAATGATGTTATATTTTTTATTCCCTCTATTATTTTGTTAATATGTGAATATTTTCTGGTGATCATTTTTTTGAGGTCAATTTATTTATTTCTTGGTATTAAACTATTTAAAAATTTTACCAAACCAATTGTTATTTACATAGGTTCTTTCATAAAATTGAATGATTTATACTAAGATTCTTTTGAAATCCAATTTACTTCCATGGGTTCTATATGAAATGAGATTTATTTTGATTTGTATGTCTTTTTAACCAACTCTTTTTCCATGGGTTCTTTAATATATGATAAGGATTGATTTTATGGGGCACACATATGTATAGATGATGATTGGTGGGGAATTGTATCACCCTCTAATTCATTGGTTTATGCTTATATATCATGATATATACAGGAATGTACAAAGTGAGATTGTTCACATAGGTGTGATCATGAAAGGGTTTCTCACATTTTTAGTCATGGTGATAATGAGATTGTTCACATAGGTATGGAAATAATGGATTTACTCAAAAAAGTTCTCATATTTTTTGATTGTTCAACAATTTCATGTTGTTTATAAAGTTTTTCTGAGCATTGAAGATTCATTTAGTTTCAATGAAATTCCAAATTTTTACGGATAATATTTATTTTTATTATACTATACACCTGTATGTCACTCTCACATGTTTTATGATTATTGAGATGAATTTTGACCCAGGTCATATAATTTATGCCTCTTTAATGATCATTTTATGATCAAATATTTATCTAAACATATTTATGAATATAATATATGGTCTTATGATCTTCTAATAATACATTTATCCTCATCCTTATGTTCTCCATGTTTATGTCTTCATACATTATGATTTGTTTTATGCTTCATTAGAATTTGAGGTCAACCCTTTATTTTTAACGATCCCTTAGTTATTAAGAAGATTATATGATTTAATATATATAAAAAATCTTTATAGAAGCATGATTGGGTATAAATTTTCACATGGGTGGTAATATAAGATGTTTATGTTACTAATCTGCAATACATAAACCCTTTTTGTGTTTTTTGTTCTGTGATTTTTTGAGATATTTATTAATTAAATAATTATATTAAGGTATTAATTTAGAAATTATTTTCTTGTGTATATTAAAAAATCATCACAACAATGCATAATTAAAAATTTAAAATCATCACATAAATTGATATATTTAATACTTTTGTTCCATACGATCTCTTTAGATTAAATCATGGTCAGTTATTATATAGTGGGCTTATTCTAACAAAATACTTAAGGAATTACCAACTTAGTTCCCTGAGTTAGTGTGATAGGAAGACTCACAACCATCCAATTCAACTAGAAATATAATATAGGGAAAAAAATTCCCCCTTGAGGTTAAACCTTAAAATGAACACACAAAATCACATATCCAATATTACAAAAGGACATGAAACCTCTTTAGGGTTCATCATATCATCAAATAACTCAATAAATTACTATTGCATATTCTGAGCACATAGTTAATTACAAATTACACTTATTTCATAGTTATCAACAAATATCACAATAATTTGTAACAATTAGTCGGTCATTAGTGGCCCTAGTCACTATTAAAAAACTCATATAGCGATAAAGAGAGTGTTTCATGTTTAGTTTAGGTCAATAAATTAGGAATGAAGAGACTTTGTGTCACAGATTAGTTGAAATGAGTGTAACCCACAAGGATTAAATTGGGATTAAGTTCATCAATCTAGTAGAATCAATATTATCAAACAAATATGAATAAATATCCAAATATAAATATCACAAAACACTGTAAAATTCCAAAAATTAGGCATAGATAAAAAATAATTCAATAAAAGTTAGAGAAATGATGAGAGTAGGGAATGAGATTCATATATGTATTCTAGGTGAATTCGAATAATGATTTGATCAAAAAATGACAAAAAATTGAGTGACAATACACAATAGGATGTGGGAAATGGGAGACAGTTTAGAGGGGGATCATGACTAGATGGGAATCAAAATGAGATAAATAATACCATTTAGTAAAAATTAAAAAAATAATTTAATAAAAATTTAATTTAATTTTTAAAAATAGAAGTACATAGGGTGCAGTGGGTTCCCACCATTCCATTATCAGTTACCCAGTCCCCTATCAGTTTCCGACCATAGTTCCATAAAGAAACTAATTGATCTCCATGATCCATTACATCCCATTCCTAGAATACTAGGAAGAAAATAAAATCTATCTGGGTACTTGAGGGAATATATCTCATAAGAACGATGCACTAGAACTTGATAGATATCTTGAAATAGCTTCTTAGGCCCCCTTTAACACTTTAATAACTAATAAATAGCCAATAGATATGAGTTTTTTTTAATATTAAACATTATTGTTCCTAGGAAAGAGAGACATATTATAATCTCCCCACCATAGTGAATATCAACCCCAAGATGCATCACCTAATATCACTAAACGTTATATACAAACAACAATTGCCACTAATGGAACATATCCAACACCTGATCCCATGATTATCTTATATCTAACCTTATTACCATTTTACTCAAACCTAATGAATCATCATTCTATGAAGAGTCTTCTCAGTCTAATATACTTCATAAATTAGTAAGACGTGTAATGATATTTTTAAATCTATCATGAAATTGTGGATATTTACTATGTAATATGGATGGGTATGGTCTCACTTGAGTAGTTATTTCGAAAACAAATCATACATAAAATTGTAATATTAAATATGTTCATTATGATATTTTGATTCACCTATGATGTCCAAACCAAGATTACACTAAATACTTCCCCAATTTGGTGGGTCACATGTCTTCATGTTCATCTCCCCTAATTATATTGGATTCCCACTAGATGTGAGGGTATAGGGTGTGTCCATGGGGTGACTATTTCCTCATGTCATAGTATAACACAATAGAATAACAATAAATATCAATAATAGAATAATATATAATAACTAAATATCATATTGAAGATAAACATTTCAGATATTAGTATATAAAAAACTCTAAATGTAATATCATATTACCAATGATATGTCATCTCATGTTCCCTTACAAATCAGGCATAAATCTATGCTGGCAGTAATATAATACATGTATCAAAATATAAAAAAGTCTAAAATAACTATTCCAACTATCATCATTTTCCTTAGATCTGTCATATGTTCCCCTTTTCCCATGCCTGGAAATATTAAAAATAAAAAAATAGGCACTTTCCCTGATCCCTACCTACAACCAAATAGTCATTCTAGATACCCAATGGTATCTTATGAATGTATGTGAGATGAAATCCTAGTAGGGCACCACCAATAGGGTTTATAACAGTCCTTATTTTTTAATACAAGATAAATTATATGAAATTTATATAATAGGTTTAATAGAAAAGAAAAAATTTCCAATGGAATATGTAAAAAAGTAAATTGAAACTGTCTTTCCCAATAAGGCTCCCTATAAAACATCGTTCAAACTCCTATAATAAGGTAGCGTCATGGAAAGCATAAATAACTACATTTTCCAAGATGTATATCAAGTATATCATATCAACCCTATCTATATGATTAAACCTATATAGAATATCACCCATGTGGGATAAATATAAATATAAGTATCATATCATCAATGATTGAGCCATAAAATCATAATTTTCATATCAATCGTGGTCGAGACGTATAAACAAAAACTTCTTACCCCCTAAATCTGTGTCCAAGGTATCCTTGTCAAGACTCAGGAAAAAATTAATTGAAATTTATTTATAATTGAGTGGAGTCCTGGGATAATGTCAAATTATCCAGTCCTATGAGAGTCAAAGAAATCCAGATCTATGGGGTTTCTAGGCCCAAGGCATCTTACGAAATAAAGACCTGAGGAGAAATCTCATCTAAGGAATCCACTACGGTTATCAATATCCATTGAAGAAATATCCTAGGAATCTGATGGAATTAGGGTCCAATGTATTAAAACCAAGGCACTCACTACCATTTCAAATCATTATCCCATTTCATTCATTAATTCACAATATATAACATATCATGAGTTTACCCACTCATTTCCATATTTCAATTTTAAAATAAAAAACAATTCAGATAATGTATAACATGGTAATGCTATGAAACCATCCCTTAATCAAACAATTCATTTCATTTCATTTATTAATGGGATTACTCTATCAAGGAATCCATAAACACACCCCATTAGTGGTTTAACATCAAAAAAAGGCAAGGCCACACCTCATGGGTGGACAAGGTTGTGGAAAAACACTAAACTATCACAAAGAACTGAAGGGAATCCCTAAAATGTTCTAATACATTCAATTCAATTATTGAATTAATATTTGATGCACCATTAGAATGTATGACACATAGAAGAACAAAAACTAGGCATATAAAGCACCAAACCCCAAGGTAAAAGTATATACCAACTACATTTGGCATATTATAGAGTGTTCATCCATTATCAATATTTGATTCAGTTATGATCGATAGAAAAATAAAAAATGGTCAAAAAACCTAAAACATGACATATTATATTACACAAAAATATTTTATCAGATGCCAAGAAAAATAAATAATGGCTCAAGAGGAAGGGATTACTCATTTGATTGGATCTTATAAGATCGACGATGTTCGAATCTGAGTTTGGATGAAAACACCACACCAATGCCTATGATGTGTCTTTCAAGAGGAGACCACAAAATTTAATGTTGTCCAATGGAAAATGGATAGAATATTTATAGGTTTCTAAAATAATTTAAGGTAAATTTTTTCATATTAATAAAAAATACAAGGTCGTACAGTTTTCCCACATGGTTGGAAATTTTTTTTTCCACTCTTGCACCCATCACTGCTTTGAGGGGAACCTCACATGGTTAGTGAACATGGTTTTCCTAATCGTGCTCAAACCTTATCCCTTCCAATTGTATAATGTCTTCTGTAAGTTTAAATATCATGCAGATATGGTTTTATAGTTTATAAGAAAATTTATGGCTTCCAACACCCCACTCTCAAGACTTACATAGTTAAGGATATCTGTGCTGCTTGTCCCATACAGTTTCTCCAAACCATGAATCCTATCTAATTTTTCAAACAATCATGGCTCTAAAAATTTTCCATAATCCCCTAATACACCCATTATCAAATAGGGTACTCACATTATTCCATGAAGAACCATTTAAACTAAAAAATATATCCTAACCACGTCAAAAAACCTGGGATATTATGACCTTCCTCCTTAAAGAAATTAGTTCCTGAATTGACCTATGAAGAGTGGTTAAGATTCATATGAGAATAACTCTTTCCACTAAACATGTAAATCATCCTCACACTTCCATGTCTCAACATATACATAAAATTTGTTCCATAACACCTATACTAGAGGAATTTATTGGCCTCGAAGAGCCTTTGTGATCCTTTCAATGATATGAATAAAATTCTCATCAAAGAGCGCATTAATCTATAACACCACCTCCTCGGCTATAGATTATGAGAATTGATTGAGTGATAGTGGTATGGTAGAGATATAAGGAAGATTCCATGAATAGACTAGTACATCTAGGGAAACTACAACCAATATGATACTAACCTAACTCTCTCTGAAATCTTCAACAACCATAAATATCACATAGAAATATTGCCCTATATACAAAAATGTATGTGTCTAATACTTTGTGGGATATTTAAAAAATATCTGATCCCCCACCTCAAACCCTATAGGTTAGTGACGATGATCATTGTATGATTTAAATTAAGACTATGTTTTAGGCATCCTCTTTATGATAATCTTTAATTTCCTAGAATTCTCCAGCATAAGATTCGGTCCCAATATTCATATCATGCCTACCTCTAACAAAAACAAGGGATATCATCATGGACTACCATAAAAAGCCTTATTAAGGTTCCATATATATTAAATAATGATAATTAGTATTGTATGTGTAATCAATGAGGGTTATATGCCTCTCCCGGGATCACCTAGAATCTAGTACATATTCTATCAGCATGTCCTTGAGCACTGGAATCATATTTTAGGATTTTCCATCAATCTATGGGTGGTATATTGTGCTCAAAAGCCCCTATGTACCAAAGGCCCGTTAAAAAATATTCTAGAAATGAGAAATAAATTTGGATTCCATATCTGATACCACTATCTGAGGAACCATGAGATATCACACTATCTCATGGATAAACAACCTCCCAATCTCATCAACAAAGAATATCTCTTTGATGGGTAGTAAATGAGAAACCTTCAAGACACTATCCAAAATAAAACCCACAACATCACTACCTTAAGTGGAGCTCAGAAAAAAATTCACCAAATCCCTCATGACATAATAACACATCCAACCAGGAATGTGAAATTTTTGTAGAAACATAGATGGTCATTGATGTTCTGCCTTCACCAAATGATAGGTTGAACACCTCATATAAAAACAAACTATCTCTCATTTCATTTTCATACACCAGTACTGATGGTGCAAGTGACGATACATATTTGTAAATCTAGGATGTAATTCCTAAACTATGGAATGAAACTCCTACATCATCTCCTTATGTATGTGTGCTGGAAGACATACACGACCATGATTTCACAAGATATCATTCTATCCCAGGATCCAATGGGGAGGTGGGTCCTCACCTTCCCCAATATCTTATAAAACTAGGACCACAGAGACTGAAATCTTATTCATTGTTATTGTATCAAGGAGACTATAGGTCACAACTAAGGATGATATAACATTATTCCCTTGAACAAATTATACATCCATGTGTATCTCATAATAAAAGAAAATAATCTTCCACTCACTAGTAGCCTTAGGAATTATTTGTAACTGAGACCCCTATACAGTGCATCAACCACAACATTTCCTTTTCAAGGCATATAGGAA
Source organism: Viscum album (assembly GCA_963277665.1). Lineage (NCBI taxonomy): Eukaryota > Viridiplantae > Streptophyta > Magnoliopsida > Santalales > Viscaceae > Viscum > Viscum album. The sequence continues at coordinate 1,008,356,433 of OY728126.1, forward strand.
AGATCCAAGTCAAAATAAAATAGGTACTCAACACACCATTTATACATAATATATATATATATCATATTATGTAAATATGTAATTAAGGATTTTTTGGTCCATATACATCACAAAATGCTCTCCCAGTAAATAAGATATCTAACACCATAGAGAATGAACATCTACAACCAACTCATGATCATGCATCAGGCAATTCCACTCTTTTTTAATCAAATAATGAGTCATGTCTCCACAAAAATATATCCCTACATAAAAACAACAACTAGAAAAAATCTTGATCTGTCTCAACACAGAGTGTTTCTCCTTCCAAGCTCTAGAAAAATAATGATTGATGCTGATGTCAGTATCTCTTTCATCTCATGTATGGTTGTCTCTCATTTTTCATACCATAAGAAATTCCCACCATTCTATGTCAATCCATATAATGAAAATTATAATCATGAAAAGTCTTGTGTGAAACTACAATAATATCTAGTTATCCCCCAAAACTCTGTACGTTAAGGATGTCATTGGGGTTTTCCCAAGACTCTAAAGCTATCACCTTCTCTGGGTAAATGGATAATATTGTCTCTAAGAAATTATGACAATGGAAGTGAATCATACCCATTGATAAGTGTAACATTAAGAACTTATTGTATAAATAATTATCTCTTAGTGTTTCCAAATAATCTCATGATTTTTGGCATGTTCATGATTATTCTGAGAATGCAAAGTGATATCACTCATGAAACCCCCCAAAAACCATCTAGATAAGGATGGAAAACTCAGTTCCTTAGAACCATGAAAACTTCTAGCACATTCTTGAGATTGAAGGAGATATCTAGAAACTCATATAGAAAATAGTAGTTATGAATAGTTGAATGAGGTATGTCTAAAGGTGAAACAAACACCTGATGACATCACAATCTCAAATCACATTTTGAGAACACCTGAGGTCACCATATTTGATTAAAAATTACATATATTCATTGAAAGAGATATTGGTTCACAACCATCAATTGGATAAATTTCTAGTAATTAACATATATTCAAAGGCTACCATCCACTTTTAAAAAAAGACCATAGAATCCAATAGATAAATACTTGGTCACAGAATCCCCTCTGACTCCAAATATGATAGCTAACAATTAATCAACAAAAAATCCATAATGGACATTATATATGGGGGAATGGATACAAGTGAAACTCCAAGAACTATCACAATAAAGAACTCCACCTATCTCTCTAGAGGTAAACCAAAAAATTAATCTCAGAAAACACCCCTAAAATGATCAACCACTGGAGGAAAATATTCTTGACACAATCATTGATAATCCATATAAAAACTAACAATATGGGTTGTTATCTCAACCAGAGCCACAATTTTCTAGTCCATCCCAGCTCACATGTATATCACATTCATTCTTGTGTATAAAAACTCCACCCATTGGTGTTGTGAATGTAACCATCTAATTATTGAAATCAAAATGGTATTTAATTAAATCCATACAGTCCATATAAATTATGACATCAAACCATATAATCTCAATGATATAAATATTCCATATGATGTTACTCCAACCAATATCAAGGGTGAACTGCCAACACTGGCATAATCCATCTTTTCTGACCACCCTATGTAGTATGAAGTGTCATAATGATGTCAAGAAACATTACACCATGCCCAAGGCATTTCATAAAAGGTACAGAAACAAAACTATGGGATACACGTGTATCAAAAAGGGCAAATAATATCCTACAGTTTACTATGATCATACCTTTCACCATAAATAGTTTGGTGGCCTGATCAATGGGTGTGGGAAATAAAAATTATATTTTTCCTGAGCCAAATCCCTTTAAAACAACCACACTACCTTGAGATAACCCACAATACTGGATAGATACATCCAATGTCTGGCTACATCAACAATGACCGCGACCTCAGCCTAAACGGCTAGTACTGCTCCAACTCCCAGCCTAACAAAGTGCTCTAAAACCCACTCATAAAAATCAAGTCCGAGATTATCACCTTAAACAAAATGATAGAGGTATGTTCCTAAAAAAATATTGTACATGGTCTATTATTCGACAATCATGGAACTCAACTGGGTCTCAAACACATTGAATCCACACATGTTCCCATATTCAACATGGATGATAGAAAACTGCACTACAAGAACTCACATCGTGGTTGGTACTCAACACATGGAATACTCAAAACATTTCTTCCTCCCATTGGATGATGAACCACCAGATCGAGAGGCTGAAGTTCAATGTTCATCACCCCCATCATCCCCCGAGTGTCACTATGTAATCAGTGTTTTGTTCACAATATTAGTAAATGTCATCCATCGTAACACATTGACATTAGATTATATGGAATGTATAATAAATTCCTATAATATTTTCACCATCTATAGCTCATTATAAATGTATATCATCACAAAACTCTAATTCTCTATAATTATTGTTGAATACTTCATAAATTTCCTTGCGCCCTACTCCAGGTGCATAAACTCATATGCCCACACTTCCCTCGGAGTCTTGGGAAAAAATTAATCCTAAAACTGGGTTTATAAATATTTCCAACCCATATCATGTAACATGAAAGCTTGGTTAAAGTCGTCACACCATTGCATTACATATCCCTATATCATAAAATTTCTGAGATTCACTCTCATATCAAGAGGTGTCTATAGATTCTCAAATATCGACAATGTTATCTCAATCCACAACTCTGTATCACGTGGGACACTATCCCTCAAAGACATGGGAGGATACTACATCTAGAACACTCACATTAGCTCTTCCATATATGAGGCAAGTTGTGGTGATCAATGAAAGTTGTGCATCAACTGTGTAAAATTCTTGTAGAACTATGAATCATCACCCATGTCCTAAACAACTATTGGTTCCATAGCTAGAACTATAGGGGGACCCACTTGTATCCCATGGACCAGCACCTCTGTAGAATGGTCATTTCAACCCTTCTAGTGTATGACATTAGTTCATCATGGTGGAACATCTCAACAATTCCAAGCACACACATTAGAAAAAGTTAAATAAAAAATGATCAATGTTCAATATATAGGATAGGTCAAAACCATACTTATACTTGTCTCACCCATTATCTAGATCCTAAATCCTAGAATTTTTTAAGAGGATTAGTCATAAAATCAGTAGAGAAACTACCTAACGCCCACTATAAATCCATGTCTAGGTCATGGACTTTTTCCCATAGGTTCTATTTTCATATGAATTCATATTCATTTGACATTTCTATTCAAATTTTTAAACAAAATGGTTCATCACATCAACTACATAAGTTCCTATACACCTCATGAGTCAAATTATGTAATTCTTTTAATCTATTACATAACACGTTCATGAATTAATGTATAATAGTTGACTGCTTAGGGTTTCTATTTTAGGTTAATAAAAACACATTGTTTAGGTTACGATATAAAATATTTTTACTTACTATGTTTCTCAATTAATTTCACAGAAAATTCTATTATAATAGTAGATTTATTAAATATATCACTCAAGGAACATATCTCATGATCACGTAGTCATAAAATGAATGTTATATTGTATGGAATAATTCATGGCACATGCATATCAATAGGCTTATAAAATGTTGTATGAGATATAAACCCTCATCTAATCGGGAAATGGTAAATCAGACCCCTAAATTGTATCAATGATAACATCATAATACAAGTGCATCATCAAATGTTGGAATCAAATAAATAATAATCTGAAAAATTGAAAAAAATAGAAATCTCCATTCTACGAAATTTGGATTTTCCTTATGCTTGAGTTAGATTTCAAAATCAAAAATCATTAACATGTTCCAATTCTGTCATATCACTATTTATTATTTCAAAATATTAAAAAACCAAAAAAAAACCTCTAATACTACTTTGTACCATCCCAGCACGAATTCCCCAAAATGGTACCACGAGTCAGTGGGTAACATGGTCACAAGAGAATCTACCAAAATGCTAGAGGATACTGAATAGAAGTAAGGGCCTATGGTGTGTCCATGGAAAGAATATTCCCTCATGTCAAAGTATTACACAATGAAATACAAGTAATAATATATTGTGAAATAAGATTTAATAATTGACTATTAGACATAAGATAAACATCCCATACATGGGTATATAAATAGTGTTAGATGTCATGTCATATAAAAATTGTTATTTCATATAATGTATCTACAAATTATCCAAAAATTTATACATGAAATAGTATAATACATGAATCCAAATACCAAAAAGACCAAAATAAATATTCAAATGTCATCTTGAGCCTCATATTTTTCTTTTTCTCCCATTCTCTTAAGCCTAACTCAATCAATCATTATATTGTGGGTTCTTTCCCAAATCCTTAAATGTATCCATATAGTCTGTCTGGGTACCCAACAAAATCCTAGGACAATATGGTAGATAAAATCCTAGTAGGCCACCACCAACAATGTTTAGAGAAATCCAGGTTATGCAATACATGCTTTGTAGTGTTCTATTTATATCATAGGTATTTCTGAAAAGAATTAAGTGCCCATGGAATATGTAAACAAGAAAACAAAAACCATATATCCCAACATGGCTTCATGAAAAACATTCTTCAAGATCCAATAACTAGGGAGTAATATGAAAAGAATAAATAACTACCATGACCAAGAATTATATCCAACATGTCATATCAACATTTCCCATTCATGAAAACATATTAAACATATCATGAATGATTGATCAATATAAAAATATGTGTCATATTATCCACGACCGACCTATATAATTAGAATTTTCATGTAAACCATGGTTGAGTATTATAATCTGAAAGGGTCAGACCCAACAAGGATGGTTTTAAGGTATAAAATACCATGTAATTCTCGTTGAGTCCCATGATAATCTCGATGGAATCATGGTTATACTTTAATGGAGTCCTAGGAACATTAAAAATAATTATGTATTATGTGATTCCATGCAAACCATATCCATTGATAGCAAGGCACAATTAACCCCATAGAATTAGTACCCAAGGAGAAATCTCATCCAAATGGTCCACTACCATTATCATGATCCATTGAAGTAGCATCCATGGAATATAAGGGAATCAAAATCCATGATATACCAACCATGATTTCCATTGGCATTGGAAATCATCATATCATTTATTTCATTAATTCACAATCAATCACATATCATGATTTTAGCCACTCATTTCAACAATTCTCATTTAAACAGGTAAATAATTCATATCATTTATAACATGGAAAAGGAGGTATAAAATCTACTTATCAAATAGTATAATTCAATTCAATTATATATATGAATCATCTAGTTATCATAGTACGAAAAGTTAAGCACACACCCCATGGGTTCCCTATGTTGGGAAAACAACTTCTATCCATCATAAAGAACTAAAGGGAATCCCAAATATATTCTAATAAATTCAATTCAATTACTAAATTATTATTTTAGGTGTCACTAAAAATTATGGTGTGAGGAATAATTTAAACTAGTTGTATAAAGCACTAAAACCCAAATTAAATTATATACCACCTATTATAGGTCTATAGTATAGTTCTCATCGAATAACGTTCTTTATATGGTTCAGATCGAGAGATAAATGAAGAATAGATGAAAATACTATAAAAGAGAATATTAGCTCACACCAAAATAGCATATCTGGTTCGAAGAAAAATTAAGAATATCTCAAGAATAATGGTGTACTCAATAAGGTAGATCCAATGAGACCGACATTGTTCAAATTCGAGTATAGATGGTGAAAGAACACCAAAGCATAGTCTTTGAATTTATGGGGGAGCTCCCAATGTATTCTGCTATCCAAAGGAGGATAAATTGATTAGGTTTTTGTTTTAATTAAATTTAATGGGAATTTTTTAATTTTACCCAAAAATACTGGGCCACACGGTTTGGTCATAGGTTTGGTAATACCATGTTCCAACCATATGCCCTTCACTACTCTGAGGGGAACCACACAAAGTTAGTGCACATGATTTTCCAAAATATTTGAAATAAATGTCTCATACAACATTATACAAACTACAATAAGCCACATTGTCATTCGCCTCATGTTGTATGGTTTCCCTAAAACCGTACAACCACCATTAACCCACTCTGAAGCCCCACATGGTTACGGGTAACTAAGTGATCTTTCTCGAATGATTTCTTCTACCTATGAAACCCATTTTCTCAAAAAGTAGGAATACTATATTTAAAAAACCTCAAACACCCTAGATACACCAATGATTCCAATGGTTACTCACATTAGGCCATAAGAAACCATTTAATCATAAAAACAAAATATTGTTACCTCATATGAAAGCCCAGTATCTTACAGAACCGATCTTCTCTATAATCTCAAATGGCCCCACAATGTTGGTTCTAGTGTCCCTTGTATATGAATACAACAATATCTGAAATGTGGTGAAACTTTTATGAAAATTTGGTAACCAATCGCACACTCTATAGGATGACATCACTAGTTAGTGTATTATACCAACCTACATTGATAGTTTACGTTAGCTTCATAATTCGAAATATATTATATGATATCCCCTATAAAATACTCATCCTAATAACTCCAATCATTTTGATCTCTAGATAATGAATATTTGATTAACATATCATGTTATATAAATTCTCTTAAGGGGCCATCTAAATTGAATTGAGATTTCTATTATTATATGATAACTATGTTAATATGAGATTAATATCCCATGAACCACTGATATAAAAAATGATCATAACATGGCCTCCATAATAATAATAATACACTCATATTTCCCTAATATCAAAGGGTTGTATTCTATGATCCACTTCACTTGATTATCAGGTACCTTATATAGACCCTTTAAGAAGATATATCTGAATCATTAATGAATTTCTAAAATGATTCTTTGAGGCACATCATGAATTCTCTCAATTTTAATTACATAAAATGTACCTAACTCATTGATAGATTGGTTTTCCCTAATCAATAGGATGTTTGAACCATGGATATCTAGTCGACAATGTCCCTCAATGCATCAATAACATAGTGTATCCTCAATAACATCATCCAAAAATCCATGGCCACCTGATTCCAATTTTACATTGGAAAGGGTAGTGAATTTAAAAGACACTGGGGTCATTGGTTCTCATCCTGTACCCAATGATATGAAAATAATTATTAAATTAACTTCTATATTATTTTATTCATCCTAAAAACCCATAATTACAGTTAATATCATAGAAAAATAGAAATACTTTAAAGAACATTCCATATCTAGGTTTTTGGATCACATATATGCTCCTCAAGTATATCAATAGAGAAAAATCCTTAAATTACTTGTAATGATCCTCATCAGAATTAATGGAATCGTTCATGTGGTAGATCCCTACTATATGTATTATCCCATATGTCAAAGAAAAGTGAGTTAGATAACCAACCCTCCTTCAATATATTGTGGATTTAGTTTTCAATGTCTCAACACATCACGGATTCTATACCTTGATACTCTTTAAAATCAAGGATCATCTTAGTGAATAGGTTCCCTACCTTCCACTCACTACAATCTCCCAACACTGCCTGCACTGGTGTAATTTTACATAGTGTGTGTATAACAACATTCCCATTCCTAAATATATATTCAATCATTAATTGAAATGACTACATATACTCAAGCCGCCTCCTCTAGTGAAGGTAGATGTCTTTCTAAGAAATGATGCACCCAATGCCCTTTTGATTGAATATATGACGAACCTCTATCCAAAAAGATAGTGATATGAACATCTAAATTTGTGAAATACTGTTTCCAAATCCATATTATTGGTTGGGGTATCATATTTGGAACACTAAACCATCTTAATGTATAGGCAATTACATGCCCATCCAATATCGAAATTACTCCCATTCTAATTGTTTATATTTGAAAATACAAGATATACTCATTACCTAACATATGTAATTTCAAATCTAGTTAAAATAACAATATCACCAACATCTCATGGAATAAAATATCAAAATATTAAAAATAAATTAAATTTTATCAGAAACATGGCCAGGGTTTTTGTTGGTTCTTCTAGTTATGATAAACACGAAATTAATTTCTTATAATATCATGCTAATCACAACATTCTATAGATAATAAAAAAATTTATTCTGTTTCACCCCAAGAAACAAAAGTATCAACAATATTTGGGTCCACTAATATTTTAACCATAGATATCACATGCTCTATGAAATCAAACTCACCGATCTAGAGATTAAAAATAGAAATATTGACATAAATATGATGCTCTCTTAGTGTGCCTTGATTGATTTTGGGATATAAATCATTTTCCTCTCTAGATTGGGAGTATACTACATTATCATAAAAAACAACCATGAAAAAATTTCATGTATGGATTGATTTACCCTTTAATTAGAGATGTAAACAATATAGACATGTTATATAAACTTAAGGGCATCAAAAGATACACATATAATCCATACCTGATCTAAAATTAGTATGTAGAATATCAATAGACCTCAAAAACAATGTATGATACCACTACCTCAATTTTATATTTCAAATCCATTTCGATTACCACATGTAATCAAATATATCATTAATATTAAGAAGAGGATATTAATTCATGATCATCATTTTTTAGCCTTTGTTAATCCACACAAAAGTGAAAGGATTCATCACCCTTATAGGAGAAAAACCTAATGGAAAACTATGGGAACATTCTTATGAGAATGATACCAATTTCCTTATGATCCTATAACTAATGATTTTTATCATGAAGAACTATAAGATCTATCTTGTAAATAAGAATGGATGTAAGATTTATCTATAGTAAAATTTAGATAATAAATTTGACCTCCCTATCTGGAGGTATCCCCAATGACTACTTTGGAAATCATCAAATAACTGGCCAATAATTGAAGGAAAGGTCACATATTTTGTTACCTCATATATCATAACAACACTTGTAAACTAGGATGGATTCATCCATAACAATGGAATTTTAGGCGTCAAAAAGCCTACCAATACATCCCACTTACTGGAAATGGTGTAAGAGTCAACCTAAAACAATCTAAACAATTACCACTAGGGATAGTAGTTTATGTGTAAGCGTTGGTAGATCAACTAGTCTATACCTATGATCACATTGAAACTAAAGTTATATAATTGGAATAAATCATACAGGTATTTATATAAAATGATCATAGGGTAACACACTAAATATCCACAAGTCCCATCAGACCACACCTCTAAGGGTGTGTCAATTGGCATCACTCCAAATAATAATTTGTCGATCAACCCCTAGTCCCTAGTATACTTCTCCAAGATAAACTAATTTGTTCCACCATTATTAAATAAATCATTAACAAGTTATATTCCACTAATATCATATATTTAATATTCAAAGACACATCATAATATTCAATAGTTGTTGTCTTTATGTCATGAAGCTAGATTTACACCATGGATTTACACTGGACTCCGTGTATTTGATTACCTTGTGGAGTACCACTATACTACCTCTACCAACGTTAGAACCTCAACCACTATTTCACACTAACTAGCATAATAAAATCATGTACAATCCTATGATATAACACCACACATATTAAATGGGACATATGTCTACCCATCACCATGACTACTAGAATAATGAGAAATAAATCAACAAAAACATTGGAAATTATCCATGTACAGTAACAAGGGAAACTCTACTAGGGGTAAGTGTAACTATAATAACTTTTTCCCTAACCCACTGCACCAATATCATAGTGGCATAGTACTCCCATTGTGGGAAGAATAATATCAACAACACTGATTGTATTTCCCATTATAACTCTAATTAGAATAACTAAAACATAATTTATTGATTCCAAAATATCCACTCCTAGGATATTTATAATAATAATACTACCCTGATGGTTTGTGTCTAGATAGGGTCCTCTCAGGGATAATATCCAGATTCATAATATTAGTTTAAGAAGAATGCCTAATGTTTTTTACTCTATAATGAATCAAATGTATCATTCCATCATAAAATCAGGGTACTCTAGTGGACTCATCTCTCTACTACAAATAAAAAAAATGATAGAAATTAGTAAAAGGTGTAACATAATCCATCATTGATATTAATCATTGATTTAGATGTACATAATTCTAAATTCAATTGGATTTCAATAACCTAAGAAATAAATACTCTATGAAATTTACCTGAAATTCCTTCCAGGATATCCTTCAATACTGATTTGCATCAGAAAGTTTATCCCACTAGTGTCTCAATCTTACTCAAAGAATGTATACTATAATATTTATCCACCTATCATGGGGTGTATCTAAATGCTATAAAATGTGTATCATAGACATAATCCACATCAATGATGATAGAGTCCCTCCCTCGTCAATAGAAATTGGTGGCTTTTGAACCTGAAAATCACTAGTTCGACCATACAAATAAGGATCACCTATCAGTGGACTATTCCCCATAGACTGAAAAAAATCACGTATAATCACATATATATACTTTTATAGAGTCAGTATATGTGGAAATAGTGGCCCTAGCTCAATAACCGGTAGGGGATACTCTTACCCACCCTCCTGATGCTCAACATGAGGTCATTATAATGACATATCAGTAAAATTATAAATGTAAGAAAAGGAATCAGATATATAATATATCCTTATATAAGAGATAAGATTATGAGTAATAGACATAGTGTCACACTACACTAGCAAGACACCCTATCATATAAGGGGATCACATAACCTCATGCTCTCTCTATCCCCAACAACCCATTCTCTCTTATACATATAATTATATAAATAATGAATTCAATTATAATCAATTAATAGTAATCTCATTACCGTGGTTTATTTATATAGTGTTCCGTTAAATGTTATATTTTTCTTTACTTTATAACTTATTATAAAAAATTTATTTAATTTAATTTGGTATCAAAATCATAACCAGGCTATTTAAACACTAGTACACAAAATTGTTATAAACCCTCTATGGTAATAATGATGTTTGGAAACATGCTCACATTCCAATATGATCACAAAGAAACAACTAATAACCCACAATTCAATGTAATTATACATTTTATTAAACAAAACAACTCAACTGCATTATCAATGTCAAAGAATGAATGTCCCATCCCCATTAAATTTCACACCCCTCAATCATGGGTTAAAAAATAATTTGAATAATATCCACATCAAGACTTCAAAAACATATCTCCTATATATCATATCACTAATACTAATAAAACAATAATATTATATAAAATTTTTGTGTCCACAATCTGGTTCCCATTTCCATTTCTGAATCAAGAACTACACACCTCAAATGTGCCTCTCCATATGATAAAGGTAACCAAGAAGCAATAAGAGTCCATGTAAAAGGCTGGTATATTATACCCTATGTGGAACATATATCTAAAATTATAACGAATTAAATGTAAATAATTAATCATCATAAGGAAATGAGGGGATAATTGCATAAATCATTGCTACATTCTATCAATAATTAATTAAAAAATTGCATTATATTACAAATATTTATAACAATAAATTCACCTAGCCATACATTATATAAACAATGTAACAACTTGAACTATTGTAAATAAAATATTCCATCTATTTAATTAAATGTATTATGATATAATATGGTTATAAAAATGACAACCATCATGCACCTTAATCTTAGGGTGTTTTATGGTGTATAAATCGGAAATGTATCAATACAATAGAAATATCAGTATTTACATTATTCTTTATAGAATAGTTAATATATTTTCATCATATTATTTTTACTTTTTAATTTTTTTTATTTTTGATACAATAAGGAACGAATTTTAATTTGTTAATATTAAAATTCAATTAATGAATTTCAAAAATTTTTACATTTTTCAAATAAATAATACTTTATCTAAATATTATTAATAAATAATTCTTATGAAATATAAATTATCATATAAATTTTATGAAGTCAAATATAAATATTTTTATTATTAGGGCGGGAAAACAGTTATTGTCAAAAAAATTCATTTTTAATAAATGAAAATCATTTTCATAAAAAAGATATTCACAAATTTAAAAAATTATTTAGATGAAATAAATATTATTTTTTGAATTAGAATGTCAAATGTATCCAATGGTTAACTTTTCATAATATTTTTAGATAGTTGAATTTTCCAATAAAAATTAAATACCATATAAAAAAAATTGTGATTTATGAAATCATAATGAACCAAATGAGATGTAAAAAGTAATATAAATGGGATCCATGAAAAAATATATGATTTTTCATTTAAAATAATTTTATTTATATTTATATTTTATTATATGTATAAATCCTTTGTGAATCTTCCAAAACTGATGATTTATTTTAAGGTTTTAAAATCATTCATTGAATAGTGTGACTCACCTCCACCCATAGAATGGTTATATTTTAGTAATTTATGCCATTTTTCTTATAAAATAATGTAAAAACCTACAATTTGAAAGAAACCATTGTCAAAATAGGGGATGCATTGTGGTTTTTCATATTTTATTATGTAGTGTCAAAAACCAAAATAATAATTTAATCCCCTTACCTTCCTATATAAACCCACCAAAGATCCAATTAATCATCACTAAAAAATCATCTAGAATGCTCATACTCCTTCCTATACTCTCTATAGTCCCCCCAAGTTTCCCCTATGCTCTCAGTAAGTCCTTCCCAAGAATTTGGAGTCGCGCATGCATGTTTGGGTCATTCCTCTCCTCTATTGAAATTACAGAAACATCATTTAAATTAATTTTTTTAATATCAAATGGTTAAACTTTAATTCATTTATATTCATACATTACTATCCATTTTATGATATTTGAATTTTGAATCATTTATCCTCCACTATTTGGAACCTTTCCTAAGTCGTTACTATGCCCAAATTCATTTAGGGATCCCCACCTTCTCTTCATTATTCAAGTTTCTTTATGAAATTATATTTTTTATTTTATTTTACTAACGATGGTAAATCTCTTTACATGTACCTATTACTTGAAATTTTATGTTTAAATAATTAGGGACCCCTTTTTATCTCATAAAACATTTTATAAATTTTTATATAACAACTTTATTCTGACGAAATTTCACCATGATTTTTCATTCCAAAACAATTGGGTATTGAATACCACACCAATTATTCTATCAGGTGTATTAAAAATTATGAACATATAATTAGTTTTGGGGGAATTAATTATATGTATTCCACACTCTTAAACCATGGAATAAATCGTGATGATGAATGAACCCACGTTTTATAATCTATATGGAACAATAGAGCAAGAGAATGAAATAAATAAGATGGTATGACCAAATATCACTCCAATGCATTGGGTAATGTCTAGTATCAAGATACAACATCCTGGGATTGGGATTGATCCTAATAATTTTATATGACTTTGTCCACGGTAAGGTCTTGTAGGATTTAGCATTTACCTATGTTTATGATGTAATGTTTTAAGTTTTTTTTCTCATTTTCCACGTTTCCTTTATGATTTCCATTTTATATCAAGTCTCTTTGTTCATGTTTATGATTCCAACTCTATTTATACCTAATTGGTATGAATAGTTTCTAACAGGTATCATCTTTATCATGTTATACCGTTTTTTTCACTCACTGTTATTTATATCTCACATATTTTTTATGTTTTTCCCTGGATATCCAAATAATTTTTATATTTGACGGAGTATTATGAGCATGTTAAAAAAGTATTAATAAATATTTCATATTCCCAATTTTATATTGTTATGTATTGTAACTAATTACTAAGTATATTATAATTTTCATTCATACATGTTTTATTAGGTGTAGTATTTTGTAATAAAACATTTCTTAATGTCAAATAAAGAACTTGGTTGATAAAGTAGTTATTAGAGGAAATGCATATGTATTTCTGATATTAGGATTAGAAAACTCTAGATAAATATTTATGAATAAGGCCAATTATGAGAAACCATAACAAAATTTGTTTTATCATAGATTAAGTTGTTTATCAGTAAATTACATCAATATTTGTATATAAAAATTATACGTGGTTTTGGTATGGATGTTCCTAGGCGTAACAACACTGACAAGCTGTTTTGGGCCAGACCCAGGGTAACCTGGTACATGACAATGGGCCATACAAAACAACTGGTTTAGCACTCTCTAGGGATATGACATTTTAAATCCACAAGCTCATTATGGAGCATTATTAAGGGATCAAAAAAACCCCATAAAAAATATGTCAAGATATAGATCATGGATAACCGAGACTGAAGCCTATAAATTCATAAGTTATGGAAATAAAAATAATATATAAGTTATCCAATATTTCATTGGATTCCCCTTTATATGTTTAATAGTTTTAGATACTCATCCCTGATTTTCATTTTATTCTATCCAATGGTCAGAAATAGGAAGAACCTGGTTAAAAAATAATGTGAAGGGAAATGTGATTATTGTACCAATGAGATTCCCAACCTGATGGGTGTGGGAATCACAATATTTGTATTGATAATCTCTCACCAAAATCATGTTATTAATAAAAACGTGGATCAAGTGGACCACCCAAACCCCCAAAATAAAGAACAATCTACAATCGATATCTTCATGTGACAAAGTCCTCCTATTATCAATGAATTATCTGATCCCTTTATTGACGAACAATTGAGTAACTATATCGAGAAGATATTCTCCATCCTTAAATATTACAAACAAGAGAGGGTTATTTTGGTTGTTTCTCATATAGAGGGTGAAGCTTATTGGTGGTGGAAAATTAACAATAATACAAATTCTGAGAAAGAGAACAGTGTAATGGAGTGGAATTAATTATGAAAAAAACTAATAAATATATTCACGGATTCTCTGTATTAAAATGGAATGGGATTTCTATTCAATCAAGAAAATAGACGATAATATATTGGGGCATATGTGAAAAAATATACATGAATTTAATAATGAACATACATTTTTATCATTAACCCAAAATGAAAGGCTGACCACATATATTTTGAGAAAAACAATACTCTATGAAAAGACTTGTTGATCCCTAACATTGATAACTATGAAACAATTATCAGATATTCCCTCAGAGTCGGGATGAAGATCGACAAATATCAATATTACCATAGGAATATGAAGTGTAATGTATAGTTTAATTATAGTGGACTGATGAAGAAATATAATTGTTCTGAGAAATTATAACATTCTAATTTCCAAAGGTGGAGAAATAACCACCCTAGAAATTACCTAATGTGAATAAATAAATGCATTAGGTTTAGAAAGGAAGGAAACCTAGATAACATTTTCTCATAGGAGAAACCCAAGAATATGATAGAGGAAAGGAATGATCAGGTCAAAACTCAATGAATTTTCCATTTGTTCAACTACAAAAAAGCAGGGAAATTTTCAAACCAATTATATAATCCATGAATTTTTTGAGACAACCAACAACCTTCAAGGTTGAAAGAGAAATATTATTCCACCACTACCACCAAAGTGAATCCCAACAATGAAGTGGGGATAGGTATTCTAGCTATTCATTCAAAAATAGATAATGTAATTTTTGATAGTGGTTTTACTCAATAATTAATATCATTAATGTTTATTAGAGATATACAAAAACCAACACAAATCATAGAAGTAGAGATGTTGATGAAAACAGAAAATGAGGAAAATATTTCATCCCATGTGTATAACTACTCCCCTGTCAAATATAATATTCTGTGAGATGGAGATCACTCTCTATATGGTGAATCAACCAATGATTCAGTGCATGTTCAAGGATGAGGATGAATCAACTTTAACAGCATCATCTTGAGAATGAATATTATTTCCCTATAATAAATCTTATATTTATCTAATGAAAAAATCCTTGAAGACTTGAATATTTTGAGGGAATATGCTGATGTGTTTCCTAATTAATTCCATGGTCTTCATCTTAGGTGAGATATTGAATTTTCAATCAAGATTTTACCTGGGACATTTCAATTTTCCATGACTCTGTATAGAATAGTTGTTGAGAAAGTTGAGAAGACTAATAAACAACAAAAAGAGAATATGTATAAAGATTTTATACAACTGAGTGCTTCATAATTGGGCACACCAGTCCTCCTTGTCAATAATTGAAATGGGTCAATTTTTTTATTTCATTGATTGTCATGAGCTCAACAAGATCACTATAAAGAGAAAGTATCATTTCTTTTAATTGATGACTTATTCGATGAGATATGTGGAGAATAATACTTCTCTAAGTTGGATCTTCAATCATTATATTACCATGTAAGGTTGAATAATGTTTCTATCCCCTAGACTAATTTTTGTATAGGGCATGGGAACTACGAATTCATAGTAATTCTATTCAGACTCACTAATGCTCCAAAAATCATTATTGACTTTATAAATAGTCATTATAGATTACATTGTAAAATTTTTGGTAGTATTTATATATGATATTCTTATATACTTCAAAACTAAGGAGGTTCATGAGGAGTATCCAAGCACTATGATAAATACCTTGCAAAAGGATAATCCTTATGAAATGTATAGAAAGTGTGATTTATAGTTGAATAAAGTCATGATCATGGGGGATATCATCACAAGAAAATAGATATATATGGATATTTCATATACTAAGAAAATTTAAGGACCTTTAAGCCCAAAATCCATGTTAGATATCAATATTTTCCATGGATTAGTTGGATATTATCACTGATTTGTGAGAAATTTATCATTATTGTCAAATCCTGTTACCAAGCTTACACGGAAAGGGAGATAAGTTTTCTTGGAATGATGAATGTGAAGGAAGCTTCAATAAGTATCAATGGGTTCTTATCACTAGACATGTGATCAAAATACCAAAAAGGGGATAAATATTTATAATATTTTATGATTCTATATAGAAGTGATTCTATTGCGAGTTGATGAAAAATGATAAGGTTATAGCCTATACTTCATGTCCGTAGAATATTTATGGACAGAACAATCCAATGCATTATCTGGAGTTGGCTGCAGTGATCTTATCTTTGAAAATATTATGACATTATCTTTTTGGAGAAAATTGTGAAATATATATGGATCAAAAAAGTATAAAGGATATAATCAAACCAAAATAGTTGAATATGAGCCATCAATGATGGTTAGAGAAAATAAAGGACTTGGAATACTAAAATCAATATCATCCTTGAAAAGAGATTAATGTGCTGTATTATCTAAGTTGAAAGGATCCTATAATTTTATCATTGATGAGAATTAATAAGGATCCAACATTCATAGAATTGAAGAGTATGGACAAGGGAATCATAATGGAAGGAAAATTTTAAATCCTTTAAAAAATTATTTCTCAACCATCTCTTCATGAATGGTTACATAATGCTCCAAATGATGATGTGGGGATTCAGAATAAATTGGTGAGGCTGTCAGGAGTACCACTATCAATTGTGTCCTATTGAAATTCAAGATTCACCTATAATTTTTGGAAAAGACACCAACATTATTTAAATTATGAGATGAACTTCAGAATATATTATCACCCTCAAACTAATTTCCAACCTGAGTGGACTATCTAAAAACATTAGGACTTAAATAGATCCTGATCAATTGAATTCAAATGAAGATGATACTAACATCTTCCTCTAGTCACGTTATCTTATTACAATATTTTCCATTAGAGAAACCAAATGTATCCCAATGAATCCATTTATGGGAAGAGGTGCAGAACACTGTCATGTCAGGATGATGTTGGAGAAAAAAACATCTAACTCCTGAAATGGTGGAATAAATGGTGGAGAATGCTAAGACCACTCAACGAAACATCAAGGATGGTCTGAGTTGAATGACGATCTATGCTGAAAACCATTAAAAATACCTATAGATTGATGTTGGATAAAAGGTATTCTTCCACATATCTCCATGGATGATAGTTATGGGATTTGCAAAGAAGCTAAATCTTAGTCCAAGAAACATCATACCCTTTGAGATCCTTGATCGCATCGAAGCAGTGACCTATAAACAAGAACACTCATAGAAATTATCTCCAGTACATGATGTATTTTATGTATCCCTCTTTAGAAAGTATATACCAGAACCACCACATGTACTGAATCTAGAGGTGGTACCATTTGAGAATAATCTTTCTTATAAAGAGTAGCCAGGGAAGATCATATATCTTAGAGAAAATGATTAAAAAATAGGACAATGGCCCCTCTCAAAGAGTTGTGGAGAAACCACATGTTTCACAATGAAATATGGAAACCGAAGGATGTGATGAAACAGAGTTACCCTCATCTGTTCTAGTGAGAGAAAAGAACATTGTTTGGGAAACATTTCATAAGGGGTAAAGATTTTAATTACCCGAACTATTATAAAAAATACCCCTATTGATTTAATTAAATGTCTTATGATATTGTATGTTTTTTGAAAATACATTAAATAATATTATTTTATTATTCCATTTAGATTAAATTGATTGTTTAGAATCATTATCATTGATAATATATCCATTGAAATGTGTTCACATGGATTCTATGAATATAGGGTTTTAACAAATCCAATTGACATAGATAAAAAAAGTGGTGGCTTTAACTAGTTGGATCATTCTCTATGAATCATATTTACAGGAGATTATATGGGATATTGAATATATAAGATTTTCCAAGGAACAAAACCATACTGATATCCAATGACATATGTGAAGGACACTAGGTCACCCTAAGGGGTGGGGAGATCAGGGTGTCAACTTTTTATACCGTTTTTTAGATATGGTTCCCATGTAGGTAGGAAATTAATTAAACTTTTATGATTGATATGTGAAGTAATTAAAACATTCACATGTAGAAGGACAATTTAGAACTCTTACTTGGTTCACCACTAAGGGCTATGTCCAAGGAGCATATGTTGAAAAATTGTTGTTTCTACCAAATTCCACTATTGTTTTCTAGTTAAGGATTACATGGATGGGGTAAAATCACTCTGTCCCAGACCCACTACCTTTACAAAATTTTAGGGAAATCTCACTGCTTCCCTCAAATCACTCCCATTGACTCCCCTTTTCTCATTTTCCTGGATGATGTCACACTCTATATGGCATGAATGTATTTGTATCATGTTCATCAAGATACAATTCTTGCATCAAGGTTCAGAGTTGATGGTCTTTGAAATTCAATCCTATTCTCTAGTGGAACATCCAGATGTACAAATACTTCTTATTTTTCTTGTCCAGTATCAAAAATTCCTTTTTGATTGATCATAAACTAAAAACAGTTCACAATGCCTCATCAGAATCAACAATTCTTATTCCATATATACATGTGGCCATGCATTTGGCATTATAGATGTGCTCTTCCTCTCCAGTACTCAACACACATGAACCCGCCATTTTGGATCCTTCATTAAAAGTCTTACCATTTGTATGTAATGATACAAATTCTCTCCTCCTTTTAATTCTTCTTTCTTTGCAAATGATCACACATGCTTTCTTTGAGCTTCATCCAATGAAGGGTCCATGCACGTACAAAATTTTATTTTCCTTATTCACATGGGAACCCCAAAATCCGTATTTAGTTCATTTAACTTCATGCATAATGTATATATGTATCCATGAATCTTCTTCAACAACCCGAATGGGGGTAGTCCACAATTTTGTTTATTCTTTCACACTTGGGAGTCACAAATCATGCATATGATTTTGATGCACGTCATGAATGTGATTTCCACATGTTCTTTAAACACACTCACTCCCTTGGTTTTATTATGATTTTTATGATTTCCCCTTTATTTTTCACATTTTGGGTATGTATTTCTTTATTTCATAGAGTGTGCAATCCTCCTTTTTAAAATAATATAGTTTGCAGCTCCCCCTTATACAAGTGATGTGTGGAACTCCTATGCGTAGAAGGTGAAATCCTCCTTCATGTACCCAAATGGTAAGTAGTTCCCCAATTCACCAAAATAGAGTTGGTTCACAGCTCCTCCTTATGAATGGTATGTGTGGGATTCCTTCACGTACCAAGTGGTACACAATTCTATTGGTTTCTGACACCTCCTTTTCCCAAAACATGAACAATGCACGATTACATTTCCTCACCATCCTAGAATGGTTCACGTGAACTCTCTCCGTGAACCCAGAATAGTTCACGGGTATCCTACCTCACATACCGATGTGGTACATGGTTCCTTGATTCACGAACCCAAGAGGTACTTGGAACTCATTCTCTTCATAAAACCTAATTGGTTTGCAGTTTAATCCTCACAAAACCAAAATGGTTCGTGGATCATCCTTTCCCCTTACAAACTAGATGATTAGAAAGATTTTTTTTCCCAGAATAGGATCCCTCAAAACCATGGGAGAAGAAACCCCCACTTGAATTGGTGGGTCTCATTTTATTTTTAGAGATGATATATTTTCCTCATCCATAATCCACATGGAATTCTCATCAATATTATTCTATGAATAATTATGATCTTCTATTCTTTAATATCTTCAATCCGGCGTAGAGATATTCTTCATTTCTTGGATGTTTCCTTTCCGAAACTTGTATCCTTCTCCTAGATCATTTATTTATTCAAGATGGAATATATCACTTTTTTAAACCCTTCAAAAATCCATGTGGTCTAGAAAAATTCAGTTGACTCGACCATTCGCTCATTATTGGTTTCATTCGTACGCATGAAAATGTAATTACATGCATGTGATTGTCGCATCAATGTGATCATTATGGGATTTAACTGAACTCAATTAATGACCAGAGTGGTGAGATTTTCATTCAGCTTGATCACTAGTTCTTGGGAGAATGGAGGTGTTCGGAGGATGAATACAACTATAGTGGAGGATATCAGACGATGCTGGTTGGATCATACACGGCACTGGGATAATGAATGGTTTAGATTATATCACTGGACACATGATGTAATGTGCAGCTAAGATCTCCCATGGGATCAGATGGATGACATAGATTCTATTTTTCATTAAAAACATCATCCCAAATTTAAAAGGTGATACTAAAGAGCTATATTTTATCAATAAATACATGTGGCCTTATTGGAATATTAATCCTCTCCCCCCTCTTATGTCTCCCAACATCGATTCTCGTCAGTCATGCTCCTAGAACCCACTCTACCTCCTCGGGCATGCTCCTAGAACCTACTATGCATATCATGGGGATTATACATGTCCCCCATGAACCTTCTATGGGATGGCTTCCCCGTGGTGATGGTCTACCCATGTGGTCCCGCATGAGACTCAAAATGAGGTTGTTTGGATGGAAAGTGGGTTGACCCTATTTTTTAGTTACATCATATAAGAATTCATAGTATAACACTATGTATGCATTCAAATTCATGGACACATTCTATCTCAAAACTCATGCATGGCCACATTTTAATTCCAAGCCTTTTTACACCCTCTTCTTCTCCTTTTCTTTGACTTCTTCCAAAGAACACTTAGGATCACTGCATAAATCATCGGAATTCCATTCTTGATTTCACATAGAAGAGTTCATTTCTTTATTTTGATCATTATTGACATCCATTGACACCCATTGACAACCAATATATTATTTATCCAAAAAATTGTCCCAACAATCTCCACAATTAGGTTTGTTGTCAATAATTAAATGTTCTCTAAAATGAGCATGTGAATGTCAAAATTTTCTGCTCTCTCCATTTGACTTTTCAACTTTCATTTAACTTTCACACCCCCTTATTGACAGGAAATAAAAATTTTATGGTAGATATGGTATCAGTTGATACTTAAGAAATTATGCCATCAATCATTTCACTCTAAGTGTATTTGAGCAATGACTGATTTAGAAAATAATAATATTTGATCTATAACAAAAATATGCCAATTATCCCTTGATCATGATAACTTATTGTGATGAGAACTCATGTACTTTTCTTCAAGGTCCTTTTCAAATTTTTATCTCACTGATTATTTTAGTTACTCTACTTGTTTAAAATAATTTTCATTCTGAATAAACAAGGATGAAATATTGAGAAATGAAATATCTTTTCCAATAACCTGGTCTTTAGACAATATTTAGAGTAATTTAATTTTATTCTAACTGAATGTTTAAATAATATCCCTAGTAACATATTTATGTGTCTCCCACTCAAGGAAACACCTTTCAAGTTCTCCATTTGAGTGCTTTCTTCACTTTCAATTCCCTTTAAAACTAGTACAATACACAAAGTGTTGGGTGAATAAGGTGGATCCTCCTTTCTTCATCAATATGGGTTAGAAAGATGAGATGATTTTCTCAACCAAGATACTCTGTTTTTTCCACTTCACGGACTTGAAAATTTAATCATTAGATCTTATGTTGGTTGTGTGGATCTCAATATTTCATCCATCTATTCGTGTGTGAGTTTTTCATTCCTCAAGAGATTTCAAATCACTAAAATCTCATGGTACAACTTTCATCTTCCTGAGGAATTATTCTTTGGCTGGTAAAAATGCACTGCACTTCTTAATAGTGTGACCATCCTTGTTGCACCTCACAAATAGGACATATTTATCTTCGTGTGGAATCTACTTATTTCCTATTGTGCATTATATAGCCTTGGTGTCACCATTCATTCTTATTCTTTCCAAATCATCAGGCTAGATAACCATTATGTTTATAGGAATAATGGCAGTATGTTAGGATTGTCCACCAAGACTCTTTAGAGTGTCATAGTTTTTAGGAATTATTTTGGATGTACAACTCTTCGTCTTATTGGATCTTGAATCCATCGACATCTCACATTTCCTTATTACTGTCTTCTTTGGAGAATTTTCTTTTACAACATTATTCTGATTTCATCCCAAGGTAGATTCTTATATCTCAGCTAGCTTCTGTGATATTTTGTTCTTATCAGCTCTGGATATATGTTCATCATAACCCCCACTTGTGTTGGAATCCTTGATTTTCATGGAATCTTGAGCCACCAGATCCTTATCTTTCTTTTTCATGATTGTAATGGTCTTTCTGTGTATAGACAAGTACTCATAGATAACTGATCTTTCATCAAGATTTGTTTTTATTATTGTCTTAGGAGAGAAAACTCAAATCCTCTTTTGAATACAATTACTAAGGAATGTCCATCATAAGTAAACCTCTGTGCTCTAATACCAATTGAAGGACCCTATGTCACCTTGAGAGGGGGGTGAATCATAGTGTCACCTTTTTCACACATTTATTAGATCATGTAACCATGTTGGTAGAAACATAATTGAACCTGTATGATGGATATGTGAAATAATTAAAACATTCATATACAGAAAGAAAACTTGGAACTTTTATTTGGTTCACCACTAAGGGCTACATCCAAGGAGTATATGCTGCCAAATTTATGGTCATACCCATTTCTACTATTCTTCAATAGTTGTGGATTACATGGTTCAGGTATTGTCACTCTGTCCTAGGCATGTTGCCTTTACAAAAGATCAGGTACATCTCACTTCTTCCCTTGAATCACTCTCATTGACTCCCCCTAGATCACTTCCCTCTGTGAAGTCATACTCAATTTATGGACCTGAAGGTCCCTTCAATGGATAGGCATGAATATATTTTCTTCTGTTCAGTATGAGAAATTACTTGCATTGAGGTACAATTTTTTTCTCTTTGAGGTTCAATATTCTTCTCCAGTGCAATAACTAGATTTACTAAGAATTTTTATTCTTTTTTTCCTGATCCAAAATTCTTTTGTGATTGATCAAACACTGAAAAACATTTTATTCGGCATCATCATAATCAATTATTCTTATTCCATGTATGAATGTGACCATGCATGTGGAAATATATATGTGCTCTTCCTCTTAACTTCTTTACACATGTGAACCCACGATTGGGGCCCATTCATTAAATCTATTCACATATAAAAGCAAGAATACAAATGATCTCTACATTTCAATTATTCGGTCATCGTAAATTAACCAACATACTACCATGAAATTCTTTAAATAAAAAGTTCACGGACGTATATAATTTCATTTTACTTCTTCCCAAGGTCACCCCTGAAGCCTTATTTAGTTCATTTAACTTTATGCATCATGTATATGTTTTTTCAGGAATCTTACTCAACAACCCAAATGGGGTCAGTTCACAGTTTGGTTTATTCTTGCAAACATGGGTGTCTCAAATCATTTATATGATTTGAAAGTGCATCATGCATGTGATCTTCACTTTTTATTTAAACACACTCACTACCTCAGGTTTATTATAGTGTTTATGTTTTTCACATTTTTCACACCGAGGGTGTGGAGTTATTTTATTCATAGATTGTGCAAGCCTCCCTTCTGGAAAAGGATGGTTCATGGATCCTCCTCATGCACAGGATGCACAGAACTCTGACACCCAGATGTTGTGGGCCTCATTCGCACACCCAAAGGGTGCACAGTTCTCCGCATTTCTGAAATAGAGATGGGTCACGTCTCCTCATTATGAAAGTGATGCATGTAATTCCTTTACATAAAAGTGGTACATGGTTTTGTTGGTTTGTGGGACCCCATATTCGTAGAACTATAATGGTTCATTGTATCATTTCCTCACGAACCTAGAATGGTTCGTGGGAACTCTCTTCATGAACATAGAATAGTTCGCGAATCTCAAGCCTTGCTTACCGAAGTGGTACATGGTTCCTTTCTTCGTGAACCCGTGAGGTATGCAAAAACCATTCTATTCATAGAACCTGATTGGTTATTTAGTTAATTTTCATGAACCTATAACGATTCACAACACATGCTTACCCCTTCTAAACTAGCAGATTAGAGAAACTCTATTTCTCAAAACAAGATCCCTCAAAAACTTGGGGGAAGCAACCCCATCTCGAAACGGTTGGTCACTTTTTATGAGTTGATATTAGATATTTTCTTCATCCTAAATCTTCATGTTACACTCATCAATATTGCACCTTGAATAACTGAGATATTCGGTTCTTTAATAACTTCAAATACACATAGAGGTATACTGAATATCATGAATGTTTCCGCTTTCAAACTCAACACCTGGTCACAGATCGTTTATGTATTCATGATGGCATGTATAAATTTTTGAAAACATTCTCAAAACCCCATGGTCTTGGAAACATTGTTTTACATGGACATTCTCTCATTCTTACTTTCATTCACAAGAATACAAATGTAATAGCATGCATGTGATAGTAGCATCCAGATGATCATTGTGGGCTTGTACTAAGATCAATTGATGACGAAATGGGTGAGATCATAATTCTGCTTGAGCACTGGTTTACAGGTTCATGTAGGTGTCTGGAGGTTGAAGAAAACATCTGAAAAGTAGATCATACTACACTTGATGAATCATATGCGGCGCGAGGATAATGAATAGTTCATATTATATCGCAGTGTACGAGATGAGATGCATAGACGGGATCGTGTGTGGGTACAAATGGATAGTTTGGACTAGATTATTTGTTAAAAACTTCTTACCACATCGAAATGGAGACATAACAGAGTTGTAGTTTATCAATAAATATGTGTGGCCTTAACATAATATTACACCTCTACCCTCTCCAATGCCTCCCCACATAGGTTCTCCTCGGGGGCAATCCTAGCTCCCACTCTGCTTACATTGGTGCACTCCTAGTGCCCTCTATGAATACCTTGGGGCTTATTCAATGCCCTCATGAACCTCTTATAGGTTGGTCCGACTGGCATACCCATTGGCACGATCAAACACTGTGGTCTCGCATGAGCCACATATTGAGGATGGCCGATTGGCTAGCGGGATAGACCTATTTTTTAGGTAAGGATTATAAGAATACTTAGTAGGAAATAGTGTGTGCATTTAAATACATGGAAACAGTCTATCTTAAAACCCATGCATGGACACCTTGTAATTCCAAGACTCCTAACCCCCTCTTTTTCTTCATTTCTTTTACTTGTTCTAAAGAACACTTAGGATCAATGAATAAATCATCTAAATTCCATTCTCCATTTATCATAGGAATGTTCCTTTATTCATATTAATCATTATTGACATCCATTAACACCCATTTACAAAAAAACACAACCATTATACACAATTTGGTCCCAAAAAAAGGATTACCATAACCATTTACGGGAGACGATCAAGAATATTTAGATCAGAACCCAAACCATATTCTCTTAACCAACCCATAATAGTCCAACCATCATGAACCTTTCATATAGAGTGTTTTCTAGTGTATAAAATGGTCATATACGAAGACCTAAGAAATATAATTATATAATTAATTTCCAATAGAATAATGAATATATTTTTATCCAATTATTTTTACGTTTCCAATGGCTTTAATTTTTATATAATAGAGAAAAAATTACATTTTTGGATAAAATTAAAATTCAGATAATGAATTTCTAAATTAATTGATTTTTGAAATAAAAAATATTTTAATAAATTATTAATTTTAAATAACATTAATCAAATACACGTGATCATATAATTTTTATGAAGTCAAATGTAATTTTTTTCTAAGGGTATGAAAACTCTTAGTGTAAAAAACCTATCATTTTCAATAAATGAAAGTAATTATTTCAAAATTGAAAACTAAAATATATTTAAAATTATTTAGACAGAAATTAATATTTTTTTGGAATAATGAACATTAAAATTACTTAATGGTGAATTTTTCATAAATTTCTGAGATAGTATAATTTTTGGGTAAAAATTAAAGACCGTAAAAATATATTTTGTGCTTTATGAGATCACAATGACACAAATGTGATGTAATAAATAAATAAATGGGACCCATTACCATATATATGGTTTTTATTTTAAATAAAATAGTTTTATGTTAATATTATTTATTCTATAATGCCTTTTTTAATTCTCCAAAACATATGAAATATTTTATGGTTTTAAAATCATTTTTTTAAGAGTATGACCCACAACCAAATCACCAATGATTATATTTTAATAATTTAGAACCATGGTCCTATAAAATAATGTAAACTACTCCCATTTAGAATAAACCATTTAAAATAACTATGGTTTGGTTTTTTGTTTTCCATATTTTATTATGTAGAGTCTAAAACCTAAATAAAGAAAATTATCCCTCCTTTCTTATATAAAGCCACCCTAGATCCCATTTCTCTTCACTAAAACACCTTGTATCACATACATACTCATCCTTCCACAATATGAAGTACTAAAAAGTCTCTTCAAGCTCTGAAGAATTCATTCCTAAGCCTTCAGAGTCACACAATCATGAAAGGGATGTTTCTCTCCACCTTTCAAATTCTATACAATTCATTGAAATTTGTTCTTGTAATTTCAAATGATAATATTTTAATTCATTTATAACAACTCACTTACTACCAATTTTATTTTATTTTAATTATTTCTCATTTATCCTCCTCCATTTGGACCCTTAGCTATGTTGTTATTTTGTCTATATTCCATAAGGGTTCCTCACCATCCCATCTTTAATAACGTTTAATTATGAAATTACTCATTCTATTTCAATTTCCTAAGGATGCGATATGTACTTACATGTTCCTATTACTACACATTTTCTATTTAAAAAATTAGATAACCCTTTAACTCTCATCAACCAGTTTATTGAAATTGTATGTAACATCATTATGCTACTGAAATTTCACTAAGATTTTCAATACCATAACAATTGTGTAGTGAATAACTTATACATTTTTTTATCAAGGGTATTAATTTTTTTCACATATAATTATTTATTGGGTAATTAATTATATGTATTCTTAACTCCATAATATTGGAATAAATCAAGATGATTAATGAACCCATGTATTATAATCTATGTTCACACTTAAGTGGGAGAATTAAATGAATATGATGGGTGTTCCCAGATTGCATTCCAATGCATTGGGTAATGATTATTATAATGACACATCATGTTGGGATAGGGAGTGAACCAGATTGCATTATGGAACATTGTCACCCATTAGGTATTGGAGGATTTATGCATGACCTATGTTTATGATGTAATGTTTTAGGTTGTTTCTACTTTTACCATGATGAGTTTATGATTTCCATTCTATATCCGTTATCATTACTATTGTTTATGATTCCTAATCATTTTATACCCTCTTAATATGCCTATTTTCTGACATGTATCATCTTATTCATGTTATAACTTTTTTATACCCTTAATGGGATTTATATATAACCATTTCGTTCTATTTTCCCTTTGATATCCCATGCAATTTCATATTCTATGGAGTATTTTATTCATCTTAGAGAAATGTTTAATAAATAATTTTTATTCCCTATTTTATGTTGAAATGTATTGTAAATAATTATCAAATACATTATATGTTTTGATCATCTAGGATGGATTATATTTATTATTATGTAATTAATCATGTATTAATGTGAAAAAAGGTCAAATTTGTTACAAAAAAGATCATGCATTGGAAGATAATATACATTGAGGTATATGAATAACAAAAAATACTGGTTCTTTCACCATGTAAGTATCATTACCATGCATGGTCCCATAACCTTAGTGAAATCAATATCCTAGACCAACCATCGATAACTAAGACCTTTCACCTACTTAGATCACTACCCATAAATTTTTCTTGGGAATCATATTCATTGATTATGGTGTGTGTATTACCTAATATGTTACCACAAATGGTGTCCCCAAATATATATAGTAATGAAGTTTATGTAATCTTATATATTATAATAAATAAATTAAATCTATTTAATTAAATAACAATTAAATACATCACACCAATTGGTTCTCCTTAACAACCATGTATGATGAATACAAACTATAAATACTGTAGTAGTTTATATGAACATATCACATAATCATAGACAAAACTTATCATCTAATGTCATAGTCAATGGGAATACCATACCATCATATTAAACTGACCAATAAAAGGTTAGTGAATCCTAATAATAGAATCATAACAAAGAGGATAACATCCCAGTAATAAAATAATGATAATTATGTTGAAAGACTATACGAATAGAGTAATATAATCTTTGGGTATAATGTAACCAAGAAAAAATAATCATAATTACATGATAAACAAATACCAATAACATATTCAATTCCATTATTATCTAATAATTGTGGAAATATATACAATAGTACATCAGGTTCCATCAATAACATCAAGACTGGATATTTTACCCTTATATATAAGAATTATCTAATGTGGGAATAACATACATAGTATCTGACCATATCCCACAAGATAAATAATCATGTCTCCACATCACCAATCTCATATTAGAAAAAATACACTTTCTTAAAAGTATCTCATCATAGGTAGGGCATCCCTCTTCCATGGGAAATATTAGATACTTGGGTAGTGTCTCATCCTAGTCATCATTGAAGATACATATGAATTATATCCCATGGATTAAAATATAATGTCTTGTATATGAAAAACATCAGAATGGTAATATCATCCTTAATCATAAGTAATTCACTATAAGTGGTTACTATATCTGAACAACTTATGCACAACATCCTAGTTAAGGATACTTGAACCAAAGGGCATATAATCCCTTTTCATGAACAATATGTCACAAGCCACATGTGAACAACATCTTATCCACCACTAGTACCAGAGCATACCATCCTGTCAATATAGAGAAAAAATAAAACAAAAATACTAAAAAGATTAACATCATAATATGTTATGTTTTATTTATGTTTGGAATAACAAAAAACCTATATTTAGAACATATCTATTTTAATCTCTACACACTCAGCCAATTTCCACAAAAAACTGAGGCACATCCAACTCTGTTCCACAAGCTAGTGGGGGATGAACACTAACCATGTTTTAGTGAAACTATAAAAATTCACAATGGAATATAGAAATACCCATAATAATCAAACCTCAAGAATACCACACAAAGAAATTGATCTCTCATATTTCAATGGAATATTGAATCCATTTAGGGTTCATTTTATAATTAATACTGTCAACAAATCAAAATTTGTGTTTGTAAGAATTTAGGTCAACAAACATTACATTTGGTTAATGTCCATCGACATCCATCCCAATATGGTGATCCACTAATTGGTTGATATTGACCTTCAACATCCATACGATATATATATTTTCTCAATGTAAGGCATTTTAGGTTTAGTATAGGTCAATCACTCATGGATGGTGAGACCACATATATAATGTTATATAAAATGAGTGTAAACCATATAGTTTAGTTTTGGAATAATCCAATTAGTAGAGAGGAAGATATCACATCCAAAACACTAGAATAGGTAGAACACAATTTGTATATATAAATAAATATAATAAACTAAATTAAATTTTCTATAAATGATGAACATTTCTCTTAGAGTGAGATAAATAATTTGAGTAATGATAATGATACTCATACATAACATATGTTGCACCCCTGGATGGGAAGATCATGTAATAACCATGAATTACTGGTTAAACATAAGATTAATGTGGGAAATTATTGAGATATGAGATGGAGGTTGTGGATGTCCAGACACTGATATAAGAGGAAATAATGTTGTTTAATAAAAAATAACCATACTTAAATATTTAATTTTTAATTTTTTTAAAAAGTTAAGTGGGGTATCATGAACCTGGTCCTCTGATGAGTACCAACCCTAGGGGAACTAGGAACCCAATGAACATCTTGGATATACTTCTTCCCCTACTCTAGGTACTCATTATTATCCTATCAGGAACCGTAGAGAACAAGTCACATATGACATATACGACAAAACTTTTTTGATATCTCAAATCTACCCCCACCCCCACCAATACCTTAAACAATATTCTTCAGCCAAAATACATGAAATTTGGTGAAAATTTAAACATGTACATACCATGAAAAAAGTGAGGATTTTTAAATTGGTATGTATGGGAAGTCCTGGGAAATTAATTTTTTTCTCTTCTAAAACATATTTGAACATGACTACTAGATTGCATCATGATCAACACTTAGTTAAATTTTTTATTAGGTATTACTCATATATATTATCCATTTTTCTCGTATGTTTGAACAAAATGTCTTTGTGATCAACATAATGATGTAGTTTTTATGAGATCATTCAAATTATTCATATTCAATAACATTTCATCTTGATGTCATGGGTTTCATTGAGGTTTTTGTATTGTCTATAACATTACATTCCTCTGGAAATTACAGTAATATAATGGTATGAAATTAATCATGATATGTTTCATTTTTCAAAAAAATATTCCAAACATATCAAAATATATCCTCAAGAATATTTTTTACATAAATAATTTAATCAAAATACAATTATGTAGTATTTGATAATGTTTAAACACTAAAATCATTGAAAAATGTATTCTTATTTTGGTGATTTCAAATTCCAAAACAGTTGAACAATTTCATATCGCTGACCAAAAACTCAATCACAACCAATAATAATTTATTATTTCAGTAATAAAAACATTTAGTTATGTATACTAATAAACAAATAGTCATTACTAATTATCATAGAAGAACATAAATTACTAAATTCAATGTGTTCTTTCTATACCTTATTTATAACTCTTATTTCAAGAATCTTCTCATCTTCCTCTCATATTCTTCAACTATTCAATAATACCAAAGTGACACATGATCAACGTTTTCAAAAAAATCACTCATTACTCATGGCCATTAAAATAGAATTTATAATAGTTATAAATTATTATAATTATATCAATAGAATTTCAAGTTAATTGTATTTCCACTAATTAATGAAACCAACGAATATTCATAGGAAATTTATTATTGTTTTAATGCTTCAATGTATAATGGTTCATAGCTACTGATGTAAAAAAATTAAATTCCATGATATAAAAGGAGGTTTAAATGTTAATTATTATTCATTATGTTTTATTAACCACACAATAAATATATTTCTACCTTTTTTACCTTAAAATGATCATCAATATCAATTCCATTTATCCTATCTCAAAGGGTAAAATATTTTACATCAAAATGGTTATACAAATTTATATTTTAAAATTTTCTTCTATAATTTTATAAATTTAATTTGTAAAATAAATATGTATCATACCCATGGAATTTTACAACTAAAAGTTACTCTATTCCCACTAAAAATCTCTTACCAACACTACTTTAGATGGATAATAAAATAAGAGAAAAAAAATTAAGATGCGGGCTTATTTGAGGAACCAGATGATTATTTTTTCCCAATTATTGAGGAAATACATAATAGAAATTAAAAATAGTCTGTGTACCCTCTTCCAAAATAGTCAAAGGAAAAATTCCCATATTCCATATTATGGGTCAAAAATACTTCATCTCTAAAAAATCACCTAACAAATTGAAGAACAATTAAAATTATTTAATTATACAGATTAATTTACACTGGATGGAATAATATGATGGTAATGTGGTGTCATACAAGGAAATTATTTGTATATTTTTAATAATCAATGAATAAAATATATAGAATATATTAGGTTTAAATTGGATGAAAAATATTCAATTTATAGTCTCATGAATTTTAATATGGTCCTAAATCATCATGATTTAGAAATATTAATAAAAATCAATAATAATGATGTATATTTGAGGAATCCCTTATGAAAGAGGGTATACTAATTAATATTTCCAAAAGGTTTAAATTATATATTTTGAATGAGAATTAATAAAATTTGGTCTATTAAGTCATGTCCTAGATAAATAATTTTTATTGAGTAAATAAAAAATTACATGAATTGGAACCCAAAACCCAAAATAATATTATAATTCTATTGAAAACAACATCAAATTTGAATGATCATCTAACTTTTATAAATTTAAAACATTATATTTTTTATTCATGAGTATAACCAATACAATATAACCTCAAATGAGACCATTTTGTATAATTGAGGACATATCATAGATCATCAAAGATACATATTTTAAAATGGTCCAAAGATCCCCCACTACTAGAATGAATCATTTTCGTCAAAAATTAATGTCTGTAAAAGATTCCTATAAATAATTTGATTTTTAGTGTAATAAAATAACAGAATAAAATTATAATAGAGAAATATAATTCCTCGTCTGTACATTTTTTAAAGGAGAATGACCAAACCAAGACTCAAGAGGGGGTGACTTGAGTTCTTCAAGTCTTCCTCACATAGAAACCCCACTCTCTTTCAAATATGGTTGAATTATTTTGATTTATTAACACATGAACACAGTGTAAATAAAATAACAAAGAAAATATATTTGAAATAGATATTTTTATTGGTTTATGATACTAAAATCCATTAGTACGCTCCATATATGTTTAACTCTAGGATTTGGTTGATTTTCACTAAACCAACCCATTTTAATGGGATTTCCAATCCACCCCCAAGGACTGAATGACTGAGTGAAAGTATTCAATACATGATAAAATAGTGGTTGAATATTTCATTTGGGAAAAAATAAAGTATTTAAAAATGAAGACCTTAAAGTTTATGTTATCAAGAACCATCCTCGTGAGATAGATATAAACATAGAGTTTTTTATGAGGTTTAGAGTTGCAAGACACAAATTATATTAGATAATAAATCTCTATGAGATATTATTAGAATAAAAGGTATATTGAGGAGAGTCTTCTGAGATGAATGAAAAATTGATCTTAATATAACTACTATATATTTTGAATATTCTCTTTTCTTAAAATAAAATATAGTATCTCTTAAACATATTAAAGTTAAAAACCCTTTTTTGATAGTGGATGATGTTTTTAAGGAATATTTTACTTTTTGGTCTTATAAACTCATTCAAATCGCATAAATAAATTTTCTATTAAATTTAAAATAATATATATATATAATATCCATGGAAGTAAATTATATTCCATATGTACATTCCATGGAAATACAAAAAAAATGTACTGAAAATAAAATTATCCCTTCTCCTTACACCTATCTTATTAGATTTATTATTACTATAAAGAGGAAATCCAACATTTAGTTATTATTCATCGAAATTAATTCCATATAAATGTAAACCACTGGTAATAAATACCTTGTCGTATAACTGCATTTTGATTAAAGATCTCCACATAAAGAAATTATTTAAATTTGAGTTCACATAGAGGAATTTATCTATGTTTCAATTCTTCAGCTAGCTAATTTATCCACATATCTAAATTTGCATAGGAATTCATCTCATAGAAGATTTATGGAACCATGCTTCATGATCACATAAAGGATTTGGATATGTACAAATAAATGACATAGTCATTTGGATCTATGTAGCTGATTTAACTACATATCCAAATCACATAGTATATTAATCTATGTCATAAATTCACGTAGCCATTTGATCTACATAGCTGATTTCTAACTTTGGGGATTCGTTGACTTTGTTGATTTCTACATAGAAATTTAAATGATATATCAATTTTAAATTGGTTTTTACACTACATATGCAATTGATATTGTCAATTTCTAAACATTCCCATTTCTCCACATAGTCAAATACCACACATAACCAACATTCCATTCTTTCTAAAATTTCAAAAACCATTCATAAAATATATATTTAATATCCAAATAAATTAAATGTTAACAGAATATTATGATCATATGTCAAAATAAAAACATCATTAACATATTAAGGGTATTTTAAGTCATCAAAATAGAATGTACTAGGATATGTTGAAACACCATAAAATTTCCACCAATATATTCCGTTTTTTATCAAAAAACCTAAAGTATATTAAACTCAAGTTTTTTAAAGTGTTTTTATAAGAGTTTATAGAAATATAAAAATTATAAAAATTGTTTTTAAAATGTTCTTTTATCATTTTCCCTTGAATTTTGTTTAAAAATTTTCATAATAGGGGTAAATCATTTTGTTAACATAACGGAAGACTTATCCCGATGAATATTTATCGCCATTTTTATGTAACTAAAATTAAGGGTATGATAAATAGAAAATAATAATTTATCACATAGTGGTATAAAATTATTAATTATATCATTAACACATATTATGAATTATGTTAATTATATAATGTAGTAATAAAAAATAGATTGAAGAGATTAAAATAAAATAATCTTTTACAAATCTAAAAAAAGAAACTCAAATGGAATCAATCACTAAGAAATATAAATGAAATGAAAAAAGATTAATTTTATTAATTTTAAATTATTTGTAAAAATATAAATCCACTAAACACCAACAAAAATACATTTACCAATTACTTTTAAGATGACTTGAGCCTACGGATTGGGTCAGAGTAAGAATGTTTTTTGGGAAGAGGACATATGAAGTTATGAGTAGTTCTTGAGGTAATTATATTGTCCATTGTTGGTGAAAACATTAATTTCCCAACCTCTGTAGTTTTATGAGTTTAATATATAATAGTTTATTTATCCCTCAGTTTATGAATAGCTCTGCTTAGAACTCCCCCTTGATTTCTTAAAGAAATAATGAAATTATTAGTTTGCAGCAAGAAAACATATTTTCATTAGGGGTATAAAGGGTGAGGCCATTCAGATATTACTCACTAATATGTCTTCATAAAATGTTGAATTCTAATTCTTTTAGATTGAGGATAGATAATAAAAAAATCATATCTTTTTATGGATCATCAGATGTTACATAGAGTAGATTGGCAGAGATTCCTTCTCCCTCTTTGATAGAACAAGGAATCTTTGGCCAATTGAATTCTATTAATCATATCTAACATTAATAACTAAAGAATTATTGTACATTACTATTAATACATTTGAGAAACTGAGGAGATTCCAATGTTTTTAAGTACATTTAAATATTCTTGTTGACTAGAATGCACAGTATAATAATTAATAAACAAGGAATCTGGTGGAGAGATATATGAAGATGTTGTAAAATCAAAATACATTTTATTTATTACCCATTCACCATAACCCAATAAATTGATCAATCTATAATACATTGATTTTTTCTTTCATTTTATTTTTTTATATCAAATCATTTAAACATTGAACTACCTCTAGATTAACATTATATTAAGCTAGAGATAGAGGATCTCTAGAAAAATTACAACATGATCATGTGGAATTTGTAATGATACAATAGAGAATTATAAATTGGTTGAACTAATGTTGAAATACATAGAGAAATGTATACAAAAATCCCATTACCTATATTAGAAACTGGAACTAATGGTTCTTCCTAAAATAATCAGTAACTAGAATCCAATTTAGAAGATTATTTCCCTTTAACATCCATATAGATCATTACCAGAATGTATGTTATTATATAATGATTTTTTGACGCAATATTGATTAACCTTAACATTATTTCAATAATATTCTGAGATACTTACTAGATCTCCTTCATATTTACAATAATATAATCATCAAAAAAACACATTGAGTCATATAGGGAAAAACAATTCTAGAACTATGTTTTATAATAGCTTCTCTTGTGTTATAGAACTCACCAAGAGGTATTTACCAAATTCTCTAATATAAATCGGTGTGAATATATAACATTTAAGAGATTGAATTGGAGAGGAAACAAAATTAAACTTAAAAAGAAACTTTTCAACCCCATTATGATGATTTCATAGAATCAATGGTATTATGGTAGAAGATATGTTACATTGTTGAAACCTCTTAAGGGACTCCAAATGACTCACTATTATAATCATAAGTGAATGAAATGTTTCCTTTATTTCAAGATAAAATCCTTAAATTTCATATGCATATTATGGATATATATATGGTTAGATCATAACAATATTTTAAATTATTTCCCTTTAAGATGATATTGTTACTCCAATATCATAGAACACTGACATGGTAGAATAGAAATTTTTCAGTCCATTAATAGTTCGTTCAATTATTCTAGATATTTTAAATTTACCTCAGAGGAAAAATATTTCATAGAAAGAACTATATGAATATTATTGATCAAATTATTTTTGATATTCTATATCCCAACTAATTTGGAGAAATCATCTTTCCACAAATATCCCTATTTCAGTTTTTAAATGTCATCCCTAGAGGAAGTTAGTTTCATTATTAACTTATTTAAATTGTTTATATGATTATCAATCATAATAATTATAGTACAGTAAAAATTATATGCTTTAAAACTATATGAGATCAAAATTATAGAAGCTTATTTACATGCACAGAATGAGTATATGATGGAATATATTGTGAATAAGAATGATCAAAAGTCTTTATGACCACATGTCCTCCTCTATCTTTACATGACAGTGACTTAGGAAAAATTTTATCAACTACAAAGTGATGAACATCAACTTTAGATATTCATTTAGTATTTTATACAATATGAATGGTTTCAATAGTCCTTTCATTAAGAACTTCAAAAAAATTCAAGATAATTGGATAGATATGAATAACTACTTCAGTAGTATTAGCAACTCATCTATGAACATGATCTGTAATAGAAGAGATAACTTTAGGAAGTTGGAGATTTAATCTTGCAACAACTATCTCATGCTCTTTCATAGTAATAATAATTTGAGTATGAGTTTCATCCCTATGTGGTGATTATTGGGAAGAATCCCCCCAATCCACACTTTGATAACAAAAGGGTCTCAAAGAATTCAATTACGTTCAATAAATTCTATACAGAATGAGTATATCTCTTCTTAAATTTCAATACCTATCTCTCATTGGGATCAACTTATTTCTTCTTTATAACTGGATAGATGATCCTAATATTTGGATAATAATTTATCTTACGTTTTACTTAATGATAGTGGTGAATATAATGAATCATATACCTTGGAAGATTCAACATCAGATTAGTGATCAGTACATATATGATATACATATCCTGAAAAAATTCTCAATTTTCACCAAATCTTGAGGAAATAAAAATGTAAATAACCATATAATAATTCTTCTACTGATGTTCCAAATATTTCACTTGTGTATTTTTTAAATAATGGGTTTCAAAAAAGAACATGAAAACGTATTTTAGTCTCATGGACCTTGTAGCAACCAGATTCTGTATAACGTTGAGCTCCCCCCAACTGGGGAAATGAAAGATTTCATCCAATAACACTGATGAATAAAGAATAGAATTATCATTGACATTTGATAACAGAATAAACTCTATTCCGCTAAACTAGAACTCTGAGTTTCTCATAATAACATTTAATTCTTACTTAGAACAAAATTATAATATATTTTCACTATGTATAAACTCTCAACCATGAAAACGAAGGACCTTCTTGAAAGCAACTCTATAGACTTCAACCAAATCATATCTGTTGAAATTCTAGTGATAACCCTAAGTGTTTATCCTCTTGATTTCACTTTATTGGAAGAATTTAATCTTGCATAATCTTCACACATATATTTTCCCATATATTATGTCTATTTATTGATATAAAGAGTGGATTGAGACGAAAGAGGTTGGAAAATGTGGACAACATGAATTTTGATAGAAGAGATGTATGTAATAGATAAGAGGGTCAATAGATGATTACAAGTTAGGTATTATACCCAATTCTAAATGTCATAAATTATAAATTATGTATTTGGTACATTTATGAAACAAAATAACTAATTAAATCA
This sequence comes from Viscum album, assembly GCA_963277665.1. Classification (NCBI taxonomy): domain Eukaryota; kingdom Viridiplantae; phylum Streptophyta; class Magnoliopsida; order Santalales; family Viscaceae; genus Viscum; species Viscum album. The sequence continues at coordinate 1,008,394,954 of OY728126.1, forward strand.
ATAAAATTGAAACAAAATATAACCAAATTTATGTAACATAATTTCTAAAAATAGAAATTGATTAATTTAAATAATAAAATATAGTAAAATAATTAAATGTTTCAAATACAATAAAAAAATATTATGATAATGGAAATATAAAAATTTAATTATATATGATAAATTATAATTATTTAAATTTGAATTGTACAAGTTATATTTTAATAAAATCCATATAATCACATGCAAGGGGATTAGTAAAAATATTTTCTAATTAGTAAATGGTATAGATAACATCAAAAGTAATATCACATTTTTATGTCTGTTCTCCCAATAAATGATTGATGAAATATATATATATAATTCATTATAGAATGATTTATTAGATTATTTGAACATTTTCGACACTAATTTAAACAGTTTTGATTGACACTTGATTAAAAGTGAATCCATAATCCATTAAGGGGTGTTTCATCAATGAAACATGTATAAAAATATACCAGTATTTATATATTCTCTTTTAGAAGTAGATAATTAAATAGAGTGATGTTTTTGCCTATAATTGGATACTATGGATTTATTTAGAAAATGGTTGGTTCCTTAAGTGTTCTTCTAATCTATATTACTACCAACAAATTTGACAATGAAATATAAACTTATATTAGAATCTGATGTTTTCAGAAAAAGTATGGAAAAAGAAATTGTTTAATTTAAATATAAAAAAATACTATTAAATTTTTTTAATCAGATTCATAATTATTTAATGTAGATAATCCCATAAAAATATTTCAATAATAATCATTTATCTATAAGTAGTTAGATACAATAGACTTCCAATTATTCATCTGTATATATTATTGTCGACTATACTTACCACTTAATCCAAGTCATGAATTTCATTATAACTCATAGGATTTGTATGTACATTACCAGATTAAATGAAAACTCTATTAACCACCCCAAGTAAGTAATTTATTTCATTTCAAAAATTTCTAAAATATTTTTTCTAAATCAGAAAACATATATATTAATTTAACTCACCCATCATACTCATTTAAAATTGTTTGATATATGTTTTTTGATAATTCATTACAACTTATTTTTTTGTAGAACCAAAAAACACATCATGTACATCTATATAAACGAAAAAAAATATGTTAAGTAGATTTTTTCTTGAATGTGGTTATATTTTGAACTCATCTTGAAAACCTATTTAATAAAATTAAAGAACACATATGTTCATACTGAGATCTAGTTTATTGTTTTGAAGTCATAATGATCTTTGGTATGTTTAGAAACATTGTTTTGAAAATGAATATTTTAAAAACCCATAGGTTTTTCAACATAAAAATTCTTCATTAAAAAATCATTTTAAAAGGAATATTTTAGATCCATTTAAAATAATTTGGAATTCAGATCTGATTCATAGTCTACTGTAATCATAATATATTATAGTTTGGTTATAAGTGTAATGGTCGGTAGATAATCTATAAATTCTTATTGGTTTTATCCTTTTGCAACTAATCATGACATACACCTACTGATAAAACAAATATTATTTGAATAATTCGTAAAAACCAATTATGATATCATAACCTGATAATAAAAGGGTCTATCAACAAATTCCCCTACCCCATTCCTTTTGATTTGTATACATTATTATTGAATAGCTAAAACCCAACACTCAACCACTAAGTATCCTTTAATGGCCTTATATTATTTTTTGAGTTTTAAAGTCATAAAATTATAAAATATTTTAAACATTTCTTATAACACTAATAACTTCATATAAAAATCATATAGATTTTATAAGGATTGGTTATTATGGGTTATAGGCGGACTAGGTTCAGACATTATTATTCTATGGAATATTTCCATTAATGATATATATTAGAAAAATCCACATCCAAATAATCATTCTTTGTTTTATCAAAGAGAGTATTATGTAACATATATTCCAAATAATAACAATTTTAATTATATTGAACCATTTTTGGATTAATAGAATCAATTTCATAAAATTTCACAAGATTGGATACTTCAAAATTATTTAGCCTTTAAAAAAAATTATATACACCTTTGATGTTATAGAATAGGATAGGATAATTCAATCACCAGCCTTTGGATAAAGTTTACCAAGATTATCTTTTATGTTTAGAATATAAAAATTACATCCAAACACATTAATGTATCAACATTTGGATTTCTATTATCCAATAGATCATATATTTTTTCTTCATAATATGATTAATCAAAACTATGTTTATGATATAACATGACTGATTTATAGTGTCAAGAAACAAATGAGTATGAATGTTATATTTAAAAAACACTCTTCTTGAAATCTCATTAAAATTATCATTCATCCTGTCAATAATTATTTTTTTGAGGTTTTCCATTAGAATAAAAATTATATTTGGAACCATTTTTAAAAAAAATATGAATTAGACTCATTGTTTTTAATTTCACCTCTCTGGTCAGTTATTAATGAAATAAATTTTCCTTATCTTTATTTTTTTGGAACTAACATAAAAATACATATAAAAATATAAAATTATTTACTTTTAATAAATAAAAAATATAACCCAAGAAAATCAGGAAGAATCATAAACTAGGACCTAATCAAAATATTTTTCTCTTAGGCTTGTAGTTCTATATGTCCAAAAAATCCATATAAAAAGTTATCAGGGACTTGAAGTACAAACCTATTTAATTGTTTTAAAATATTTGTTGGGTTTCTTTCCCATTTGGCACACATCACATATATTATTTTTATTAATTTTATGTTGAGTTAAATATGAAACTAAATAATTTTTTTGTAATTTTATTGTAAAATAATACATTCCAATTTCCCCTTATTATATGACAAATCTATGATTAATTTGTTTTAGTATTTAAGAAGTAAACACTTTGTATTCACAAATAATTAATATCTATGGTATTGATATTCATTGTTTTAGGTGCCTTAAATTTTATAATTTTATCTCTAAAAAAAGAACATGAATTATTAAAAGAATCAATTAATCAAACATCACAAAAAAATGGAGAAATACATATTATATTGTTCCTAAATCCATCCAAATATAGAACTTTGTAATGTGTACTGAACATGGAATACCAATTGATCTAAATCCCTCAATATTTCTTTTATAAATTTCATGATATTTAACATATGATTCATAGGTTTTTTTATAATGAGTGGAAATTAGAGAAATATAAACACAATTTCCTTAATAATTCACTATACATATTACATTTTTTACTGATTCTCTTAGAAATTATTTTATATAAACAAAATAAATTCCTTTAGCACCCATATTTTCATGGGTCCAGCAAGGTTATAAACTAGAAACTTTAGAACACAACACTACTTGTGTTTTCCAAAAATCAATCCCTATGTTTTCAATACCATTTTGAAATAAAATCATCTTTGACTATCCAAAATTATCAATTTATCAAACTATAATTATTATTATTGTTTCCTAACACTCTATATTTAAATAATTTAATTTTTTGAGAGTTTTTTTCTATGAACTATGAAAAATTATTTCTTATAAATCTTTTGTTTTTCACCTTGACTTCTTATTCAAAACTAATTTTTTTGCAGTATATTATTTCCATGGATTTTATTTAATGAAATTTCACCATTCATAAGAACACATGTTTTGTATTTATTTTATTTATATTAAATTTTTAACGTTCAATATTGTCTATTTGTTGAATAAAACATGCAACTAAATGTTTTCAGTTTGATTTTGAAATATAATTTTTTTATTTATGTCATCTTTTTCAATTACAATATCATTACATAATATTTTTATACTTTTATTTGTATTTATCAAAGAATAATATTTGTTTTAAATAATTTTATAATACTAATATATCACCATTAGGTAAATTTAAATTATCAATTTTAGATTCATGCTCAGAAGAATAATAATAATATTCCTCTTTTGAGTGTGACATAAATATCTTCCTATCCTGTTGATTTGAAATTTCTATTTATGATTATGAATATGTGACATCAATTGACTCTTTAATAGTACCCCATTTTTATTCAATGGATTTATTTTTATATCAAAACATCATGAAAAAAAATTATAAACATTTTTTTTCTTGTAGTTGTGGAAAATTTGGGTTGATGTGTCCAAGCTTCATGTATTCATTACATCTGAATTAATTATAATTTACTTCATTATTATTAAATTTATTGAAGGATTCATTGAAACATATTCTATTATTATATTAAATTTACACCTTTATATATAAGGGGGAAACCATAATATATGATATAGAACTATTTCATGTATCCCCATTTTATGAATCATCCATTTGTATCACTATCATTTCATATCATCCATTGAATTTTGAAAACTTAAGGGGTAATTATACTTCTTGAATAATAATATCTCTTTGGATTAAGCATCCATTCAATAATAATTCATCATAATATTTCCAATAAATTTTATATTTTAGAAATAATTTCTACTATATATTTTCTAAAATATTTTGAGATTCCAAAACATTTTGGTTATAGGATTATAAAGATTTACAAATCATGTTCTGCTTAATAAGTTGTTTCTCATAAAGAAAGAAAATTATTTACAATGTCATTAATTATTAAATGTATTTGAGTGATTATCTCTCATTATATAATTATTAATGTACATAAAATACATTTGGAATTATTAGAGATGAGATCTATTATATTATATATTCCATCATTAGACACTGATATAGTAATCTACATTTAATGAGTTCTCTCACACTGTGAAACTTGTTTGAACTCATCTAAAGCATATATAATTATTATAAATTTCATCTATTTAGTGTTTAAAACATTTCTACCATTAATTTATAAATCAAATGTTTCAATTTGTGTTTTTTTAATCTCAATAATCTTTATGACTTTATGATAAACCTTTAGAACAAGGTTTATCAAATATATTATCATCTGCACATTCCAGCCTCCACAATTCTCACTATTAAATTATTTATCTATGAAAATTAACCTATATTATATATTTTTAGTCATATAATCTATTTTTAATATGAACTATAGAATTAAAATTTTGAATAATTATTACTCAAAAGTCACAACTGCAGATCCTAATTGTTGTCAGAGTCTAACTACACAAACACACAATAGGGATCGAATTGGGTTTTTTGAATTTTATTCTCATAGAAATACCACCCTAATTTATATATTATTTACAAATAATATTTTATAAATAGATGATCAATGTGGAACTAAAAGTATCAAACATAAATATTTATAGTGTATTAAAGGAAATAAATCACATAGTCCACTCCACTAATGATCAATACCAAAATCATGGAAATTTTCACTAGACTAATACTTTTGTAGGGGATTGATTGTCCTTTTTATAGGGACAACCCAATTTAGTACTAGAATCAAAAAAATTGCATAACATCAACCTGAGCATTCAAATATAATTTAATCAATGATTTAAATACTTCATTCCAAAAGGTTCATTTACAAATAATCTTCATAGAAAGATTGTAAAAAAATAAAGAGTTTATAGATGAGGTTCAAAGATTACTAAAACAAATTGAAAAAAAAGAATAAATATTGTGGAGTCATTATAATAAAAAGCTATATCTCTAGGAAATAATTATGAGGTGACAAAAACAATGATCTTGGTAGTCCGGTTGTATAATTTGAACCATCTTCTACTTTTTGAATAAAAAAAAGTAATCAAATTGCATCGAGTTAAAATACATTTTATGGTGCATTAATTTTTATTATTACAAATATTCTATATTTTACGCTTATGAACACATTTAAATTTCATATATAAATTTTATTTTAAACACATATAATAATATCATTAAAATTTGGGGATGAAAATTAATTTATACAGGTCCTTTTCTTGGAAATACCATGGAAAAAATACTCATTATTAAATTACCCTTGTACTTGTTTTATTTAACATTAATATTATATTATTACAAATATTATACCATAAATAGGTAATACAACATTTAATAATCATTTGTTCACATTAATTCATACTAAAAGTACACCAAAAGTAATAAATAATAAATTGTAAAACCATGTAGTAGATTTCATACGCCCACATTGCTAAATTCTATAGATTTTAATAAAGGTATCCAAATTGGTTGACATATCCATTCTCCATATATCCAATATATCCATATATTTTAATTTTTCAATGATTTATTCACGTTGCTAATTTTCTTCACGTATAATTCATTCTCATGTAGCCAAATTTGATTTAGCCAAATGAATTATGTATCTATTTGGAACCACATATCAAATTTCTCCACATATCCAAATCACATAGAATATTAATATACATAATTGATTCAAGTAGCCATTAAATCAATGTGGATTATTCCTCAATGTGGTTATTTATTAATATAATAGACTTCTAGGAATCTTCTTCCTTGACATAGCAGTTTCACATAAGAGTTTCTTTTATGTAGGTGGTTGATGTAGCTAATTTCTCAGTATTTCTATATTCCAATGTAGATAGATTCCTCGCATAGGTAAATTTCCATATAAATAAAAGTTTATCAAACCTTCAAAAATTACATATTTAATAATCAAATGTCATATATAATGATAAAACCTAATTAACGTACATAAATAATAGTAACATACATTGGGTAATTTAGTCTTGAAAAACCAGACGTACATGAGATATATTGGAACAACATTAGTAGTCTAAAATTATGTTTCTTATTTTCTTGATCCTTTACTGAATCAGTTATACATAAATCCAATCATTTTATGAGTTTTTTATTTTGGTTCTCGATAAAATAATATTTTATACTTGTAGTAGTTTTAATTAAAAAAGATATTTCATTTCATCTGAAGAAGAATATACATCTCAAAACTGAGTTTGATGCATATCATTAAGGCAATTTTCAACATATATAAATATTCTCAAGGAAGGTAAAATATATATAGTCATAACATAATATGATAAAAAGTAACAACATGTTTAAAAAATCAAAAATAGGATATGGGTATGTCCTAATAAACTATAATTGGATCATCTCCCTCCACATAATAATTATTATTACCCACCTTATGGGGTGAAGTAGTATCTATTGGCACATTAAAATCTTTTATTACACTAGTAATTGAATCCATGGTGATGGTTTACTGCAGCTAAGATGTTTTCTTCACCTAGGGAATTGTGGAATTAATAATATAATTAACATATTTACTTGGGAAAGACATGGAGGATACATCGAATAAAGTGGTTCTTATCTTAACATTAATAAATATAATCATCTAAAAACATGGAGTTCATGGATAATATCTCAATAGTGGATTAAGATGTAATGGATGGGGGAAACTATTGGAGTTAAAGAATTATCATTACACTTTATTACCATTATTTAGGATGTAATATAAATAAAAGGGTTTAGGGTATGGTTGATGATGAATTTTTATTTTTTTAAGATGAGAATCCATTGGTTGGGTTCTAATGGTTGGAGATGTTGATTTAGGAAAAGCATGATGATAGGGATTGATTTAGTGTAGCAAGGGGAGAGGATTAAATATGTGCATGTTTAGAGGAGGCTACCTTACCAATTATACATCATTACATGTGTCTTCTTATTCTTGGAAATTTAGTTTATTTAGAACTAATAGTGGGGTGAAAGGTTCATGAAAAGATTTTAGTGTTTTTACATGGTATTTATAAATTTAAAATAATTGTTGTATAAACCTAAAGATTACAACATGTCACACCTTTATTTCATAGAAATTAAAATATTCAAATTTAGGTCCTCTGAGTTATTATGTAGTAGGATATTTCATTCTAAACCATCCCTTTCATGGTGTATTTATGATTTTTTTTATTTCACATATAATGTGGTGCGGCTATCACAATGACGTCATGCACATCCATTTTTTATAAAGGAAGAGTTCTCTGGAATTTTGTCCCAAAAAAATCATGACATGGTTTGGGGATCTATTCCATGACCCTGTATGGATTATTCTAGTTGATAGTTTTGTGATGTGGGGATATAGAATGGTTTCTCCGCATGAAATTATAGTTACCCCCTATCTTCCACAATCATATGTATTGTGGAGTGATTATCCCTGGATGTTGTGATGAGGTATATTTGTCAATATCTACTAAATTCATTAATATTGACTCTTATGGATTATGTGACACGACATTAGATATTGTATAATTAATTTTCTAATAAAATATATACGGACTAAATATTAAGGCAAGACCATTTATCTCCACAATGGTGACTAAAATATTTCCAAATATAACACAATTTTAAATTTCATCTAGATGACCATGTATAGTGTCATGACACTAGATCTATAATTAAACTCTTGGTTTTATATAATTGTTTTAATCTTCCCCATTTTCTATGAAATTTCACATTTCAATTTGGATTGTCTTTTAAATTTTATGGAACTTTTGGATCCATTAAATTGTGATTTTTTTGTTTTAGATGTGTTTAGATGATGTTTTAGGAGGAGGAGATTGATCTGAAGTTGAGATTCTGGGTATAGGATGAATATATAACATTAATATTGTAACACAATGTGAATGTGACACATGTATATCCATTGAGATTGTATGTTTTGAATATTCACTAAATAAAGGATATATTCCATTCATGATGATTTTAAGGCTTCCCTAATCTAGATGACTTATTTATCATTATATTTTTGACTAAGTCAATTCACTATGTGATATTAATATTGGGATATAAATTATGTAATGAGAAACCTATATAGAAATATCTTTTTCTATGTTATTTTCCTTTATTATTTTCTCTTATCTATTAAGAATTAATTATCCTGGGGGTTATTCTTTTATGACATCAAACCAATCATTTGTAGCTCTGGTCTTTGTCTTGGTAAGGATTTTTTATGTCCCTAGGTTTGTTTTCCTTGTTATAAATTTTCAACTTCCAATTATTTCATTTATAAGAGGATATATTATGGTTTTTTAAAATATTGGTGGGGGTATATTTATGATTATTATCATTCAAGGATTCAGTGGTATGATTTAGATGTATTAAAAATCCCATTTCTCCTTCACCTCATGGAATTTTTTTTGTTATAGAGAGTCAGCTGTGATAGGGTAGTTTTTATCATAACATTCATATTCTATAATAATATTCTATAACAAATCCATTTTTATCACTTCTATGAGTACAATCATTATGTACATTAATTTTATTTGATTTTTTTATTTGGTGATTACCTTATTGTTTTTGTTATTGATAATTAGGTCGCCATTATAAAAGAATAGTCAATTATATCTAGTAATGAAAAATTAATGGTCATAATCCAATTGTTATTTGATTATCACCCTTTGTTTTTTGTGAACATGTTTTTTTATTTAGAAGTTATTAGGACTAGGGTTGAGAGGTGAGAATAAAAGACCATGGAGAGTGGGTCATTTGTAATTGAAAACTGGGAAAATAAGGAAACACTAAATAAATAATGATGATTTTAATGATGAATTATTTTTAATATCATGATGTAAATTTAATAATTAAATATTAATAAAATGAAAATTTAACGGTGAATTTCTATATAATGGTTATTGGAAGAAGACATTTTTTTGTCGAAATTAAGCTTATGAACATGAATATATAAATGCATAATTAAATAATTTGATTTAATTTATTATAATTATTATGTGAATGGATACTTTTTTCATCCTTAGCGGGTGGAATGAAAAAATAGGACTGTGTTTTAGGTGTTCTACATTTCATGGTTTCATGCTAATATGGATGTAATGATATGGGTTAATCTATTACACATTTTATATAATAATAATTATAAATGGAAACCACTAATTTATTATTTGAAATGATCCATAAAGCTATGGAATTAGTGGATTCATATTTTTTAAATCTGGTTGTTTTTTTAATAATTATTTATCTAGAATTCCATAGTTTTTTAATCCTATATTTTTTTATTGATTGTGTAAGTGCTATGTATTGTACATAATGGTGGAAGTGCCTTTGGGTAGATGATTTATAGAGGAGATCATATATTGTGGGGGAGGTCCTGAGGTTTATTCTCAATATGATCATGATATTGTTCTATTATAAGGATTATGTGTTTACAATGGATAATGGTGGGGAATTCACATGTGAGGAGGAGGGAAAAATATTGGAATCCATTATAATTAAATTGTCCTATCAACATATGGTTTGAACTGTGGAAATGTGACATGGGGTTGGTAATATGAGATATGATGTTTTGTACGTGTCCTGATATATGATATGATGGTGGTTATTTAATATAATATATATGGTTTGTGTCATCATTTAACATCTAATTCCTCTAGACATATTGATTATTATAGAAGTGTCGTATTGAGTTTTTGATATGTAGTGGTTCTATTCTAGCTTCCTGATTAGTTTTTGGAGAGGTTCTGTTATGCCGGTTAGCTACCACATAGGGTGTGGTTGACTCATATAACAAGTATTTGAGGTGAAATAGATGTCTTGGAATATAGTAATAGGATAATAGACAATTGAAGTGTTTTGATGACCCATGTTTCTTACAACTTTTCTTGATGGAGACTCATATATAATGTACATGATTTGGGGGGATTTGTTGAGTTTGATTTGAAAAAGGAATGGTTTTTTGATGTTTTATATAAATTTTATATTGTAATTTTACTTCTTATTTCACCCATTATATTTCAATTTGTGATTTTTATAATGTGTTGAATATTGATTAAATTTATCCCATCATATTTATTTCACACATATATCGACTATTTTATAAGATTGACCCTATGGTGCACTCCCAACTTCTCATCACATAGTAGGTTTCTAGTGTTTTTAGGATAGTGTAAATGATATTGGAGGTACTATCTAGGTATCTTGTTTAATGATGGATGATATTTTGAGTTTTTTATTACATGTATTTTATGTTTTATATTATTTAATGTACATGAAATATAGATTATTGGAATAATGATGAAAATTTTATGGTTATTCTTGAACTTATAGGGAGTTGGATTTGTGGTTGTTTATATATCCTTTATTGGGAATTAATAGTTTAGTGCTTCCCATTTGATAATTTTACACCCTTGATGATAGTCACCAAACAATCACAAACTAAAGGTGGTATTTAAGGGTAACACATTATCTTCCCTATCGACCTCGTATGTGTCCAGGTGGGTGTTGGGGTGATCTTGTAAAATTGTTATCAAAGGTGTTATTTGATATAGAGGGTGGTATTAGAGTATGAAATTGGTTTGGAATTCCTGTGTTTTTTAATAATTTAGAGAAACTCAATCCAAATATTTGATGTGGACAAAGGATACTATTTAGGGAAAAATATTAGGGAGCCATGTGATCTGATATAAGACTATTAAAACCAAATGAACATGTTGAGGTTTATGTTTAACTATTAAAATATAAATAAAATAGATAGGTATGTCCATCATGATCATTAAATATATTACAGATTTCATTTTTAATTTTATATGAATTTATCTCATAAAACCAATGATACAGTTGTTAATGGATAATTTTTTTTAATTTGTAATATAACATGATGCAATGGTGTAAAATTAAAATTATTTTCTATGAACAATTTTTGAAAAAATTATTGATACTAAAATATTTCCTTCCCTCTCTCATTATATCATGATCCTTCATAAATTGAATATTGTTTTCAATTTTTAATTTAATAGCATGAAAATCTATTTTAAAAATGTTTAAAAATGTTAAAAAATAAATTTTACTGTATTTTTTTGTAACACCCCAAAATTTCATAGTGTGTTATTTCTTCAAAATAATTCAATAACTTGCACTACACACAACACCGAGTTCAATCACACCGTGACTTACCAAAAAAAATCCATTTAAAAGGGGTTATGAATTGTATTAACTAAATTTTAAACTTTATATAATCCTTATAATTTTAGAATCCATATTATGAGTTTCTTAGACATAATTCAAGAACAGATTCATTTTCCGTATTTCACTTTTATCAAAATTTAATAGTGAAACCTTTTTAAATAAAATATTTATAACTTTTTGACTAAATGGGGACATCAAAAAATTTAAAATTAAACATCCCAAGCTTCCACGGTATGCTTTCCTTTGAATAATACAGTAGCGTGTGTTATACGCAACTTCGAGTTCTAACACACCACAACCAATCAAACTAGCCGTTATGAATAGTAATACCTAATTTTTAAAATTTTAGAAATTTTATCTCTCAAAATGCACTTCATTTTTGGATTCGGAGTATCGAATTTAGCCTAAGGTGAAATTTTGGTACTTTTCGGATAACTTTCATATTTTGATGAATAGTGAAAATTACTAAATTTTAATTAAAAACAATTTTTTTAATCAAAATAATTAATAGTGATAAATTATTAATTTGAGTGGTTTTAAAGTATATTTAGAATATACTTTTTCCATTTAATATAATTTTTGTCATTGGACAAAATTTTACAATTATACCGAACATAAACAGGTGTCAATCTTTTGATAGTTATTATCTCTTAAAAACACTCTTTTTGTTTTGACAGCGGGAATTAATTTTAAATTAATCTCCGCCACTTCTGTGTTTTGAATTTATAAAAATGGATTCCATATTTGGAATCAGGATGTTCAAATTGTGTAAATAGGTAACTTTTATTTTTAGACATTTTGAATAATTACTGCGGTAAATATTTTATTTACCATGGTTAAGGGTAAATCTGGTAAATAAGGGTTAAAAAAATAATATTATAATAATACTAAATTACCCTAAAACATGTACTAGACTTATTGGTTGATACATGGTCGACCATAGGAATCTTTGGGTCGATTTTGGGACCCCATGGTGCCACTTTTAGGTGATAGGGACACTTTATTTTAATTAAGTTAAAATGAATACAAAAATGACACAAGCATACATCTTTTAGAAAAACAATTTTTACATAGGGTTATATATGTTGGATTTTATATTATAAATATTCATTAGAAAGATAAAAAATTTCCCTACATAATGATATTTTATTTATAAATTTTAGACATTAAATAATTTAATTTATTTATGACACAATGATGATGAATTAATTGATATAATAGTGAAAAATTAAAATAATTGATATTATAAATACCCAAATAAATAAAATATGAAACTTTTAATGAATTAAACTAATTTTATAGGATATTATGATATATTAGGATTGATTGTATTTACTTTTTTCGAAGTTATCAATCTGTTATGAGTTTCACAAAAATCAACTATTGAATAGTGTCAAAATTGACATAAAAGAGTTCTTAAAACCAATATTATATTATTAATTGATATTAAATTTATTAAAATATACGGTTCGGCCAAGAGACTTATATAATGATAGTTGCATCATTAATGGACCACTTGGGGGTCTCTTGGATGTATATAGTATGTTTATTAACCATATTATATAAAAATACAAAGAGACATTGTAAAAGTGAAAATAATTAACTTAGAGTTAATACATAAAGATAAGGTTAACATAAGTACCCAAAACTATCTAAAATCTTTTGGTTGAGTTGTTTTCGACCCATTCCCACATTAAACGTTAAATAATAAACTTTTGAGCCATTATAAACCGAATATGAATTTATTATAAATTAATATTTCTAGCTTTTCCAAAGGTTCCCCTCACCCCTCTTATAAAAGGGAACTCCTCTTTCTCATTTCTTCACACCATCAAAACCATTTTGTTCGGAAAACCTCTACCCAAAAACTCTCCCAAATTCCCTCACTACAACCTAGAGGCCTTAGTTTGATCATAAAGCCAACCTAAGGTGCCCTTTTTATCAAATCAAAAGGAAGAACCCGAAGAAGAGGTAATGATTTCACCACCCTTTTCCAAGTTCCTTTCTTCTTCCACTTCTTCTCCCTTTGTTATTACCATTCTAAAATAATAACTCCAGTATCATATATATAATGTTATGTTATTATAAATATGGTACAACCATATTCAGTAATCTATCCACCATTTGAATAACATGTCACCATACATAAGTACGTACGGCTTACCGTCTCCACGTCATGGTGTAATTGTTATTCAATATATTATTATTTGGATGGTTATAATAATGATATGTAACTCATGTAAATAATAAATATAACATGTTAATGATTCTGTATATATGATATACCATCCATTTATATAATATTTTAATGCCAAAAGAATGATATTTTCGCTCGTGCGTACGTACGATCTACCGTCTCCACGAACGCGATGAGATTCATTCTCCATCGTATCCATTCAAGTATGCTTATCATTTGATGATTTAAAAAATGATGTATAAGGACTTGATATCATTATGGATATGAATAATATAAAACCTATCCTTTACAGACATGTCTTACGTAACAAAACATATAAAAGAAAACAATTAAGTTAACAACCGAAACAACGATAATACTAAGATATTATTATCAAATCAATATTAAAAGATCATATATGATATCATATTAATGTATATATGATTCTTTTATAATTTAATAACAATTATTTCACTATTATACAGGAGGTTAACCTACCCCAACCAAGGAAAAGTACAATGTAAGGGTTATTTCACAATCTCTTCATTATCCAAGATTGTTTATATGTAATAATCTATTGGGATCTCTATATCATCCACATCCATGTTTTCTTAAAAATGTATTTCAAAACATTTTTATTATTTAAATGAATATGGGTTAAAGTCATTTATACCCTTGTTTGACTTTTTATAAGAGGAATCTTTCCATCGTTTTCAAAACAAGGTCCTTTTTAACCTTTTTGACAGAATTAAGGTAAGAATGTTTTTTAACTTATATGGCGGGTGCGGTTATTTTCAGCTATTATATAATCTTCAAAGCTTTCCTTACAAGCTTATAAGAATATTTTCAAATAAAATGTTTTATTTTATATGGATCTTAAATGATTTCAAAAATAGAAAGAGATATTTCCCTAAAAAGAGTTTTGATTTCATCTATGTCAACATCCTTTGATGGATTTTACGCTTATTTGAAGTTGATTTATTATGATACATAACTTCTATATTGTATTGAAGGTTTTGTGATATGTTTGACTATGGATGTGCTATTTTTATACCATTCATAGTTTATGGTGAAATTATTGACATTTCGTATGCTAGTTTTACTACGAATGTTTATGTTATGTTTAAACCTTTTAATATGGGAATGCATTGGACTTAATATGTGATGGGTGGAGCCCGCTGTAGCTCCTCGATGCATCGGTAGGTCTCATGGGACAAACTCGTGTATTGCCACAAGGCCTTGACAAAATCTTATTTGTAGCCTTGGCACGAGGCCTTGGCTATGTGGTTATGATAGTCCGGCATTATGCATTCCATCATTATGAAAGTGGTTATTGATATTGCATGTGATTATTAGATTAATAGAATATCCATCTTAATAAGTAAATGGCATTATTTCATCTTACTTTTTCCATACTATGTTGAAGTTAAAGTTTAAAAGGATTTTGTTTTAGTTAAACATTGCCTTAAATTTTTGTGCTTATTTTTGAAATGTTTCTGCTATATTGCTATCCTTACTGGGCATTTGATCTCACCCCTTTTCTGTGTTTTATTTTCCCAGGATGTGAAGAAGTAAGTTCTGAGTGACGTATAGGGATAGTATGTGGGGATATGAGTGTGAAATATGAAGACTATGTTGTTGTTGTTGTTTTTTACTTTGTAATGTAATGTAAAAATTTATGAATATATCTAGTGTTTCCAAGGCTACTAAACCAATCGGTCTTTCGAGATTTGATCTTTCTTGTGATCATGCCAATGTTATGTAATAATGCACCGACTCTGGATAATTAGGGTCAGGGCGTTACAGTTGGTATCAGAGGAAGTTTGGTACAAACCCTAGAATCTAGATTTAGATAAACTCTGATTAGAGCACATAGATTTAAGATGAATTTTGAGGATTAGTATAGTAGAACATCCTAGAATTTTGGTATTGTAGAGATTTTGTGAGTTTTCCGAGCAATACATCCCTATCTGGATATGAGCAGGTAGAGGCGGCTCTGGCACAGATGTACCTCGGGGTAAAACCCGAAAACACCGCTTTGAGCTACACTCGAATGGGGACTGGTGCACGACAACGGGCCTTGCTGCACTCTTGGTTACGACACTCCCGGGGGATATGCTTAGGATAACTCTCATTTTCATTACAAATCATTATGAAGGTTTTATGAGTATATACTTCCTCAAAGGAGACATTTTTATGATTATGGATTATATCCATAAACTATTTAATTTATATTATGTTTTTTACAAGTTTGGGATTAGGTATTGTTATTCATAAACTAATCTAATGTATGCCATTGTTTAGAAATGGTGTCCAGTAGAAGGAATGAGAACTCTAGCAATGCACATGATACAAAGAGAAATAAGGATCATATATTTTATGGTCATAAGCCATAATTTACAAGAGAAATAGTCTCGCATGTATTATCATCATATGAAGAAATAATATCATGTGTTGATAAGATAAGAAAAGAGTTTACTGAGTCCTATGGCTTTGAAGGGAAGCAAGAGAAGAAAAGGATGGAAGAGAGAAAGATAGATAAAGGGATGATGGAAAAAAAGAATTTTCCCATATGTGATATCTGTGTAAAGAAACACCCTGGAACTTGCCTGAAAGGAATGGGAGTTTGTTATAAGTATGGAGGAAAATGGCACAAAGTACGTGACTGTAAGGGTAAGAAAATGGTTTCAAATGTACAATGATTCATTTTCAAGGAGTTTGGACACTACGCGAACCTATGTCCCAGTCATCAGACTATGCCACAAATGATGCTATTGGATAATAGTCAAGTTATGATACTACCACAGATGAAGAGGAATGATTAGAGTTCTTATGTTGATTATGTCAATTGAGTGTTGTATCAACAATGTACTTTTTATAATAATTATGAAGTATATAAGGATTGTACTGCAGTACTATTTAATCAAGGACTTGAGATTGTGTGGAACAATGAAAAGTGACTCAATAGCAGGATAAATTTTTGGAAAATATATGGTTGAGATAATGATAAACCATAATATAGTTCTGATACCGAGGTAGTGATTTTGGAATAATACATGATTGTTTTGGATAAATTTTATTGGATATTCTTGACTACCTTGGATCTGATTAATGATTTGTATATTCCATAATTGTTGGGGTTTAAAACATTTTTGGATTGATGAAGTATATCCAGCATTCTATATGGAATAAGGGAGCATGAATGTAATCAATAAGGAATATGGTAATTCAGGATGTTTCAGTGTATTAATAGAATACATGATGAAGGTATTCATATGATATTAAGGGGTAAAAAGGATCTACATTATGTTTACCTTCATTATAAATGTTGGACTGTTAGTTTGGACAGAAGTATTTGGGATGGTTCTAGTTTGGATTATTTTGGATTGCCATAAAAGGACAACCCGGAGGTCGGGCGGCAACCCATCGCGTCCGGCAAGGCTGCGAGACTTGAACCCGCAACCAAAGGGCGACAAGGGTGTATCACCTACCACTGGCCCATGAGATGTCCTAGATTAAATAATGTAGTTTTTTTAAAAGATCTGGTAGATGAAATAAAAATACATTTATTTTGGAACCCTGTACGAATAGTATAAATAGAAATTTTTTTTACGTTCTATTATATTTTAATGTGAATGATGAGTTTGTGGTATAAATTTATTAATGGATAAAACTCTAATTATAAAGTAAGTATATCTCCTTATGATCTTATCCAATCTCATAAATAAATTCCTCAACATTAATAAAAGGAACTTAGAACAAAAATGTTGTCCTAGATGGTACCTTAAATCGTCACTAATTTATGGCTTTGGGATTGTTGGCCTTTTCATAGCCATGTTCTCTACCACTCTCCATCAGATAACTGATGGTTAGATTTCTCTTCCATATCCATATTTTCCTACATGGAACCCTAATATGTTTTATTTTCGGTAATCTTCATACATTCCACTCTTTATTTTAAATAGAGGCCTCATTAATTCATTTTTCAATGTGGGATTTCAACTAAGATATTTTGAAACATCAAAAATGTGTTATCCCAATACCCTATGTTTTGTTGAACCAATGGTATTTCAAATCATCATAGATTGATGAGTTTAAGGACCTCAATTTTATACTTGTTTGTTATTGATGACCTCAATCACTACCTATAAATATTTACATTTTTCCTCTAATTATATGTTTCTAATTCCCACCAATGTTCTCCTAATCGAGATCATAATTTGGTGGTGACACTTTCATTTCTCTTTTCCTCATATTAAGACTAAATTTAAGTAACCCAATTTCCGATGTGGGTTTTCCAACAAATATATTTTCTTTTTTTCAACCTTTTATATTCGAAGAACAATTTCAAATTGCAAGGACGCAATTTATTGAAGGAGGGGAGAATATAACACCCCAAGATTTCATAGTGTGTTTTTTCTTCAAAATAATTCAATAACTTGCACTACACGCAACACCGAGTCCAATCACACCGTGACTTACCAAAAACAAAAGCCATTCAAAAGGGGATATGAATAGTATTATCTAAATTTTAAACTTTATATAATCCGTATAATTTTAGAATCCATATTATAAGTTTCTTAGACATAATGCAAGAACAGATTCATTTTCAGTATTGCACTTTTATCAACTTTTAATAGTGAAACCTTTTTAAATACAATATTATAAACTTTTTGACTAAATAGGGACATCAAAAAATTTAAAATGAAACATCTCAAGCTTCCATGGTACGCTTTCCTTTGAATAATATAGTAGCGTGTGTTATACGCAACTTCGAGTTCTAACACACCACAACCAATCAAAGTAGCCGTTATGAATAGTAATAGCTACCTTTTAAAATTTTAGAAATTTTACCTCTCAAAATGGACTTCATTTTTGGATTCGGAGTATCGAATTTATCCTAAGGTGAAATTTTGGTACTTTTCGGATAACTTTCATATTTTGATGAATAGTGAAAATTACTAAATTTTAATTAAAAACAACTTTATTAATCAAAATAATTAATAGTGATAAATTTTTAATTTGAGTGGTTTTAAAGTATATTTAGAATATATTTTTACCATTTAATATAATGTTGGTCATTGGACATAATTTTACAATTAAACCGAACATAAACAGGTGTCAATCTTTTGATAGTTATTATCTCTTAAAAACACGCTTTTTGTTTTGACAACGGGAATTAATTTTAAATTAATTTCTTCCACTTCTGTGTTTTGAATTTAGAAAAATGGATTCCATATTTTGAATCAGGATTTTCAAATTGTGTAAATAGGTTACTTTTATTTTTAGACATTTTGAATAATTACTACGGTAAATATTTTATTTACCATGGTTAAGGGTAAATCCGGTAAATAAGGGTAAAATAAATAATATTATAATAATACTAAATTACCCTAAAACGTGTCCTAGCCTTATTGGTTGATACATGTTCGAGCATAGGCATCTTTGGGTCGATTTTGGGACCCCATGGTGCCACTTGTAGGTGATAGGGACACTTTATTTTAATTAACTTAAAATGAATACAAAAATGACACAAGCATATATCTTTTAGAAAAAAAATTTTTACATATGGTTATATATGTTGGATTTTAGATTATAAATACTCATTAGAAATATAAAAAGATTTCAAACATAATGATATTTTATTTATAATTTTTAGACAGTAAATAATTTAATTTATTTATAACACAATTATGATGAATTAATTTCTATAATAGTGAAAAATTAAAATAATTGATATTATAAATACCCAAATAAATATAATATGAAACTTTTAATGAATTAAACTAATTTTCTAGGATAATATGATATATTAGTATTGATTTAATTGACTTTGTTCGAAGTAATCAATCTGTTATGAGAGTCACAAAAATCAACTATTGAATAGTGTCAAAATTGACATAAAAGAGTTATTAAAAAAAATATTATATTATTAATTGATATTAAATTCCAAAAAATCTAAGGTTCGGCCAAGAGACTTATATCATGATAGTTTCATCATTAATGGACCACTTGGGGGTATCTTGGATGTATATAGTATGTTTATTAACCATATTATATAAAAATACAAAGAGACATTGTAAAAGTGAAACTAATTAACTTAGAGATAATACTTAAAGATAAGGTTAATATAAGTACCCAATCCTATCTAAATTCTATTGGTTGAGTTGTTTTCGACTCATCCCCACCGTAACCTTTAAATAATCAACTTTGGAGCCATTGGAAACCGAATATGAATTTATTATAAATTAATATTTCTAGCTTTTCCAATGGTTCCCCTCACCCCTCTTATAAAAGGGCACTCCTCCTTATCATTTATTCACGCCTTCAAAACCTTTTGGTTCGGAAAAGGTCTACCCAAATACTCTCCAATCATCCTTCACTACAACCTAGAGGCCTTAGATTTATCAGAAAGCCGACCTAAGGAGCCCTTTTGATCAAATCAAAAGGAATAACCCGAACAAGAGGTAATGATTTCACCACCCTTTTCCAAGTTCCTTTCTTCTTCCACTTCTTCTTCCTTTGTTATTACCATTCTAAAACAATAAATCCAGTATCATATATATACTGTGATGTTATTATAAATATGGTACAACCATATTCAGTATTCTATCCACCATTTGAATAACATGTCACCATACGTGCGTACGTACGGCTTACCGTCTCCACGTCGTGGTGTAATTGATATTCAATATATTATTTTTTGGATGGGTATAATAATGATATGTAACTCATGTAAATAATAAATATAACATGTTAATGATTCTGTATATATGATATACCATCCATTTATATATTATTTTAATATCAAAAGAATGATATTGTCGCTCATGCGTACGTACGGACTACCGTCTCCACGAACGCGATGAGATTCATTCTCCATCGTATCCATTCAAGTATAATTATCATTTGATGATTTAAAAAATGATGTTTAAGGACTTGATATCATTCTGGATATGAATAATATACAACCTATCATTTACAAACATGTCTTACGTAACAAAACATATAAAAGAAAACAAGTAAGTTAACACCCAAAACAACGATAATACTAAGATATTATTATCAAATAAATATTAAAATATCATATATGATATCATATTAATGTATATTATTCTTGTATAATTTAATAAAAATTATTTCACCATTATACAGGAGGTTAACCTACCCCAACCAAGGAAAAGTACAAGGTAAGTGTTATTTCACAATCTCTTCATTATCCGAGGTTGTTTATATATAATAATCTACTGGGATCTCTTTATAATCCACATCCATGTTTTCTTAAAAATTTATTTCAAATTTTTTTTATTATTTACAAGAATATGGGTTAAATTCATTTATACCCTTGTTTGACTTTTTATAAGAGGAATATTTCCGTTGTTTTCAAAACAATGTCTTTTTTAACCTTTTCGATAGAATTAAGGTAAGAATGTTTTTTTAACTTATACGGCGGGTGCGGTTATTTTCTGCCGTTATAAAATCTTCAAAGCTTTCCTTACAAGATTATATGAATATTTTCAAATAAAATGTTTTATTTTATATGGATCTTAAATGATTTCAAAAATAAAAAGACATATTTCTCTAAAAAGAGTTTTGATTTCATCTATGTCAACATCCTTTGATGGATTTTACACTTATTTGAAGTTGATTTATTATGATACAAAACTTCTATATTGTATTGAAGGTTTTGTGATATTTTTGACTATGGATGTGATATTTTTATACCATTCATAGTTTATGGTGAAATTATTGACATTTTGTATGCTAGTTTTAATACGAATGTTTATGTTATGTTTAAACCTTTTCATATGGGAATGCATTGGACTTAATATGTGACGGGTGGAGCCCGCTATAGATCCTCGATGCATAGGTAGGTCTCATGGGACAAACTAGTGTCTTTGAAAAAGGCCTTGACAAAATCTTATTTGTAGTCTTGGCACGAGGCCTTGGCTATGTGGTTATGATAGTCTGGCATTATGCATTCCATCATTATGAAAGTGGTTGTTGATATTGCATGTGATTATTTGATTAGTAGAATATCCATGTTATTAAGTAAATTGCATTATTTCATTTTACTTTTTCCAAACTATGTTGAAGTTAAAGTTTAAAAGGCTTTTGTTTTATTTATACATTACCTTAAATTTTTATGCTTATTTTTGAAATGTTTCTGCTATATTGTTATCCTTACTGGGCATTTGAGCTCACCCCTTTTCTGTGTTTTATTTTCCCATGATGTGAAGAAGTAAGTTATGAGTGACCTGCAGGGATAATATGTGGGGATATGAGTGTGAAATATGAAGACTATGTTGTTGTTGTAGTTTTTCACATTGTAATGTAATGTAAAACTTTATTAATATATCTAGTGTTTCCAAGGCTACTAAACCCATCGGTCTTTCGAGATTTGATCTTTCTTGTGATCATGCCAATGTTATGTAATGACACACTGACTCTGGGTAACTAGGGTCGGGGCGTTACATTTTTTGTAAATAGTTTATATTATTTTAAAACGTCTTTTAAACATTTAACCATGATTAGATTTTATACTGGTACACTAAAATGAATTATTTTTTAAAATTATTAGACGTATTCTTGTAATCATGCAAGTTGATATTTTATGATTTATTTTCTATTTTGGAAGCATCAAAATCATATGTTAGGGATTTATTATATTTTTTTTTATTATTTTAATTCAATAATTTATAAAAAATAAATTTTAGGATTATTTATAATTCATTTGAAAATTTAAATATTTTACATGATGAACATTCCCATTCCATTTAAGATGACTATAGTATTTTTAATATTGATTCATTTATACATCGAATGAATATGAATGAAATTTATTATAGGGTAGTTAATTTACTCTGATTAGTTTTTCAATTTAAAAAATTGATAAACATGACTAGTTTTGACCAATAAGAGTTTGATTTTTTTAAATCAGTAAATATATTTCATCTTCCAAGCATGATCAAGATAAATATTATGATGGATTGTTTATATATATAATTATCCAACATTAAACATAAATTTCATTGAATGTGTTAACTTTCTACTCATGATTTGTAGCTTACATAAGTTAGGATCATATTGCACTGATGAATATTTGTTGTCTTTTTTATGTTCTTGGAAAATGAAATGCATGATTTGTGTTAATCTGATGAAGATTGAAACTATTTAAAGGATTTCATGTATTACATTCCAAAATGAAAAACTATTTTATACTGATGTAACTATCCCTCATATGATAATCCAGGAGTAGATTACTATGGGTAACATGTCTACAGTTGAAACAATTTTTGTGGCCTACTATGAAATATCTACTATGTAAATCTCAAACATGTAGTATATTTTGTATAATGTTTTTAGATTATGAAATCAGGTAATGTACCGATCATGATTTATTTAAATGAAAAAGAAATGTCATGTTACTCAAATTATAGAGTATAAGCATGTTTTTTTGTGTGATTAAATTTGAAAAGACCATTTCGTTCAATAATTTCAATCATAGAAATTAATGATATAACATGTGTAGTTTTCCTTTATGAAACAAAAACATTTTTTATTATAAAATAACAAAGAATGTTTCCTATTTGATAAAATCATTATGTAATTTTTAATTTGGGTATATATTACAAGATAAGAGAGAAAACAACATGTATATTTTTTTATGTTGGAAATATGATTCCTTAGAAATAAATTTATCATTTTCAGTTTGTGAAACCTAATTTGTATCTCCACATAATTTTTAGTTTTTTTTCAATAATGCTTATATTTTAGTGTTGTGTAAATGAAATTCCTGATGATTCCCTTGAAATTTATGTGAAAATATTTAGTGTTGTTTTTCATTTCATTATTTATTGATTTATACATTGGTGATTTTATATTCCATTCTAAAAACTTATTTTTAAAAATTATTAAATGAGGCTCTAAAATATGTTTATGAAGAATATGTGCCATAATAAATCCTAATATTCCAATCATTTTGTTTATCAATATGGTTATTGTACCAGTTACTATTGTTAAAATGTATCAATGATATGATTTCTTATTGTGTTGTGGTTGCATTAATGGAATTATCATCCTCTCATAGAAGGTTAATCACTTAATGATAGTAATTTAAAAGGTTGACTGGAAAATAATGGAATTGATTAAAATGATCTTTCATTTCAAACCAAAATTACTATCAGAGATGTTATTAAAGTGATTTATTTTTATCCTATCATTTGGGTTTTATATCATTGATAATATATTGTAATAATGTGTTATGGAATCAATAATATGAAAAGATTTAAACCCTCTCCTCCATGAAGAAGTTTTAGATTTATTACACATTTTAAAACTACTTCATTGAGTAAGGGTCAACCAATGAGAACAATATATTGATGTTGTAGATAGATCCCCGTAATTTTTTTCTTATGAATGTGATGGGTTGGGAGACTATATGAGATGTGTTAGGATGAAAGGATAGTATATTTTTACAGGATGTGCATGGGACATTGTTTTATTTTTTTATGACAGTGGTTTATGGTGGTTATGTTGAGAGGAGAAGGATTATTTATGGTTGTTTTGTGGATGATGTATTCATCTTCTTTTGGTAATCTACGTTTTTAATACTTGTGTATAATTACGGGGGGATATCTTATAATAGGATTTGTTCCTTTGGATATAATATAAAACCATAAGGGTGAGTTTTGGATCCCCAAAGATGCTAATTTCCTAGTATGGTAAATGGGTTTCATCATATTGTATTCTTATGACCTTTATATCATTTTAGTCATATTTTTGGTTTATTGATGTTATTTCTATGGTTCAAGAAAATGATTTTATTGTTAATATGATTTTAATCCACCAAAAAACTCTCATATGGATATTTATGATGACAAAATAGAGGAATCATGGGGTATAGATTTATTGAGACTCCATTGGAAGGAAGTGCCAATGTACTTTGGTAAATCCTCTAGACCAGATAATGTGGATTGGATAGAGGAAGGTGAGGTTGTGTTTTATTTTGGGTTTATTCTAGGTTATGACTTATATTGGATTTTTTTTGGATTGTTTTTTAGAAATAGTGGTTGATGATGGTTTGTGACATATATGAGGTATCTTGGGAGGAATTACATAGTTATTCAATGTGGATTTCATTTATTAAGACAAGAAGTCTAGTCTAAAGATAGATCTTTATCAACATTGATAAGGTACTAAGAGTGTGTGTGTCATTTGGAAAAATTACAAGGAAATGATTAATTAGTTTCTATAATTCATGCATAATTTTTGAGATTATACGTAGTTTTTTGAGTCTTACTTGTGGATAATGATTTAGTAATATATAATTTCTTTTTAGTTGTAGCCAAGGGAATATGTGAAGTAATGAGGAGAGGTCATGGAGAAGACATTTTTGTGGTTAATCATTCTAGAAAGGGATAATCCTATGAATTTGATGAGGTCAAGATGAGTTATCTAAGTTGTACTAATACAAGTTCATGAATAAAAAGAGTGAGGTAGTCTTTTAGAGTTTCATCATGATTTAGAGCTCTATGGTTGAGTAGATTGAAGTATCCTAAAGAGAGATATATGATATGTTTCCATAGTAATTCTATGGGGAATGATCGGTATAATTTCCCAAATAATTATCTTGTTTCTTAGTCTTCAGTGAATATTTAGTATTGGGGGAATGTGAGGTATGATTTATACTCCATTCACTAAAATCTTGCAGTGTTTTTTATTTTAACTCTTCATGAATGATCTCAAAATGTAATCTTCTATGTTTTATGAAAATTCAAGAATATATCATCTCAAATGGAATGAATTTTTTTAAAATGATTCAAAATAAAATATTACAAAGGATTTGATCTATAGAAACATAGTTAAGGTGGATATAGAATTTGGGGATATTTGGGCATGCATAAAGAGGGTATTGGCTCCTTAGCCTCACATGGTGGTAGTGTACCATTTGAGAGGTATCTCCTAAGAGTTTGTTTTATTGGAAGTGATTTTTATTTCATGTTTATTTTTGATTATTAAGAGAAAAAATTGTTTTAGCTATATCTCAGGTAAAAATATAGACCTTATAGGCCCTGTAAATTGTGATTTTTGGTGTCAAGTGTGTTCAGAGTAATTTTAGCATGGAATATATCGAACTGGACCTAAAATTTTAGCATCATGAGGTATTTATTCTATTAATGATGTCACACATCATTAAGATGAACTTGTAAAATATTTTGAGATTATGGTTTTTGAATATTCAATACATTAATGGTATAATAATTACATGAATAAATTAAAGGATTGAAATATATCGAAACCTTATTTTTTTAGCAGATGTTTAACCAAGTTGGTTCAAAATGTGAATTTCCTATTCGTGAAATGAATTATGTTTATTATAACCTCATTATAAATATAAATCAAACTCTAATTTTAATTGAATCTTTATCATTATCTATAAAACATTAGAATGCATCAAGGATATTTTAGAAGGTATTTTATCCCCACTATAGTGTCTTTTATACATGGATTAGTAAGGTTGATTTCCTAAGACACGAGGTATGTTTTTTTGTTCCCCTCCACCCTATTTCCATTATTCCTTTAGGAAAGGGATATTTTTCGGTTTTTATGAATATTTATTGAAGATATATATGATATTCTAATATAATGATTCTATTGTGTGTATTGGATCTAGTGGAAATCACATTTCTCCTTCATCACAACTAATCTTTGGTAGTAGTGAAGTGCTAGTTGAGGTTGGGGATTTCTAAACATATCATTCATTTTATAGTATAAAGTGATGTATATTTTTTTTGATTTATTCAATTCTAACAATCATGATCTCATTTAATGTTATTTGATATATGATGGATTTGATTACCAAAAGGATGTGGTTATCCATCATTATTTCACCATCAAGAAAGAAAAATAAAATATATCTTGTAATAAAAGTGGAATGGTTAGAATATGATAAATTAGGGCATTTTTATTATATTTTTCTATTTATGTTAATGTGTTGTGATATGATTGTACACCATTATTATTGATAAACATTGTTCTTTTGTTAAACTTTTTATAGGTTCAGGGTTTAATCATGAGTATAAAAGAGTGAGGGGAGTGGGCTATCCAGACTAGTTAATGGGGTAAACATGGAAAACCCGAAGCTATAATGAGTTGTTCAATGATAAGTAATCAGATTTATATTGATTTAAGTATTTTAATTGAATGTTAATAAGTGGAATACTGAATGGTGTATTCTATGAGCTTCTTATTACTTGAAATAAAACATGGTGGGATGAATTGTGTTTATATACTAGAATATAGAAATCGATAAAAAATTCATCAGTTCAAATTTAAAATAATGATTATGTGAATTGAAAAATTGTAAATCCTTGACGGGCAGAATGAAATGTGTATCATCCTAAAATGGTTGTATGACTCTCAGTGGAGTGTTAATATTGAGTTTTTGATATGGGTAATAAATGATGCTATGAATATATGGAGTATGGTAAATGGAAAAAAATGATTGAATTTTTAAAATGATCCACAAAATTAATGATTTCTTCGGATTCCTAATTTTGATCTATATATTTTATTTTTTAATAATATTTACTATATAATTCCCTTCTTGTTGTGATCGTCTATTTGGTGATCAATTGTGTAAGTGGAATGTAGTGTACATGAAGATGGATCTGGATTTGAGCTGATGATGTATAATACAGTTTAATAATTTTAGGGGGAGGGAATACAGTTGATGCTCTAATAGTCAATGACACCCTTATGTAATGAGGATAATGTGGTTACAATGGTTACCAATGTGGAATATACATAAATAAATGAAGGAATGAGGTTTATATCCTTCTTGTTTACATTAATGAATCATTATATGGTTTGTGTTGTGGAAATGTGATATGTGGTTTTTTATATGAGATATGATATATGGTTTGTTCCATGAGATGTGAGATGTGGTTGGTGAAGTGAGATATGATAAATGGCTTGTTCCATAAATGGACATAAGATTTTGTTGGATATTTGGTTGGTTGTCTTAGAGGTTTTTTGTTGTTTTGAGATGTTATGGTTTCATTCCTTTTTCATAATGAGTTTTAAATAAGGTTTATCATGTCATTTTGTATCAACATATAGGGTTAATGGCTCTTCCAATTGGTATGAGTGTGTGGTAGAGATATTTGGGTCCAGGGTAATAGGATTCAATTATAAATAATGATTTTCACCCATGATTTTTTAAAAATGTGTTTGATGGGGGAACTTATTTGAATCAAATTATTTTAGGGGGGTGCTTGGTTAAGGATATTGATGAAATATATGGGATTGGTGATGTTTTAAATTAATTTAATATTGTATTATTATTATATGGTTTACCCTAACTTTTTCAGTTATTGATTTTTTTATTGGTTAATTATTGATCATATTTATTTATATATTTTTATTTCAGATAGATGTTAATATATTTAGAGAGATTAACCCATAGAGTACTCACATGTTCTCATCTCACCATAGTTTTCTCGTTTTTTTAGGATAGTCTAAAGGGGATTAGAGCTCTTATTTGTGTATCTTTGTGAGTATTGGAGGATGTTTGATTTTTTCTTCCTAAATGTATTTTATTTTTGATGTTATATCATGTACCCAAAATATGTTTAATGGTAATGATTATGATATATTTATAGAACAATTGTACATATTTGGAGTTGTATTAGTGGCTGTTTATAACTATGTTCTTGAGAATATATATTCTAATTGTTCTCATATGAGTGTTTTATACGCTTAGTGTGAGTTTCTAAAATATGTCTAATTAGAGGCGGGACTCAGGGATTACTCTTTTTATTATCTATTGTCCTAGGAGGGGTAATAGAAGATGGAGGTTAATTAAATGATTGCTCTTGTGTAGAACATGGTGGAATAATTATGGAAGAACTAAGAGAATTTTGTTTTGATCAAGGTTATATTTGTAAACTTTTATCATGTTCCTCAACCAATAACCTCCATACCTTGTCCCTTATTTCCAATTATAAATTTTCATATATAGGATATGGTTTATATGCTCAATGTGAGAGAAAGTGTTGATCACCACAAATTATATACAAAGTTTCAATCCTTTTAAATCTTAACCTGAAAGATAAGATGAAATAAGAATGAAAAAAAATAAAAAGAAAACCTACCTGAGTTAGCTCTGAGAAAGTGACTTATATAAACATGATAACATCATGTACCTGATCAAAATTTTTCAAAAAAAATGTGATGGAATAAATCCAATTGGATAATTATCGTTTTTGTGTTTGATGAAATTTTAATCCCCATTGAAGGGAATTTTTTCTCAATTTATTGGGTCTCTATTTATCCTCATGAGAATGTTCTAACCATAAAAAAAGGAAATGACCATCTTTATTTTATTCTACCAACAATTAATTAAAAATTAGTATCTTTTCTACCTAATGAATCTTGTTATAGTATTAACCTTCCTTGTATACTTCTTTACAATTTTCAGGTGTTGGAGATGCTTAGATGTGTATTTAAAATATATCCATGTATTTTCAGATGAATTTTTATCCAGGGGATGGTTATATGGAATGGGGTTGTATTTTCACCCTGAGTGGATAATTAAAAAGTCTTGAAATGGTTGGTTCTTCCCATAATTACATTAGGACATGTGATGTTAGATTTAGTGGGATTACCTATTTAAGGGATGTTATGACATCATCACATGGATTTTTTGATTTCTCAGTATAATAAATTATCAATGAATATAAGAGGATAATAATTATGGTGTTCCACCCATGAATGTCGCATGAAGATCCGAGTGGCTAGATTTTTGTTAAGTTAATCGGATTGTTTTTATTCTCTAGATATATAGTTTCATCAATGTGGTGTTAAATGTAATGATTTTTTCTATAGGATAAATCCTTGTGTCGTGATTTTTTCTCAGTTTAATTGGATATCAACTTCTACTGTTACGTGAATTTTGGTGGGTGGTTTGTAATAGGTCCATTATGAAGCGTCCAAACCTATCACACAATAATCTTGTTGAAGGAAATTGTCATTTTATTTTGGTTTAGTTATTGGATCATGAACTTCTATATTTACAGAATGAGCATAAATTCATAGGCTCCACCAAATTTCTTTTGTTCAAATTTATTTCTCATAGATTGTGGGTGGCCTTGGATAAATTTTAGGAGACTATTTATACCCACTATCTCTTAATTGATCCATGGATTCAAGAGACCATGTTTTAGTGATCCAAGGATAGTTCCATTTAATTTTGGTAGAGTTTGGGAAATATTATTTTGATAGGAATGTTGGGATATTTCTTCTTAAATGGTTCCTTGGTGTGACCCCGATCTTAGGATTATCGCTTCCATTCCATATTACCACACAATAAATCAAAATTCTATGGTTGGGGTAGGAGATTTTTGAACTCCACATTATTTAAATTTGATAATTATGGGTTTAGAATACTTTTATAATATTTGGGTGAGTAATAATGATTTACCTAGTAAAGATAATGAATTATTCTTATTAAAATAGAAGGAAATAAAGTGATTCACCTATGTTTAAATGTCTTGATATTGGTAGCACCCCGATAATTTCAGTGACGTAAATTTGGTTTCCTTGATTATATAACGTCTGAAACAGAGCACAAAAAATTATATAAACCATGATACATCATAATATATTTATTTTTTAATAAATTAATTTTCTTATATAGCTTCTGACACACACAACAACAGGTTTAAATGAAACAAAATATCATATTAAAATATTACTATTTAAAGTGTTATCATTATCACATAACTATTATGTTAGTCGGTAAAATTAGTAATAAATAAATAAGTAAAATTATGTGGTTTAATAATGTATAAAGTAAATTCTATATATATCTATTTTCTAGAAATAAAATTTTAATCATTTAAAAGAAAAATAATATTTTTCTAAAAAAGTGTATCTCTAAAAAAGATAGTTTAGAAGCACGTTTCATATATAATTTAAAATTAATTTATACTAACATTCTAAATTTTATTTTAAAAAATTAACTCATTTATTGTAATATACATATCAAAAATATCTAAGTCTTAGTTTTTTATAATTTTTTTTGAAATATAGAGTTTTTATTAATAGTTAAAAATAATAATTTTTATTGAAATTTTAATTTATTTATATATTATATAACGTTTTATTATATTTAATTGGTTTCAAAGTAAAAATACTTCAATTATATTAAATTTTATCAATTTGTTTTATTTAAATCAATTTAATTTTTAATTTTTATATAAAAATATCCATAACATCAGAATGTTTTTTTACATTGAAAACCTGTTTTTTGTCACATATACAACATTAACATAAAACTAATATTATCAACATTTTTTAGTTTAATTTTTTAAAATATAATACATAATTTTAATCATAATAATTTATGGTATCTAATATGGTCAATAGAAATTTTTACAATTTTTTATATTAAAATCTGTGAAAATTAATTTTTGTTATTAAGGAAAAACAAGTTTATTGGGGAATAAACATAGAAGATAAGTGATAAAAATTCCAATAACTTGTCCAAAACATATTTTATGGACACTTTTGTACCTAATAACCTATAATTACTTGATAAATGACAATTTTAGATTCTTATGGCATGTGAAAATCATAGGTACCATTTATTCATCTTTAAAATTCCATAAGTGTCATATCCCCGACTTAAAAAATACAACTTCATCCTTTTTGTCCTTCACACCTCTTGAATCATTTTTCAAGAAAAAAATTCCATAATATATTTAAAAATAACTATCTAAATTAAATAGTGTAATTTCTTCGAAAAATACCAATCCTGAGGTCCTTAAGAGGGTTCTAATGATGTTTCTCAAAGATAAAGTAACTGTCTTAATGAAGCTACTCTATTTTATTTGTTATTTTTCGACCTTCAATTATGTATTAAAAATTAAAATATATTAAATATGTATCTATCATATTTTTATGTGTTATTTTTTATGTCTTAATATTTATCCATATCCTCTTCCATAAAATGGTAAAAGAAATCATCGAACATGTGTATGGTGGTCAGCTGCCTCTCGAACAGATGACATTCATTTTCCATCAATAGATATCATTATTGTATATAATGATTTATTAAATGTATATATTTAATATATATGATATTATTATTTCCTTTTAATTATAATATCATATATAACATCTTACCTTCCATGTCATTTAGAATACGATAACGTTGCTCATGTGTAAAAGGAACTACCACCTCGTGAAGCGATGTGATTCATTTTTCACATGTGTATTAAATGGAATGTAATGATGATAACTATAATGAATATAATGAATATATGTGATATATATGATATTATATTTATTAAATAAAATTAATATATCATCTAATTTTTAATATTTCACCTGTAAAGAGGATGGTATTGTCACATGTGTGTGCATATAACCTACTCTCTTCAGGATACGATCTGATTTATTATCCATTTCTAGCCTTTAAGAATGATTAAAAAATTTATTTAATGAGTATATATTATATTGATAAAATTAATATAATTATATAGATTGTAGATCTATATTCTATAACAAATAATTTTAACATTCATTAAAAACATTGATGAGATGATATGGCCATTAACAACCAAAAAAATGAAGATAATGAAATATGATTAGAAAAAATGTGGTAAAATGTTATAATAAGATCATATATGATATTATAAGTATTAATATAAATTCGGTATAAATTAATAACATGGTTAAAACTATAATACATGAGGTTAAATCTGTTTAAACTAAAAGGATGCGTATGCTATGGGATTTCATTTTGATTTCCATTCATTGAGGCATATTGTAATGTTATGAAGCTAATTTATTTTATTTGGTATATATAATACCCATTTAATTTTTAATATCATTATTAATGAATAAATAATGATATTTTATGTTTTAATTATAATGATTTAATTCAATGGGATTTGACATAAAATTTACCAAGAGGTGGTGAATTTCAAAACTCAATTTCTTATCAACGGGTTTTGTTACATTTTTATTTTACTTTATATAATAAGAATATGTGTTTAATTAATTTTTACAACACTATATTTTATTTCCACTACTTTTATGAGTATTTAAATTTAATATGTATAATTTTTTGATTTTTAAATTCTCAAATCATTGTTATGATCATTGTAAGGGTTTATTTTACAATGTCATTTTAATCAGGAATATTTTTTCTCAAATTTACATTGAAATAAATTATTTAATCATTGGATAGTGAACCATTTTAATTTTTTTCCTTTCTTTTTTCTTAATATTTTGAATTAAATGTACCATTTTACTAAATTAAGTACTTAAATGATCTATAAAAAATCATTTATTATTTCTCTCTTTTTTTCGAAAATCTTTTTTCTTCCCAAAACATGTGTTTTAAAAAAATTATGTTTTCAACTCTAAAAAGATTTACTAAATAAATTTTTATCCATTTTTTCCTTTTTAATTTTTTTTAATAGAATCATCATTTTGTCTCACATATAATGGAAATTTTTATTTTACCAAAAAATTTGAATGGAATAATTGTTTTAACATGTAAAAAATGTACAAAATTTCCTATCATCATGACCACTGAATTTTTAAAGAATGATTTACAATTTTAGACGATTATTTTCAATGAAATTTATTTTCAAAATATTTTTTGATCTTTTATTTTTATGATGATATTCACTGTAAAATTTTTAATTTTCCTCAAGTATATTTTAATGATATTTTTGAGGTAATTTTATTCATTAATGAAGAAAACCATTATTTTAATTATACTCTACCAAGGATATGTTGTATTGATAATATAATTAATCTTTTAATAAATGGTTTATGATCATTTTGACCAAATAGAGTATTAACATTCACTTTCTTGAATAATTATTTAATCATTATCTTTCCATTTAAATATTAACTTTCATATGATCAATTGGCATGAAATTTCCACCTCATTACAATAATATTTATCTTGGATATATTTATTTCATAAATATTACATAATGTATACAAACAGTGATCTAAATTGAAATCTATTTTTATTAAATGGTGAAATATTTATAAATACATATTATTTACTCGATATAGATATTTGAAGATAAAAAAACATTAGTCATGAACTAAAGTTATTATTTTATATAGAAGGAATGATTTGGACATGATGATGTGGGTAGTTCCACGTTATAGATAACCCCTCATTGCATCTAAAGAATAATTAGATATATCAATTGTCTAACCATAGTGAAATTGGTTTCTTATGTATATCTTCCCATCAGTTTCAAACTGTCATGTGAAAGGTCTTAAAAGTATAGTTATCATGATTTCTGAGATAATGACATCAAATAATTTAGAATTTTTTTATTGTGAATTATATTATTATTATCCATGTGATTTTAACAATGATATTATCTCTTTATGAATTTAAGTATTATTATATTTATTAAATGGAATATGCGTTAATATATTTACCTTACTATATTTTTTATGGATTATCTAATTGTGAAAGTCAAATTATTAAAATGGAATGTCTGTTCAGTTATTTACCTTGTAATTTGTATTATGCCTATTGTCTGCTAATAGCATAAACTATATATAAATTTTATTTAGAATTTGAGATCTCCCATATTTAGTTTCCTTTATTAGGAATATAGGAAATATTCTATGAATGATATGAAAGGCTTTTTAAGGGGAATAATGATATTCTCAAAAACCATTATGGTGTAATTTGAATTTTTAAATATACTTAGTGTCTTAAGTGTGTATCTAGTTTACTAAGACTTCTGAACTATTCAGTCCTTCAAGATGTGATCACCAGTATCTTATACCAATGTAGTAAAGTAAACACAAAATCAGGGCTACTGGGTTTGGGTCATTATAATTTACATAATAGGATGTTTACTAGAATCTATTGGAACTAGATTTAGTAATACATAGATTAAGGAATATAACCATATGATAAACATTAAGAATAAGTATAAAATAACAGCCTCTTTTTCTATGTTATATATTTGGTAATATATACTAGATATAAATCCATCTATGGAATCTATAAGTGGATGTGGTTCTATAATAGATTTACCTAGGGGTAAAAACATAGAAAAATGCTTGTCGTTTTTGAATTCTAGTACAGGCAAATGGGTCTTACTATACACCTCTTTTGAAACTCTTATAGGATATGATTTGGATAATTTACATTTTCCTTACAAACTATTTTGAATTATTTGAATAAATGATGAAAATTAATGACCTAGGAAAGTCCTATGGTATCATAGACTGAAAATAAAGTTTCATGATTTAGAAATTACATATGTGATTCCTTAGGATTATGTGGTTTCCTACTATGACTATTGTTTCTTAAAATATTATTTTTGGTATTTCTCGATGGTTAGAACCCTAATAAATAATGGTATCATTGAATATTAAAGAAAATTTCGTGATTGTGTGAAAACAAATGGGATGAATACTAGATTAAGGTTATCATGATTATCCCTAATCAGTTATCATAAAATATGATTAACAACCTATACCTTAACAAACTATGAGACTCTCCATAGATAAAAAGGATTATGTTCACTAAAATATCTAATTGTGGTTAATTTAGAAGAAATAAGGATTGAATTCCTCTATATCCAAAATATGTAAAGATACACATAGGTAAGTGTATCAAAAGAATGGGAATATTTTTGTATGTTGAAAACTAGGGCATAAAGAAATTATTTTTTTAAGGAAAAAATATATATTTTTAGGAAGGAAATAAATTTCTTCCTAGGGATCCAATTATAATTCATTTTTTTAGATGTGTAGAACCCTAGAATTATCTGATTAAAGTAAATCCTATAAAGGATAACCCCTAGACATAAGAAGGAACTATGTTGAAATAAAATGGTGAAATATTTATGTGTTGTGATTCCAAGATTATATTATAGAAGTATATTTTCCCATGGTATTTTTTTATAAGAATAATAAAACAAAAAATGATTGTGTTAAATTTTATATTCATATATTCCTTCATTAAATTATGATCTGTGGATAACATCATGGTTTTATTATTTAATGTTTGATCATCAGTTCAATGACTTAAACAAATATTGCTGGTTTTATGTCGTTGGATTCTACTAAGATTAAAGTGATTTTGGGGGTATATTTATTATAATACAAACAAATAATTTATACATTATTTTTTAGAAAATTCATTCATGGAAGAATACCCTTACTTTTTGTGGAATAATATTAATGGTATTGGTAACTTTTAGGGTATATATTATTATGATTTTCAGGTAATTAATGGTTATTACACTTTTACAATATTAGTGGAATTATAGTAATGTAGTTTTACAAAAATGACATGGGTGACAAAGCATTTTAACCAAAAAGGTTATGGGTCTTTAACCCATAACTTAATGGTTAAAAGGGTGTTGTTCCAACCACTAGCTTATGTGATTATGAGGTTAACATAACATTATTCTTACATATATAATTTTATGGATTAATATTAATGTTGAACCAGGGGTGTTACCATTTAGGTTTTTGTAATATTATTTTACAGTGGATAGATTGTACTAATCATATCAGTTTTGGAAAATATTTTGAGACATACAGTAGTATGATTCACTCTTTTTTATATTTTATGATAGGTTAAAATTTAATTTTAGTTCCTCGATCTTGAAAAATTAGTTTTTAGGATATTATTTTTTTTGAATAAGAGATGAGGTCAACATTAATCAAATCACAATAAAAGGATGAAATTATTATGATGAAATATTTTGATATCACATAAGTACGTTTCCTTATGTTTATGCTGAACAGTATAAAGGGCTTCCTCAAAATTAGGGAAAAAATAATGAAAGAAATATATTATATTGTTACCTTAAAATGTACTGAAGTAATAGACATTTAAATTATCATATATTTGTGGATTGATGGACCTTAAATTTATATCTGTCATTCAATTTATTATGATCAATTAAATATTTCACTCTATAATTATTTACACTTTTCATTCATGTCCATATCATTTCATACCACAAATTTTCTCCGATTTCAAAACCCAGAATGAGTTATTCTAGATAACCGTTATAAAAAAATTTAGCCATTATTTAGATGATTTTTTGTTATTACTTTATATTATGGTCTTTTACAATAATTTTATTTCAAAATGTCAAAACAATGATTACCCATTTCTTGATTTAAATTCAATGATGCAAATTATTTATGGGATATAATGTTAAAACCTTATATTGTCAAAAAAGAAAATAGGATTTTGTGGAATATATAACCAACAAAACTGTCCTTATATAAGAATATAACACCCCATTAATTTATGATATTTCATAATAAATTCAATCTCTTAGATATCAAGTGATGCACACAACACCGATTTTAAACGAAACATAACGGTCTTTTAAATTATAATTATTTAGTACATGACTATTATAACATAGTCGTTAGTTTATCATGTTTGAATTGTATTAAATAAAATGTTAAAATTATTTTTTATATGAATGTATACAATAAATTGATTTGATATATATTGATAATAAATAAAATTATATTCACTTGAATGAAAATGAAATGTTTTCTGAAAATTATATTTCTCTAAAAGATAGTTTAGTCGTTCTTTTTGCGTAAAATTTAAAATTAATTTTTAAAATGTATAAAATATATATATGAGAAAATAAAATTCATTTTTTAAATATGTATATATATAATTTATACTTGTTTTAATTTTTATAATTTTCTAAAATAGATTAATTTATTTATTAATAGTGAAAATATAGTTTTTTTTTGAAAAATGCCCTTCCATTTTAATAATTTACAAGGTAAAATTATATTTTTAATTCGTTATAAATTAAAATTAGTTTAATTAAATTAAAATTAGACTAATTTAGGTCATTTTATGAAATTTAATTTTTAATTTTCATAAAAACACTTCTCAAACTTCTTAAAGTTTTAATTTTGAAAAAATTATTTTTCATCATTTCTGTGTGTTTAATTTTTAATTAAATTATGATACTTTGGATAATTTAACTTCTAAAAAATAATTAGATATTTTGAATAATAATTATTTATATTTTTTTATGGTCATATTAATCTTTATCTACTTTTAATCATAATAACATGAAAAATTAATTATCATGGTTTAGGTAAAAACATGTTTACTGATGGGTTAATCTAAGAAGATAATGGTTAAAAATATCTAAAATGTGTCCAACACACATTATATGGACATATTTCTACCTTATAACATAAAATCATGGATAATGGTCTATTTTAGATATTTTTTAGATTCGATAAATATGGGTAAACATTATTCATTTCAAAAATTCCATGTGTTTCCTCTCTCCCTGCTTATAAAAATACCCTCCCTCCCTTAACATCTACACACCTCTCAAGCCCACTGTCTCAAACAAAAAATGAAAACATATCACCCCAAAATCATTATACACATTTTATAGAAAATTGTAATATAAAAATACCATCCCAAGGGTTCTTAAGTGGAGATCCAAAGTATGGTTCCCTAAGAGAAGGTAATTGTCATAACGAAGCTCTTTCAATTTATTTCTTATTTTTCTACAAAAAATAATATATTAGAACATAAAATATGATAAATATATAAATATCATTATATATTATGATGTAATTTTTTGTAATAGTATTTATCAATCCCATCCTTCATCAAACGGGAAACGAAATCATTGATTGTTTGTCTGCGGAACTACAATCTTGTGAACAGTTGTAACATGTTTTCCTTAGACACATCTCAGGATTAAATATAATTATTAATTTAATGTATATATTTTATGTTTATGATATAATTATACCTATTTAATTATTATATCACATATACCTTCATACTTTTCATGTCTTTTAAAACATGATATCGCAGCTCATGTTTATGGCGCACTACAGCCTCATAATGAAATGTGATTCATTTTAAACAAAAGATTTAAATTGAATTTATTAATTATAAATATAATGAATCTATGTGTATATATGAAATTATAAATATTCTATAAAATTAATAGTCCATAAAATTTCTTAAACTTTAACTCATTAGGTGAATGATATCATCTCTCATGTGTTTGTACGACCTACTGTCTCTATGAAGCGAAGTGATTCATTTTCCATGTTTGGAAATCAATATTGATTCAAAAATTGTATCTATTTATTAGGTATTATATTCATAAACATATTATTATTCTTGATATTATTTATCTATATTCATACAATATCCATAATATTGATGACAAAACACGCATTATAAAATAATTTAATTGACACTTGAAATAATGAAAATAATTAAATATTATTAACAAATGTGCGTTAAAATATTAAAAAAAATATAATATATGAGATTATATATATGAATATGGATTTTATATAAATTAATAAAAATTTAAGATAATTACACATGATGTTAAATCATGTTCCATAAAAATAATTCCTTTTATAAGGGACTTCGTCTCTATTTCTCTTCAGTAAGTCATATATTAATGTTATGATCATAATTACATTTATATGGTATATATACTACCAATTTCAAAATTAATATATATATATTCCAAAATAATTCATGTTATTTAATGTTTCAATTTAAATTATTCCATCCATGGTTATTTGATATAAAAATAACCATATTGTAATGAATTTCTTAACTAAATTTCATTTCATTGGGTTATGTTACTTATTCATTTTGTTAGATATTATAAGATTATGTGTATAATAAATTTTCACTATATTATGTTCTATTTTTAAATTTTTATATAAATTTTATTTTACTTCTTATAATAGGTTCATTAGGTAATCTCACTTAAATGTTATAATCATTTTAAGTGTTTATTTTACACTCTCATTTTAATCGAGATTTTTTATGGTTGAATTCCCATTAATGAAAATTATATTATAGTTAGAAAATAAACACATTTAAGGTTCATCTACTCAGGTTATTTATAAATGTTTCGTGCAGTTATTCCATTTTTTCAGTCTTTAGTACATAAAATTATTAAGAAAATGTTTTTTTAAATTAACTTCATTTCTCTCGTTGGATGAAAATATTTTTTCTTCCAAAACAATAATTTATTAAAATTTTCTCAAAAAATTTCCTTAAAAATTACTAAATGACTTATTTAATAAATATTTAACAATAGTTTAATTTTTTAATTTTTTTTGAAAGAAATCATCTTTCCATTTTTTAATCAAGTTTCATTTAGTATTACAAAAAATGTGACATGAATCTTTTTTTAACATATAATTCATATATGGAATTTTCTGGAATCATTATAATGAAATGTTTTAAATATAGCATCATATGTTTGAAAGGATACATTAAAATAAAATTATTTCCAAATATCTTTTAATCTTTTATTTTTAATATGATTTTCATTATAAAATTGTTATTTTTCACAAAAATGTATTAATGTCAATTTTATGGTATTTATATTCATCAATGACAAAAAACCATTAATTTAGTTATAGTAAACTGTAGATATTTTTTTAATACCATAATTAATCTTTATGTGGATGGTTTATGGTCATTTTGACAAATTACAGTATTGAAATTCATATTCTTGGTTAGTTTTTTAATT
The DNA here is from genome assembly GCA_963277665.1 of Viscum album. NCBI lineage: Eukaryota > Viridiplantae > Streptophyta > Magnoliopsida > Santalales > Viscaceae > Viscum > Viscum album. Next base: position 1,008,435,577 of record OY728126.1, read on the forward strand.
TTTTACATTCCCATGAAATATTATTTTTTCTATGATAGTAGTACATTAGATTTTTTCTAAGTATAATATTTTTTATCATGGATATAATTATTTATTAAATTTTATATAATGTATATATAGAGTGTTATATATTTAATTTTAATGGACTAACAGGGAAATAATGATAAATCCATACACATTACACAATATAGATATTTGATGATAAGGAACAATATTCATTAATTAAATTTATTTTTAGGTATATTAGGAATGATTTGGAACTAAATTTATAGGTGGGGCCCAGTTATAGATATCTCCTCAATGCATTAGTAGGCTTGGGATATTAATTAGTTGGGTATCATTAGTTAAATGGGTTTATCATGTATACGTATAGATAATTTTTACCCTATCCTGGGAAAGGAATTGACAACATAGTTATCATGACACATGAGATAATTATGTTCAATAACTAACTATTTCATTCATTAAGAATTAAGTTATCATTATCGATGATATTTTCACAATGATATTATCTAGAGATGCATTTAATTCTTAGTTTACTGGTTATGTGGTATTTTTTCATATATTTAGCATTCCATATTTAATATACCTCATTCAATCAGGATAGTCATGCTATTGATTAAATGGAATTTGTGTTCAGATATTTACCTTTACATATTGATTATTCCTGATATAATCATAATAGTAAAATTATTTAAATTGTATTTTTGTTTGTTTATTTACCATTCCATGGTGATTATGCTTTTTCTATCATGGAAAATACCTCTTTAAATAACTCATATTAAGAATCTGAACTCACCCTTGTTTTTTTTCTTTCTAATGAATCGGGGAAGTGTACTATGAATTATATCCAATTATATTCTTGTGGTAATAATGATATTCTCAAAAAATATTTGTATTGAAATTTTTTTATTCAAATGTAATTAAAGACTCAATTATGTATAATGTTTAACAATAAAACTAAATGGTTTGGTCATTCAAGATGTGATCATGTGCATTCTATGAATAAGTATTAAAGTAACAATAAGCTATAGGCTACTTGGGTTGTGTTCTTTAAAATATTTATACCAAAAATGGTTATGTTTTATTATTTTACTAGAAATTAGTGATTCTATTGAGAAATTTTTGTGTATTTTTTAATCTATATATTATAATCAACATTTAAACAAATTAAATTAGTTAAAGATGATGATGAATAATTTGTGTAGAAGAAGAAAATGTATATGATGGGATTTTTTAATATAGAAGAATATTGTATTACATAATCCATGATTTTTTTTATTTTCGTAATTATTATTTTCATGTATATATTTTATAATTATTTTGGAGTTTTTGTGATGATTTTAGTGGGTACTACTATAGATTCCATGTGTTTAATAGTAACATAATGTTGAGAATGTGGATTGTACAGTGGGGCTATGGTTTCTTTTTCGTTGTTGTCAAGAGGGAATGAATAGTTTGATGTGTGTAAGTTTTATAGTTTTATGGTGGCATATCATATATTTGGAAATTATGAACTTTAAATATGGTTTATAATAATTAAATTACCTCAGGGATAAAATGATATATTGTTTCATGAAATAAAATAATAATGCTTGAAAATAAAGTGGGTGATAGTTTTAATGGTTTGAAATTAAATATGATTAATAGTAAATGTAATGAATATTTTATGGCTAGTAATGGTAAATATGGTAAAATGATAAATATGTAATTTTTATGGGAAATTTTATGTTTTTGGTGTGGATGTTTTTTGGGATGTGTTTCTAGTTGTGTTATTATATTATGAATCAATAGCGGCATGAGGTGGTGGAAGTGTGGTGATGTTTTTTATATGTGGAACTATTTTTTGGGTTTCACCCACATAGGATTGAATTATATGTGTATATAACTATAATTAATCATTATTTGTGATTTCTATGATCACCCAACATGAGTGAGATACCCATACCGATGCAAATCATGATTTGGGTTCTAGGTGTTTTCACTAACATCTAGGTTGGTGAAGGAACATATTACTAATAAGTCATTATTACCCACACTATTATTTATGTGTAATAGGGGGTGTGATGGGTCGATTTAGGTATGAACATACAACCATTGTATGTGGTATAGTAAATTTCTCAATGAGGTATTTGTGTGACTATAGGAAAATATTATACCGGAAGTCCATTCAAGATATGGATGGAAAGGAATATATTACATTGAAAGACCAAACAGTGTTGTAGGGTCCTGAAAATTCTACATCCAATATTAGGAAAATTATGTCAAACTTAGTAAAGGATATAAATAAAATTTTGAAGTTTATTTGAAGAAAAATTTAGATGAATCCAAATTTGGAAAAGGGAAGGATAGGTGTTGAAAACTGTAAAATTAGTTCATGGACTGTCGCTCCGCATGGTGCCCCACAACTATGAAAATCTATCTACAAACCAAATTGTTCATAGAATGAATAAGACGATATCAGTTCCTGTGAACTAAATCATTGGTGAATTGGAGGCGGAGAATTATTCCCCCAGATACAATATCCCCCACATACAAGATCCATCGTAAACTAAGTGGTTTAGTTGGATGATGTGGCACTGCCAGCCCCTGCAAATGAATCCCCTGATGACAAAGTCTAGCATGGGATTCCAACATATATACAGCATGGCTCACTCATCTTATATATAAATAAACCCCAAATCAGATTTAAAATGGGTTCTCACTAGATAGTGGAAAGCATCTCCCTAGAGGGGAGAAAAAAGGATGAAGCATAGAGAAAAACGTAAACATTATAGGAGAAATATCTCCCACACCCAATGTAGTTTTTGAAAGCCACCACGTGAACCATATTTTTGTGGCCCTTTGAGGATTCCATCCTATGAATGGTATGTGTACGACCCTCTATCAATGAAAACACGTAGAGGTAGTGTCATTTGAGTAAATGAAGCGTTATTTTTAAATCTTGTGAATGAATAAAAATAGTTTGTAGATTCTACTATGTGAAAAGTTGTTTGCGGATGACCCCATGCATAAAATGGTACCCGACACTCCCTCGTGGAGTACCTTACATAGATGACCACATACAGAAAATGGTATGTGGATAATTCTGCATAGAAAATAGTATGGGTTTGACCCTTAGTGGAAAATTGTTTTCAGACTCCCCTATGGGAAAGATGGTATGCGGCCAGCCCTTTATAGGAAATGGTACATGGCCTACCCTTTGTGGGAAATTCTATGCAACCATCCCTATGTTGCCGACTATTCACAGCAAACACTATGCAGCCTGCTCCTACATGGACTGCCTTATGTGAAATATAGTTTGTTCACATCAGTCCATACCATGGGGTTTCACCCTTACACAACTACATGGTATCACTGTAAAACTATGGTCATGGACCTCCCGACCTATCCCTCCTCAACTATCATTGACCCCATAGGAAAAATTAAGGGTCCCACTACAATCTTTTTATGTCTTGTCATCATTATTTTCTATTGCACCCTTCTTCCACCATAAGATACATCCCTTGAGTAACATGAGTTGAGCTACTCCCTTCAGGCTCCTAAAACCACATCACCTACCTCCTATAATGGGATAATCTAGATCACTGTGGAAAATATTTGTCTTTAGTTTTCTTACATGCACCAACACACCCTTCTTCATCAATCAAACAATGTGTCCTAGGGCAGTTTGGGATCTTCATAAACATCCCATGTAGCTCTGCATACATTTCCACAAAAAAAGGAATGCCAGCCTATGAAAAATTCATCCCCAAAATTGGATTTTATTACCTCGGTATACCCTAATGGATTCCATACCTTGTATCATTTCTCATAATCGATGACACCCTAGAACCATAGTCTACACATTATTTCTCTCTCATATCTGAGGCATGTCATAATTTCCTAACCTGGTTATATTCTAGTTAATCATTGTTTCTATAACAAATGGTCCTCATCATATGAGATTTAACTACAATACCCCAAATTGGATTATCTAAATGATGTTAAAATGTATGGAACTCATCGTTACCACATGACATTAAACTATATGGTAGTAGTCCCTACATCACATCATTAAAATTTGATGATGTCATTTAAGCTCTATGACTTTAGACTATGGTATACTAGGAGATTTAGAATCCTTATAGACATTCCCAGCAATTGGAAATGGAATCTCAGTGTCATGAAGAATCTTTTTATTGACTTTTCACACAATGACACAGCGGCTCTGCATATGTTTCCCACAAAAATGGCATGTCAACTGGAGACAAATTCATCCTCAAGATAGTGTTTTCTTACCTCCATATTATATAATAGATTCCATGCCTCATATCATTTCTCTTCATCCAGTATCCTCTGGAATCATGGTTTGCATGTTCGTTCCCTATCATGTTTGGGGAATGTTGGAACATCCCAACGTGATTATCATGTAGTTGATAATAATCAATACTATATGAAATTAGACATATTATACACCATAAGATGCTCAAAATATCACTCCCACTAAAGTAATACCCAATATTTTCATATGGGAGGTGGCGCTCTTTCTACTCTTAGGATCCGTTCGAGACACATAAAGATAGACCACCAGATGTGCCTATACCATACATCAACATGGGAGAGGAAGCTGGAACATTTAAATCCCTTTTCACCCACTACCTTTGGGTTCCAGTACAATCTATATAAAAATGATATGGGACCTAAAATCTTCAGATCCACTATATCCTCTTGTTTCTCACACCAATCATGACTCAAATGGGATTAGAGGTTGGTGGTGATCATGACATTCTAATAACCCCAAATACTAGGAATAATCCTAGGTATAAGCCCCATACAAACCTCCAAATCATCATGAGTTGGGATTATTCTCATGGTTTTAGAAACATAGGCTTTATCCCATGTGTTAACCCTAAAGGAAATGAATTAAAAAAACCATGATTCCTTCTATAACTAGGATAGGATTTATGCCTACCTATGGTCCAAGCTCAAGAGAAAATATTCTTACAAGTCAGTCCCAAAAAAATTTCCCCAACGTCATTAAGGAATCCTCTTTAGGAGTAATCCATGACCTATTTCTCTCAAATGGGATGCTACTATGTCTAATCCCAAATCAAGTCCCCACAAATAGGTTTCCACACAGGTTTATGTTCAGACTCATTCCAAACTATGGGGGATTAAATTACTATCTAACTTAAATATGTAGGAATCATCCCTAAGGTTCAAACCTGACACCCCAAATTACCATGTTATTTCTTGATCAATATCCCTGGTAGGGTCATCTCCCCTAGGGGACCATATATACTTTGGGTATCTCGGGCCGCTTCAGTGTAAGTACACAATGAAATCATCACTACGAATATTTCTTCTAGACATCTTGGACCCATGATGGTAAACTACATGGATGGTTGATGAATATTAAATTTTCATATATTTTATACTATAAATCATTGTTTAAAATCCCACCATAGTGTTATTGTATGGGTAATTGTCGCATTTTTAGGTTTTAGTGTTATTTTGAGCATAAATGTGAAAAATGACAAATTCTGGATTTTTGACAGATTTTTACATCAAGGGTATTTTGGACATTTACTGAAAAATATAATTCAAAATTTTATGATTAAAATTTTTTTAGAATACATATTTTATTTCGTTCATTTTTTTATTCTGGACCAGCAGCTGATTCGATCCTCTAGAAGCCGTAAAAATTCAGTGAATTTGAAGAGTTTTCCGGGCGGACAGAACGGACCCCACTTCCATAACGGAAACCCAATTAGGTCTACACAACTCCAAATTAGATGATTCCACTTGCCTATGTACTAGGACTCATGGGAGCGTTTATAAAATAAATTACAAGTCGTTTGGAATCAATTATGAGGGACATTGAATGACATACATTTGAAGGAAGATGCCTGGAAGCTGCCTCCCAAAAAGGAAACCTCCAATATTAAATTCATAACTCCTTCTAGGCGCGTCCAATGAAGAAAATATTTGGGGATAAAACGGAGGAGACATTATGGAATAACATTTATGAAGACACCTATTACAGATTCTGTCATTTAATGTCTTCTCTACGCGGAATCTTTAGGATTAATTGTTTTATGTGTGAATTTGTCACCCCTTCTCCCTATAAATATGTGTCCCTTCTCCCAGATTATGATATATACCTTCTAGGGGGGATAAGGTGGAGATTATTTAGGTAATTTTTTATTCATATTTTTAATATACATTACTTTATTCTTCTTCTTCATACCTCATTCTTCCATTTTTACTTTTATGTGTTTCTCCCACCGTATTCTCTTCTAACTCCATGAAAATGGGGAACTAACCTCGATGTTTGTTTGAGGAGGAGAATGGTGGTTGTTTGAGTTTCATTGTGCTTCAATTTAAATATCTTTATTTTATTCTAAGAATTTTGGTGGTGGTTAAATTGATTATGATGTGCGATTGCCCCATTTTCTCTATCACCATGTTCTTCTTCTCATTCATCATTTATCCTTCCCTTCAATATATTAGTCATTCCTACGATGGAGTATAGCTTGTATAGCGATGGTCGGCAAAGAGATCACCGAGCCGACTTTAGGAAGAGTATTTCCCCACATGCAGAGATCTCATTGTTGGGGAAATAACAATTCAAATAAGAGGGTGTAGTGTGATAGATTTTGATCACTACATTGAATTGACATTGAGAATATTTTAGTAAACAATGATATCAACCATTATGATCCTCCAAGAATAAATGTCTTATTTCTTCTTTTTAACATCATATTGTTTTCATTACATATATATATATATTCATATTTTATGCATATTTCACACTCATATATATATTATATATTAATTAGAAAATAAATAGTGACAATAGAATTTTGGTGTTGTGTAAGCTGCCTCCTTGAGACCGACCCTGTGAGTGTACTATATTGCATTCTTAGGTAAATAATATTCTGATCAGGGGTCTGCGACAAATACCTGCTTCATCAAATTGGCACCATTTCCGGGGAGGCGCAACACTTTCACACACCGTTATTCATAAAAAAACAAAAAAAAACATAAATTTCAAAAACAAAAAAAAACTTTTTGTTCATGATGTATTTCAATGGTTATTATTCTTCATGGGCTTACCAATCTCAGGTGCTAGAAAATGTTTGCAATGAAATTGATGCTCAATTTCATAGTATTAGTGATAAAGTTCAAAAACTGGAGAGCCAAATTGAATGGATTGCTGAATATGTACGTACATCCCAAGATAAATCCAAACATGAGCCTGAAACTGAACCAGAACGAGTGGTGAAATTGATTTCACCAATCACATTTTATGTTAAAGAAACTGAGGAGAGTGGGAAAGAACTCATAAAGGAACTTATCACATCATACAACACTCAACCATTGCTCAAGGAGGTCCCAGAAGTACACATTCCAACTGATGCACTGATGGGAGGTCAACATTTTTTTGGAAGAATCTTGGAATAGCTTTGTTAAAGATAACTTGAAACATGATCTTCCCATACTTAATAATGAAACATCAGACACTTTCTAACTCTCTCTTGCTTTGGAAGATAAGGAAGAAGACGCACCTTCTGAGATTGAGTTTCCAATGTTCATGCCTGAAGAGATTAATTACCAAGATGAATTACTTGAAAGGGAAGATTTCTTTATTAATTCTTCAAGTTTTAATCTTATTCAAGCTAAATTGTTTTCTGACATATCTTCCTTTGAAATTTCTGATACAGCACAAATGGAGAAGACCATGCATGATATTAAAGATACCACTAAAGTAGTGGTGATCATGGAAGAAGATCTGGAGAAGGTGGTGGTGGTGCGACTACCTCCTCAACAAAATATTTTATACCATATGGAGGAGGAGACCACCGAAGATAACAGGGAGAACCCTTATCTTTTATTCCCTCCCACTTTGAACCTAAAATTTCTTCTTTATTCTTTCTAGGGGGTTGGGAACATTCTTATCTTATTTGGGGTTCTCTACTTTTAGTGTTTAATCATGGACATCGGGAAAACTCAAATGTGGTGGTTCATCTCAAAGAAACCACACCCACCTTCTCATTGGGGATAATCTACTAAAACTTCCTGACTAGGGGCAGTAAAAACCTAGCACCCACTTGGGGGTCTAAACAAAGCATTATCTCTTTCCTTTTCCTTTTCTCATTCTTTTTATTTATTTTTCTTATTTATTTTTTTACTTTCTTCTAGTCTTAAAGTGGTTGCTTCTAGGAGTTTAACTCAAGGAATCCACTTCTAAAATAATGTCAGGTTGTATCTTTCCTTCCCTTTGATTTTTTACGTTTATATTTATATTTTGTTGAGTTGAAATAAGGGGTAGTTAAATTTAACTGTGGGGGAGTTTCAACCTGCTTAGTTCTTCTTGTGTTATTTTCATTTTTTTAGGATTTTTGAGCTTCATGGAATATTCTTATCACTTTTTACACATCAATTGATTATAAATAGTTGAAATGATTTTTGAAATAATGGATTTTAAATGATTTTTGATATGAAAACATTTTTCTTGAATTGGATTGTCAATCATTTTTATGAGTTTGACTGATTTTTGAAATCCATGATCATGAAACACTGACTCAAAATATTTTTTCCAATCCTGTGAGGTATTCTAAACCACTTTTACATTTTCTTCCTAATACCCACACTTTCTTGAGGGAAACTTGAATTTTGTGTGAGAACCAGAATTTGTGAATATTCTCTTTAGAAGCTTTGGATTTCATGGAATGTATTTAAAATGATTGAGGCATCTATTTTGCTAGCCACAATTTATCCTGAGACCCACCTTTACATTTATCCTTTGTAATCCCTTAGATTCCTTGAATTTCCTTATAGGTTTAAGCCACATTACAAGCCAATTTTTCCATACCAACCCGCACTTTTAGTATTTTTGCATGGATATTTCAAGTTTGAGTGTGGGGGAAGGTCCTTTCATGTGCATTCATTGGTATGTGTATCATTTATGGGTAGTGTTAAGAGTGTGTCAATATTTGTTTCTATGGATAATAAAAGAATTGGGCATGTGTCGTCATTTCATTGTGCTCCATTTGTTTCATCCATTTCTCCTACAAAAAAAAGAAAAAAAAGTTGATGAGTTTGAATTCATCATTGTACATTCTTTTATGACTCATGTCCCTCTCAAAAATCAAGGGCATGAGTTATCATTCATTCATTGTATTCAATTTTCAGCTCATCCTCGATGAAAAAAAGAAGAAAAAAAGAAAACAAAGTTGTGCCTTTCTAGAGCTTAAAAAAAAGGGGAGAACTGAGATAATATCATTCATTATAATCACTTCTTGGCTCATGTACCGTGTCATAAAATGGGGTGGTGTTGTTTTTCATATTTTCAAGCTGGATTGAGTGAGAAATTTTATTTTTTTTCACTTGATTTAATCATGCATTTTACTTAAAAGTCCAACCTCCTCTTTCTAGCCTGGAACATTTTTCAATCATTTTCCCACCAACCCTAAGCCACAGAATCATTTTAACATTTAATGAAATCCCTCATAATTAAATTTATTTTCATGTTTCACACTATGGAGAAATGAGATTTTTCACAAACCTATGGTGATACATGCGATTTTCAAGTATGTGTATAACTCTAGATTCAATTTCTCCTGAGTGAAGAGTGACATAAAATTCAATGTGATGTAGGCTATGATTGGGTCATTGATTGATTTATGATGTTGAATAAGTTTTAATTATTGAAACGAAAATTATAGAGTCTTGTTTTTCATATATGAGACATGATGGAATTCTATTTTGGATAGAATCATTGGTATTTTCTCATTTTTGATTGTTGTGTGGAAATTGATTCGGATGTATGATGATTGCCCAAGAATGTAATGTTTAAGTGTGGGGGAGTGATGAAGTTTAAATTTTCATATATTTTATACTATAAATCATTTTTTAAAATCCAACCATAGTGTTATTGTATGGGTAATTGTCGCATTTTTAGGTTTTAGTGTTATTTTGAGCATAAATGTGAAAAATGAAAAATTCTGGATTTTTGACAGATTTTTACATCAAGGGTATATTGGCCATTAACTGAAAAATATAATTCCAAATTTTATGATTAAATTTTTTTTAGAATCCATATTTTATTTCCTTCATTTTTTTCTTCTGGACCAGCATCTGATTCGATCCTCTAGAAGCTGTAAAAATTTAGTGACTTTGAAGAGTTTTCCAGGCGGACAGAACGGACCCCACTTCCATAACGGAAACCCAATTCGGTCTAAACAACTCCAAATTAGATTCCTCTACTTGTATATGTACTAGGACTCATGGGAGCGTTTATAAAATAAATTTCAAGTCGTTTGGAATCCATTATGAGGGACATTTAACGACATACATTTGAAAGAAGCTGCCTGGAAGCTGCCTCTCAAAAAGAAAACCTCCAATATTAAATTCATAACTCCTTATAGGAGCATCCAATGAAGCTAATATTTGGGTATCCAACGGAGGAGCCATTATGGAACTACATTTATGAATACACCTATTACAGATTCGGTCATTTAAGTGCTTCTATACGCAGAAACATTCGGATTAATTGTTTTATGTGTGAATTTTCACCCCTTCTCCCTATAAATATGTGTCCCTTCTCCCAGTTTATGATATATCCATTCCAGGGGGGATAAGGTGGAGCTTATTTCTGTAATTTTTTATTCATATTTTTAATATACATTACTTTATTCTTCTTCTTCATACCTCATTCTTTGATTTTTACTTTTATGTGTTTCTCCCACCGTATTCTCTTCTAACTCCATGAAAATGGGGAACTAACCTCAATGTTTGTTTGAGGTGGAGAATGGGGGTTGTTTGAGTTTCATTGTGCTTAAATTTAAATATATTTATTTAATTCTGAGAATTTTTGTGGTGGTTAAATTGATTATGACGTGTGATTGTCCCATTTTCTCTATCACCAAGTTCTTCTTCTCATTCATCATTTATCCTTCCCTTCACTATATAAGTCATGCATATGATGGAGTATGGCTTGCATAGCGATGCTCGGCAAAGAGATCTCCTATTCGACATTAGGAAGAGTATTTCCCCACATGCAGAGATCTCGGTGTTGGGGAAATAACATTTCAAATAAGAGGGTGTAGTGTGATAGATTTTGATCACTACATTGAATTGATATTGAGAATATTTTAATAAACAATGATATCAACCATTATGATCCTCCAAGAACAAATGTCTTCTTTCTTAATTTTAACATCATATTGTTTTCATTACATATATATATATATATATTCATATTTTATTCATATTTCAAACTCATCTTTATATTATATATTAATTAGAAAATAAATAGTGACAATAGAATTTTGGTGTTGTGTAAGTTGCCTCCTGGAGACCGACCCTGGGAGTGTACTATATTGCATTCTTAGGTAAATAATATTTTGATCGGGGATCTGTGACAAATCCCCACTTCATCAATGGTTCTTTGTCACATGAACGTAAATGGTGATGTTTCCAACAAAGTGGCACCAAATTACATGGTATCTAATTCATCTCACGAGGATATGTAGGATGCCCATTTACTGGGTTCAATTGCAACATCAAGACAACTTACATCCCCCTAGATGATGATAAACAGTAAATCACTTCATTACATGTCTTAAACTATCATTCCATTTGTAATTCTTAATCCTTCTATATCCATGATTGATCTTGCGTCTTAGGGATAATCTTAAAACACATTCTTTAGAGATAACCATGGATTAACCAGCATATTAACATTTCTTAAAACTATAAGAGAGACCCGGAGTATGCATTAATTCCCCCTAAATGGGTATTATGATCCTAACCACCCATTCTCTTGACCAATATATTATTTAAGTGAAATTGTCCAACTGATCTATCAATCACTTTCCTTGGGAATATAGGTCCATGAATCATTGATAAAAGGTTCGTTGGGTATTTCTTGCTCCACAAATAAACTCATTTGAGACCATTTGAGGATATCATACAATACATGGACCGATTGTAAAAATAGTTAACCATATAAAATCACCAGGAAGGATCACTCAATTTTGGAACCTCCTTTATGAAACGGGTAGGTTATACTGCCCAGTTTTGGTGCGATGATCTCTCCCAGAAAAAAAGGGTCCCATGTAAAATTGGGCCAAATAAAAAGTTGTAAAACTGACGTGACAACATGTACAATAGAAATAAATTGGTGTCTATCTATTGGTCCATTTTTCATTCCTTAGTACGATGTTTTTCAGGTTAAGACAATAATATTAACGAGATGATACTATATAATGGGAGTCATGCACTGTAGGAGGACAAAATAATGTTAGAATAATTCATGTTCATTATATGCTAGAACAATTAATATGATATGTGTGTTTGAGAAATTATATTTGGTAGTGGATATGTGATAAATAATATATGGTTATTCATTATCTATAGATATTGACATGAATCATTGTGTGTTGTGGCATAATAAGAAAAAAGGAATGGGAGCACATGATGTTTGACATTTGGGAAAGAGAGTTGAAAACTAGTGGGGCGTACTTATGAGGTACCTTATTATAATATTATTTGATATTATTTTACTATTATCATATGTTATTATCAATGAGTGAGACTTGGTGAGACTTTGTGGTATTCTAATATATAGATTCATTTTTGTTTTGTATATGTTTACTGATGCACTAGTATGAACTTTTGTCATTTTAGGTGTGGTATTTGTTAGTATACTATTGAATACACATGTTATGACCCCCCTTATATGAATAAAATAAATTTGAGGTTTCTTTTGTGTTTTGGGTGATATAACTAGATAGTTCAAGAAAGGATATAGGGATTTGTTGTGGAGTTACACCATTATGACTATTTTGATATTTTTTTATAAAAACGTTTTTTTTTGAAATTTACATGAATTATGGGATAGCTATATAACGTTTTTTATTTATAAAATAGTATTTATTAGTGGTATTATTTATGGATCCTATTGATATATGAGGTTAATTCCTTCTATTTTCATGGTTTCTACCCTCGGTTATAGTCATCGTTCTTAGGCCTTTTGAGGTAGGCCATAGGGGTCAATCTCATATTCATTTTAGGAATTATTGATTTTCTAAGTGGGGGTGGGTAAGAACGCATATTATTCTATTGAATGATTTGATCAAGAGTGATCTTGGTTATGTCCTTTAAAATTATGTGATTGATGATGAAATCCATGAAAATCTATCCATTTTCATATAAATCTAATAGTCTTTTCCTTCCCACATTAGCTTCCATACAATGGTTAAATTTTTTGACATAATAATATTTGTGGGAAATATCAATTGGAATGGAAAATGGTTTCCCATACCCCATATAAAATAGAAAAATTACAAATGTTATCTTATAGGACATTCATCAATCCCCCAATGCATCATCAAAATTTTTTAGCCCGTAATTCTAAATAGAAATGAAGTTATTCTATAAAATTTATTTAACATATTGATTTTATATAGTTACATGAATACTTTTTGGAGGATGATATATAGTACTGTAAGTGTATCAAACTCAATATATATCAAGAACTCCTCCTAATAGTTTTTTGTCAAAATGAATCCCATGATTTCTGATTAACAACTAAGGACGTCCAAAACATGAAGAGAAAATATTCTTTAAAGCTACAGTGACCACCTATACTATGTTAATAGTGAGGTGTTCTATTTAGAACCATTTTGAGATGTACTCATCACACAAATGGATGTATGTGTGGATAAAAGAAATAGGGAAATAACCCATGAATTATATCCGCCAATAATTAATGACATCGAATTCCATGATTGGATGTTGCGACATATTATTTATCATCATGATATTTTCCATAAATTTATAATGATTAAATAAAAATATAAATTTACTTGAATATTTATGTATGTTTGATGAAATTAATTCAATTTACAAAATTTTCACCACCACTATCTCCAAACAATGTTGTCCCACTTTTAGTGAGGGGTGAAGAAACTACAAAATTATTTCCACTTCATATCCATTATAAAATTTTAATATATAACTATACCAAAATTATTTGAAAAGCTTATGATCTTATAAAAATTGAAGTTTTATTTTGAATATGAATCACTTTTTTATTTGGTATATGATTTTTGGGTATATAATCTCCATCATTAAATAGTTATCTATTGTGGTTATCCATGTTTCTTGCATGATACCTTCTGAAAATATGTTCTCATCTAAAAATTTACATCTAATTTAAACCTAGTGATATCTAATTAAATAGATAAAATACAACCTATAAATATGGTTAAAAAATTACTTGTTGACCCCTTATTTTCATTGACTTTTTGTTGATATCCTAGAAAAAAATAATTTCCCCCAAATCATGCAGGGATTGACATATTTATGTTTCCTAAAATATTTAAATAATTCACAAGGAACATAAATAACCACCGTTCAAAGAATATGTTAGAGTCCAAACTTGTCAAATGTATAGACTAGTAAATGTAAATCCTTCCATATTAGAGTGTGGTTGAATTTCACTTCCATAAAAGTCTATTTAGTATTATAGTTTTTTAATATTATTTTTATTTTTTTCTCAAGAAAAAACCCTATAATATAGTCACTTGTATCACCCATCATATAAAATATCTCTTATCAATTTTGGGGTAACATTATCAAGAATGATATTATTATTTTCCTTAGATTCTTGAAATATTTCTTTAATCTTGAATCAAATATCATATCTATATACTTCCAAATAAATGAGTAATTGATTTGGATAATTGGGAGATATATTTTTTAAAGTAATATAATTTCCCAACAAATCAAAAGAGTAATAATACATCCCTTACTGTTATAAATTTTGATATTTCATTTTATTACTTTTATTTTTTATGATTCACTTCTATAATGACCTTGTAAATATGATGGCCATGTACAATGAAATTATTCCTCATGAAATGAAACTTCATCTAATTTAATTCTATGATTTTTTTTCTTATATCTCATTAATTCCAAATCATGGTTTTTGAGACACACCAATACTGATCTACCCTAAATGGAAAATTCATCCATTAATACCATAATAATCTTTCTCTATTGCGTGAAAAATATGGTTAATATACCAGTGGAATTTTATTAGTGCATTGAACATACAATGTGACATGAATTTAATGGCGAAGGTTCCACAATATAATGAGAATGTAGTCTTACATTAATCCTCTAGTGCCACTAATATTTTGTTTAATCTAGTTTAACTATCCCAAAAGTAGTAATACTCAATCCTATATTTTCTTTCTAATATTAAATCGATTGATGGGATAGAAAAATGATACTTCCCAAATATATCATTTAGTTTTTGATAATAGACATAAAATATCTACCACATCAGTATTTGTGTAGATATAAACTCATTTTCATTCCTTACTATGGAAATTTATTATTTTTTGGGTATAATATTTTTTATGATATCCCATTCCCCATCTAAAATTTGGTAGATTATACTAATATCCAACAGTTTTGAAACATCATTCTTTATGACTTCCATTACCATAGGGTTTAGAGTCCTTTTTGGTTTTATCTATAGATTATTATATACTTTTAGCCTCACCTTGGGCGTATAAGTGGAAGGCACTAGTCATGTTATATTGAAAATAATTCATGAAATATACATCATCCTTCTATTAAGAACCTCAATCAACCCTAGATCTTAATCCATTAAATGTATAAGACTAAAAAACACCTGTAATAAGTACTTATCTCAAAAATTGTGATCTCATATTGATAGGGAGTTATTTGAGATTTAAGATTGGGGAATTCACAATAGGGGAACCAATTATAAAAAGTGACCCATGAATGGTGTGACACGTCCAGGAACCCTCATTCTAGATATAGCTTCTCAGTCCTTTCCTCTTTCCTTTTTCTAAATTCTCTAACTATTATCTCCATTTTTTTTCTTCCGAATTCATATTTGATAGGGAATATCCTTTGTTAGAAATGATTATTATATAGTAGTCCTAAGGATCATATTTTTAATTTATCAACATAATATGATAAAACAAAACCCAATCCTATATAACCTTTAATATCAACAGCATTTTATTAAAATCAATGATTGATTTTCTAATGGATGGTAAATTTATTCCATGAATAATTAGTACCCCCACCCACTTATTTTATCTCAATAATAATAATTTTTTTTTGGAAGATGAATTTCCCCATATTCACCCATATGTATTATCGATTATTTATTGTGTACTTGATGAATCAATCTAATTTTTTAGAGGAATGTTTGAGGTTATTTTAATTTCTTATCTAATGACTATTGATCACATTCATCAAAATCATGTTTAAAACATCCAAAAAATTATAAAAAAATTTACTAAGGTTACATGAAATTATAACACAAGATATTAAGAAACTTATTGGATATTATTGTTTTAGTGGGAGATTTTATTGATTAATAGTTAACATTATTTACATATAGAAACTATCCCATGTGAACTAATTTATTATTTCTATACATGAGTTCGATAAAGAAATTTTAGTATATTTTTTTCGCTAATACATTTATTGAAATGAAGTTAGGTTGAAATATATTTAAATTTATTAAATATCTCTTCAATATTCCCATATTGTACCCTCTACAAAAAGGTAATTTGTGGAAAGTTGGGTTTCACCTTGGGTTCTCCAACATTTCCTTCTTTTTCCTCATCTTATAAACTTCTTTATTCATCCTTTCTACAATTGATGATTCAATTTCATTCTCCATCATTGAATTACCTTCTAATTTATTTTCATTCTCATCTTTTTTCACTTATGGTTTTCCATTTATTAATCTCTCTTCCTCTTCTAAAATATATATCCTTGGAATCCTCATGTGGAGACAATATTTTTCCTAATATAGTACCAAGTGGTCTCCCTAAAAACTTTTGAGGGGGAATCCAAATTGGTGCTCATTTTTTAGAATATATTATTGGTGATTGGATAATAAATTCTCATTACATTAATGTTTTTTATCCATAATAAAGATATATCAATAAGTTTTATTGATATACTTTCTTATCAAACCATTGAAAAGGGTTGTTCATCTCTAAAATATTGTTGGAATTGTTGGGTATTTTGTATAAATTTTTCTTAAATGTATGAAATTATTTCACAAAAATATTTATTTTTTCTATAATTATAGGGGATGTAGTGTAAATTTTTTTAGAATGGGGTTTTCCTTCCTCTTTTATTCCAAATATTATTTTATTCTACCAACCTCATTTATTACCTGAATTTTCATTTAAATTATGTTTATCTCTTGTTTTACCAAATGAAACTAAACTATCAGTCATGTTTTATTTTATATGATCATTTAAATATTGAAATATATGTTAAAACTTATTCCTGTCACATGATTTATATTGTTTTGGATTGAGTGGTTAACTTTATTTTTCAATTGAATGAAATGATACCCTTTTATTAAATATTTTTTATATTCTATTTTATATCCATTTTTTATCCTCCACTGGATGAACAACAATTTTCTATTTCCCTATTTCTCCCTTACATTTGGAGATATTATTTGATAGATAATCAATGTATATTTATTCCATGGATGTAATATTTCTCTTAAGTTCCCCTATAGGTGTGGATTTAACTACATCTTGCGAATTTTGTTTCAAATTAATGAGAATTTCTTATAGTTTAATATAAAGGAACACTCTATGGTGTGAGGATTTTTTTAATAGATCCATGAATCACTCTAAAACCTTTTAATAAAATTTAGTGTCCTATTAATAATAATTGGGAATTCCAATCCATATATTAAATGTTATGTCCAATAGATTGTATATCTCCATGGTTCATTATGTAAGATAATTCCACATATCCATGGAGCCCTGGATTAGGTACATTAATATGTTATTAATTCTATCCCTCAATGGAAATGTATCGTCTATCTACATGTCACATCTTTAATCACCCATTTTTTTAAAAAATTAATCACATATCTCTATAAAATTAAATTGTTTTCCTAGGAGTTATTCACTTTTTAATCCTATGAAATCAAAAACATTTAAAATAATTTAAAATGCACTAGGTTTTAGGTCAAATTTGTTAGTCTAGATCAGTGGATTCATTATGATTGGAGTGTCTCTATTAATAGAAAAATTTCCATAGTCTAATAAATTCATCTCTCATAGTGATATTTGGGAACAATTGATGGGCCCTTCTAACTATTCCTTGTTTTTCTATGAAAATTTTTCTTCCATAATTTCACAATAGTTCCAAAAAAGGCATCACTCAATCTCCGTGTTGAACATGAATGATTTGGAACTCTCCAAACACCTCAATCAAGTACATAGGGCCTCCCTAATATGTACAGAAACATCAAAAATAAAACCAAAAAAACCAATTCTTGTTAAAATTAATAAAATATGAATACATAAAAAAACCAAAATATTTGAACAAAGAAACCAATACATAACATTTTAGAAACTTTGAGGACAACCATCCTTGGATCTGATAAAAAACACAAAATTAACCTATGATCATTATTACTTTCCATGTTAACTTGGAAAAAGTGATTAATTAAAACCAATGTATTATTATTACTAAACTGCTAGAATTTTTTCATAAAAATACATAATTCTGGGGTCAAACCATATTGAATAATTTTTGAATCCCCACATAGTGGGTGTTTCATAAATTATTTGTTATAAATGTTTTATAAAAAAACTGAAAAATATATTCAAGATTAATGTAAAAACCACAAACATTTGATAATGAAAATAATTTATCAAAATATTGATATGGTGAATTAAATTTAGATGACCTATTTTAAAAAAAACATCATAACATAATTAACTTGTAGTATGAAATGGATCATTTGGATTTTAGATTCTCTAATAGTAATTAATTTTCACTTTTCCAATGATAAAATATACTACCATAATTTTTAAATTTATTTTAGCCAAATAAATATAATTAAACTATGATACACAATGACTCAATATCAGTTTCAAAATAAAACTAAACACTAATCCCATAATCCAATCCTACCCTATCATATTAGGGATCCCCAACTAATTTTCACTTTTCTAGAAGAATAATATTTGAATGAATTATGAGTTTATCTCAATATATGTCTAAAATAAAACAATTGTTTGATAAGAAACAAAAATCCAATATAATTCAAATAATATCTTATTACTATTGATTTACCATCAATTAAGAGACTCTTCACTCATAATACAATGAACATCCATCATTATTGAAAAAGAAATACTATGATATTGATGAAACATTCAAATAGAGGGAATAATAATATATCATACATGAGATGTATGAAAACATCACATCTATTTAAATCATTAAATACCATGAAACACAAAAAAATATCCTCACCAAAGTTCACTCTAATTGAGATAAATATTCAAAAAATGATAAAACAAACTTTGAAAAAAATGAATTATATAAATAAACATAGTCAACATGAAAAGGACCCTATTTCCCTTTGATGTACAAAAACTATAAATTTCTATCATAGGTTGAAATATATCATGGTATAATAATAAGGCATAATGAATGACATGAAAATATCTCCTATAAAAATATATTAATATTCCATTGATCAAGAAACAACCATTGATGTTTTTAGCTATGGTATAAAATTCTTCTTTTATTCACATAACCATGTCACAATTTTGTGTAATCATTATTGAATTATATTTACATAAATAAAATTTTCTAGTATCATAATTTTCATTGTTCAATGCATCATGGAGATTAGTCTATGATACAACAATTCTTATTATAAATATTACCTTTAAACATAAGAAATATAAGATGGGATGTGGGGTTTAATTATAATAAACAACATAAGGGATTACCACTCAACATTTTGTAAAATGTTTGGTACATTCTGCTTTGGTTTTGTCTCCCAAGAAATTAACTCATCATGATCCTATATAATTTCCCCCACATAATTATTCTTTAACCCCTTCCATGGAATGATTATGTTATGGTTCATCATCATCGATTCATTTTTCAACTTTTCATGATTGTATGGTTTATGAGATTGATTTATCTAGATAGTACTAACAATTTATTTTTTCTTGCCTTATATAGTATTCTATAATGTGACAACTAAATTATGCCATCATAAAAAATTAATAAAATTTTCAAAAAAAAATTAATGATGCATATGTTACATGTTACTGATACACAAAAAAAACATGAAATTGTTATTTTAATCATCGTATATCCATTATCAACCCTTCTATGTTATTTATATGGAATTTCATTTCATCATGGAATTATATATTTCATTGAGATGTCTTTATGGTCACCAACATTAAATTCCACCCAAAATAACCATTCTATAATGGAATACATCCTGATTTGATTTTTCAAATGTTTCATCAAAACTATTTAAACATCTATAAATCGATAATTAAGATTAAATTAAAAAAATGATATAAAAAACTATTAGGCATTACATTATTGGTTTATAAACTAAAATTAGATAATAATAGAATTTAAATTTTTAGGATACATGAAGACTCACATAAAATAATAATATCTAGTTTCTTTAAACTCAACTCTATCTTAAGGGTATACTCATTGAAAACCTCATCACAGACAATATAACTTTTTACCATATGTCTAAGAATTTGTTTCCAATGTAGTATTGAATAATTTACAAGTATTTGGATAGATCATACCCCAATGGATATTTCTGCAACATTTAAATATGCTAAGAGCACATTATTTATAATATTGAATGTAATACCTTCAATTACATATAATAAAAAACAAATAAAGTGATCTATGAATAATGTTGTTTCACTTTTATCATTATCAAGAGTAACAAGGATGATAGTTGATCTATAACTAAGAAAATATTTACATTTTATTTAAAAAATTATGATAAATATTCATGATTTATAAATTAATTTTTTAAAAAATTAATTTATATAGAAAAAATTGTACTATTACTTATATTAACCTTCTATTTTTGTGTAATTTAATTTTTACCTCATTTTTAATGACACAAGGATTCACTTTTTGTTTTACAATTCAATTTAACATATCCATTTATACTATGGTATTGTTGTGAATTCATTAAGAGTGAATCCTCCTTTTTCAATTTTCACAAAACCATCTCATGAAATATTTCATTATCCATTTTGGAAACTTATTAATAAACTCATTTTTTTTCTCAATTTCATAGATATATTTTAACAACAAAAACTGTATTTAATTTTCTGGACATATGGTTCTATTTTCTCTAGATTTCTCCCATAAAAGATAATTATCATGGTTTGATTGCGTTGATATATTATGAATATTATCATTCAACAATATGACCATATTCTCCAATATGGTGTAGCATAATCCTCAGGATTCCTGGGTAGAATTTTTTATTTTTTTTTATTCCAATTGGTGTACTACCATCACATATATTTTTATTAAATCTCTTCTTCGGTGGTATTCTTCCTTGAACAAAATATAAAACAATATTTTTAGTTATTAAATTTTATTCTACATCAATATGACCACCTGTGTTCTAATTCTCATACAATGTTTCAATATTCTAAATCATTCTGAGATAGATAGCTTCATACCACTCTTCATATAAAAACATTTCCTCAACTATAAAGTGAACCCCTTGATGTGTGCCTTCTTTGTAAAATAGAAAATGAAATATTTTAACAGCATTCAAAAACATCATTCCCAAAAATTTCATAGGTCTATCATTGATATATGAATATTTTTTTTATTTGAAACATAATATGTACATACATATTTCCTTGTTATTCGTGACACAATTGACCGTTATTTTGAGTTCATTTTGGGAAAAAATCTTATATACATTCTCACTTACAAACTTAATTAATTTTTTTCGTTTCTTATCACTATTTTAAGCCTATATTCTTATAGAATTTTATTTATGAAGTGAACCATTAATGTAATATATATAATTATAAACATAAGACTTTGGAATAATTTTTGACTAAATTATCATCTATCTTCTATCATATATATTTTTAAATAATTTTATTTAACTATTTCAAAAATAATGAGGTAATTTTTAAATTTTTATCTCATTAGAAACATTTAGGGATGCACAAATTTTTTCAAATGTAAGAAAATATTCCACTTGAACACATCTTTGGTTTATCAAATTAACTTCCTTATTAATAAACATTAAATTAAAAGTGTTCTCCACATTTTCATCTAAGTTAACACTTTCTTCAGGTTTATTTCTCAGCATCATAATAGGATCATCATTTATATTACTTGTTTTTTTAAAAAATGTATCAAAAACCTTTATAATTAATGTATTTATCTCCAATTAATTATCCTTGACACAAATAATAGAATTATGAGTCTCTTTAAGTTCATAATTCATCACTTCAAAGATATAACATATCTCATATTTCTCATCAATATCCTTTTATAATAGTTTTCTCTTAGTAGGGAATATTTTTCTGTAAAGAAAAATGAAAAATTTTACTTGGATTCATCATATTTTATGAGTTTTTCATTCTTTAGAAAACATATATTGGGTTCTTTTTCATGTAATATATTATTTGAGAGCAAGAATCATCAAGTGTTTAAATAGGAACATATGATTCATAGCATAAATTTCATTAAGAGTATAATTATCAATATATATAATAAAAATTTATCCACTTTTATTTTCTTAGGATAGTGATAATTACAATTCATTTTTTTCTCATATATTATATAGTTAGAAACTCCATGACCTATCTCTTATTTCTTGTCTTCATATTTTTAACATTTTCCTATATATTTTATTTCATAGGGATCTCGGAATTTTTATTAAATCAATAATTCATATAATGAAATTTAAAAATGAGTAGAAATAAAATTTACCTAATAATAGGATTTACCTCATCTTTGATATCAACTGTAGTGTTTAATGGAGTCAACAATAGATGCATATTTGGGAAATTCTTTATAGATATTTTTTTACTATAATGGAAACATCTGTTTAGGTATTGTTTACTTCCATAGGGGAAACATTGTGTGGGTATCATCCATAAACCCATTCATCCATATTATCAACAATCCATTGGGTAGAGATTTATGATTTTCCTCAAAATCACATGTGAGAGTTCCTAATTATCAAATATCCAATCTTTTCCCATATACTAATTAAGGGTCTCAGTGAACTAGTATAGACACATTGAGAGGGATGGGGATTATATGTAGTTGATGTTTTAACAAATTATTAGTCTTTAATTATTCTTGGAATAATTTCACATATTTGGATGCATATATATCAATTTTATGATACCCAATATAATTGGCTACATAAATGATTGAAAATAATAATAATAAAGTCATATTATTTTAACAAGGTCCCCCACAATGTGAGTGACTACATGCTTACATTTTTCAGTCAAACGTAATATATAAATACTCACTAATATAAAAAGTATAACACATTATGAAAGGTATTATCCATTACCCTAAAAACTATTTCCATATAGTTATCTTTCAATATATAGGTTCTTGATATAGGATCCCTATTTTTTATTGTTTTTCCATGTTCATTCATGAATATATCATTACTACACTTGTAGACATCACATGATCAAAGGATAGATAATATTCTTAGCCTCATGAATATTAATATAAGTAGATGCTTTTTATTAATTGAAGAATACAAATTTCCCTGGAATAAGAAACAACATCTGATTCAGATTGGACTTTCTATCCTTAAAAATGACAAACACACATTTTTTCACATATAAGTTCACATTATCTTCTTTCTCTCTGAATTTTGAGCCTTCTAAAATTTCAAAAGTATCATTCCATCTATTTTTTCAATAATATCAATATATAATATATTCAATAGTAGTAACTTCATCCTCTTTGTATTCATGTATTCTCAATACTCTTTTATAGAATCATGTCCTCATTATATAATCTTATTATTATCATGTGTATAATATTTCTAAATTAAGATGTGGAAACTTCCATGATGAATGGAAGTATGGTCAATTATATTTCAAACTGGTCACATATTCATCTTTGAATAAATATATTTTATGTCCTCAAAACTATTTTCTAAAACATCTCTATTGAAACTATAATATTATTATAAAAATATCAGAACAAAATATTCACATAATTCCTTATTTTATTTTCCATGAATCTCATTAAAACATGAAGAAAATCTTGAAATATCTTCCCTTAAAATCTATCATAAAAATATCCTTGAATTTAATACAAAATATATCATTGGAAATCATTAAATTAATATAATATATAATTATATTAATTCTATTTGGATACTGAAATTACATACATGAGATTTATATTACTGATACTGGGGTTTTTAAAAACATATCATATATTTATGTTACTTCAGATATCTAAAATTACTACTATGTTAAATCCTAGTTAATATTATGTCTTAATTGGATTATGTTTAGGTAAACATGGGAATTTTATAGTTACTCATATGTATCATTATGGATTTCTTATTTAAAAATATATCACAACATTAAATATTTCATCCAACTAAATAATCTTATATAGCCTTCAAATATTTAGAGTTATTGTTCTATATTTTTTAGCTACTCTGGAATATCATATAGTTCAACATATGTAGATAGTTAAATAACATATTTACTTTCATATAGATATTAGATATTTCTCTAGCCTGTTATATCTTTTACATTACTACTTCATCCACATCAATTCCAATTGTAATAGATAATATTAAAAAACATCATCAGACATTTAGAAAACACTCTGATATAATCCAGAAGTGTATGCTACATAATAAAACAAATTTTAGTTCCTTAGTGAATCATCACCTTCCATTAATATTTATTATAAAAAATTTCAACTAATTGCAAATAATGATAGTGATTCAATGAATATTTAGTAAGAGTATCACATGTATTATCTAATTACACATCTCATTCCAATCATTATCTTTGTTAGACTTATATACGATAAAGATTTATTCATGCCAAAAACAAAAGTATGAAAATTACCAAAATTCATGACTAGCATCCCATCTTCTCCATTTTAATAAAAAAATTCTAGAATTTAAAAATTATTGGAAAATAACCAAAATCTAGCTTCTCATAAACATTATCCATGTTATTACGTCTAGAATCTCCTTTAATTCATATACTACTTGGTATATTCCACATCCATCTCTTATAGATTTATAGGGCATATTTAATATGTAGATTCTTATATCAATAACTTATTCTCACCTCATTAACTCATCAAACCAATTATAGATATTATATATATGAACTTTTCATGACCTCTCCCCAAACAAGTTGCCACTCCTAGGCTATAAATGAGAGAAGGAAGATTGTAAATGTTAGATTCCCAACTCCCATATGCTTAGGATTGGTGACTACCACTGAGGGTATATTAGGCATACATATTTGAGGAACTTCCCTCTATGAGAAAATTTTAAAGAGAGAGATAATATGGATACAAAAGTCTACAACTGAATAAAAATATATGTCAGATAAATCACATGTGCATATATTTGATGTCATACAATACTAAACAAATTAATTGTAAATAAATATTACCAAAAAGCTAAACATGTCAATGAACAGAAAAACCAAGTTCCTTCTTCCAAACCATGAGATAGTAATATCCAGACATATATCCAACCCACTCTTAATAACATGAAGAAAAATTATATATTTTTGGGCTTAAAAGAACAATATATTTAGTAGGATCCTCATAGGAGCCCCTCATGAAAAAGATAAAGAATTATTGATAATGCCCAATTAATTTAAAGTAAATGAAACAAGTCCCATAAATAGGTATACTATGTTCCCATCCTCATTATAGATGGATCTGACCATGTATCACATACTAGATCATGTATAATATAACAATGAAATATCAATGGAATCCCTCTACCAATTCCCCATTGGATTTATGTTCTTCTCCAACATCGCACGTCGTGGTTGATCTCTCTCCAAAATAATCCAACCCATAGACACATGGGTTATGTACCACAATATTAACCTCATGAATAACATCAACTCATAATCTCATATAACATCACCATAAAGTAGCCATGTATTTTCTATGATCCACCATTGACCATATTACATGTATCATACAACGATTATTATACCTCAATCCATCACAACCCATGCACTGAGTAAGGTATCGCATGCCATCAAAGACTATGCACATTATACCTATAATAACTATCTCGATTCTATATCCTGAGATACATGTGAATGAAATAAAACGAGCACAACACATTCCTCTACACACATATATGATAAAACATTCCATTAAGAATAACCAACACACAATATTACCAAGAGTATAGAGATTGGCTAGAGGGGGTAGTCATCCATCCATCCTCCCACTAAGATTTTATGGAAAACACCCTCCCAGATTCAACTTGGTGTCTATCACCCTATAAGACATTGGTGGGTAGAGTATGAAATAACATAATATAAATGATATATTATAGTCTACAACCACACTATTTTCATAGAAAATATATTAGACATAACTATATCTAATATCTCTCAGGCACCGACTTCCACTACTAATACCATATATCTTATATACACACAATCATTTTAAAGAGTTACATTAACTTAAATTACATTAACTGAAAAATTCAACTTACAGTAATTAATTAATTATCAATTATTTAAAAATGAACAATAATCAAGATTACATTACTTTACTCGTTAGAGTCGTGTCCATTCCCTCAAGGAATATTTGAAACCATTTATATAGCTTCTCAAAAGTAACATCTCGTTTTAATTAAATTAAGAACCAACCACTTCAGTTTATAAATATATTAAAAATTCTTAAATTCATTCTCTTATTATGGTAATATAAGAAAATAATAATATTCTCCACCCAATAGAAAACATACAACCATGTATATCCATCTGCATCGAGCTATGGGGAAAGGAATGAAAATAAAACAAGAAACTTTGGCGTCATCCATTGAACTGATTCATTTTAAGAAACAATCCATAATTATCACATCAACATGTATGTCCAAAATTAGCCTATTCAACTATCTCACTTTTCTTCCTTGAATCCCAAATACATATATGAATGCATTTTTCTATCACATGATTCATCTACTAACACATTGTCTGAGCCTCCCTTCCTCATTTCACATCAGTGATCATTGGATCATCCCTTCTCGGGTCATAACACAACACATCAAAAAGATCACATCCATGTCACATTATAAGTTATAAATAAAAAAATCATAAAAAATATAGATACATGTCCCTAAAAAATTTATTCATCTTTAATAGGGAAATGATGTCTCGCACCTCTCAACACAAGGCATATAGTCATTAAAAACAAATAGGCACTCTTGACATCAAGCACTGAATTTATAAAAAACCAATTTTTATTCAATATTTCATTAACTGGTTCATTTATAGATAGTTTCAAACTATAAAAAACTGAATTATTCCTGTTATAACAAGTTATAAATATTTTAACAAGCTTTTATCACTAATTTGGGATTAATTAAACATATAGATGTACCATTCTAATTTTACATTCCTTTTCAATTTTATAATAAAAAGCATGAATATTCCCACAATATTTATCAATTTCATCAATTAATGGAATAAAATTTTCAAATAAACATTAATACATGCATTATATTTAATATCATCAAATTACAAGGGACACCGGATTTCAAACAAACATATTTACATTTATTATTTCAATTAATAATTTTTTTTTGAGATTTATGTTCAATGCATTTTTCATCAAGAGAAACATGAAAATCTATAATATAACCCGACAAGCTTACAAAAATAAAATAAAACCCATTCGATCTATAATAACTAGAGGAAAATTGGTATCACATTAAAAACATCGACAATCTACCACTAATCAACATCATTATAATATGTTTAAATCAATATTTGGTTAATTTAAATATCATCTAAATGAATAATTCTTGATAAATTCGTGATTTCAAATAAATAAGTAGAGAATCATTTAATCAATGCAGTCAACGTTATTCACATGAGAATGAACCAATGAGATAGATCTAGGTCAACTATCTCACAATAAAGTATTATTACTCCATGTAAATCCTAACAAAACCATGAAAAATCAATAAAATTCAATCTAGTACATGGAGAGAAAACCAACATTTAACATAATGAAAATATAGGAAGAAATCAGATCAAAGACAAAAGGATAGGGTCAATCCCCTTAGAAGGGGTCCCAAAATACCTAGAAACCACATTATTTTCCACCCAGATAATTGGGAAAAAATAATTGGTTTAGGGATGATTATTTCTAGTACACATTATAAAATACACCACCAATGGAAATTTATAGTGTAAAAAAATTAATTTTCACTATAACTGTTTCAAAATTTATGTTTTCTAAAAACACTCCTAACCTCAACTATTTCAAATCATAATTGATTTATGTCATAAAGTATCAGTTTAAGATTAAAGTTCCATGGGTCAAATAATACATGTAGAAACCCACTATAATTGTAAACCAACTAATGTCTTTAAACATACATATTTCGTGAACTCGTACTTGCATCGTAATTTTTCCTTGCTTTAGTATTTTAATATACAAACACCTCAATACACCATGCTTATTTGGTAACCCTTTCATATTTACTATGTAACTACATTAATTCATCCACCCATGAGAATTAAAATATTAAAAATATACAAACCTAATTAATATAGTAATAATTTCAAATTATCCACCTAAACTTGACATTTATGTTTTACTTGTTCAATGTCAAGATTCAAAAATGTGGGTTTTCACATCTGCATAATTATATTTTGAGAACGAATCTTCTCTAATGTTTAATTGAATCCTATATATATATATATAAATATTCTAGCATTCTGTTACCATAGATAAATTATAATATTATATATATTTCTATGTGAGTGGTAAAATATATATCAAGAGTATATTAATCTAGGGATTTTATCTCTTATCTGAAAATAATCCATTGAATTCTATAATTAAATCCATTATACTGTGATAAAAAACAAAAAAAATGATTAAAATTGTTATGAAATATGAAGACTCTAATCAAGTTTTTATTCTTTGTATTTACAAATAGAGTGTATTGAACATTATTGTTGAGGCTAGGGAAGGATTATAGCTATAGAATATTTGTAGTGGTTGGTTGGTCCAAAATGAAATGTTCTAGAACACAGTGGGGAAGATACTGAAAATAGATGATGGAGATATGAATCTCTAAATAATGTAATATTAAATATGATAAATATATATAAGTTTTTAATGGAGTTTTGATAAGTATATGTATTAATAATCATATATATTTTGGATAATGACTAAAAATATGTGACAAAATAAAATAGTATAGGTGGTGTCATCAATAGGAATCTAGAGGTATCAGGTCTAATGGTGGGATCCCCATAAATCATTTAATGTCATCGAACATAATGATTTAATGGGACCCACTATATATACATGAGGTTGAAAAACATATAATGAGAAAATGATATCTAATATTGACTAACATAGTTGATTATAATTGTAATATTCATCCACTTTCACGAGTATACAATAAAACAATTTTGTCCTCCCATGGATATAGGAATAAATTTAGAACCATATAAATATTTTATTTCCATTAAATTTAGTTCATTATGTCATTTTTTTAAAAAAACCTTTTGTGTTGGAGTGTGAGATTCAATGAAATGGTTGGGGAGAATATTTTTTTTATTTACAGCTCATAGATTTATGAAATATTTTGAATGTTATAGTTTCAAACATTATTTCATTATGGATGTTCTAGTGGTTTTAATATAGAACATTGGTTCCATGTATCCCAACAAGTTATTTTGGAACTTTTGGTTTAGTAAGTATCAATTATCTCATTATCCACCACTTATGAGTATATGTATTCCAATATGTTTTTTTTGTTTTAGTGGGAGTCGACTAGTTCATAAAAAGGTCATTAGATGAACGAATGTTCTAGATATAAAAGTTTTATGGGGTGATTTTTTTCATAAAAGATGAAAATTGAGTACTTTTAATTTTATACGGATCATTAGTTACAATTTACTATAGTCAAATTAGACATTATTGATAATGAAGAATGGTAAATTCTTGATTAAAAGGAACATGGAGTGAGATAGACATAACTGGAAAATAAATTTTCCTATTATATATCGGAAATAAAATATGTACTGGTGTTGATGAATTCTAAATTTCTTATAAATGAGAATCCAACAACAATGAAAAAAGTTTTCATTATGTAGAGGTTATTTATAATGTAAATATCAAAATAATGACACATGTCTAATACAATCAAGGAATTCAACAATATGAAGGGTTATATCGAATCATTTTAAATGAAATATATAAAAGATGTGCTAAATTTGTTTCTAATATGATATCTTTTTGACTCATTTCATATGATGATGATTAATATAATAAATTATTGCGAGTTATTGATATATTCCTCTAAAAATATCATTGTCTTATTCTGAATGTAGAGTCTAGGTGAGTGATATTTTAGGAGTCAACTAGAACTGCACTCAATACCAATGGAATAGAATCATAGACTCAACATAATTATTTATGTAAATAAGAAGATATCTCAATGTGAATGATTCATGTTAAATCGTCTGGTCCTATACTCATATGATTGAATTATGGGAATAATGGGGACCTAAAAAATGATTATAGAGATTATAGTGTCAATTATGAAAGTGGATCTTCTAAAAGTTTATTTTCTGTAAACACCAAAACTGGATGTGATAAAATTTTACTATCGTGTGTTAAAATTTTATTTAAAAAATTTATAATTAATTCAAAGTATTAATTCCATTCTTTGTACGATAGAGTATTCATGGGGATTTATGTATTCATATGGATTAATAGGTTTTATCTATCCCATGATAAATCTCACAAGATCATTGGAAAGTGTGTTGTAAATTTTCAAATATTAAACATATTTTTACTATAGTTTATGTAGTTTATAACATTCCAAGGTTCTGAAAGAATCACATTTCCATTGGTTAGTAGGATAAATATTTTTTTTAAGATAACTTCAATTTTTGATTATAGACAATTATATTGGGATCCATGGTTATTGACATAGGTATAAATATGATATGTTATATATGAAAGGAATATCAAAAGGAACAATTCTTTGTGGAACGAAGAGACTCAAAATTCATGAGTTGTACAATTTCCATTTTGGGAAGATGAGTGAGAATAATATTTGTGTTTTATAGGGTAAGGTTATACTGAATCCTAGACATGTGTATTTCAGAATTTGTGAAAATTTTATTTATGAATAGAAGAGAAATGTTTCATATGTGACGAACATAATGAATCCTATGTATTAAATGTTAGAGTATGTACATATAAAATTTTTGTCACCGTATTATGTTCAACCACATGGTGGGTGATTTTAATTATTTATACTCATCAATGATTCAACAAGTACATTGTGGTATTACTTCCTCGAGTACATATAAAATGTGTTCAATGGCGCATTTTAGGAAACTAATTTTTAGAAAATGATGGGATAATATTAACTGATTAAGGTATAATATTTTCAGAGAATATGGTAGTAGGTTAATTATACAGGTTTTACAGGTGAAAAATAATTATATTTGAGAAGAAAAATCTAATAACATTGAAATATAATTTTTTAGTTACGTGGCTTAAACGGACATTGAATAAGAAGGATCGGAAGACGAGGTTGTACAAAAGTTTCGCATATTTTTTGGGATGGTTTTGTAAACTAAACCAATAACCACATGATATAAATTCATTACAAACAATTGGATCATGAGATCATGAAATAGTTGTGTTTTAAAAAACTAATGGTGGTTACCCACTAAAAACATTGTAGAATTCTTCATTATAACCAATTTGATGCCAATGATAATGAAAAATATGAATCAAAGTCAAAAAAAGATTCTTTATTGTGTATGGTAATGAAAACATTTGGTTAAATATCTATGATAATGACATATTTACAATAATTAGAATCATGAATTTTTTCTTCAATGAGAATAACTTTTTGAAAAATATAAACATAGTGGAAAATGATTTTGAGAACAAATATTCAATTAAAAATTTCAAAATTTCTCTAAATATAAGTCCAAAATTTTTATCATTACAAAAAAAATATTTAGTAAATGAATTATTGGAATTTAAATTAATCTATAAGATGTTCTAAAAGAATAAAAGACTAAAAATTCATGGGGTAGAGTTATGAATTGTGAGGTTCCAAAATATATAGTTATTTATTGGGAAGAACAATAGGATATATTTTGGATTTTTACTAGTGTTAGATGACCAATTAAATAGATTATATATCATATTTACTTTTTATATAATAGAAATGTTAAATATCCTATTATCTTGAAATAATTGGTGTGACATAGTGAATCTAGAAAGTAGGACTTTTCCATTAAGGATAAAATGGATTCATTTCATGAAAATTGAACCTCAGAGCTATTGTGAATTCTTTTAGGGAATGAAAGACTACATAATAAATTATTTCTTTAGTTAATGGGAGAATTATATGGTATGAAAATGTAAAATTTTATTTTATTTTTCAAAGGGTTTTAAGTATAGTTTCTTATGAAAATTTTCATAGGAAATTGATGGATATGAAGATGCAATTACTTCATTAAATTTAGGATGAGGAGATATTTATGAATTGTCTAAATTGTTTATGGGCAATCAAAACAATTACACAGTGTGAAAGTTAATGTGTAGCCTTTATGGTTTGAAGTGAGTGCCAAGAAGTAGAACTATATGTTTGATTCCAATATATTCATGAATTGGATATTTTAAATAGAATTATACATTTTTTAATCTAAAAATGTGTTCAAGGATTAGGGTTATTTCAAATTTTACTAGTATGTGGATGATATTATTCTAATTAATCCGTACATGAAAAAAATCTAGAAGTTGAATTTTGATTTGTAAAAAATATTATAGATAAACAAACTTATGTAATCTAAAAATATTTTGTGGATATTTATTAAATTATTAAATAAGACCAAAATTTTGTTTTTTCTTCAATTTTTTATATAAAGAAGATTGTATAGTGATTTATAATGAGCGGATATAATATTGTGTCAACTACATTGGACAGACACATTATGTAACCAAAAGAGAAACCACTTAAAATATATATGGATATGAGCATATAAATATTTATATTCGAATCAATGTTTAGAAGCATGTAGAACATTATGTTTTGAACTAGAAAATACATTTCACTTGTAGTGGGAAATATTAGTTGGTTTATAGATAAACTGATAAATAAAAAATCTATAATGCCTAGAGTAGAGACTAAACACTAGTTTCCTGGCCATGGGGAGTCACATAGAATCATGAACACCTACCCTTATACACAGGTTTCTAACTTGGGTAGAGGGAATGATCTATATAAAGGGGATACAATGTTGTTGAATAAAATTGTAACAACTACAAAAAAATTGTCTATAACCACATTAGAATAGACATAATAAAATAAAAAATAGTATAGAAAATTCCACATAGTAATGTATACAATAATGAATAAATTTATTACCTACTAAGTTGATCGCAAATGGAAAATTAATTATAGGAAAATATAGGATGATTTAATTATTACCCTGGACCTCATCCCAGTCCTAGTTTCTAATCTTGTTCAGATTCTCCTACTAGACCCATGAAATTTCATTTTTTTCTAACTTGAAAACTAACATAAGGTCTATAAAAAAACCAAAGTTACTATGTAGGGTGAGATAAATACATATCTGTAGGGTCTCACCATTTTCCCCATGTTATTACACAATATATATTTATAAATGATAAAAATAGACATGTTCCACAAGAATGTTGGATTTAATTTTCTAACTAGGTCGTATGATTCCATGCACATAAGGTCCTCATGTGCTAACTAGTCCACCAAGGCACCCAACTATACATACATTGTTACTATGATTAAATCTGGTTTCCTGGATCCATCAAACATGTAACCAATGTCATGTATAAAAAATTTGGATAGGGTATTTTCTAAGTGATAATCTGATATCAAAATGTATAGGATAAGGATTCACTCAAGGCCCTACCACTTCCCACTTTAGGGTAAAGTCCTATACAAAGCACTAGAATAACCCCATATGGGTAGGTCATCTACCCAAAGCCCAACCCCTACATTCTAACTCATAGTGATATTTCTCTATCAATTCTCATGATAATTCTAAACATAGAGATCTTATCACCCAAGTTAGTCCCTTTTATACACTTTATCACTCAATTTGAGGTAGTATATACATACGCACATCAATTCAACCACAAAACACATTCTTACACATGTTGGTCTAACAACTACCTTCTTGCTCGAGATTGGGACTTTATTAGACACTATTGGAACCCCTTGTCACACTTGTAAGTCCTATAAGTGGAATATCACTCATTGATAATCAATATTCTGATAATAAATCTAATGTCAAACCAGAAACGAAACCGACATTACATGATAATTATCCAATCAGAGGGTGCTTGTTACATGGGCCATAACCCTTTACACTGATTTCTATCTCCTTACACCCTACAAAAAATAATTTGGGATCCTTTAGACCCAATATAGTCACTTATCAACCACCCCATCACTCATCCAACACTATATTAGATAATGTAGTTAACATTATGTTGATAACTATGCGGTTTTTTCATAAAATTATGGTTTTCTAGACAATTACATCAAGAAGTTAGTCAAAATACTTGTCTAATTCACTTGTCGTGACCCTCATTTATGTCCCATTCACATAATTTATAAAAGGTAAATGAACCCATATCATTGTTTAAATACCCCTCAATCACACCATATCTATTCTTGAAGGTCTTAATTAGATTATGACACTCACTACTACACTCCTACACCCATAATAGGGTGTGCTTAATCAAATGGGTGATGTATGAGTATCTCACATCCCTTTACAAAACTAATGCAATCTCATGTCTTCCTATTTATCTCTTTATCTAAAACCATGGATAATAATATAATGTCTCATATCGTTAGATAACCTAAGAACATTCATCAAATTAATTTTTACATCACTCAATGGAGATATACTCTCCATGTGATCCCAAATTACCCCAAGTGAAAAGAAAAACATATTTCCTCTCTTGGAGTCTCATGGAAATCATATATCTTTCATTAAAGATCTATACATCCATATAAATTCTATTCTGTCATGTAAAACATTCATAATGGAAACAATTCATTCTTAACCATTATAACACATTATATTATAAGGACCACATACCTCTATAATGGAGTTACCTCCTAAAGCATGATCTTCAAGCCACATTCCATGAATATCCATGCCTCACCCAAGATTGCACCACAACATGATATTCCATTTCTTTCTAAGATTAAAAATAAAAAAATTATAGTTAATTGTACAACTAAAAATAAAGAAAAATAATAGTTGTAAAACTAACTAGGCATCGACGCGCCATCAAAACTACGAACAACCACACCCAGAAGCTACAAGGTATACCCAAGACAACATCATGAGAAAAATACATAACATTAAACACCCATCTAATAGCTCAGTTAATATAATTTAGGATGAAGCTAAAAATATTTCATTGGGAGAAATACCTTAAATGAAACATTGAGAAACAATATTCCATCATTACTTTGAGATTTCCTCTATCCATGCTAAAAAATACCCATAATCCTCACTCGATCCCACAATTTTTTGATGGAATCAAACCTAAAATCATAATAAAAATTAAAGAAAAAATTCATGTATATATTGTAAAATTAGAATAGAGGCATACAATGAACAATAATAACATAGATATAATGAAATATCCAACCAAAACATACCACGACATTGGGATCCATGGGAGGAAGGGGAGTGGGAGAATCGACTGAAATAGACCTATCATAAAACAGTTAGTTTCTAAATACTATAGGAAGATGAACCTATAAATATTGGGTTCCCCCAATATAAAAAATCACCTAGGTCGTGATTATAATGTGATTATGGGGTTACAATGTGTCATTCCCATTAATTAGAAAAGGTCATGTCACATACCTCCTGGTCATAGTGAAACCACTCATGATAGAGTGATTAAACCTTGACACCAATCTCTACTAGTGAGACTTGAGGGGTTATGTTGTGATGCCACACCCATATACAATTATGCCCATAAAAGCCAAGTGCCTTAGATTTTTTCTTACAATATAACCCATAACACTAAAATGGTTTTCTCCCATTCAAGGAAATCATTGTTGAGAGGATACATGGAACAATATGGGGCCTCATGCTTTATGGAGAATACCTCACACCCTCCATGACATGATTACCTCACTACATGCCATCTTGGAAGAAAATATTGGTCAATATTGGTTTTCCTGTAATAGGATAATTTCAGTAAGGACCTTGGAATTCCTCAAACACTCAGTTGAAAACAAGATGCACTAACTGGGATATATTATAAATCCAAAAACCTATTCCCTTAATTTTTTAAAAATCAAATTTATTATATGTGTCCCAATTCTCAAAATAGATCTTTTTTACAACTAAATACTAAAAATTACCAATAAAAAACACCCATATATTTTATGATCCATTACAAACTATGTTGTTGAAAATTGGATTCTATAATATCTTAGTGGATTGAAAGATATATCTCCTTTTTGGTAACAAATAATCCATTTTTAGGATATTTTGATGTGGATTTTAGTTTATACATGGATGCACAAAATATCACACCATTATTTTTCTTCACGTTTGGGAAAATAAAAAGATAGATTCAATTACTGTAACTGATATTTTTATTTATAGAAGTATAGTATGTGGTCATCACAAAATAATATATGACATATATTTTATTAAAATTTAGGATGGTGTAACTCCAAAGTATTATTAAATGTGATATTATATTCTTTTATAGTCACTGTGAAATTTACTTTTCTAAAAATTCATGGTTGCATTCTTGGAAAATTCAAATCATGATGAAGCATCTTATCATTCAAAATATTCTAAGGGACGAAGTGTTAAGGCTATAAATTATTGTTGAAATTAGAATCCAGATACTGAGTTTTCTATGATATTAATCAATGAAATTCTAGGTCAACAAAATGAATCAGAGGGAATTTGGGGAATGGATACTCTATTTCTTTTTGGGGATGTTGAGATATTATATTTTTTCCTATGACCTGGTGGTTTCTTTGAATCCATAAAATCAATCACTAGGTGGAAGATTATTCAGAAATGTAAATAACCATTTTATATTTCCATTCTCTTTGATTGTAATTAAAATGTATAAAACATGAGTCTTGAACATTTGAAAGGATTTTAGTAGTAGATGACCTGGGAATTAAGAATGGTCTGGATAGTGATGTTTCAAAACTAGGTTGGTATGTGTCCATATCATGGTAATGGGTTTTGGAAGCTCTAGATCATGTAAAAATAACTATAATATAGATATATATATTATGTGTGGAGATTTGATATGTATTCATATTAATAACACTTTGGTTTTGATATAATGACATTCTATATTCACTATAAGTGAAAAATAGAGGTGGTGTAATACATAAACAAATAGAGGTGTTATTTCCCTGGATATGTACACCCTCATGTGACAAAGTTGGGTCACTCTGATACCTCATGAATGGAACTCCATAAAACAGATGATGCTAAGTAATAGTGAGGGTCTAAGGAATATAGTGGGGATATTATAACCTCTAGAACTGAGTTCCAATAATAAATGAACTATGATAAATAATCGACATAATACTCATGATGATAACAGATGAATACAAACAATCACTACTATAAAAAAGTATTTAAAAGTTCCAGAATACACAATTATCAGTGCTAAAAATGAGATGACTACCATAGAGTGGTTAAAAGGCCTAGGTTTTTATAAGTTCTGGAAAAGCACTGATAAAGGGGTAATTTATCAGTGGTTAGAATTCACTGATAAATTACTCTTCCATCAGAGATTTTAGATTTTTTTATCAAATACATCATTTATCAGTGCATATATTTAGCACTAAATATGGATACTTTTATCTGCACTATTAAATGCACTGATAAAGGAAGCGTTTATCAGTACTTTCGAAAACACGGATAAAGTTGAATACTATAGTGTGATGTTATAACACACTACAGTTCTAGAAAAAATATCATGGTGTGTGGTGTAACTACACACTATAGTACTAGAAATGACACCATAAATTAGAAGAATCATATAGAAATAAAAAATTTAAATGAAATAAAATTTTCAACAACAATACTAGAAAAATACTATTAGAGAGAAAAACAACACACCTATATAAAAGAACAATCCACCATTGCTCTAGAAATAGAAAACATGTATATAAGAAATAAATATTATGTTATTAATAACATAATGAAATAAATTATACAAAAATTATCAATTTTAAACAAAACTTTCATTAATACCCGGAACACTGTGTATCAGATTGTGTTGCAGTTAATGTCAATGTTGAATAAAATGATTCAATTGGATTCATATCAGTCACACAATTTTTCGTATTGACATGCATATTATTCCTACACATTAAAAATGACTTATGTTTCATTTCCCTAAAGTACCAATACAATCCAAATGCATTTACTCAGTTTTGAGTATGTCAATTGTTTTTTTACTCAAATTAATGTCATATTTGAATAAAAAGACATACATAGATTCATTGTGGTGATATCATGCATCAGATTCCCATGAGTCTAATTCATATTTTTCCAAAATGAATTATGAATCATTTTACTAATGTATCAAAAATCATCCAAAACTATTTCCTTGGTTTTGTGTATTCCACTTGTGCCTTTTAATAAAATGTAATTTTAATGTAGAAAAATGCACATGGGTCCATAAATGTCACCTCATGTGTGGGATTCAAATAATAATTATTCATAAACATCACCAAAGAATTATGAATAGTTTTCCTAAATTATCAATAAAATGTTTGCCTATTTTCTTAGTTTTAAATTAGTGATATTTTTTGTTTTAAAATGTCAATTTTAAATAATCATTAGACACTTTGAGTAACACCAATCAAACTATGTGTCAGATTGTTGTGAGGCTAATTAATACACACCAAAATGAATTAAGGATCTTTTTTCTAATGTACCAAAACAATATGAATGTTTTCCCCAATTTTGAGTATATTAGTTTCTTTTACTAAAATTAATGTCAATTTTGAATAGAAAGATGCACTTTAATTCATTATAGTTACATCATGCATCGAATTGAGGTTCACCTTATTCATACACACCCCAAATGACATTTAATCATTTTACTGATGTTTCAAAACAATATGAATGTGTTTATTCTATTTTGAGTATGCCACTTGTTTTCTTACTAAAATTTCATTTTAAACTAGAAACATGAACACTGATTTATACAGGTCATATCATGTGTGGGTTGAACATGAGGCTAATTCATACACACCAAAACGATTTATGAATTATTTTCCTAAATTATCAAGACAATACAAACATGTTTCTATGGTTTTAGTGACTGGCACTTTTTTTTGTTAAAATGTCAATTTTAAATGGATAATAAACAGATTGACATATATTGTTAACACCCTGGATCATTTGGAGATAAGTCTTATTCCTAAACCTCAAAAATAACTTGTGCATCATTTTACTAAAGTACGAGAACAATATGAATGCATTTTCTCAATTTTGAGTATTTTAGATATTTTTTACTAAAAAAATTATCATTTTTGAATAAAAAGAAGAACTTGGAGTCATATTGGTCACACTATGAATAAAATTCAGGTGATGTTCATTATTACATGTCTTAAATGACATATTAATAATTTTCTTAATGTATCAAAATAATAATAATGTGTTTTCTCGATATGGATTATGTCACTTTTTTTTACTAAAATGTCATTTTAAACGGGAAACATGCACTTTTAGTTATATAGGTCACAAAATGTGTGGGTTTGACATATGATTTATTCATATATTTCAAAAACAAATTATGATTTATTCCCAAATTATCATAAAAATATGAGTGTTTTTTCTTATTTTACATTGAATAAAACATTTTTTAATTAAAATTTCAGTTTTAAACATATAAGGGGTAGTTTTACTTTTACCGGTAACATCAAGAACATGATTGTGGTGAAGATGATTCATATATGTCACAATTGATATATATATCACTTTCATAAAGTACAAAAACAATCCAAATACATTTTCATAATTTTGAGTATGTCATTTATTTTTTAACTATAATTAATGCCAGTTTTGAATAAACAGATTCACTAGGATCTATAATAGACAATCCGTGGATTAGATTGAAGTTTGGACAATTAATACACATCCTAAATGACTTATGAATCATTTTTCTAACATTTTAAAATAATATGAATGCTTTTATTCAATTTTCAGTATGATATTTCTATTTTTTTACTAAAATTTCTTTTTAAATTGGAAACCCACACTTTGAGTCATACATGTCACATTGTGTGTGGTATTGATATTAGATAAATTTATACATGTAAAATATGAATTGTGAATTGTTTTTTAAAATTATAAATAAAATCTAAGATCATTTTTTTTCATTTAGTGTCACTTTTTTTATTAAAATGTCAATTTTAAATGTATAACAGAAACTTTGAGTAGTACCGGTCACATCATGAATCAGATTAAGAAGAAATTGATTCCTACATGTCTCAAATGACATATGGATCATTTTACAAAATTACCAAAACAATACTAATTCATTTTATAAATTTAGACAATAATATATTTTTTAATAAAATTAAAATCAATTTTGAATAAAAAGACAAACTTGGAGACATAGCGATTATACGATGCTTCAGATTGAGGTGAAACTGATTCATACAAATCCTAAATGACATATGGTTTATTTTCCCAATTTATCAAAATAATATGAATTTGTTTCCAATTTTTTTACTGTTCCACTTTTTTTTACAAAATTTTCATTTTAAACTGGAAACACTCTCTTTGAATCATACAAGTCTCATTGTGTGCGGGTATGACATGAGACTATTTTTTTCTATATTGATGATGTTGATGTCATTCCATGAGAATAAGAGTCACACTCCTATGTTATCTCATCCATTGATTAAATAATATCATGATTTGTTCCTAATGTTCTTAAAGATATATTTCCAACCCTTGTAGAATCACATAAACATGTGGTTAAAAAAATATAAGCCACCTGAAACTCTTTCATAATGGATGCTATATTAAGAGAAATGTTTTGTTCCCTCTTTTCCACAATTTTTCTCAAACACAATCTTGGTATGATTCTCATTGAACATCATTTCCAAATAATATTATTATTTTCAATCCATTGCTTGGTCTCCTCCTCTGCATCGGTCTTCATCTATGCCTCCTTCTCTACCTTGTTCTCTAAATATGAATCAACATCCCACTCCACCTTGGCCTCTTCCACCACTTCCACCTCCACATCTACCTATCTTCCACCTCCACCTCGACCATATACCAATAATTTTATTTTTTACAGGTTAGTGCTTCATAACAAATTTTTTCCTCCATTATACTTCTCCTTGATAAAGTGATCAAAAATAATAAATAGGCTTTATGAAACTAATGCTTCACATCCCCAATATAATTATAAGGACATAACATTCACTATATCATAAAAATATAACGTAATCCCCAAAAAAAAATTCAACATAAATTTTAATATAATGTACACTTCCAACTCCCCTCTAATGAAATTTATTTCATCTTTTGAGTATGAAGGTGTTCATAAATCTTGATAGTTCTGAGAAAATATAGAAAACAATGATCATGAAATTTTTTTACATAAATTTTAATTACCTTCAAAAATTACATATTAGGGGACACTTTCAATTTCATTCTTTATTGTTTCTGTCATAAATTTACAAATATAATATACACAATTGATGTCATCATCTTCTTTCTCAGACTGCAAAGACATTGGCCAAAATAATTAAATACAATGAAATGTTTTGATAGTCAAATATTTCTATATATAACCTATTTTTTACCATTTTTTGTATTCTATAGGCTTTATCTCTTCAGACACTAGCTTGATTCCTTGATTTAGCTTATATTTAGAGACCTCCCCATCATAACAAATTTTTTTAAAAAAAATATACCAAAACATATAAATCCATCTTTATATATAAAATGTTGAATATATTGTATTAAATATTCACAATACACATCAGGTGTGGTCAGTTTTCTTGGAAATCCATGCATTCGATCCAGAATTAAATATTTAATATATCCAGAATGACTACGATAAGCATCCAATGCTCCCTAAAAAAAGAAATAGGTATTGAAAACATTAAAAAAAAATTGGTGACTAGATTGTAGAGTTTTAAATATTCATTATAGGCATAAAAATATTTTATCATCTGGTACTTTTTTTATCAAATGCTTCATGTAAATCATATTTTTTCTTCATAATTTCTTTATTATACAATATATGTTATAATGTTGAAATGATATATAGGTTATTAAATACAAATCATCCTCCATATGATATTAAATTTTATAGTTATAATATAAAATCTTGTAGAAAATATGAATATTTATTAACTTAGTTAATATATAATCTAACTATTTGATATTCATAATATGAAAATGGGTTATATATATGTATTCAAAACTGTGATGCCCATCCATTCATTCTTGAGAATCTCAGTTATAGTCTTCATACCAATTATGTCTGTCATGGAACTTTAATATATTTTTTCTTCTTATAGAATGAAACTAAAATTTTATATTTCAATTTTTTCTCTGCAGGAGGTTGTAATGATAATTAATGTTTCTCTAGAACTGTAAAGTAGAAGGTACTCTCAGAATGTCATTTTAATTTCTTGGTCGATTCATTATATTTTCATGATCTGGACATCTATTTCCCCACCACATTTTCAATTTATAATATCATACCTCACATGATACCATTTATCATCATCCATTACACGTTTTTTATATGACAAAATTTCCTAAGGACATACCTCACATATCTTTTTAAAATTAGATGAACATGCTATAAAATCATCAATAGCATCACAGACCATTGTAATATTTGGATCATCAAGTGGAATTGGAAACTCAGTAGTCATTACATAACACCCCATTGTCATGTGATTTTTTTGGAGGTTATTATGGTGAACCCTATCTCTAAATATATTATACACTATACCCATTGTAGTACATCGGTCTGTGGGTGTTTAAAGATTCAAATCACATACAATTATACCCTATAAAATATTAGTAATATAATTATATTGGAAGTTGTTTGATTCACATTTAGGATAAATATTAATGAAAATTTTTATTACTTCGCTTAAGGGATTTTTTTCTGTGAATGACTAGCCTCAAAGATAATGGGATCATTTTTTGGGCGGATCATTACTCTTTCATTGGTTAACTTTGATCCTTTCTCATACATTTTTCTACCAAAAAAACTAAAAATTAATATCTTGTAGTGATTTTATGTGTGTATATAATTATCACCCAATATTATATGTATATTCATGTGGTTTAATCTTCTCAAAATATGTTTTAGGACAGGATCAAAAACCTAGTCCTCTAATGAAACCATATTTCTTATGCAGATTCAAATCTACTAAAAGTAGCTTTTCTTCTTGTTTGGTTATTTCCAATTCTTATGTCAAAACCATGTAAAAATATGAACATATATATATATATATTTATGTGATATTTTTAAATGTAATTATTAATTATAATTATTTTATACTTATAAATGTTTACCATATATT
Source organism: Viscum album (assembly GCA_963277665.1). Taxonomy (NCBI): domain Eukaryota; kingdom Viridiplantae; phylum Streptophyta; class Magnoliopsida; order Santalales; family Viscaceae; genus Viscum; species Viscum album. Next base: position 1,008,479,342 of record OY728126.1, read on the forward strand.
TTTGTGTTTTAATTAATATTTTACCCTCATTTACATGATCCACATTACGTAGAACATGAAATTGGAAGGATGTGGATTTAGATTTTGATTAATCAATAAGTATATAAAAAAGTAACATATTTTTTTCGTATAACATAATTAAACTTTTATTATTTATTTAAAATACATATAATTTTTTATTCTTAAAAATCATACTCCATCTTTGCTTTATTGTAGGGGGCATTGTTTTTTATGTATGTTTTTTATTTTCAATACTCTTTTTTATAAATGAAAAATTTTGTATCAACTTGGATAAAATAAATAATGTGAAATAATATATTATTGATTGAAATACACTTATAAATAAATCTCATTATGAGGATTCATGAAAGTTGTCCATATTTCCTACATAATAATGTGTTCATAACTAATAGTTGTGTGGGTATTTAATTTCCCCTCAGTATCATTAATATGTATATTTGTAGGAAGAGTATATAACCCTCTATGTGATTTTACAGGAGCCATTAAAACAATTTTATTACAATAAAATTATAAAATAAATGAACTCTATAAGGAATAATGAATATTAAATAAACATATCAATATATAATGTTTTATTAAAATAGATAATGTATATCATAACATTAAAATTATATTATTCAAAAGGATTTAGATCATTATAGTTTGGATGTGGCAACAAAAATCCATTTTAATTGGCACATTCATCCTAATTGTGACCCCAAAATGACTAATTAATATTGAATTGTTGGGGTAAATAGGATGGTCGCATTGATTTCAACCATCCTCAAATTTTATAATCTAACTTATTGCCTTGATAATTTTATTCAACATTGTGATGGTGCAACATATTGTTTATTATTTCATTAATATATTATTTATCCCCAAAAATATCTATATGTTTCATCATTAATAGTTTTTTCTTCCTCAGGGTTGGAAACACCAACATGTGAAGAAGACATTTTTTCAATGAGTATTCAAAAATATAATTTTTCTTGAATAATAACAATATAAACACATATGATGGATATGATAAGGGTCGCATGCATTATCTATTGAAAACATGATTATATATTTAACTCTGTCTTCATAATATTTTTTCAACTGATTTACAAGCATCCATTTTAAAGGAAATAGGTAATTAAATTTAGGAAAATATTTATCACACTATGATAGGTGTTATCATTTGAATTCATCCAAAGGTGAATTCCATAAAAAAAATTTACCCACATCAACTTCATATCTTGAATAGGTAATATTTCATTTTGTTACATGATACTCATCACCCCTATCTCTTGAGGACATCAACTTATGTTTCATGAACTAGTCTAACCAAAATTCATCTTATACCATGTAATGGTGGTCATTTTGAATGACTAATACAAAGAGTATATCAAAAAATATAGAAGATTAGGGATTTGAATATCATGAAATAAAAAATAATAATAACATTTCAGGAGGTGAAACTGGTGAGGAAGATTATTTTCTCATTAAAAAATTAAATAAAAAATTTTTATTTTAAAATTTCAAATATAATTTAAAAAGGATAAATGAGCCCTGACACTTCCAAGAAAACATAAACTCATCCCCACTAGTATCACTAACTCAAATCTATGTTACTAATCCTTTTTACTCACATGTATCTCGAATATATGATCTATATATCAACTATGCTTCATGTGTTGGGTGTGAGTATAAAAATAAATAATTAAATACCAACAAGGCCCCTAAAATATACATCAAATATATTTGGGTATATGTTCAAAGTTGTAACAGTCAAAATATACATGTAAGTCAACTCATTGTGTTTTGACTAGTACACCATGATAACCAAACGAACCTTCTTCATTTCATACAATTAAATTATATTAATCACATCAAATTTTTATACTATGGTTGTTACTTGAAAATGAAATAATTTCTCTAATTGATTCTCTTATGAATGAACCACACATTGGGTTCCCAAATACATTCGTTAAACATAACTTCTGGAAAACTATAAAGAAGAACAAATAACAAACAAAAAATTCACACCACCCTCACCATAGGCCTTGATGAATCACTAACTTGTAAATAGTTACTCAAATTATATCTTACCATTCCTTTGACTTAAATAAAACCTATTAGTTATTATATTTTAAAACTATGATTATCCCATATATACTCTAAACCCATTCATATTGAAATATAACCAATATGAAATATGAATTATGAATTCAAACATGTAATATTACAAAAATGATGGAATGAAAATTAAAATCGAATTGAAATAAATTAGGAGTCCCTTGATCTTTAAAATTGGTTATTCCCTAGTTAATAAATTTTTTAAAATCATGTTTTTTTTACCACATACATACCTAAAATTATATCTTCTTTTATCGTTTCTAGAAACCTTGTACACTTTAATTGGTGTCTTTGGAGAAAATGAAATCTGATGAAAATTTATTCAGATTTCGTTTTCTCTAAGAACTCTAATTGTAGTAAAGATGAAGCCAAAATCAGGGCCAAGGAGCTCTAATAATTGTTGGAGGAATACATTTGTGAGTAAAACTGTAACCCTTTTAAAATTTTCAAAGTTAAAAGGGAAGTGAATCTGAAGGTGTATATTTTGTGGTTTTTTCACAAATTTTTTTACTTGAGTATTCTATGGAGGTCACCCATTATATTATATTCTCATCCAAGTATTCCAAACTCTGGACTTCTAATATGATCCAATGTGACTGCACCAAAATTAAAAGTAAATTTTTATGATGTGTTTTCAAATGTAACTGAGTGAGTCACATAAGAAAATGCATATCGAGAAACCAAAAAACCATTCATTATGTAAGGATTAATTTTTAGGTATCATTTTCGTGATCCTAAGAATTATTAAATGAGGAGGATGAAAGGATGAAATAGTTGGAGAATAGGTTGGAGGATACGATAGTCAAAGTCATGGAAGCATCATTGATTGAGATTAATGAATAAATTCTTAGTAGGAGGTAGACATCAAGGAAATGTGGAAGCATAATGATGGTGGAATTTTAGTTTGAAAGAGGGATTATAATACCTCATAGAGAGATGGAAGGTAATCAAGCACATGAGGATGGATTAAATGAATAAATTGAAGGTTAGTTGTACTGGAGTATTTATGTATTACCAATGATTATGAAATATTAATCCATAATCATAATCCATAAATAATATCAAGTAATACATCCTTATTACTCACGTTGCAAAGGATGTATGACCTCCATCAAAAATATAATTCACTTTCCATCAAAAAATGCCACCATCCACAATGTCATCCCCGCAAACCCATTTTTGTTTAATCGGTTTGAATTTATGAATTCATTTATGTTAAAATTTACAGAAATCATAAATGTAAAATAATAGTACTAAACAAAAATATATTTTGTAATATTTCATACAAGTTTAACTTAACACATTTAATAATTCTTTCATGCAGTATATCATCATCTCGGTTATCAATAATATATTCAACATGTGAAATTAAATTCATATTTATATTCAAATTTTGTATAAATAACAATAAATAATCAAACGAATGAAAATATATGGGAACCATTGTATAATTATATCATTTTATGACAAAGGAAAAAACTTCATTTATTCATTCTACTATATCTCATATGCCTCACTTAACATTTAATATTAATTAAGAAAAAATACACATCTATCCTTTAATGAAATTGTACGAAGATGATTGGACCAATATCTACACATATATTCAATATTATTCTTATTGTCTTAATCTTTTTTCATCTCCATGTGTATACCATAATGTGGAAACAATATTCAAACAATGACAATACACACCATCAAAAAGGTAATAAGAACTAATATAATGGAAACATTATGAAAATTCCCATCAGTTGTAACAGTAGATGGGGATACGCTTTATAGTGGTGCTGTATAAAGTTGTAATGAGTTTACAGAGTAGGGTAGCATTGTGTAGGTATCGGTATGTGAGATAGATTGATATGATATGTATGGTTCTTCATGTTTGAGAATAGTGTAAAAACATAAACAGCATATCCCAAAAAATAAAACAATGAGAGGAAGGGGAAAATCACATACCTTGGATTCTTGGCTAGATTCAATCAAGAAAACAATAAGGGGATGTATCAGTAATATGGGAGTTCTGTGAGAGCTTTATAAACATTAATGAATTAGTTGGGGTTATAGTTATTTTAAATACATCGTGGAAACTTTTATCAGCGCTAAAAAGAGCTGATAAATAGACCTTTTATCGGTGCAAAATTGACAAGTGATTATAAAAGGAATCATAATCCATGTGAATAATGTGATGATCAAATAAACCATTTTCAACATTGATAAAAAGAATTATAATTATAATTATAAATAAAAAATTCAAAATATTTACTTGCTTATATTTTTTTATTATAGTTTTATAATTTTTTAAATATATAAGTATGTATTAATAATTGCATTAATACTTGATAAAAGTTATATTATTTCTTTATAATTATAAATGTATAATTTAATAAATATGTTGAATATACATTTTTATATATATTTATAATAATTTATTTATATTTATATAATTATAAGTATTTATTTAAAATTAAAATATATTTATATCATTGTATATAACTATATAATTATATATATACATATTTATTTATTTATTTAATAAATATTTATAAATAAAAATATATGAAATATATTAATTTTTTAAATATCTTTATTATAATTTTATAATTTTTGAAACATATAATTATTTATTAAAAAATATATTAATAATAAATTTTCAAAAATAATATTATATAATTATATAATTATATAATTATATAATTATATAATTATATAATTATATAGATACAGCCCCCAGGGTGATGTTTAGTGGTAGCTAAACATGTGGGTCTTGATGAGGTCTTGAGTTTGAGTCTTGTTGAGTACAACGATGCATTAGATGTTTCCTTCTTTTCTTTGCAACATATACCCTTTCCACAAACAAACGGAGGCATCGACCACAGCATATATATATATTTTAAATATAAATATAAATATAAATATAGTATATTCATTCTTTAAATAAATCTATTATAATTTTATAATTATTTAAATATATATTAATATTTATTTATAATTATATAAATACATTTTAAAAACATATTTATTTATTTATAATAATTATACAAATACATATGTATGAAAATAGTAAATATACATTTATAAAAATATTTATTTATAAATAATTATTTACAAATTTAGTTTTAACATTATTAATGAATATAGAGTCTTAAATACATTCGTTTTAAAAATGATTGAAATTGTATAATTAAAAATGACTAGAAATTTAAATTAAAGAAAAAATGGATATGTTTTATTACATAAATATAAATTATCAAACAAATATGGATATATATATTGAATTAATGGTGAATTCATAATGTAAATACCAAAAAATAATAATTACATATATATAAATAAATAATAGAGAATAATTAAATTTAAAAATAAAATAAAAATAAAAAATACTAAAAATGAATAAATAACACCTAACTGTAATAATAATAAAATTAAATACCTAAAATGGACGGATTAACAACACAATATATTATTTTATCATGTTATGATGAAATTCTAAAATATAATAAAATTTGAATAAGTTACAAAAATATTAGGTCTATGTGTTTCTATATAAGATTTCAATAATTGCATAAATATTTATGTGAATGTGTGTCATATAAAAATTCATTATTTATGTATTGATATTTGATATAAATGTAATACTCATTTGATATATGAAAAATTGAAAAATCAAACGACATTAAAAATGAATAATACATTAATATATTTTTAATTATTTTATTTTATACCTTATCTATATATATATATTTATTATATATTATTCATTACTATTTATAATTAATTTATATATATTATAATTATTCATTTTAAAATATAATTATTTCATCACTAATTTTTTTAAAAAAATTAATTCATTCATCTTTTATTTTTTGTTTAATTATTAAAATTTATCAATTTTAAATTTTTTTGTTTAATTATTACATTTTATTCATTTTATATATCTTTATGTAATATATAAAATTTATTAATATTTATAATCTATATATTTTTATAATAAATTTATTCATTATAATAAATAAATATTTAATATATAGAAAATTTAATATCCTTCTTAATTTACTCCTTTTTAATTTTTATTTGTTTATTTAATTTATATATATATTTTTTGATGTGTAATATTTATTAATTTTTATAATTTATATATATGTATATTCAATTTCATCATTTTTATCAGTAAATATTTATTTAATAAATTTTTAAATATTTTTTAAAAATATTATCTTTTAATTATTTACTTTTATTCTCGACTATTATCAGTGATAAAAATAAATTGCTGATAAAGGGTACCTTCAATCAGTGCTATGAAAAAGAGATGATAAATATACCAATTATCACCATGAAAAAACTGCTAAAAATGGTGTATTTTATCAGTGCTTTTTTCTAGCATTGATAAAGGAAAACATTCCTAAAGTCTTGTTTTTTTGTAGTGAATCCCAGTGATAATAATAAATCATTTCATTCCATATTGAGTGTCAATTAAATGTCTTTTTAAAATCAAATAAGTGAGACCCTAAAGAAATTCTATAAAATAAAGACTCCAAAAAATATCCCAATCATGAACCACATTATTGTTCTCATCTCTATGCTCTAATTCCATCTCACAAAAAATATTTTTTGCGCTAGACCCCTTGTCATAATCTAGGCCTACATCCATGATAATTTCTTGGGTATTAAATGGTTCCTAAATAGGGTGTGAGTAAAAAATAGATATTTGAAACTCATCTTATTAAAAAAAAATATAGTCTCAAAATATAATTAATGAAATGGTATGATATATGGGTGAATTAATTCATAAATTAATGGGAAAAATAGATTAACATGTTGACTCAACAAGATTCAAGTTGACACAATCACCCAGCCAAACCTTCTTCATCCTAATGTCTAATCCCTCTATCCTTGAAACGTATCAGACATATCTCAGAAGAAACATCATATCCAACTCATAATCAATTATTCATACATTAATTATAAACAAAAAACAGTCCCTCGAGCATTCATGTAACTACAGATCTACCCCTCAGTGAGTATGTTACCATGCATCTGGCCCTCAGGTAGTATGTTACCATGAAAATATCCCTCATTCATAAGTGATAATAGAGATTCATTATAATAACATATTAAATGAAGTATAATTATAATATTAAATAACAACGATTCCAAAAATGTTGTTATAATCTATGTATTTATGTAAATCAATTTAAAAATTATCATACCCTTGATTCCATTAGGAAAAATTTCTCCTTTACATTTCAATCATATATTATTCCCATGTACAACTTCATTCAAAAGTGAAAAGGAAAATATAAATTTCATTTTCATTTATTTTTAAAAATTATAATTTTTATTTTAATAAGACATGACCATTTAATCTATTATCGCTCCATTGCAATTATCTCAACATTTATAACAGTACTCAAAAAACATATTAATTAAATCAAGTTCCATTAATCTTCTATTTAACCAATTATAATAAAAGTGATAATTTACCAAATCATTTACCCATTTCACATTTTACGCCAACTAAACAATTAATACACTCCATAGTGAATTCCCAATAAAGTATAGAGATATATGCTCAACCAAATCAAGATCTAATATGGGGTCAAATGATGGAACATCTCCTGAGTGGCCTCAAGTCATGGTCTCAAATACAATAGAAACAATGGGATCCATTGTGATATATTATTATACATTCATAAATTCAAGTGGTCTAGAAGTTATATTATGCCACAAAAACAGAATTATGGTATGATTTCATAGTTTTCAATGACTAGAAAAAAGAAAATGACTTTATGAATTTGTTCTAGACCACCCACCTAAATAAACATAGAATAAGGAAACCAATTCCAAGTTCCTGATCAATGTGAAATGAAATTATCACCTCTGGGCAGAAATTGACACATCTGATCAAGGCCATGATAAGTGTATTTGAGGAGAACATAGTAGGAAAAATAGAATCCAATAAATACATACAAAATCTGGATTATGGAATCAAAGAACTGGTTAAATAACAAAAGAAGGGTGTTAGAGAAGCCTAAAAATAATTGGAGATCCATAATAATTCATAAATATTCAATTATGGTGAATTTAAAGGTTAATATGTTATTAATATGCGTTTTATGGGGTTGAAAATTGGTTTTCCCAACTTAATCATTGCTAATCTTGACATAGGTATGTGGTGGGATCTACTTATTTGCCGGTGGTGTCCTCCAGTATACATACATGGCTGGGAACACTACTACACAACTAGTGGGTTCCCTTAAACAAGATGTTAGATCTCAATTAGGAGAGATAGTATGTATCAATACTCATCAACTAGAAGTAATATCTCACTAGACAGTTAGTGTGGATTCTGTAGCCTTAAAAGGCTCATGGGTATCCCATTGACTGGTCAGTGGACTATACTAGCTAGCAGAAATCTCTATAGTTTCAAAAAACATTAATATCCTGCAAACCCAAGACATCCTTGGATCTTGAATAAATTCTTGGATCTCTACCTATATACCATAGTTTTATCCATCTTTATACCCCCAAAACAACATCGAATGCCATAATGTGACCCATGAAGGGATGGTTGATAATCCAAAAGTGATATTTTGATAGCTTGGTAGAAATATGATGCTCTATAAACATACTCAGAAATATGTCAAGATGATGGTAATGATCATCCATAGTTTAAGAGTATAATTAGATGTCATCAATGAAAACGACCACAAATTGATCCAGAAATAGATGGAAGATCCAATTCATCTAGTACATGAAATATAATGATGTGTTTATTAGACCAAACAAAAACACCATGAACTCATACAATTCATTCCTACTATTAAAAGGTTTTAGGGATATACCATATCATATCAACCTAAACTGATGGTTCCATAACCTCAATTCAATCATGGATAATATTTTTGCACCACTCTTCCTTTCCAAGAGAGCATTGATGCACATTAGAGGATACAAGTTCTTGACTATCATCTAGGTTAGTCTTCGATAGTCTACACATGAGGTAAAATTATGATCAAACATCTAGTAAAAGTAAATGATAACACCATGGTGAATTATTAGATAGATTTATTCCTTAGTTTCAAAATCATTGAACTATACTTTCAACTCTCAAAGCACCACTAGTTGCATTCTATAATGTATTATAAAAAATATTTTAGCTCTGGAAACCTACTCGATAAGAAACTAAATATATAGTTTGGGTGATAAATAGGAGAATTAATTAGGAAATACATCTTTAAATTGGTCTACTTCTAGAAGAAAAGTAATAGGATTAATTTCTCCATCATCCAGAATAAATATCACTATTTGGGAAATGATCAAATAAAATATGCACCGAATATTTCCTATGTGAATATATGGAAGATCCCATGAACCTTGATGGGTATAGATTCACCCATTTTGTGATATAGAATTCACTATCCTGTGATAATATTTGATAAGATTTTTTTACCGAAATACCCAATTCATTGAAAGAAAAAAAATATAATCTTATCATTTCCAACACAAAATGATCTTAAAAGAAATAGTGGAATCCTATTTCAATAAAACACTCGTTGAAGCATATAATACCCTCTTATATCACCCAAATTAGTGTAATGATGGTCATATCATCTTCCATGTTTCTTATAGAATAACCTAATCCATTGAAAGATTTTCTAGATATCATGGAATGGGATTCCCCATTATCAAACATAATAAAGGCATGGGTAGCTTATATTATAATCGTACCTCTAACAGTGGATGGTCCAACATTAAAACTATTATGATTAGATTGTATATCATTTGGATCACTCATCATTATACACTGGTCTCCTATATTACACCCATATGATTCTTTCACTAATATTTACTATCCATTTTGTGTTTGGGTACCACATCCCTTACCCCAAATAGAGCACCTAGTGGAAATCAAGCTACATTTTGTTTTGGGAGAGATATCTCCTTATGTCCCTCTATTTCAATCCTAGATATTTTTCTATGACTTTAATATTATGTGATACTATATAACTACTTAATGTGGTCAATCCTACTAGATTTTCAACTCTCCAATGAGGGAAATGACACTATTGGAGCTTATGGTCAGGCTTACAGTACTGAAAAGGCTACACAAAGTTGCAGTCTTGAGATGGAAACTCACATCCTTGGATGTTCTACTGAATATTTTCATGGTATTGAATATCAAAGAAACACTTCTCGCCACTTAAATAGGATCTACCAAATCATCCTGTTGAGACTATCTTCCTACCACTCAGGGAATCCTCTAGGTTCCCTTTCATGATTAAATAATAATCCATTATTCAGAAAGGTTTGTCAAGAAAAATATTTGCACATGATATTTAATCTCCTAATAATGCACAATATTGAATCAACTTTCCCTATAAATCTTATAAATCTCCAATTATGGATAAAAAACTGTAGATCGGTAACATTCCTAGGGTTGTCATTCACTAGCATTGTCCCCTTTATGATGTTCTTGAACAAATGATCTCTCTTATCCCTCACTGACTATTGATATAATTGAGTTGATAAATTCAAATAGAATCTCTTTTAGGTTATACCCTCTCTCAACCCACATGGATCTTGGATATCCCACCAATTTTTAGACAATACTCATAATACATAAATAGTAATATTCACCCTCTAATCTATAGGTGGATCAGGGTACTATATGATCATCTGTATAGACATAGTCCCAAACATAGCTACCTGAGGCCATCCCTCCCCAGTGAACATTGGATATGGGTAAAATTTGATCTCTATTGTTTGATAAGACATTGAAGGAACATTTTAAGAAGTACCCCACTTTATAGATCACTTCAACCAATGGAAACTATCTTGAAATAGATTGACTTTCTGGTCTTGTAGAGCCACATGAAGTTCTACCTTTGTCAAAACAGTGTTGTATTATAAACCAATCAAATGATACTAAAATAAAAAATGAAAAAATGAAAATTTTTCGATAAAGATAAACATAGTCCTCAAATCATATTATACATAAGTTGATCATTCTTAGAAGGTCGTGACAACAAAATAGAACCACTAATACAATTTTACTCCACTCCATGGATTAATAATTGAATTTATGTAATATATTTTCCATTTATTCATTTTTTATATATATAAAAGAATTTATTTTCACATTTAATATAGAAACATATGTCGCATTCCCCTAGAATGAACAATGCAAGTCAACATACTTCAATATGTTCTTACCATGATGCATGTACACTCACATAATATTGTACCATCCCAAGAGTAAAATATTATAATTAGTAACATCATATAATAAGTTATTCACCAATGGTGAAATAAAATCATAGGTATAACAAAAAAAATTAAAAAAAAATAAATCCCATCAATGGGTACTTGGTATTTCGTCCACACATTGGTAAACTACTATAACGGACAAAATCATTACTAATCCCAAACAAATCATATTATCCTATCTCCCTTACCAAAAATAGTTTATTAATAAATATATATTTGGAACTGATACCAATTTTTAACATCCCATTTTGGTACTCCCTCATGTGAATGTGTCATTTTGTTATGATACCACGAGTGTGACTCTCCATATTATAGAGGATGTCAACTACTATCAATGGTCTAAAGAATATTGGATGTACTATATCCACAAGAACAAGGTTTTAATAACTATTGAAATATAATAAATAATCACCATTTAACTCAAGTAGATAATAGAAGAAGACCAATTCTAAAAATGTTAATAATAAATTATATTATGTCATATTAAATGTCAACTAAATGTCATGTTAAAGTCATACAAGTGAAAAACTAAAAAAAATTCTCAAAATTAAAGGTTCCAAAAATTATCAGAGTCTCAAACCTAATGCTCGGTTGCATATCCATGCTCCAAACCCACCCCGCAATGAAATTAGTCTAGTTGAGGTTTCTTTGACCATTTCTATACCTTCAAACAAGAAGTTTTCCCAAGTACCAAATTATGCCTAAATAGGGTGAGAGTAAAGAACTGTAGTTCAACAGCTAGAATGTCTAAAAAAACTAGTATGAATATACAGTTCATGGCCATATATGATAAATTTGAGAATGGATTTATAAATTAATCCATAAATTCAAATAATATACTAACCCTATGAGATCTGATTTAATAACTAGGGTTATCTAATCATTCTTCATCCTGATACCATATATATATTTTTCCTTGCATACTAGTGCATATATCTCATAAGGAACTCCATTTCTAAATTAAAATCACACACTCGTAAATTAAATATTAACATACATATTTTTCTCAATCACTCAAGAAATAGATTATATACCCCTCAGGCAGTATTTTCCCATTATGTTAGCACTCAAGTGATATGTACCCATGAATCTTTCCCTTAGGTTGTCCGTAACCATGAATATATCCTTTAGGTGTAATGTTACTAGGATTCTTGCATTTATCAAATATTTGATCATTTATCTAGATATTAGTCCATGTATAACTATGATTCTAGCCCTGATGATGTATGTTTCTATGTATCTATCCCTCAGGCAACATGAAATCATGAATCTATCCTTTATGTAGTAACCATTAACCTAAAACTTAGTCTACATACATAATCAAGATTCATAAAAATATAAAATTCCATGAAAGTCTAATATAATACCCAAAACCAGACATTCAAATTATGTTGATATAATCTTTACTGATCGATTCATTAAATAATAAATTTCCATTCCCTTGATACCATAATCCATGTCTCTCATTTTCAATTAAATTACACATAGATCCCATTTAACATTTCATGATAATGTTACAAATATAATCCAAATGGAATTTATAAGAAAAGTTACCAATTTTCATAATAATTGTAAAAAAAAATTAAAATTTATTCTATTAATACATGATACCAATTATATAAATAATATTAACAATATTAGATACAGATGTCAATGAATCCCAATTCTATTAAATAACATTTCACCAATTCTAATCCAAGTGATTATTTACTAATGATTTTACCCAATTCACATGTTTGGTGTAACGCCCCGACCCTAGTTACCCATAGTTAGTGCATTATTACATAACATTGGCATGATCACAAGAAAGATCAAATCTCAAAAGACAGATTGGATTAGTAGCCTTGGAAACACTAGATATATTCATAAGTCTTACATTACATAATAAAATGAAAAACTACTACAACAACATATTGTCTCCATAATCCACACTAGTATCCCCACATAATATCCCTACAGGTCATTCATAATTTACTTCTTCACTTCCTGGGAAAAATAAAACATAGAAAAGGGGTGAGCTCAAATGCCCAGTAAGGATAACAATATAGCGGAAACTTTCATAAATAAGAATAATAATTTAAAGAAATGTATAACTAAAACAAAAGCCTTTCAAACATGAAATTTCAACATGGTATGGCATAAATAAAATGAAATAATGTCATTTACTTATTCACATGGATTTCTACTAATCGGATAATCACATGAAAAATCAATAACCACTTTCATAATGTTAGAATGCATAATGCCAGACTATCATAACCACATAGCCAAGGCCTCGTGCCAAAACTACAAATAATATTGTCCCAAGGCCTTGTTCCAAGACACTAGTTTGTCTCATGAGACCTACCGATGCATCGAGGAGCTATAGCGGGCTCCACCCGTCACATATTAATTCCAATGCATTCCCATATAAAAAGGTTTAAACATAACACAAACATTCATATTAAAACTAGCATACGAAATGTCAATAATTTCACCATAAACTATGAATGGTATAAAAATAGCACATCAATAGTCAAACATATCAAAAAACCTTCAATACAATATAGAAGTTCTGTATCATAATAAATCAACTTCAAATAAGCGTAAAATCCATCAAAGGGTGTTGACATAGATGAAATCAAAACTCTTTTTAGAGAAATATCTCTTTCTATTTTTGAAATCATTTAAGAGAAATATAAAATAAAACATTTTCTTTAAAAATATTCTTATAAGCTTGTAAGGAAATCTTTGAAGATTTTATAACGGCGGAAAATAACCGCACCCGTCGTATAAGTTAAAAAAACATTCTTACCTTAATTCTGTCGAAAAGGTTAAAAAGGAACTTGTTTTGAAAACAACGGAAAGATTCCTATTATAAAAAGTCAAAAAAAGGGTATAAATGACTTTAACCCATATTATTGTAAATAATAAAAATGTTTTGAAATACATTTTTAAGAAAACATTGATGTGGATGATAAAGAGATTCATGTAGATTATTATATATAAACAACCTCGGATAATGAAGAGATTGTGAAATAACCCTTACCTTGTACTTTTCCTTGGTTGGGGTAGGTTAACCTCCTATATAATGGTGAAATAATTTTTATTAAATTATACAAGAATCATATACATTAATATGATATCATATATGATCTTTTAATATTGATTTGATCATAATATCTTAGTATTATCGTTGTTTCGGGTGTTAACTTACTTGTTTTCTTTTATACGTTTTGTTACGTAAGACATGTTTGTAAAGGATAGGTTGTAAATTATTCATATCCAGAATGATATCAAGTCCTTAAACATAATTTTGTAAATCATAAAATGATAATTATACTTGAATGGATATGATGGAGAATGAATCTCATCGCGTTCGTGGAGACGGTAGTCCGTACGTACACACGAGCGACAATATCATTCTTTTGATATTAAAATAATATATAAATGGATGGTATATCATATATACAGAATAATTAACATGTTATATTTATTATTTACATTATTTATATATCATTATTATACCCATCCAAATAATAATATATTGAATAACAATTACACCTTGACGTGGAGACGGTAAGCCGTACGTATGCACGTATGGTGACATGTTATTAAAATGGTGGATAGATTACTGAATATGGTTGTACCATATTTATAATAACATCAAGGTATATATATTATACTGGATTTATTATTTTTTAATGGTAATAACAAAGAAAGAAGAAGTGTAAGTAGAAAGGAACTTGGAAAAGGGTGGTGAAATCATTACCTCTTCTTTGGGTTCTTCCTTTTGATTTGATCAAAAGGGCTCCATAGGTTAGATATCTGATCAAAATAAGGCCTCTAGGTTGTAGTGAGAGAAGTTGGGAGAGTATTTAGGCAGAGTTTTTCCGAACCAAAAGGTTTTGAAGGTGTTATGAAATGAGAAGGAGGAGTGCCCTTTTATAAGAGGGGTGAGGGGCACCTTTAGAAAAGCTAGAAATATTAATTTATAATAAATTCATATTTGGTTTCCAATGGCTCCAAAGTTGATTATTTAAAGGTTAAGGTGGGTATGGGTCGAAATAAACTCAACCAATAGAATTTATACAGGTTTGGGTACTTATATTAACCTTATCTTTAAGTATTAACTCTAAGTTAATTAGTTTCACTTTTACAATGTCTCTTTGTATTTTTATATAATATGGTTAATAAAATTACTATATACATCCAAGCGACCCCCAAGTGGTCCATTAATGATGAAACTATCATGATATAAGTCTATTGGAAGAACCTTAGATTTTTAGGAATTTAATATCAATTAATAATATAATATTTTTTTAAGAACTCTTTATGTCAATTTTGACACTATTCAATAGTTGATTTTTGTGAAACTCATAACAGATTTATTACTTCGAAAAAAGTAAATTAAATCAATCCTAATATATCATATTATCCTAAAAAATTACTTTAATTCATGAAAAGTTTCATATTATATTTATTTGGGTATTTTTAATATCAATTATTTTAATTTTTCACTATTATAGAAATTAATTCATCATCATTGTGTCATAAATAAATTAAATTATTTAATGTCTAAAAATTATAAATAAAATATAATTATGTAGGAAATCTTTTTATCTTTCTAATTAATATTTATAATCTAAAATCCAACATATATAACCCTATGTAAAAATTGTTTTTCTAAAAGATATATGCTTGTGTCATTTTTTTATTCATTTTAACTTAATTAAAATAAAGTGTCCCTATCACCTACAAGTGGCACCATGGGGTCCCAAAATCGACCCAAAGATGCCTATGGTCGAACCTGTATCAACCAATAAGGCTAGTATACGTTTTAGGGTAATTGAGTATTATTATAATATTATTTTGTTTAACCCTTATTTACCGGATTTACCCTTAACCATGGTAAATAAAATATTTACCGCAGTAATTATTCAAAATGTAAAAAAATAAAAGTTACCTATTTAAAAAATTTGAACATACTGATTCCAAATATGGAATCCATTTTTCTAAATTCAAAACACAGAAGTGGCATAAATTAATTTAAAATTAATTCCCGCTGTCAAAACAAAAAGTGTGTTTTTAAGAGATAATAACTACAAATGATTGACACCTGTTTATGTTCTGATTAATTGTAAAATTATGTCCAATGACCAAAATTATATTAAATGGTAAAAATATATTCTAAATATACTTTAAAACCACTCAAATTAATAATTTATCACTATTGATTATTTTGATTAAAAAAGTTGTTTTTAATTAAAATTTAGGAATTTTCACTATTCATCAAAATATGAAAGTTATCCGAAAAGTACCAAAATTTCACCTTTGGCTAAATTCGATACACCGAATCCAAAAATGAAGTGCATTTTGAGAGAAAAAATTTCTAAAATTTTAAAAGGTAGGTATTACTATTTCTAACGGCTAGTTTGATTGGTTGTGGTGTGTTAGAACTCGAAGTGGCGTATAACACACGCTACTATATTATTCAAAGGATAGCGTACCGTGCAAGCTTGGGATGTTTCATTTTAAATTTTTTGATGTCCCCATTTAGTCAAAAAGTATAAAATATTGTATTTAAAGAGGTTTCACTATTAAAAGTTGATAAAAGTGCAATACTGAAAATGAATCTGTTCTTGCATTATGTCTAAGAAACTCATAATATGGATTCTAAAATTATAAAGATTATATAAAGTTTAAATTTTAGTTAATACTATTCATAACCCCTTTTTAATGGATTTTTTTTGGTAAGTCACGGTGTGATTGAACTCGGTGTTTCATGTAGAGCAAGTTATTGAATTATTTTGAAGAAATAACACACTATGAAATCTTGGGGTGTTACATTCTCCCCTCCTTCAATAAATTGCGTCCTTGAAATTTGAAATTGTTCTTTGAAAATAAAAGGTTGAAAAAAAGAAAATATATTTGTGGGAAAACCCACATAGGAAATTGGGTTACTAAACTTTAGTCTGAAAGAGTCACCACCAAATTATGATCTCGATTAGGAGAACATTGGTTGCAATTAGAGACATATAATTGGAAGAAAAACGTAAATATTTATAGGTAGTGATTGAGGTCATCAATCACAAACAAGTATAAAATTGAGGTCCTTAAACTCATCAATCTATGATGATTTGAAATACCATTGGTTCAACAAAACATAGGGTATTGGGATAACACATTTTTGACGTTTCAAAATATCTTAGTTGAAATCCCACATCGAAAAATGAATTAATGAGGCCTCTATTTAAAATAAAGAGTGGAAAGTATGAAGATTACCGAAAATAACACATACCAGGGTTCCATGTAGGAAAATATGGATATGAAATAGAAATATAACCATCAATTATCTGATGGAGAGTGGTAGAGAACATGGCTATGAAAAGGCCAACAATCCCAAAGCCATAAATTAGTCACGATTTAAGGTACCATCTAGGACAACATTTTTGTTCTAAGTTCCTTTTATTAATGTTGAGGAATTTATTTATGAGATTGGATAATATCATAAGGAGATATACTTACTTTATAATTAGAGTTTTATCCATTAATAAATTTCTACCACAAACTCATCTTTCACATTAATAGATAATAGAACGTAAAAAAAAATCTTCTATTTATACTATTCGTATAGGGTTCCAAAATAAATGAATTTATAATTCATCTACTAGATCTTTTCTAAAAACTACATTATTTAATCCAGGACATCTCGTGGGCCAGTGGTAGGTGATACACCCTTATCGCCCTTCGGTTGCGGGTTCAAGTCTCGCAGCCTTGCCGGACGCGACGGGTTGCCGCCCGACCTCCGGGTTGTCCTTTTATGGCAATCCAAAATAATCCAAACTAGAACCATCCAAAATACTTCTGTCCAAACTCATAGTCCATCATTTATAAGGAATGTAAACATAATGTAGATCCTTTTTACCCCGTAATAGCATATGAATACCTTCATCATGTATTCTTTTAATACACTGAAACATCCTGAATTACCATATTCCTTACTGATTACATTCATGCTCCCTTATTCCATATAGAATACTGGATATACTTCATCAATCCAAAAATGTTTTAAACCCCAACAATGATGGAATATACAAATCATTAATCATTTCCAAGGTATTCAAGAATATCCAATATAATTTATCCAAAACAATCATGTATTATTCCAAAATCACTACCTCGGTATCAGAACTATATTATGGTTTATCATTATCTCAACCATATATTTTCCAAAAATTTATCCTTCTATTGAGTCACTTTTCTTTATTCCACACAATCTCAAGTCCTTAATGAAATTGTACTGCAGTACAATCCTTATATACTCCATAATTATTATAACAAGTACATTGTTGATACAACACTCAATTGACATAATCAACATAAGAACTCTAATCATTCCTCTTCATCTATGGTAGTATCATAACTTGATTATTATCCAATAGCATCATTTGCGGCATAGTCTGATGATTGGGACATAGGTTCGCGTAGTGTCCAAACTCCGTGAAAATGAAGCATTGTACATTTGAAACCATTTTCTTACTCTTGCAGTCACGTACTTTGTGCCCTTTTCCTCCACACTTATAACAAACTCTCATTCCTTTCAGGCAAGTTCCAGGGTGTTTCTTTCCCCAGATATCACATATGGGAAAATTCGTCTTTTCCATCTTCCTTTTATCCATCTTTCTCTCTTCTATCCTTTTCTTCTCTTTCATCCCTTCAAAACCATAAGACTCAGTAAACTCTTTACTTATCTTATCAACACATTATATTATTTGTTCATATGATGATAATACATGCGAGACTATTTCTCTTGTAAATTCTGGCTTAAGACCATAAAATATATGATCCTTCTTTCTCTTTGTATCATGTTCATTTCTAGAGTTTTCATTCCTTCTACTGGGCGCCATTTCTAAACAAAGGCATACATTAGATTAGATTATGAATAACAATACCTAATCCCAAACTTGTAAAACACATAACATAAATTAAATAGTTTATGGATATAATCCACAATCATAAAAATGTCTCTTTTGAGGAAGTATATACTCATAAACCCTTCATAATGATTTGTAAAGAAAATGAGAGTTATCCTAAGCATATCCCCCGGGAGTGTCGTAACCAAGAGTGCAGCAAGGCCCGTTGTCGTGCACCAGTTCCCGTTCGAGTGTAGCTCAAAGCAGTGTTTTCAGGTTTTACCCCTAGGTACATCTGTGCCAGAGCCGCCTCTACCTGCTCGTATCCAGACAGGGATGTATTGCTCAGAAAACTCACAAAATCTCTACAATACCAAAATTCTAGGAAGTTCTTCTATACTAATCCTCAAAATTCATCTTAAATCTATGTGCTCTAATCCGAGTTTATCTAAATCTAGCTTCCAAGGTTTGTACCAAACATCATCTTATACCAACTGTAACGCCCCGACCCTAGTTACCCAGAGTCGGTGAATTATTACATAACAATGGCATGATCACAAGAAAGATCAAATCTCGAAAAACCGATTGGTTTAGTAGCCTTGGAAACACTAGATATATTCATAAGTCTTACATTACATCATAAAATGAAAAACTACTACAACAACATATTGTCTCCATAATCCAAACTCATATCCCCACATAATATCCATGCAGGTCATTCATAATTTACTTCTTCACTTCCTGGGAAAAATAAAACATAGAAAAGGGGTGAGTTCAAATGCCCAGTAAGGATAACAATATAGCGAAAACGTTCATAAATAAGAATAAACATTTAAGGCAATGTATAACTAAAACAAAAGCCTTTCAAACTTGAACTTTCAACATGGTATGGCATAAATAAAATGAAATAATTCCATTTACTTATTGACATGGATATTCTACTAATCGAATAATCACATGCAAAATCAATAACCACTTTCATAATGTTGGAATGCATAATGCCAGACTATCATAACCACATAGCCAAGGCCTCGTGCCAAGACTACAAATAAGATTTTTCCAAATCTTGTTCCAAGACACTAGTTTGTCTCATGAGACCTACCGATTCATCGAGGAGCTATAGCGGGATCCACCCGTCACATATTAAGTCCAATGAATTCCCATATGAAAAGGTTTAAACATAACATAAACATTCGTATTAAAACTAGCATACGAAATGTCAATAATTTCACCATAAACTATGAATGGTATAAAAATAGCACATCCATAGTCAAACATATCACAAAACCTTAAATACAATATAGATGTTTTGTATCATAATAAATCAACTTCAAATAAGCGTAAAATCCATCAACGGATGTTGACATAGATGAAATCAAAACTCTTTTTAGAGAAATATCTCTTTCTATTTTTGAAATCATTTAAGAGCCATATAAAATAAAACACTTTCTTTGAAAATATTATTATAATCTTGTATGGAAAGCTTTGAAGATTTTATAATGGCGGAAAATAACCGCACCCGCCGTATAAGTTAAAAAAACATTCTTACATTAATTCTATCGAAAAGGTTAAAAAGCACCTTGTTTTTAAAACGACGGAAAGATTCCTCTTATAAAAAGTCAAAAATGGGTATAAATGACATTAAACCACATTCTTGTAAATAATAAAAATGTTTTGAAATATATTTTTACGAAAAAATGGATGTGGATGATAAAGAGATCCCAGTAGATTATTACATATAAACAACCTCGGATAATGAAGAGATTGTGAAATAACCCTTACCTTGTACTTTTCCTTGGTTGGGGTAGGTTAACCTCCTGTATAATGGTGAAATAATTGTTATTAAATTATAAAAAAATCATATACATTAATATGATATCATATATGTTCTTTTAATATTGATTTGATAATAATATCTTAGTATTATTGTTGTTTCGGGTGTTAACTTACTTGTTTTCTTTTATAGGTTTTGTTACGTAAGACATGTTTGTAAAGGATAGGTTGTATATTATTCATATACAGAATGATATCAAGTCCTTAAACATCATTTTTTATATCATCAAATGATAATTATACTTTAATGGATACGATGGAGAATGAATCTCATCGCGTTCGTGGAGACGGTAGTCCGTACGTACGCACGAGTGACAATATCATTCTTTTGATATTAAAATAATATATAAATGGATGGTATATCATATATAAAGAATCATTAAAATGTTATATTTATTATTTACATGAGTTACATATCATTATTATACACATCCAAATAATAATATATAGAATAACAATTACACCACGACATCGAGACGGTAAGCCATATGTACGCACATACGGTGACATGTTATTCAAATGGTGGATAGAATACTGAATATGGTTGTACCATATTTATAATAACATCACAGAATATATATGATATTGGAGTTATTATTTTAGAATGGTAATAACAAAGGAAGAAGAAGTGGAAGAAGAAAGGAACTTGGAAAAGGGTGGTGAAATCATTACCTCTTCTTCAGGTTCTTCCTTTTGATTTGATCAAAAGGGGTCCTTAGGTTGGACTTCTGATCAAACTAAGGCCTCTAGGTTGTAGTGAGGGAAGTTGGGAGAGTATTTGGGCAGAGTTTGGCGGAACCAAAAGGTTTTGAAGGTGTGATGAAATGAGAAGGAGGAGTGCCCTTTTATAAGAGGGGTGAGGGGCACCTTTGGAAAAGCTAGAAATATTAATTTATAATAAATTCATATTCAGTTTCCAATGGCTCCAAAGTTGATTATTTATAGGTTAAGGTGGGGTTGTGTCTAAAACAACTGAACCAATATAATTTAGACAGGTTTGGGTACTTATATTAACCTTATCTTTAAGTATTAACTCTAAGTTAATTAGTTTCACTTTTACAATGTCTCTTTGTATTTTTATATAATATGGTTAATAAGCTTACTATATACATCAAAGCGACCCCCAAGTGGTCCATTAATGATGAAACTATCATGATATAAGTCTCTTGGCCGAACATTAGATTTTTAGGAATTTAATATCAATTAATAATATAATATTTGTTTTAATAACTCTTTTATATCAATTTTGACACTATTTAGTAGTTGATTTTTGTGAAACTCATAAAAGATTGATTACTTCAAAAAAAGTTAATTAAATCAATCCTAATATATCATATTATCCTATAAAATTAGTTTAATTCATTAAAAGTTTCATATTATATTTATTTGGGTATTTATAATATCAATTATTTTAATTTTTCACTATTATAGAAATTAATTCATCATCATTGTGTCATAAATAAATTAAATTATATAAAGTCTAAAAATTATAAATAAAATATAAATATGTATGAAATACTTTTATATTTCTAATTAATATTTATAATCTAAAATCCAACATATATAACCCTATGTAAAAATTGTTTTTCTAAAATATATATGCTTTTGTCATTTTTGTATTCATTTTATCTTAACTAAAATAAAGTGTCCCTATCACCTACAAGTGGCACCATGGGGTCCCAAAATCGACTCAAAGATGTCTATGGTCGAACATGTATCAACCAAAAAGCCTTGGACACGTTTTAGGGTAATTTAATATTATTATAATATTATTTTATTTAACCCTTATTTACCAGATTTACCCTTAACCATGGTAAATAAAATATTTATCGCAGTAATTATTCAAAATGTATAAAAATAAAAGTTACCTATTTACAAAATTTGAACATCCTGATTCAAAATATGGAATCCATTTTTCTAAATTCAAAACACAGAAGTGGCAGAAATTAATTTAAAATTAATTCCCGCTGTCAAAACAAAAAGCGTGTTTTTAAGAGATAATAACTACAAAAGATTGACACCTGTTTATGTTCGGTTTAATTGTAAAATTATGTCCAATGACCAACATTATATAAAATGGTAAATATATATTCTAAATATACTTTAAAACCACTCAAATTCATAATTTATCACTATTGATTATTTTGATTAAAAATTTTGTTTTTAATTAAAATTTATTAATTTTCCGTATTCATCAAAATATGAAAGTTATCCGAAAAGTACCAAAATTTGACCTTTGGCTAAATTCAATACTCCGAATCCAAAAATGAAGTCCATTTTGAGAGAAAAAATTTCTATAATTTTAAAAGGTAGGTATTACTATTCCTAACGGCTAGTTTGATTGGTTGTGGTGTGCTAGAACTCGAAGTGGCGTATAACACACGCTACTGTATTATTCAAAGGAAAGCGTACCGTGGATGCTTGGGATGTTTCATTTTAAATTTTTTGATGTCCCCATTTAGTCAAAAAGTATAAAATATTTTATTTAAAAAGTTTTCACTATTAAAAGTTCATAAAAGTGCAATACTGAAAATGAATCTGTTCTTGCATTATTTCTAAGAAACTCATAATATGGATTCTAAAATTATAAGGATTATATAAAGTTTCAAATTTAGTTAATACTATTCATAACCCCTTTTGAATGGCTTTTTTTTTGGTAAGTCACGGTGTGATTGAACTCGGTGTTGCGTGTAGTGCAAGTTATTGAATTATTTTGAAGAAATAACACACTATGAAATCTTGGGGTGTTACATTCTCCCCTCCTTCAATAAATTGCGTCCTCGAAATTTGAAATTGTTCTTCGAAAATAAAAGGTTGAAAAAATGAAAATATATTTGTGGGAAAACCCACATCAAAAATTGGGTTACTAAAATTTAGTCTGAAAGAGTCACCACCAAATTATGGTCTCGATTAGGACAACATTGGTGGCAATTAGAGACATATAATTGGAGGAAAAACGTAAATATTTATAGGTAGTGATTGAGTTCATCAATCACAAACAAGTATAAAATTGATTTCCTTAAACTCATCAATCTATGATGATTTGAAATACCATCGGTTCAACAAAACATAGGGTATTGGGATAACACATTTTTGACGTTTCAAAATATCTTAGTTGAAATCCCACATCGACAAATGAATTAATGAGGCCTCTATTTAAAATAAAGAGTGGAAAGTATGAAGATTACCGAAAATAACACATACTAGGGTTCCATGTAGGAAAATATGGTTTTGGAAGAGAAATCTAACCATCAATTATCTGATGTAGAGTGGTAGAGAACAAGGCTATGAAAAGGCCAACAATCCCAAAGCCATAAATTAGTGACGATTTAAGGTACCATCTAGGACAACATTTTTGTTCTAAGTTCCTTTTATTAATTTTTGAGGAATTTATTTATGAGATTTGATAAGATCATAAGGAGATATACTTACTTTATAATTAGAGTTTTATCAATTAATAAATTTCTACCACAAACTCATCTTTCACATTAAAAGATAATAGAACGTAAAAAAAATCTATTTATACTATTCGTACAGGGTTCCAAAATAAATGAATTTATAATTCATCTACCAGATCTATTAAAAAAACTACATTATTTAATCCAGGACATCTCGTGGGCCAGTGGTAGGTGATACACCCTTGTCGCCCTTCGGTTGCGGGTTCATGTCTCGTAGCCTTGCCGGACGCGACGGGTTGCTGCCCGACCTCCGGGTTGTCCTTTTATGGCAATCCAAAATAATCCAAACTAGAACCATCCAAAATACTTTTGTCCAAACTCATAGTCCATCATTTATAAGGAAGGTAAACATAATGTAGTTCCTTTTTACCCCGTAATAGCATATGAATACCTTCATCATTTATTCTTTTAATACACTGAAACATCCTGAATTACCACATTCCTTACTGATTACATTCATGCTCCCTTATTCCATATAGAATACTGGATATACTTCATCAATCCAAAAATGTTTTAAACCCCAACAATGATGGAATATACAAATCATTAATCAGTTCCAAGGTAGTCAAGAATATCCAATATAATTTATCCAAAAAAATCATGTATTATTCCAAAATCACTACCTCGGTATCAGAACTATATTATGGTTTATCATTATCTCAACCATATATTTTCCAAAAATTTATCCTGCTATTGAGTCACTTTTCTTTGTTCCACACAATCTCAAGTCCTTAATGAAATAGTACTACAGCACAATCCTTATATACTCCATAATTATTATAACAAGTACATTGTTGATACAACACTCAATTGAGATAATCAACATAAGAACTCTAATCATTCCTCTTCATCTATGGTAGTATCATAACTTGATTATTATCCAATAGCATCATTTGCGGCATAGTCTGATGACTGGGACATAGGTTTGCGTAGTGTCCAAACTCTGTGAAAATGAAGCATTGCACATTTGAAACCATTTTCTTACTCTTGCAGTCACGTACTTTGTGCCCTTTTCCTCCACACTTATAACAAACTCTCCTTCCATTCAGGAAAGTTCCAGGGTGTTTCTTTCCCCAGATATCACATGTGGGAAAATTATTCTTTTCCATCTTCCTTTTATCCATATTTCTCTCTTCCATCCTTTTCTTCTCTTTCTTCCCTTCAAAGCCATAAGACTCAGTAAACTCTTTACTTATCTTATCAACACATTATATTATTTGTTCATATGATGATAATACATGCGAGACTATTTCTCTTGTAAATTCTGGCTTAAGAACATAAAATATATGATCCTTCTTTCTCTTTGTATGATGTTCATTTCTAGAGTTTTCATTCCTTCTACTGGGCGCCATTTCTAAACAACGGCATACATTAGATTAGTTTATGAATAACAATACCTAATCCCACACTTGTAAAACACATAACATAAATTAAATAGTTTATGGATATAATCCACAATCATAAAAATGTCTCCTTTGAGGAAGTATATACTCATAAACCCTTCATAATGATTTGTAAAGAAAATGAGAGTTATCCTAAGAATATCCCCCGGGAGTGTCGTAACCAAGAGTGCAGCAAGGCCCGTTGTCGTGCACCAGTTCCCGTTCGAGTGTAGCTCAAAGCGCTGTTCGGGTTTTACCCCTAGGTACATCTGTGCCAGAGCCACCTCTACCTGCTTGTATCCAGACTGGGATGTATTGCTCGGAAAACTCACAAAATCTCTATAATACCAAAATTCTAGAAAGTTCTTCTATACTAATCCTCAAAATTCATCTTAAATATATGTTCTCTAATCAGAGTTTATCTAAATCTAGCTTCCAGGGTTTGTACCAAACTTCCTCTGATACCAACTGTAACGCCCCGACCCTAGTTACCCAGAGTCGGTGCATTATTAAATAACATTTTCATGATCACAAAAAAGATCAAATCTTGAAAGACCAATTGGTGTAGTAGCCTTGGAAACACTAGATATATTCATAAGTCTTACATTACATCATAAATTGAAAAACTACTACAACAACATATTGTCTCCATAATCCAAACTCATATCCCCACATAATATCCCTACAGGTCATTCATAATTTACTTCTTCACTTCCTGGGAAAAATAAAACATTGAAAAGGGGTGAGCTCAAATGCCCAGTAAGGATAACAATATAGCAGAAACTTTCATAAATAAGAATAAACATTTAAGGAAATGTATAACTAAAACAAAAGCCTTTCAAACTTGAACTTTCAACATGGTATGGAATAAATAAAATGAAATAATGCCATTTACTTATTGACACGGATATTCTACTAATCGAATAATCACATGCAAAATCAATAACCACTTTCATAATGTTGGAATGCATAATGCCAGACTATCATAACCACATAGCCAAGGCCTCGTTCCAAGACTACATATAAGATTTTGCCAAATATTGTTCCAAGACACTAGTTTGACTCATGAGACCTACCGATGCATCGAGGAGCTATAGCGGGCTCCACCCGCCACATATTAAGTCCAATGCATTCCCATATGAAAAGGTTTAAACATAACATAAACATTCGTATAAAAAATAGCATACGAAATGTCAATAATTTCACCATAAACTATGAATGGTATAAAAATAGCACATCCATAGTCAAACATATCACAAAACCTTCAATACAATATAGAAGTTTTGTATCATAATAAATCAACTTCAAATACGCGTAAAATCCATCAAAGGATGTTGACATAGATGAAATCAAAACACTTTTTAGAGAAATATCTGTTTCTATTTTTGAAATCATTTAAGAACCATATAAAATATAACATTTTCTTTGAAAATATTCTTATAAGATTGTAAGGAAAGCTTTGAAGATTTTATAACGGCGGAAAATAACTGCACCAGCCGTATAAGTTAAAAAAACATTCTTACATTAATTCTATCGAAAAGGTTAAAAAGGACCTTGTTTTGAAAACGAAGGAAAGATTCCTCTTATAAAAAGTCAAACAATGGTATAAATGGCTTTAAACCATATTCTTTTATATAATAAAAATGTTTTGAAATACATTTTTAAGAAATCATGGATGTGGATGATAAAGAGATCCCAGTAGATTATTACATATAAACAACCTCGGATAATGAAGAGATTGTGAAATAACCCTTACCTTGTACTTTTCCTTGGTTAGGGTAGGTTAACCTCCTGTATAATGGTGAAATAATTGTTATAAATTATACAAGAATCATATACATTAATATGATATCATATATGATCTTTTAATATTGATTTGATAATAATATCTTAGTATTATCGTTGTTTCGGGTGTTAACTTACTTGTTTTCTTTTATATGTTTTGTTACGTAAGACATGTTTGTAAAGGATAGGATGTATATTATTCATATCCATAATGTTATCAAGTCCTTAAACATCATTTTTTAAATCATCAAATGATAATTATACTTGAATGGATACGATGGAGAATGAATCTCATCGCGTTTGTGGAGACGGTAGTCCGTACGTACGCACGAGCGACAATATCATTATTTTGATATTAAAACAATATATAAATGGATGGTATATCATATATACAGAATCATTAACATGTTATATTTATTATTGACATGAGTTACATATCATTATTATACCCATCCAAATAATAATATATTGAATAACAATTACACCACGACGTGGAGACGGTAAGCCGTACGTACGCACATATGGTGACATGTTATTCAAATGGTGGATTGAATACTGAATATGGTGGTACCATATTTATAATAACATCACAGTATATATATGATACTGGAGTTATTATTTTAGAATGGTAATAACAAAGGAAGAATAAGTGGAAGAAGAAAGGAACTTGGAAAAAGGTGGTGAAATCATTACCTATTTTCAGGTTCTTCCTTTTGATTTGATCAAAAGGGCTCCTTAGGTTGGATTTCTGATAAAACTATGGCCTATAGGTTGTAGTGAGGGAAGTTGGGAGAGTATTTGGGTAGAGTTTTTCTGAACCAAAAGGTTTTGAAGGTATGACGAAATGAGAAGGAGGAGTGCCCTTTTATAAGAGGGGTGAGGGGCACCATTGGAAAAGCTAGAAATATTAATTTATAATAAATTAATATTCGGTTTCCAATGGCTCCAAAGTTGATTATTTAAATGTTAAGGGGGTTTTGTGTCGAAAACAACTCAACCAATATAATTTAGAGAGGTTTGGGTACTTATATTAACCTTATCTTTAAGTATTAACTCTAAGTTAATTAGTTTCACTTTTACAATGTCTCTTTGTATTTTTATATAATATGGTTAATAAACATACTATATACATCCAAGAGACCCCCAAGTGGTCCATTAATGATTAACCTATCCTGATATAAGTCTCTTGGCCGAACCTTAGATTTTTAGTAATTTAATATCAATTAATAATATAATATTTGTTTTAAGAACTCTTTTATGTCAATTTTGACACTACTCAATAGTTGATTTTTGTGAATATCATAACAGATTGATTACTTAGAAAAAAGTCAATTAAATCAATCCTAATATATCATATTATCCTATTAAATTAGTTTAATTCATTAAAAGTTTCATATTATATTTATTTGGGTATTTATAATATCAATTATATTAATTTTTAACTATTATAGCAATTAATTCATCATCATTGTGTCATAAATAAATTAAATTATTTAATGTCTAAAAATTATAAATAAAATATAATTATGTAGGAAATCATTTTATCTTTCTAATTAATATTTATAATCTAAAATCCAACATATATAACCCTATGTAAAAATTGTTTTTCTAAAAGATATATGCTTGTGTCATTTTTGTATTCATTTTAACTTAATTAAAATAAAGTGTCCCTATCACCTACAAGTGGCACCATGGGGTCCCACAATCGACCCAAAGATGCCTATGGTCGAACATGTATCAACCAATAAGGCTAGGACACGTTTTAGGGAAATTTAGTATTATTATAATATTATTTTTTTAACCCTTATTTACCGGATTTACCCTTAACCATGGTAAATAAAATATTTACCGCAGTAATTATTCAAAATGTCTAAAAATAAAAGTTACCTATTTACACAATTTGAACATCCTGATTCCAAATATGGAATCCATTTTTCTAAATTCAAAACAAAGAAGTGGCAGAAATTAATTTAAAATTATTTCGTGCTGTCAAAACAAAAAGAGTGTTTTTAAGAGATAATAACTACAAAAGATTGACACCTGTTTATGTTCGGTTTAATTGTAAAATTATGTCCAATGACCAAAATTATATTAAATGGTAAAAATATATTCTAAATATACTTTAAAACCACTCAAATTCATAATTTATCACTATTGATTATTTTGATTAAAAAATTTGTTAATAATTAAAATTTAGTAATTTTCACTATTCATCAAAATATGAAAGTTATCCGAAAAGTACCAAAATTTCACCTTAGGCTAAATTTAATACTCCGAATCCAAAATTTAAGTCCATTTTGAGAGATAAAATTTCTAAAATTTTAAAAGGTAGGTATTACTATTCATAACGGCTAGTTTGATTGGTTGTGGTGTGTTAGAACTCGAAGTTGCATATAACACACGATATTGTATTAATCAAAGGAAAGTGTACCGTGGAAGTTTGGGATGTTTCATTTTAAATTTTTTTATGTCCCCATTTAGTCAAAAAGTTTAAAATATTATATTTAAAAAGGTTTCACTATTAAAAGTTGATAAAAGTGCAATACTGAAAATGAATCTGTTCTTGCATTATGTGTAAGAAACTCATAATATGGATTCTAAATTTATAAGGATTATATAAAGTTTAAAATTTAGTTAATACTATTCATAACCCCTTTTGAATGGCTTTTTTTTGGTAAGTCGCGGTGTGATTGAACTCGGTGTTGCGTGTAGTGCAAGTTATTGAATTATTTTGAAGAAATAACACACTATAAAATCTTGGGGTGTTACATTTGGACAACTCAAAAATTAATACATTATAAAAAAATTTAATCCATCATTGGGGTATATATTCATCCAATTCATGTCCTACAACAATTCAATGAATAGAACACCTCTTAGGGGGTAGAAAGTCCTGGTCTCATCACCAATAGACACAATGTGATCCATGGGGTTATAATCTTTTGGATTAATAAAATATAGTATCTTAACTATTTTATTATGTAGTTTTCATTTAATATTGATTCAATCGAATAGGTTTCACATACTAGAAAAACATAACATACTTTGGGAGTTGTTCTAAACTACATACCTGAAGAAAAAATGAATAAGGAAACAAAGACCAAGCATTGAATTAACATGAAATTCAATGATCCCTTATATATAACAATTTATACAACCCATAAACGATGTAATAATTCGATTTTAGAACAATAAAAGAAGAAAAAATCAATTCCAAAAGATAATTACCTAATCTAGATCTATAGATAGATGAATAGATCAATGAAAAAAGGACATGTATTAGAGAAGACTCAATATCCATTAATAGCCTTAAAATTCAAAAATCATAATTTTTTTAATAAGAGGTTAAGAGGTGATTAAAATTGGTTTTTCGAATAGGGTTCTTTATCTTTTAATCTCATACAAACTCAACACTAAAGAGTAGTCAATAGGAACCTCTTACTAAAAGGTTTTGCCTCCAACATGCCTACATAGCTGGTAAGTCCATCAGAAGGATGATTGTATTATTAAGTTAGATGGTGGGTCTCCAATAGAATGAAAAATTTGTATAGACCCACCATATTGATAGTGGACTTCACCTGCTAACCATTGGTTATTTAGTTTCTCCAAACATTCATGCCACCACTAGTTGCTACTTTTTTCTACTAGTCCATCTTCTCTGAGCCCTCGAATTCCATTGAATCATTCATTTTGGAGTATAATGGGGAAAAATATTTTTTTCTATTTGTTTAAAAAACATTGTAAGTTTAAAAAAACATAAATATAAAACCACCAAGATAAAATTAAAACATACAAGTGGTGACTATGTTCAATATTTGGTTCCCCAAAAATCTCGAAATGCAGAAAAACTGGTTTACTACCTAATCCTCAATCTAAATAAATTATGTGGTATCACATGTTATAAAACATTTATATCTAATATTAAATTAATTTTATATTTGTGATTGTTTTATTAATCTTCTAATTTTGTGGTAATAGAAGATAGTATGACTATTCTAACATGGATTTAAGACTAATGTATGAACCCCAAATATCTATTCATGTTTTCTCAATTAGTTATTTATTTCAAACTGTGTATTTGTTTTAGGAAATGTGAGATTTGGATTCAGTGTGGTTAAATGGGTGCATCTTTTTTCCAAATTACATAGCATAGTTTTCAGGGACCATCCTATAATGTATGTTGAAAGCATTTTTTATTGATTAATTTTTAGGGGTTTTTCTTGTACATTGTTAGATTTTGGGATCCAAACAAAAATAAACATATTATTTGGATAAAAAATAAAATGGATTCATGGAATCCCAATTATGGGGTTTTATTAATTTTTAATTTTAAGATACATAAAATTTTTCGATATGCATATTCAGGATGTGTTCCCTCCCTGGACTGAGCATCAAGTTACATATTATCCAATTTTATAAATAAAAAAGTGTGGAATCTAGATACATATATTCTGAATCCTATGAAAGAGATTGTGAAAACCTAGAAACATGTCTCCAAAATTATTTTTTCAATCGTCATTCTCATAAATTTTTGACACTATAGTAAAAAACTATTTTGAATCTAATAATACAATAAAAATTAACCTTTGGGAATCCATAAAATATTTTTCATAATTTAAAATTCTAAATTTTAAGTATATGAGATTAAAAAACACAAATTACATGGAATAATTTTTCCAAAATATAAATTACATATCCTTTAATATATTTTTAACCAAGAAATTCAAAAACAAACAACTTAAAAAACAAATTCCTATTATAAAACTCAATACATTATAGTACACAATGTTGAAATTATTTTCATCCTCAAAACATCAATAATATCACCTCTATAAAATTTAAAAATTATTTCATATGATATAATTTCACCATATAAATAATTCAAATAAAAGGTTAAAATAACTTTTGATATTATTCTCTCATGAAAAAGTCATGTTCCCAAGTGCATTTTTCTAAAAACAAATTCCTATAAATGAATTGTACAAATTGTATTTATTATCAATAAAATTAATTATATTGATGATTTTTTATTTACATGGGATGAATGAATAAAAAGAAATCATGTTATATATATTTATTTCCTCTATAGTTAGATGAAAATCCTCTGAATGGTACTTCTAGATATGATACAAATAGAAACGTCATGAACTCTCTTTGACGTTGTTGGAAGAACATACTGATATGATACTTCACTAATACTCTAACACCTCTAAAGATTTAACAAAACATATATAAATATAGATAGCCTTATCATATGAATTTATTATACATTGGGGTGAAATATTTAAAAACACAAAATCATGAACATAGAAATCTTAATATATCCTCCTCTATTGTGTATAATATTTTTTTGAAATTATATTTTCTTCCTTTATTTCCTAATAATATATATCTGATATGTTAATTTTTCAATAAATCCTGTTGAATTTTCATTGACTCACAAATATAATAAAAATTTATAGGTGATAAGTATAACCATCCATAAAAATTCTAAATTTGTTCTATACTAATGGATGAGTGATTAGTATTATTATTAAAATACTAAACCTAAAAGAAACCTTCCATCCTCAGATACATTAAAGTAAAGATTGAAATATTTCCACATGTTTTTCAAATTCTAAATCATCTAATCAGTCTATTCAACTTTCTATAAGTGGAATGTAGAGATAAGGTATAACCAATTTCCAAAAAAATATTTTATTCTCAACTTCATTAGTGATATAAACTATGTATCATAGAATAAAATAATAATAAATTCAACCCCATGAATATACACTAGATTCTTATATAATATATAACTAAGGTACCCACTGAGTGAAATTCTTTTATCAAAATAACATATTTTAACTACATAAATAAATCAATAATATCCTAGATATCATGAATAAATTTTTATCCCCAAGGAAAATGAGTTATAAAATCCATTTAGATATCATCCCACTTCCATTATAGAATATTCAAGGGATGAAAAAGTCCATTTGGAAAAATATTTCAAACTTTTACCTACTGATTTATAGGAATATAAAATCTTTTACATATTCTTCGACATATTTAGCTAAAAAATGATCCATAAAACATGATAAATATTCACAGGACCTAGATGTATCATTAAAAGTGTGTTATGATTTGAACATAGTTATGTTTTCCCTATTATATGAATTATAAATATCTTCCTATAATGTAATTCATAATGTCTCCATCCTATATCTATTCACCAAGATCATTCACATTGAATATCTGGTCTATTCATGACCTATTTTAGGGTTTAAAAAATATATAAATTATACCTTCATGAAAAATATGGGAATAAACTATCATATGATATAACTATACTAAATCACCAAATACATCCCATAAAAACATCAATTTTTTAGTAAGCTTTTTCATACCCCTATTCTAACTATTTTCTCTAGAAATAAATATGTATGAATTCTTATTAAAAAATTTCATTACCAAATTTCCTTTCATGAAAGTGTATAAAATCATGAAATAATGATCATAGGGAAACTCACCATTATCCAAAACCATAAGATTATATATATCTCTAATAATAAATTAAAAACCAAAATTATTGTCTATAAATACTATATATAATTCTCAAAGAGGGTAGTGTCTTCATAGGTTTAGGGGGATTACAATAGCTGAAAGATCAATGTAATATCTATCATAA
Source organism: Viscum album (assembly GCA_963277665.1). NCBI lineage: Eukaryota > Viridiplantae > Streptophyta > Magnoliopsida > Santalales > Viscaceae > Viscum > Viscum album. The sequence continues at coordinate 1,008,513,753 of OY728126.1, forward strand.
TTACATTAATGTGGAATTAAATTTATTTATTTGTAATATATGGTTTTATTCCCTTTATTACATATGTATATAGTTATTTAGAACATGTATACGTGATTAATACATAATTTTGAAGAGAACTACACACAATATTACGACACCCAAAATCAATTTGTCTAGTTTTATGAGAAAATTATATTCTAACATATTGAATACGTATTGAATATTATATTTTATTTTAAACCTTTATAATATTCCTCCTATTATATTTCATAATCCTCTTATTAGATATATTAACATGGGGACTTACATTAAATAATGGGGGATCTAAAATCCATGTGAGGGGAAGAATTAAAGTAAGAAACATCATAAATGAATCAACCCAAGTAAAAGGGTGGGAATAATTATCACCATCATATCATATACATGGGATCATCATCATAAACATATCGAAATCATTTTTTGAGATATGTATTTTTTTACATTCATTATAATGACACATCATAACATTGTGGAGAAATATAACTATATCTTGTGTATATATAGAATGAAAAAAAACCTATCATGTAGTTCATAAATAATATATGTGTAAACAACTAATTGTATCATGAACATTCGTAATAATATTTAAAACATCCCCCAATAAATTAATGGGATATATAATTTTATTCCCATCCCTTGTATCATAAGTTGTTTATAATCATGCATGATATAGGGAAAGGGAACATTTATCAATCATAAAAATAAAAAAACCTTTGGGAGAAGAATGTGTTTTATAATGATGAATTAAATAATATTTAAATTAATAAATGTTTATGATTAAAAAACATTAATGGAAAATAAAAAATTGTTAATTTGAGGGTTTCATTTATAAATAAAATTCCATAGTTCTTGAAGATGACCAGAATAAACATTAGAATGATCAGGGAGAAGAATTGAAATTAAAGTGTTTATTAATAATAATTGAATCCTGGATAATAAATCATCATAATAAAATCAAATAAATATATTCCTAGAATAATAAAATAGATGAAAAATAAAATAAATTTGGAATATATATTTTAATAATCATTGGAAAAAATGACCAAAGGTAATAAACCCAAAGGAAAAGGATAGAGTTAAGAGTACCCTTATTAAAATAGTAACATAAGTAGAATAAGTTAATCAATATAGAAAACTAACATACATTTAAATATCTACAGTTAAATAAATATTGTATATGTGGACATTAAAATATGTGTAAACAATAATTATAAAATATTTTACTTCAAATACATGAAACATGATCATATGATATTATAATATAAAACAAATCCTCTTACCTTAGGTCCCATTCTGGGTATGTAATTTTTTTTACATCCTCTATAACCAACATATTGTAAGTAAGACATTAATATTGATGTATAATAAATTTATTTGAGTTGTTAATGACCAATGTATCATTGAAATTTACTATTATCATTTTGTTATTTATAATGCGGGTAAATGATGTGTATTATTGGGTTATCCAAAAGACATATTATCACCATAATAAAAATTTATATATTATATATTTATTTTTCATACATAAGTAATAATAATAATACATGATGGTATTTATAACTAATGAATTGAAAATATTCTATTAAGTGTGTAAAAAGACTATTAACTAGAATTTATAAAAGAATGACAGAGTCATAATATATATTTGTTTTAAATTGTTTATAATAATCATAATATATCATAATGTATATATATATATATATTTAATATTTAAAACCCTTCTATAAAGGTGGTGATGCCTAAATAATTTACAACATCCTTGTATGTGGTCAAACAAACTATTAATAAGACATTTTCAAAAGAGGGAGAGATATAATATATGCATTATAATTAGATTAAAATAATTTTATAAAATCTGAATGAAATTTATATTGTCTTAATATATTAAAAATTTATTTATTTCGTATTGGTTTATAGTTTAACTGGAGGATAAAATAATAACCTAATAAAGTTGAAAGGTTAAATGAAGGGATGTAACCTTGATATTATGTAAATGATTTTCTAATAATATTAATGCCACAAAGGATTTTGGTAAGGAAATACCAAAATATATCTTGGGTTATAATGTGGGTTAGGAAGTGATAGTTGGTTAGGAGATATATACCAACCAATTACTTTTATTCATTAATATCACATCTCTTTAGATGAATAATCAATACTTGTAAAAAATACATACATAAGGATCATAACTGTTTAATATATTTAGAGACTATTTAGGTAATTTTATAAATTCATGAAATATCTTAATAATCTCCCATAAAAATATTACCATTTAGCAATCTTTATAGTCATTACCTACTATATCCTTCATTCATAATCTAAGGAAAATAATAAATGAAATGCTGATCTCAGATGATCAGTAAGGGAAAAAAATGTATCATATAAATTGATGATAATATGAAATAATAAAATAAGTATAAGGGTATGATATTATGAATATAGAAAAAATGTTCACACCCAATCTATCATTGATCATAAACATGATCCATGGAATAAAACATTGTAAATTAAAAAAAATGAATCATTACAGTGATAAATCATTATAAAATAATCACAGCCCATAATTTTATGTCATATTAGTGTGGCACAATCATAAGTATAAAAACCATTTCATTTTTCATAGTTTGCATTAGAGATAATAAAATCATAATAGATCAATAATCAAAACATGTTTCCTAATTAATAACATATATGGAATCATTTCTTATTTTCCATTTCATAATGGATCAGACATAATCACCATGATTACAATTCATAATAGTTAAGGAATTTTCACTTGTTTCCTATATTCATTCAATAAAATCAACCTATTCCCCATCATTATCTCATGAGATATAAAAAATTACCTAATTCTCTGGAGGGACTTATAGGTCCCACATATCACATAATGAAAATTATAAATATGTGTTCGACAAGATCTTATATCAATCACCAGATCAAATCCCATAAAAAATAGTGTATCATAAAAAATTATTCATATCAAAACCCATATAAAGGGAACTGGTTTTATAATAATCTAGTGAATTCATTATTGTATAACTCATGTAAAATGAATGAGTTTCATAAACATATCTTCATGATAATCATAAACCATCCATAGAAATAATAAGGATTAAAATAATTGGATCATATCACTATAAAAAATTGGGTGACACCAAAGGATGTTGTTATTGATGAATATAAATTCTATAAAAGGTCATTAAAACATAATTGAGTAAAATAATCTTTTCAGATTGAAAATTTCTTCTTGAAAACTAAAAGTTAATAAATTAAAAAAAATTACTTGAAAAATTAATTCGACACATATATAAGAATCATTAGAACATTGAATATTCGTGATAATGGGGAATTCAATTCATGTAATACATGTTAAAAAAGATTACTTTCTGAATTTTGGTAAAATCAAAAAGGTATTCATTTAGAAGATGGAATGAGGTTTTATTTTAAATTTTTTTAAAAAAAATTAAATCATGTGTAGAAACATATTTCAAAATAAATGGAGTGTACAAAATATGTTATTTCAAACAGTTTTAGAAAACATGGAAATAGATGAGAAAATATTTCCAACTAATAGGAGAAATAAAGATAAATTTTATTTAAAACATTATTTTGGTATTTTTAATCCTTTACGAGTGGAAATGTAAAGGATAAAATGAATTATATTGAAATAAATATATTGTAAAAAATTATATGTTTCATTAAAGGTATATAATAATATATCATCATTGGAATGATATCATAAACAATCCGGATAAACAATGAGATTGTAACATTAATAATTCACCAGTTTGGTATAATTTGAGTCATTATTCCAATTAATGAAAAATATATGTATATATGTATACCGTAAATGTCGTGATAATGATCATAAAATAAATTTATGCGTAGTATATATAGCACTAAAAAGAAAAAATGTTTTTTATATGGAGTGTGTCCCACAAAAATAAATGTGAGAAAAAATCTAATACATCTATGATGATCTTTTAAATCATGATCCCAAATGAAGAATAAAAGAAAAAAAAATTAAATATATTTCAAATACGGATATTCATGATATAATTCTATATTGGGGTAGTATATACACAACCACAATATAAAGTAGTTATGAAATTTTCATAAGTCTCCATTAAATTAATGTGAGACTAAATATATTTCAACATAAGTCTCGACATCCATCTTTCAAGTTAAAAAATATTGTGTTATAAATATAATTTTATAATAAATATTTTATAGAAACAAAATTATATAAAAAATATCATATATTATTTACTTATGACCATTTATTTCCAATTTATTAACAATTCAATTTCGAATCACATTTTGGTTAATAACTGCTTTGTTTTTTGAGTATGTTTTGGTATGGTATTTTCTGTAAAAATATTTTGATCATGGTTACATAATATTAATAATTAAAAAATTATATATATATAATATCATTTAAAAATATATTTATTTAGATTAAAAAATTAATATTAGAAATAGAAAATGAATTAACCAATACATTGGGATGATATGATCTTAGTACGCATGAAATATGTTTCCAGTTTCTCAGTTTATGGAACAAAAGGAATGTAAATGATATATTAAAATTATAGAAACAAAATTATTCCATATATATTACATATTTTTAATAAATATATATTTATTACTTTCTATGTAAATTGTAACTGAAGAAAGAATAACATCACTTCATGAGGAGGTAGTTCGCCGTTTAAATGAGTGATGTTATCATTTTCCCACATAATGAAAAGAAATAATTTTATTCAATATTATAGTTAAAAAATTATAATTATGTAATACATATCACCAAAATATTTTAAATAAATAAATATATCTAGTTTTAAGAGGTGGTTATGGGAAGGAATTATATCACTTCAGTATGTGGTAGTCATTCATAAACATAATCAACGATTTTGTTTAAAACTTGATGGAAGAAAAGATTGACATATTTAATGAAATTAAAATTATATAGGATATATTTATTTTATTATATCATAATGGTTTTGTGATATTTGAAGGATATAGATAAAGAAATAAAATGAAAAGGTAAGGTTAAGGACTATACAAGTTCCTTAGAGAACCCCATTATATTTACACCTAAAGCTTTTATAAGAGGGTTTACTAAGGAAAATAATGATCCTAGGATGTATGAAGGGAATTAAAGATTGTATTTGGATAAATATTTTTTGAAAAATTTGTTTTTAACTGTTAATAATAGAGGATAGTGGTGATAATATATATGTGTTGGTAAAGACATTTTTCGAATTTTAGAAATGAAAAAGGTGTATCCATTATATAAAAACTCCAAAGGGATCCAAAATAGGTCATTATAAAACATTATATTATATAATGCCAAAATAGTTCCATAAAACTATATTTTTAATGCATTATAGGTCATTTTACGTATTATATTTATAGTATAACGCCCAGGTAAACCCGTTTTAACCATAACAAGTGTAATTATTTTTTACTATTTTTACTATTCATTTTGATAAAAAAACTTACCAGTATTATATAATATTAATTATTATGATTAAAAATATTTTTTTTTCAAATTCCATTCATAGATGTAGAAAATTTAAATTTATAATTAAACCCATATACTTGACCAAAAAATTAGTTTTCCCTGGATAAAATTTAATATGTATAAAAGGTTTTGATACCATAGATCAAACTAAAGTTGATTAAAATTAACTAAATGGGATTATAAACTATATTGTGGTAATAATTTTACATTTAATAACATATAAAAATATAATTTATGTTGTAAATTATATAAATGAAATATTATTTTTTTGATACAATCCGTAATTTTTTAATATTTATAGATAAATTAATATTTTCTGAAAATTATCCAAAAAATCACTAAAAGATAATTCTTATAAGATGATTTTAAAAAATAAGTTTTATATTCTCAAATAAATTTTTCAAAATTTGGAAAAATTAGCTTTAGAATTTTTTTACAAAAAAAAATTATTTGAAAAAATATTATTTTCAAAGAATACAAAATTATTTACTAAAAATTCAGTAATTTTTTATCAACATGTTTTATTTTTCTAAATCCATTATAAATAATATTCAATATTTGTTTATTTCTATTCATATATAGTTGTTTAAATTCCATGTTAGAAATTCCTTATTTAAATAATTATATTAATAATATATCATGCTTCGTTAAAACACGATGTTCCATGTAACATAAGCGATTAATGAAATTAAATTTATTTGAAAAGGAAATTAATAATATTTCAGGGTGTTAAATTTACCCCCACCCCCATAAATAAATTTCATCCTCACACATATAAATTTAACTCAATAATCATGGGTATGAAAATTTAATATTCTTCTTGTGGAAAACATACTTCGAAAAAGGGTCCATAAACTATTTGTTGAGAAGAGGGAAAAGAAATTAATAAGTTCATTACATAATTGTGTTCCCAGATTATTAAACATTACTGTGAAGTGAAATTATGGACTTGTAAGAGAAAACTAACACCCAAATACTAATATACATCGATATATAACATGGTCCAGAGAAATTTAATGAAAATAAATCTATAAAACTATAATAGGTGGAATGACCATTCATTCGTTAGAAATGAAATAAAATGTATTACGTTTTAAATTAAAGACACTTTTTCTAATGTCTCAGATTTTTTATGCTAAGATATAATTACTTGATATCATTCAATTTCATAAGAAAACTCGCATACATTGGTGGGGCTTCAACCAATTTCCACTTCATCTCTTACACAATGAAATAAATATGAATTTTCCCTGTCTAATGCACTAAAATATCATATGATCCAAAGATATTGATAATTAATTTATAATATGTATAGTTTTTATGAAAATCAAAATAGTTACTAGATGTTATCTAATATGAATAAATATTCATATGGTGAAATGATGCATTAATCTCTAAAACCTCATCCAATGTTCAAATTAAACCATTCCATAAATTTTTTAACCTTATGAACATTCCAAAAATTCAAAATTTATAAATAAGATCACTAAATTTACCAAAATAAATCAAAAATTAATCCCCAAAATATCATTATGTATAACATATTGGTCATAATCAAAATATGGTAATACCATGATCATATATTCTCCCAAATATTTATAATAACAATAATGACCATAAAACCTAAATAAAAACATTCATGTTTCTTCATTCTATTAAATAAAACCATATATTATTGAATATATTCCATAAATCCTAAAAATATTATACTCTACCAATGATAGTGTAAACCACTTTTTCAAGAAGTAAATAATTAGTTTTGAGGACACCAATACAATATAATTTATTTTATCCTTATCAATTATCTCATTATTCAAACTATACACCATTAATTCAACAGTAAGAACATATTTTCGTTTATATTCACTAAATCAATTTTTTCAAAAAAATATCACATTTCAAATAAAACAAATTTCTAGGTTATCAGTATTATTAAAAAAATAATTGAAAATCATTAACGGAAAACTTATTGTAAACTATAATTATAAATTTGTTGATTCATATAAAAATTATTTAATTCAAATATATAAACACTTCAATAATTCCACTTCATTCTTAATCCTTTAAATTGGATTCACTATCTTATTCATCAATAACCTATTCCTTTTATATACCATTTTTAGCGTCTTTATCATCAATAGAAAATCCATAACTCATAAAACATTATTGTTCACCTTCAGGGGATTTCTCTATAACAAAAATATTTTTAGAATACCCATACTATACAATTTTAATGCATTCAATTGTTGATTATTCCATAGGAAAACTGTTATTCTCATCCATTGTAGTAACTGGAATTGAAATGTTTTTCCTTGAAATTACTTACTCTATTCCATTATTCTCTTTAAATAAATCATATTTTCATTCCATTAATACATACAAATAATTGGTTCTTTGCACATACTAAATATATAGAAAACATAATCATCTTCCCCATATGGACTCCAGCACCTGAGCTCTCCGGGAAGTCTATCCTTCTATTCTTTGGTGAGTCTGAGAGTTAGTTATGGTAAAATTAGTTATTTATATATCCAAATAAATTATTAGGAATAATCAGAATATCATTCACTATAATAATCGCCCTTTTGAGTTTCTCATTAAAAACAATTCGATCACATTCAATATTAAAATAGTTCCTTTTTCTTCTTACCATTTGACAAAACAAAATTGCATTATTGGAGTAACAATTTTCAAAGTGGGAAACAATTTAACCATGAAAAAATATTTATAAGGTGTAAAAATTATGGAACCTTCTTTTTTAATCTATGAATCATTGGGATTAACGTAGTTCATCAATGATCACCTTCTTTTCAAATCCTTTATAATGGTACATAAATTGACTGTGACTTTGCAAATAATATCCCCCAGGACTCTTAAATCTGGTTTTTAGATAGGAAAATTTTCATGCACCTGGTGATGATTGAGTATAACTCAATGAGACATTTCTGAGTTATTATCCCTAAGTACAACTATTCAAACACAACATCCACTTATAGTGTTTGGATAGGGATATAATTCATTAGAAACCACTCATTCTATCTATCACCAAAATTCCATAACATTTTCCTATATATTGATTTATCCTTATACTTATCCATTGACATATCATTAGGAATATTCAAATATATATCATTAGAAATATCCAAAGTTATAATAGTAAATATTTTTTTGTCTTTGTTCTCCAAGGATTAAATAAACTATTCTCTAATACCAACTATATTGATCCAGCACTTTCATACATAAATATTATATCTTTTTATATGAATATTCAGTACATCTCACAAAAATACACCAAATGATCTTAAATTTTTAGTGTCTTTATAGACTAGTCACACTCTCTTTTATCCTGGGGAAAGGAAACATAACAAATAGTGAGGTCAGATGATAAATAATGGAATTCATGAAAGATACCAATCGATGATCATATGAATGTATAAGATAAGTATAATAGTATGATATTTTGAATATAACATAGAATGTTCACACCCAATATATCATGGATCATATGCATGATCCAGGGAATAAAACATTATTATTTTCAAATAAATGAACCATAAGAGTGATAAATAATCATAACTCAATCACGAACCATAAGACTATGCCATATAAGTGTGGCACCATCATAATTATATTAACTATTTCACATGTCACGCATAACATATGATTCCATAAAATCATAATGAAATAGAAATCAATACTTATTTCTCATTTCATTATGGAACAGGAATCATCACCTTTTTCCTATTACATAAAGGATTAGGAATCATAATTTTTTCCCATTTCATACTTTTTGAGGCATAATCACCAGTTTCCCAACATATATCAAGCACATCGACCAATTTCCAATCATTATATCATTATATATAAAACTTTGACCATTAAATTTGAGGGAGATATAGGTACCACCAATCTTATAATGAAGATCATTCATATTTTTTCCAAAAGATCCTAAAATAGTCAATATATAATCATATAATAAAATAAAAGTGTTTCATAACCATTTCATCAGAGTATAATTCATATATAAAGAATGAGTCTCATATTCATCTCATAAATTCATCATAGCATAATCCATGGAAAAAGAAAGGGTTTTATAAATATATATTCATAATAATCATAATTAATCTTGTGAAATAATAATTATTTTATAATAAAATCATATAACTATTAAAACATATGCAAAACCAATGGTTTTTTCCATTGATGAATAAAATTTCTATAAAGGATCATTAAACTTTTCTTGAGGAATATAATGATTTCACTTAAAAAAATTTCAAAACTAAAATATAAAAACATATTTTCAAAATATTTTTATTTGAAAATATCCTTTTAAACTAATATATTAATCTTTAAAACATTATTTGGTCCCAATTATTGAAAAGTTGGTGTCTGTCGACAATGTTAAGACACCTATTACTTTCCTTAATTTAGAAAAAAAACAAAAGGGCCTTGATTGGAAAACAACATGATGATTATTTTAAACAATTTATTAAAAATATAAAAAGGGTGAAAATATCTATAAATTTTTTTTAGCGTAGTAATAATATTATTTTAAACATTTTTAGTAAACATGGTCTTCGAAGAAAATAGATTTTTGAGTAGATAGGGAAATAAAGATTATTTTTATAAAAGATTATTTTGATATATTTAATATTTTTGGAGAATAGAATTAAAAGAAAAAAATTTATTCTCATTAAAAAAATAGATATGAAAATTAATTATTTTCTATAAAGGTATATAATAAGATATCATCATTGGAATCATATCAAAAAAATCTTAATAAAAAATGAGACTCTAAAATTAAACATTTACCACATTGAAATCTTTTGAATCGTAATTACCCTGAAAGAAAAAAATATGGATATTTATATACCATAATTATCATTATACTGATAATCTTATACATTAATATTTGTTATATAAATCACCCAAAAGAAACAAGTGGTGAATAATCAATGCACCCCAAAAATATAAAAGTGTGAAAAAAATCCCGTACATATTTGGTAATCTTTTGAATCATGAGACTTCATAAATAATAACAACAAATGAAACATTAAATATTAGTAAAATAAGGATATTCATTTTATATCACGTCCAATTTTAAGTATATACATAAAATATAATAAATAAGTTGTGAATTTGGAATAAGTCTCCCAGAAATAAAAGTGATCCCAGAAATCCATTACATTATGTCTCAATATCTATTGTACATGTCTGAACATCAAATATAATAAATATTTTTTATCATAAAAATATTAAATAATAATAAATATATATCATAACATATGTTATTTAATTATTACCTTTTATTACCTATTTTTTAATAATTCCTTCTTACATTCACATTTCGAGAAATAACTACTTCATTTATCATGTATGATTCAGTTTCGTATTTACGATAGTTATATTTTGATCGTTTTTCAATAATATAAATAATATAAATCATGAAATAAATAAATCAACAATTCAATATATTTTGATATAGAAAAATCCTTTAATGTTTGATAAATAAAAAATTTACATTGTTCATTGAAATTGTAGGTCATATGTACATGTGAACATTATTTCCATTTTCATGAGATATGAAAACAAATATTTAATATATTAACCATAAATCATACTTATAATTCCATATATATTACATATTTTTATAAAACATATCATTATTTATTTTTATGTATAGTGTAAGTATAGAACGAGTTACACCACTTCGTGAGGTGATAGTCTATCGTACACACGAGTGACATTATTGTATTCCCACAGAATAAAAATTAAGAATATATTTGTGATGATATAATTTAATATGTATAATAATTTCATAAATATCATATAAATATTTTAAATTAAACATTATATCCATCCCTGAGAGTTTGTGGTGGAAAATTAATTACATTGGTTCTTGAGATAGTAGTTCATCCTACACATAATCGACAGTTTTGTTTCCCACATAATGGAAGAGGAGATATATGTATGTAATTAAATTAACATAATCATATATATATATATGTTGGTGGTTATTATGTTATTATATAAGTATATTTGATGAATATTTTTATGAGTTATAGAAAATAAACAAAATGGAAACGCATGGTTTTGGACATCACCTCTACTTTCGAGAACCCCTTTTTGTTTACACATAAACTCTTTATATAAGGGTTTCATAATAAAAATATTTCCTCTAATACATGGTTTGGGAATCCATTCATTTTTATGATATTTTAATTGATAAAAAAATTTATATGTTAAAAGTATAGGAGTGGGGTAGAATTTCATAACTGGAGGAGAGGACACCCTTGGAATTTTAAAAAAGAAAAAGTCATACCCATGTTATAAACATGAAAAAATACTAAAAAAGATCATTACTCAACCCTAGATGATATAGTATCAAAACATTTCCATCCAATGTGATTTGGAAATTTTTCGATTCTATTTTACCATTTATATTTTTAGTTTAACCCCTAGTAAACTCGTTTTAAACATAACTATGGTCATTAATTTTTACTATTTTTAATATTCATAATGATAAAAAATAATTTTATTATGCTATAGAATAATAATTATTCTAATTCAAAATATTTAATCTAAAATTAAAAATTCCATAAATAATACTAAGAAATTTGAATTTAAAATTATATCTACATACACAATGAAAACGTTGTTTTACAAAGAGAAATTTTCTAAAAGAATAGAATGTATTAATAGAAAAATTAAAAATGAAATTTATACCGGTGATCTACATTGGAATAATAAATATATAATTTTACTAATTATACTTTTAATATTATTTTAAAATAAAAATGGATCTTCTAGATTCATTAAATAAAAGGTAGTTATTTATAAATATTTTTATTCTTCACTATTAATAAAGAAATTAATCATTTCATAAAATTATGAAAAACTAATTCCTATATAATATTTATAGGTATGTTTTAAAAATTTAGTTTATATTTTCAAATAAATACTTTGAGGCTGTCAAAAGTTATATTTTATATTTTTTCATGACATGAAATAAAAACATTTTTTGAGAAAATATTATTTTCAAAACATATAAAGACAACTAAAAATTAACTACATTATTATCAGTATGTTTTCTTTATATAAAATAATTCCACATAATTTTTAATATTAATTAATCCTTATTTAAAAAATAATGTTTAATGCTTAGGTTATAAAGGTAATGTTTAAATATTAATATTAATAGTATATCACGGTTCGTTAAAACTCAGTATTTTATATAACACAAGCTGTTGAAAATTAAATTTATTTGAAAAAAAAATCATAAAATATAATGGTGTTACAATATAAGAAAATGGATTTAGTTGAGTCTTTTTTTCTACACTGGTGAGAGGTTGTATTCATAATTTATTAGGTGGTATTTTTTTAATCCTAATGAATACGATATTATTCCAAAAGTAAAACATGAAATATTTATCTTCTTTAACATTATAGATTATATTTGACAAAACATATATGTTTATAGGTCTTTAAAAACATTCATATCACTAAATATTTTAGATTATGAAAAAAGAAAGAAGACAAAAATTAATTTTTTTAATTTATACATTAACTTTTAGATATTAGAAAATAATATGTACGTTTTATATTTTAATTTATTGTTTTCAAATGGATTATTTGTCTTATTAAATATAATTTTTTTCTATCATACAATTTTATAATTAATTAAGTAATTATAACATCATGAATAATTAATTTAAAAAATATTATTCAGTTACTAACTATCTTTTCTCTATTTATTTTAATATTGATGTTCTTCTAGAAAAATATCAAATAAAATTATTATACTATTTCAATGTAGTGTTTCCAAAAAATATATTCATTTTATAAACATAATTTACAATCTTATGAAATTTTTGTACTTAAAAATAACATTAAAATTTGTCAGTATTTCTAAAATATTTTTAAATACACTTTACTATCATCTCAACTTATACTCTATTTGATTTTTCTAAAATTAATAATTGTTTTATTTTTTTTAAATATATATTTTTTATTATATTAGTCATTTTAAATATTATTTACAAGTCAATTTTTTATTTTAATAGCTAGGTTACAATTATGACTCTCATAATATTTTAATAATATTCAGGTTGACTAGTCTAAATATAATATTTGATTTATAATTATTTTAAATACCATTTATTTCATTCGTTCATCATTAAATAATTTTGTCAAAATGTTCTATATATTCTTCACAAAACCTCAACCATATTTAATTTTTTTTTCCATTGTATAATGTTTTTCATGACTGTGAAAACTCATTGAGAACATGAAATTCCATAATTTCGAATTCTAATTCTCTTATTTATTTTTTTTTCTTATTCAATTGTAATACTTGTAATTTTATGGAGTATTTTTATTCTATTTATGTGATGTTGTATATTAATAAGACAATTATTTTAATATATGTTTCTTGTTTTTTAATTTATATTGTATGCATAAATGTGTAAAAACATATTTAGAATCATAGTTTCTAATACAAAAGTATGGGTAATTATATTTATCCCATTTAGAAATTTCATACATGAAATTTCAACTCATATCCTCAATTTAGAATAAATTGGGTTACTTCTACTTCATTACATGCTCAAGCTCTCATGGTGGTTCATCTTACATTTTTTCAAAAGTAGTTTTTCATTATGATTTATCTTAATCCCTAGATTTTTGTCTCTATGGTCTGTGATCATCCCATGATGCTCCTAAAAAGAGATATGGTTAAACAATTTTAGAAATTAAGTATTAATTACAGGTGATGGATAATGTATTTAATCCCTTAGGAAACTCTTTTGAAACAAATAATGCACTTGAATAATTTTTTGTGAATTTTCCATTCAATAATACATGGATCCTATATAATCAATTATTTCAAAGTGGCCAATGACCCCATTATTGATCATTACTTTCATTAAAAATAACATTACACTATTTTAGGGAGATATTCAAAGTAACACATTATATCTACGATAGAACTTGATGTCTCTTAAATGATCATTAACATAATATTTTTATTATATTTTAGAATCATTAATGTTTTGATTAAAAAATAGTATCTTATCTTTCATTTAAATCATAAATTCATGTCCAAAAAAACTTCATTAAACAACATTATCCAAATAAATTGTAGTTATATATCTCTTACAATATATAGCCTCAAATTTTTCAATATGAATAACATAGTGTTAAATATTATTTTATAAGGACATAAAAATTAAAATATAATTATTTAAAACTAATTCATAGAACATTGAGGAGGCCTTCAATATATCTTCATGATTCTAAATGGTCCTTTCATATTGAGAATAAGTCTGGTGGTGAGAGGACCTATTGAAAAACCACTCTCTGATCAAGTAAAATTGAATAATCATATATAAATAATAATTAATCCATGGATCTCAATAACATATGATAAAATTTTTTTCCCCATGTTGACACTATACCTCCATGAAATATATCATCGAAATTTGGTTGAGTGAGAAATCAATCTAAATAGAGATTATCTGAGAAATATTAGTGATTTGATCTACCAAAATCCATATAAAATTGCTTCCTCTATGTTTATTTTAAAATAACTGTGAAAAAGTAAATGAAGATGTTATAATATTTTAATTTTTTGTGAATAATTTCTTCCTCATCCCATTGAGTTTTTTATAAATTGTGTTAGATTACTAAGATACCAAAAACATTGACGTTTACTCAATAATCTTTTTATTCTTGATTTCCCACCAGAAGTGATTTAAAATATCTTTTTACAACATAGTACTTTTTAGGTGGATGTGGAATGATGAGAAATATGTATCATCCAAAAAAATCCTTCATTATATATAGTTAATATGTTATTAAGAATCTATATTCAAAAAACTTATTTCATTATTTTTCAATATTTAACTCATGAAACATTCCTTCCATGTTTTCTATAATTTTATTTTGAATCCCTAGATCTGCCACTTTTTTATACTTGATTTTATATTTTATAGATGGTTGTAAAATCATTTATGAATAGTGGTATGTACTCCCTACATTTATTATTTCTAGATACATTCTTTTAATGTCCACAAATACAGGTTACTTTTCAATCCACATCATGGATTTGATAGTGGGTTATTTTTTTCTATGATCATTAAATACCTTATTCGACTTTCTATAATATTAATGTATTGAGAATTCAAAATCATTCATTAACTCCAACCATATTCAATAACAGATGTTTAGATCATTCTATATGAATATATATTTTAAAATTATTTGATTAGAATATAAGTAACACTTATATTTGTAAATTTAGTGTGTACAAATATTTAATGCAAAGATCAAAATTATTATCCCTACATCATTCATCATGTAGCTCAATAAATGTATATCCAATCATTGTATGGAATAGGGTATAAAATTATAAATTTACATGAGTAAAAAACACAAAAAATTATTTAATGTATCACTATCTATCAAAAACCAATATCTACATACGGGTAGTGTGAGTATTGGTCTATTGATTAAACTCATATTTATCTCCTCAAAGAACTATTAAATTTATCCCACGTAGACATACGTGACACCCATATTTGTAACATAGTTAGTGTTATTGATAATGATGTGAAATTTATCACAAATTATCATTATTACCTTTCTTATTTATGAAAATTATGGACATATGGAAAATTTTTCATTCATGTCCATTTAATTGTTTCCTTTTTCATTAAAGTATATATTATAATGTGCATTATTTTTTATGAGGTATGGATCTTTTAATATTTGGTTTAACCCTTTCCTTTTAAACATGAAATGTGGCAATATACCATGTATTGGTTTAGGAGAATATGAGGCTCATTTAGATCCTAGATCTCTATAATTTGAAAATCAATCTTAATCCACATGGTTAGTATAGGGTTAGTGATAACCGTGAGAATAAACTGTATTGGTGCTACAGTGAATTATTGAGGGGTGCATAGTTTTTTACACCATGAACCACATCTTGTAAGGATATGCAGTGTTCTCTAGTGTATCAAAGGCAGCCACATAGAATTCCATAACCATTCACCAAGAGACACATAGTTAATTCTACATAACCATTATAGATGCATGGTTAGGTTAATGATTTGAAAAACCATGCAGCAAAACTAGCCACCACTTTAAAAGATGTGTAAAATGACCATTTTATCATTTTTTTTTATAAAAATCCAAAACAATTATTTTGATTTATTTTTTATCTAGTAGTCACCCATGTCAGAAGCTCATCTACCTTTCTTCCATATTTTTTCATCCTCCAACACCATTTTTTCTCATATTTCCTGAATTTCTGTCATGTTGGATACATATCAATAATAGATTCAACTATATTCCTTACTTCTTTATCTTTATCTCTTGAATATTATTTAAAGGTATGATTTTATACCCAATATTCAGGGAATTTTTATAATTTTCCAATTTCATCAATTTTACCTTAAATTAAAGGAATCAAACTTATGATGACTCATCTAGTACAATATGGTATGTGGTATAGTATTTAACCCAAATGTCTTGTCACTTTATATCATTCCCTATAATGCTATATGCCATACCTTCTATGTGAATCCCCAAATAATGATATCTTAATTAAATTATTTTATATTTCTATACCTTGAGGTTTTCTAGAAACAATAAAAATGAACATCAATGGTTAACACATTGAAAAAAATCTTACCCTTAGGGTGTGTTTCCTTTAGCAACTGACATCCTTCTTCCATGAAATTAAATTTAACCACCAAACTAAGTGCGTTGGGGTTGTATTTTATGAATAAGGTGTATCTAGATTAAGATAAGGGGAAATGATAAAACATTTTTGTTGTATATTATCTTATTGTTTATATATTGAGTGTATACATGTAATCAATTGACCAAGTTTAATTAAAATAGTTGTTTAAATTGGATGACTTAAACATTGTCGATGAACACTATTTTTTTCATGAGGAGGGTAATATGAGGGTTTAGATTTTAAATACCATTCATGGGATCATCAATCATAATAATTTAATGGTTTTAAATGATCAATAATACACTAAGAGTGATATATAGGTTCCTTATAGAACACCTTTTATGTAATGACCAAGGGATGTCATTATGCAAACAATGAGGGATACCTGGTTCCTGAGTAGATTTCCTAGGATGGGATTGGTGGGAATTGTTGATATACCATTCCATGAGTGACACTCAATTACCTATGTGTTATACTATAAATGAAAATAGTGGGTTATTCCATGTACCTTTCTTGAATTGATAATTGGGTAACTCATGTGGAACACATTGGACAGACTACTACAACAATGGGTTTTCATATTACTTAGGGAGAAACACTTGGTTTCATTTTTACAGAATGCCTTGTGTTTTCTCAGGATTGAAATTAATTAAATTAACTAATGTGTTTTATAAGAAAAATAATTTTCTTAGAGACTACCTATTGTTTACATACAAGATATTCTAGATCTACTTTATTCCTAGGATAACCCTCTTAGAAAAATGTTTTGGCCCCTTGGGATTACACCTCAGTCCTAGACTATTGTTATTATTATTATTATTATATATATATATATATATGCACATATGTGTCCATATTTATATGAGGTATACATATGAATACCTTTATATAAATAAATATTTATGCAGGGTGACACATGTGGAGTGACATTCGGCTTAGGCTGAAGCTGGTAGTGCCAGTCGGGTATCCCATGAAAAACTCATCCTGATGTGTTTTATTTATTTACTATATTAAATTTTTTTATTATATGTACACTCATTATTTTATTTAAAAATACTATATAGTCTTAGAAACCATTTTTGGTGGCCTATTGAGTATGGATCGCACAATATTTGGGCCATCACTGGGTACCTAAATAGACATTATAGATTTACTTTAGGATAAAGGAATGCATCCATATTTGGACTCCTGGTCTTCAATTGAAGGATCGATCATGGAGAAGAGGGAAGAGATTTTGATTATGATTCTACTTGAGATAGTTTTTAGTCTTTTTCATTTTTTATAGCATGATGAATATGTATGTACCCATGTAACATTTTTTATACCATCATGAAATGATTAACATATTTTACATGATATTGATTATATTTATTCTTATTTACTTTATCTAGATGATTTAGTTTTTCCATTTTTGGTATTTTATTTTAGTTTTAACTACATATTATAATTTTATACCATTATTATACACTCTAATAATGATGGTATAGTCTCCTCACTATACCATCATAAACCATCACTACCAGTTGGAAGCCTCTAGTATATGGGGTGGCATGCATGAGGCGATGTGATCAACAGGTTCTGTTACTATTGATGATTGAGTCTGGATGGCATGTTGAAAATGGTATCGGATAATCATTTTTTGTCTTAAATTTTTTTTATTAGAAAAGAGAGGTGGAATGATTTTGAATTTCGTAATGATCATCTTATTTTTATTAAAAAAAATTCATATAATGTAAATTCAATTTACATGGGTTGGGACATGTTGTGACAGATTATTCATATTATATTTGTATTTATTTCAAATTTTGGTGATGGACATGATTTTTTGTTATATTATTATTATTATTATAGATTTATTTTTTCCCATGGATTGGTAAGGCAAGGGTATTTATGATCCCTCATTATAAGAAACAGAGGATTCATATGTCATCCATTTTCCATGACATATTTATATTACTGTAAGTATTGGATACTACATATTACAGGTTCCTATATTGTGATATTTTATGGTCTGCTAAATTTTCATTCTGATATGAAATAATTGGATTAATTATAGAGACTATGTTAACCAAAATGGTGTTTTCTGGTATAAATTGACTATTCGACCTTAATTAACCAAGTATTCCATGATTGAACCGTAGACTACTTGTCACATAAACTAAGATGTTAATATATTTGGTTACATGAATTCTAAGTAAAATTTATTAAGAATGTAGATCTATAAATTAGGAATGTTAATTGTTAAATGAAATCATTTTATATGACCTAATACATCTTGATTCTGGATGTAAGAGTCAATTCATAGTTAAATGACATGTCAATTGAAACTTATAATGATTATACCTTTATAAATTATGAATGGTGAATCATCTGACTAAATTTTTATTTGTATATATATGTATACATATGAATGGGCATAAACATAAATTTATTTAAATTATGAAATAAAATTGTCACTGGTAAATAGGTATGCCAATTGCAACATAGAGGTTTTCTTACTATATACTTCCAAATAGAAACTCCATATATAAAAACCTATTATATATTATGTGATACCTTTACCCGGACTGGAAGTTCATAATGGGATATAGGAAGTGTATCTTATGACCATTAAGATATTACATAGCATATAAACATTGGATTAGGATATGTCATTGGGGTGTTACTTTTATATAGGATGGATTGTATCTATCCATCCATATTATTTGTGATCCTATTTGTTTATTAACATTATATGGTAGTTTGTTCATCACGGGATATTGTTGTTGACCCTCGTAGACTATATCAGGGATGCATAACTACTCTAGAGTGACCAACCCATTTTATGGGTAAGTCATTCCATTCAAGGAAACTCGATCATGGGCTTAGTTCCTCGCCTTTTACACTTATTCTATGATGTATTGTCATGTCTGGATGATATGGTCTGGAATCGATGTCTGATCATCCATCATTTCTAATATTTTACAATATATATCTTTTGTTTTAATGGGGTTAAAGGATCATTTTGATGTTAGAGTAAGTGTGTGTGCTTGATCCGGTCCTCCATATATTTCCTGTGGATATTGGTAGTTCCCTTGTGCTGGGAAAGAGGAATGAGTATGCCACTGGTTGTATTCTCTGTTTGACACAATATTTGTCTGGGGGAATTCATATTTACAGGAAATAATTTGTATCTACCTGCTTGCCTATGTATTTGTCTAATGGGATTTGTATGCTTCCGCAGGAATATGACTATTCTCATATTCACTTTCCTCCCTGTTGGGATAGTGGTCTTGGTGCATATCAATATGTATGTGTGACTTCCTATATATGGTTTCCATCCTATTTATATGAAGATATTTCTACTCATCGGTAGATATTTTCATCTTCATGTAATTCGATGCTCCGTCTATATGGTGGGATGCGGGAGCACTAGCAGTAATGTGCACATTCTCATATCTTGAGACACTATTACTCTGGTGGTATTTAGTGGAGGGCGGAGTTTTATGTCTACCCATTGAACATCTTCGTGTTTATATGGAGGAGTTCTTCTTCAAGAATCAGGGAGATGGGTTTTTCGTGATTGTATGTTTGCCTCTCTCAGTGGGTGGCTCAAGGGGCCCGTATCCTTTGGACTTCTGCAGTAGACCTTAGCATAATATCATTTTCAAAGTGAGGTTACTTGGAAACCCATTGTTGGGGAGATGCTCTCTATAAGGGGTAAGTGAGTAAGACCCATATGTAGCTGGGTTGAAGTCACTATAATTGACTTCATCTACCTCCTTGGGATAAGCGAGGTACGCATTATCACGTTCCAATGTTAAGATTCCAAAATTGTTTGAGACGACCACCGGGGCCACCATGTGTTGGGGTGCCATTCAAGCATGTGGAGGTAGTTGGAGATCTTTTGCATATTAGATGGATTGTCTTTCAACCTACACTTTAGGAAGAGTATCTTTTTCATGGTACACTCTAATCAGAGTGTTGGATACCCAATTTTAAAGGTCTTGGGTGGGAGAGGGGGTTTTACTCTTCATCGAGGTCCTGGTGGCCATTGGTATTACTGAGGTGCATGTCGGATATGGATGTCGAGATTCCATTTGGATCGAATATATCTCTATAAAATTGAAATATATATATGACATATACAGACAACCAAAACCCACCATAGAAGCATCTCTTGATCATATTCATAATTGATTATTGAAATTATCCCCCATCCTTTTTATGAGGTGAAGGAGCTTGTGTGGGGTGAAACCACCACCTTGGATGAGGATTCACATTGGGTTCACCATTTTTTCCTCGACCTGAGGTGGCATGTTTGGGGAAATAAAAAATGGTCCGGCATGTGACTAGTAATTGTCTATTATTTTTGAAACTTTCACATCACCATTATCATTCTCATCTGATCAATGTTGTTTCCTTTAGGGGGAACTAGAGTGGCCACATAGGTATTGGTCAATTTATCCCCTTTTTCATTATCAAGGAGGTGCCATAGTAGAATGGTACTCATGGGAAATTTCAGGGGGTTAAGTGTTTGTGAAATAGGTCTTCCTAGGATATGATTTCCTCATATGGTATCTAAAATGTTTATTATTGGAGCCAGAAACATTCAACTGCCTTGGTATCCATGAATCATGGACCATATTTCCAAAGTAATATTCTTACTGGATGAAAATTTGGCCAACGACAAATAGTAAATCCATTGGTCGAGAGGATGGGAGGTCAGTCTCATCACACCCTTTTTGGGAGAATTAATTCCTACTCTGGGACTCTTTTATAGATTTAATCCATGTTCATATGTTCGTGAATCCTTGGTTCATTATTGAAGAGTGTGTCTGAGGTTTACTCTTGGGTTTGTAGAATCAATCATGTATATGCATGGATTTGATTATATGAAAGAAATTATAACTCAATATATTTAATGAGTCACTCTGGAGTTTATCGTCACCCAAGAGGGAAAGAGTATGGTTTGATGTTGGGGTTGGATCAGTAATGTAGGATTCTTACATATCCTTAATAGAGGAAAAAAATCCCACCGAGTTTGGTAGTTGGGAATTACACTTACGAGGAATCCCTTAAGAATTTGGGGGAACATTTTATCAGGGAAGAATTCTCAAGAGAATGTCCTATGAGATCAGTCTGTGGATAGTAATCCTACAAATACCACTTCTGGTGGGAATTAGAGTTATGTGAGTTCATTTAGTGTGCATATTATGCTTGGATGATTCCAATTTTTTTGGTCCATGATGAGGATATCAACTCATAAAAAATTTAATGTTTTGTTGGGGATTTCATATAAGAGGATTCCCATGTTTTGGGAATATGTGGACATCATGATCACCCCAAACCCTTAATCCCATGTGAGTCATGATCGGGGTTAGAAATAATAGAAGGTATAAGATCTGAAGTTCACGTGTCCAGTATCATCTTCTGGTGTATGGTACTAGAGCTAGGAGAGAGATTGTGGTGATTCAAACATGAAACCCTCATCCTTTTTTATATCCAAGATAGTCAAATCTTGATGATATATCCAGACATTTCTTGAGATAAGTTCAATAAGGTTAATATTGAAGCCTCTCACAATATTCTAGGGGCTTACCTCAGGAGGATTTACCATTTACGTGTTTTGGGAAAGGGGAGTAGCATCATCCCTAGTCATAGGGAAAGGAATTAGTGACATGTTTACTTGTCACTAGAACTTATTGAAGGGAAATACTAGTGTTTACCCCTCAACCCAAGTACAGGGAGGTTCATGTGGGCATCCCAAAGCTGGTCGTAGAGTCACCTTGGTAATGTAGACTTAGAGACATTCTAGGGGTTGAAACAGGTGTGGGGTAGCCTTCGTGACTCTGCATATCATAGGTATGTTGATTTATAAAGGTGTACGGGTCCCCCCAATGAATTGACCATACAGGTCAGGTGGATTTGGATGAGGCTTTGGCCTAATCCTAGTGGACCAGTTTGTGGAGGAGGAATGGGGAATTGGACGGTAATGGAGGGGTATGATTGGATCCGGAGGGAAGGACACCTGAATACACCCCATTCCATATGTTGTTTTCTCATGAGGGGGGGAGGGGGAAGCCCTGTATAGAGTAATGTATTGTGGGTAGAGGGGTCTTCTGTGTATTGATGTGGTATGTGGACATAGGCATGAACCACCTTATACCATATTGGTATGCGGTCCTGGATGTGGTTCTCCACATTGCTCTCAGTTTCATCTGCATACTGATGCAGTAACCAGCGCAAGGATTGATCTTCATAGTGATGTGCTTTGTGGAGCGCTTAATTGAATAATGGTCTAAGAGCATGTGGTTTGTGTGGAATTCATCCATGATGGATTTATGGTTCTTGATTTCAGAAATTAGGTTTTAGGTTCACCAATTATTATTATGTTCTTTCTTTGTGTGGTTTGTGGTGGGTTATAACTATATGAAATTGGTTCATGGTTCATACTTTGACTATGATTCAAAACTGATGTTGAAATCTTATTTATATCCAAACTCTCTCTTTTATCCTCTAAGGTATCCTTCGTGAACTCTTCTATCTATCTTCCCTTCCTTCACCTCGTGTGCTCATTATACTCTTTCTTTTCAATTACCCTTTTTATAATTTTATAGAACACTGAAGAAATGATATATGTTGGTATGTGGAACCATTTGTGGAATCCCATGAAGATATATCTCAACATGTGTAAGACTCAATCAATCAGGGGTTGTAGAGGTTGTGGTTCACGAGACAAGGTTCGTAGAACCCTGCCAGGTTGCTTCGTTTGTGAACTATATAGATTGCATGATGGTATGAAGAAAGAATTTTTACATTCAATTTCACCAATGACATGGTTCGCAGTGTCATGGGTCTGATGTCCATTTCCCCATAGGCCATTTCCTCATGGTTCTTTCCTCATACCGATGGTTTTGGGTTCAGGTTCCCCACGAAACTTTCCTGGTGATGGTATGTGGTACACTAAAACTCTTGCAAAATTTGATTTATTCATCTTTATTCTCAAATTTAAAATCCAAATTTCAACCATTTATCATAATGGACCTATAGGAATGATTTATTCCCTTTTCAAAGTACTTGTGGTATTATTTACTTCCCTTTGAAAAAAAATTAGTAACCTACAGTGGTTATATTTAATTTGACATTTATATCGAATATAATGGTTTTTTATTGATAATATTTGACATGGGGGATTAGTTATGGGATTTATTGTTTTCTATGTTCTATCATAAAGATATGAATTATTGTATTTTTATTATTGGGAATGTATTATTATAATTTTAGTACTTATCACTCGAAGTAGGTTAACATTATATTTTTGTTGTAATTTGACTGTTAATAAATCTAATAAACATTAAGTTTTATAATGATAAATATTTTATAATTTTCTCCTAGTAAGTAATATATTTATTTTTTATGGGTTTAATTTTCTTTAATACTTTGTTTGTTTTATAGGTTTATTTTGGTTTTACATCATGTCATAGAATGGTTCAATCTATTGATTTCATTGTCTGAATTTGATTATTCTATTCTTATTTTAGATTTCAAAAATGAATTGATTGAGTAATTTCACATTATTCATGTTTTAAAAAATATTTCATGGATTTTATTTTTGTTCCTGAAATCAGGTAGAAATTTCCAACTGTGGTTCATTTGACCTCTTAAGGTATTGGAGAAAAATAATTATTTTGAAAATTACTCAACACTTTTACCCTAATTGATGTTAATTAATGATATGTTTGATGTATCTTATCCTTGCAAGTATCATTAAAATTAATCTCTTATGATTTTTTTTCATGAACATTATATTAACAGGGATGAATCTTTTATAGAGTCACTTGTATAAAATCTTGATCATCAGAAGAAGCTATTTCAAATATTGTTCATGACTTTGATACTTTATTTATAGAAGCATGTAGAATTTGAGAAAAATACCCGGGAATGAGGTTTTTTTATGTGATCTTAGTTCCCTAATTTTATTCTAACATTATTTCATTTCATATTAAGTTAAATTTATTCTATTAATTTATATATGGATTGTATTTTTAGAAAAAAGGCTAACTAAGATGTATTTAATCTAATGGTGTAAGTTTTGGGAGGATTTTTTAAGATATTTTATAGAATTTTTTATGATGAAAATAATTTTAGTGGTATCTAATATTGATTCCCAAAAAAATTGTTTATTTTTTAATTTTTAATGTCCATTTCAAGGATTTTTGGAATTAAATGCCTGAAATACTGTGTCATATTAACTTATAATTTTGAATTTATAACTTGATTTGAAATATGGTGTTTACCTTGTGGATAAATGTTTTTTGGAATCCACTTTCTCAAAGTAAGAAAAAAAGGTTACATGAATGATACATGGTTATTTATGTGGGAAAAGAGACCACAAGAACCGAATAGAGTAAGTATTTTTTATATTTCCGACCACATTATATTGGAAGACTGTGTAACCTAACCTATATCTTTGGAAAAAATTTATTATTTGACATAAAAAAATTCTTAACACCTATAATTAACTCCCATGAAGCCAGTTTTCATTTGGGTGGACCCTTGAGAGATTTTGGGGTGATTTTAAATTCAATCTCATAAAATAATGTATTTCTTAATCAAACTGATTGGATCAAACCATCGATCGAAGGTCAGTGAAATTGATGTATCAATTTCTTATGATATCTTGAAAAAATCATATATATCTCTATTTTTTAAAGAAATTTCATAAAAAAATTCATATAAAAGATGGAAAATTATATTATTATAAAATTAATTAAGGCTTTTATTTAAATTATGAGTTGTATTAAAATTATTCAATTAGGAATTATGAATCATAACAGGGTATATGATTCTGACCTTTTTATTTATCATGTAGACTGAATTTGAATAACATTATTTATGTGGTTTGCGAATGTATTATTTGTTCATACGATGTTAATAATATGTAATCTGATTTAGGAAAAATATGAAAAATAATTTTTCGTTATAGAAACCCTATAAATGAAATGTTTGATAAATTTGAGAAACAATGACATTTTCTTTTGTGATTAATGATATTAACATTTGATAATTGATAACGCGAGAATGATTTTTAAAAAAAATCACTTGTTTTTTTAATTAGTGTTATTAACCGATTAAAATTTATTCATCATGAAATGATTGAAAAAAAGTAAACTTTTATAAAAGAGATTGTCTGATATAAATAAGGATATTTTTTTAACGGAATTGGTTTCCATTTTATAGAATTTATTATGGGTTTTTAATGAAGAAATTATACTTGAAATGAATTTTGTCGTCTAAATTCGAGGAATGGGAGTGATATTTTATTGAAATATTTATGATATTATTTTATGGAATAAATTTTGGAACATTAATGGAAATGATTATTTAATGAAAATTATAATTTTATAATAGTAAAGATAAATGTTTTTATATTTTATTAAATTTTTATGACATGAAATGTGGTCCTGTTAAAGTATCATTATATTTTTTTAAATTTTTAAGGATGTTAATTAATTAATAAATGAGCATGATAAAATGGTTGAAAAGGAGGTAAATAATGAAATTTAAATATATTTTTAACCCCGTGCATATTTCAAGGTATTATGTTTAACTAATTTTATCCAAAAATCATGTAATTTGTTAGTTTTTTAATGATAGTGGTGATGATGGAGCCCCAAGGTTCGGGTTTAAGGAGATTACATCAGGTTTAGAATAAAAAATATGTTAAATTTTGGAGGTTACAAAACTACTTTATAATTTCCAAATTGATTGGGGCGTTTAAGATTAAAAAATAAACATAGGTTTCAAGTCATGTTAGAAAGCTTAAAGGTTTAACCATGAATCTATGAGGGTGATGCACTATGGTTGATAGGTTCATTCCATAATTTGATCCTCGGATAGGGTGGCTGGTTTTTTTGGGTTTTCCTTGATGAGGATTATTTTATACTGATTCATAGTATCACAAATAAATGTTACCCCATAATGGGGCATTGCATTATAACCCATGTTTTCCTTCTAAAACATTGCTCCAGCATAGATTTTTATACAGTAATTTTAAAAATTAAAATACTGAAATTTAACTGAGGGTTCCTCATTTCTTCAATAGATCCACATGGCACATCTTTTATTTTCTATATATTATCTCTCTCATTAAGATTATATTCCCTTTTATTAAGATTAGAATCATATACCATTTTCCCTAAAGTGACACTACAGTTCAGTCTAACCCTCCTCTTATGTCTTATATCAATTTGTTTCACTATATCATCATTATTTTTTAAAAATTCCTAATTATATGGATTATTCTATGTCTTTTTTACTTCTTCTATCTAAGAAAAATCCTCAAGTGGTATTCAATGAGTTGATCCCTCTTATGTCTGAGTAGGTGGTATCTAGATTTTTAATCAATTTTTACTAGTGTTACACGAGTCATATGAAAAACTAGAAGGGTTAACTTGTTATATATTCCCTTATATTATTTAAAAATATGTATCATGAATCCCAATACATTTAATGATATTAAATAGGGCCACAGTTGTTCCCTTTTGATTTATATATTGGTTAGTGGTCATTGATGAACACTCTCCATTAGAAATGTGTTTTAGAAATATAAATTAAGTACCATGATGGATAACTAAGCCTAAGTTGTTATCCATGGAGGGAATCATGAGAAAATTATAGTCTAGATCTTATTTATCCTAGGATAAAGACATAAGAGGGGTTAATGACCTAGTGATCATAACTTATTTATAAATAGTGAAGGATGATTCACTTCATATACCTAATTGAATAGGAACAACATTAATTCCACTTATATTGTCGGTGATATCTCATTCACCATGAGATTTTGATACAGAGGTGTGATAAGAGACATTTGTGGGATTTGGATGAAAATGTGTTCAGTATAAGTTGTTGATATGGTTTTTACATATCTATAAGGATATATATTTTGGTGGTACCTCTTCCACCATGAGATATAATATTATGACACCTCATTCACAAATATATATGGTTTAATGTTATGTCAGGAATCCAATGATGTGATGTAATGAACAGTTTTAGGATACCATTGAACCAATACATGACTTGGCTCATCACAATACACGATGATATTTTTCAATCTCCATGGGATGTGGAAAAGTTCCATGTATTTTATTATGCATTGATGGGAATGATTTAACTCAGATAGAAACAAATAAAAAAGTGAAAAATCATCCAAAATCTAACATGACATCTCAAAATAGGATATCTGTGCATAAAAAATAATTATAAACAAATAAGAAGATATAGAAACATGAAATAATAAATAAAAAACCAAAAAGATATAAATGGATCAACAATGTAATACATTGGATGAATAAAATAACATATACCTAGATGGTATGGATGATAAAACACCCTAAATAATAAGATTAAACCAGAAAAGTTCCAATTAAAACACCACATGACTAAAAAACTCTTTACACAACCAAAATCATCCATATATGGACCCAATGATAAAATAATTATTTTTATTATACACTGAGAACATGAAAGAAAAAATTTGATTTTTAGAAAGACACACCCTCAAACACAGTGATGTATATATGGTGGGTGAGCCAAGCATGCCCTATTGAATTTACCCGAACAATCTATGAAATTACTTTCAAATTTAATTCCATAAATTATGGATTAAACATAATTTATTAAATATTTATTCTCATGTGAATGGACTAGAAAAAATGTATCATGATAAAACTCATTATTTAAAAAATCAAGGTAAAACATTTTTGAAAACAAACAACGCTCATCCTGCCTAAAACTATACTTTTCATACAAAAAAATAATAAAAACATTACTTTGAATATATTCTCATTACAAAGGAAAGAAATTATTAAATTTTAAATAAAACTGATTATCTATTATTATTTTTTCTAAACAATTCTCAAATATGATTTTAAAAGAAATATCACCTTTCTTTTAAAGTGACAAATATTCTCAAACTATTTATGAATAAATTTTGTAGTAAACTAAAATAGCAATAAAAATAATTAGGAAACACAACATACACTATGATATACATAAAAAAAACAATGGTATCTAATATATGGTAAAATGTATCCAAATAAAAATTATATTGATTCAAATGTTGTATTTGAATTGGGATCCTGTAATTCATCTTCAAATAGGATCTAGAATTATTGTAAAGTCACTTGAAAACATGTTATATAAACCCGAACTAGTGAATGTAACCCTAAGAATCCACTAAATAAACAATCAAAACCCCAATAGTCTTTGAAAACTAAACTTTCTATATAATCCATCTAATGAGTACCACTTCTTTATGACACATAATATATCCCATGAGTGATTATCATCCCAATGAAAATAAGATTAGTATAAAAGAATCTTCAATTGTGGGAATAATATTATTCATCTTCTACGAATTCTATAGGTTCCCATGACATTATATGATATAAGATATAAGAAAACAGTCAATCTATGATCAACAAACAAGGTATTAGAAATATCTCCCCTTGACCCATATCACACAATTAAGAAAAAAACCTTATCACATAATGAATTATAATAAATAAGAGAAAATATACAATATCCCCGTTGGGAAAAAATATATAATAAACATAATATAAATGTGGCTAAACAATGAGGGAAATAACAATTTCACAACAACTTTTAAAAAAATCTTGAAATGAGCCATTGGAAAAATAGTAAGAATGACAATCCTTTTCAACGGCCAATAAGAGAAGTTCTTTGGAAGATGTTATATCTAGAAACTAATCTTCTACATTTGGGGTACCAAGGAAACAATTATATTCCATAGATTCCATTGCACACTGGATGGATTCCACCAACTCTACATTAACATCATTCAGGTCCCATTAATGAAAGAGTGTTTATATAGATTATTTTTACCAAACATACCTCTCAATATTCTCAATATCGTTGAAATCCATCACGAACACCACCCTTAGAGCACATTTCCAACAATTTTTGGATCTCTCCCCTAATTCTATCTATCCCCTTTGATGCCCATAGAATAGCATGATCTCGAATTCTGAATATAGTGAGTTCTTCATAGATCATCATCATTTCCCTTCTCTTATCATTTGTCAAACCAACTTAGATTCTTGATGTATATAATGAGTACAATTATTTTTACAAGGTCTAACAAGGGTATTTTTTTCTTTTTTTATTAATTCATCACCTACAATTAGGGAATTGGAATCAATGAATACCTTATTTATATATCATTTCCAGCATTTGATCTTCTTAGGTAAGTGTGATCTTTTACTCAATTTTGGTTTCGAGTTATATTAAAAATTGGCCCTGGAATTATAACCATGTATGAATAAGTATAGTCATAGGATAATGTGTGTTAAAAACACTAAAACCCCTTAAACCCACTAAACCCCCTAAAATCCATAAAAATACTCAAAAAATTCTAAAACCCTTAAAATAGTAAATAAACCTAAAACCCGACCACCCCCCCCCCCCCCCGAAACACCCCCAAAAAACTACTAAAATCCCTAAAATGACGTAAAACCGTCAAAAACCCTCAAAACCCTAAAAAACTAAAAAAATCCATAAACCACTAAAAACAAAATAACTCATAAAAGAATATATGAATCCTAAAACCCCTAATGTAACATTATTAAAAACCCTAAAATAAAAGAAATTTTAAAAAACCCCAAAATTCAATAAAATACCTAAAAACTATTAAAGGCCATAAAATACCTAAAAACCCTAAATGACTCTAAAAACCATAAAACTCCAAAATGACCCTACAAATCCAAAAAAAACTAAAGGACCCTAGATAATCATAAAAACCAGAAATCAAACCAAAAAACCCTAAAAATTAACAATAAAACCAGTTTTAAAGTAGAAAATTCAATAAAACCCAAAAAACCATAAACCCATTAAAAGACCATAAAACGCACTAAAACCCCAAAATGACCCTAAAACAACCCCCCCCCCCCCCCCCCCCGCATTTTCATAAAAACTGGAAAAAGCCTAAAACCCAGAAAAACCATTAAAACACCCTAAAACGAAAAAAATTAGAAAAAACCCCTTAAATACCCTAAGACCCTAAAAAGCATAAAACCCAAAAACCCCTAAAAATCATTCAAAATCAGAAAAAATAGTAAAAACACAGAAACCCATAAAAACACTGATCCTTTAAAAAAAATCCTTACACCGCCCAAAATTCCATAAAACATATACCCTAAACATTACACCCTAAACCTTAAACAATAAACTCTAATCCCTAAACCCTTGAAGGAAAATCCTATACCAAACTCCATAAAGGCTAAACACTACACACTAAACCCTTTACCCTACACCCTAAACTCAGAACCTTACACACTATACCATATACCCTACACCCTAAACCTGGTACCCTAATTACTATACCCTACAACCTAAACCCAAAACCCTACACCCAAAAACATATATCCTAAATGCTAAACCGTAAATAATATAACATAATCCCTATACCTGACACACTAAACCCAAAACCCAAAACCCATAACCCAACACCCCATGCTATAGACAATAAAACCTATATCCTAAAACCAAAACCATGCACCCTAAACCTTTAACCCTACACCACTAACCCTAATCCCCAAACCCTAAACCTTACAGCCAAAACCATGAACCCTACACCATAAACACTAAACCATACACCCCAAACCCCAAACCCTACCCCCTAAACCTGAAACCCAACAACCTAAATCCTACTCCCTAAACCTGAAACCATACACACATAACACTTTAAACTCTGCCCGAAACCATATAAAATACACCCTAAACCCTATACCTTATAACCTAAACCATAATCTATATATCCTAAACCCAATATCCAACACCTTACAACCTTAACCCAATACCCTAAACCCTTTATCCTACACACTAAGCTCTATACCATATACCCTATACCTTACACCCTATACCATACACTCTGAAACCTATACCCTACACCCCAAAACCTATAACTAAAAACCCTAAAAACCCTGACAAACCAAAAAATGAAAAAATCAATAAAAACCACAAAAGCCCCTTAAACACCTAAAAACCCATAAAACACTAAAAAACTAAAAACCCTTAAAACCCCCAAGAAATAAAAACCCTAAAAACAATTAAAACCCTCAAACCCATAAAATCCTATAAATCACTAAAACACTCTATAAAAACACAAAGACACAGAGAAAGTTCCAAAAAAGGCAAAAACTAGAAAAAAACATTCAAACACTTAAAAAACCATAATATTCCATAAAAAACAAGAAAACTGTCAAATTTATAAACAATATATGAAACACTATATTCTCAATAATCCCTAAAACCCCCATTAAACTCCAAAAATCCCTTTAAAACCCTAAACAATTATCCTCCAAAAACCATAAAACCCCAAAAACTACTAAAAACCCAAAAGGACCCTAAAGATACCTTGAAAATCCTAAAACCCCATAAAAATCCTACAAAACCATCAAACCCAAAATAAAATCTTCAAAATATCTAAAACCATCATAAAAAAATAAAAATTCATTAAAAACACAAAAAATCCAATGAAAATCACAAAAATAATAAAAAACCATAAAAACCTAAAATTTATAAAAATACATAAAACCCTTAAAACACCAAAAACACCAAAACCCTTAAAAAATTTATACCCCTATAAATCATAAAAACCATAAAATCTTAAAAAAACCATTAAAACCCTAAAAAACTCAAAACCCCCTCAAAACAGGTAATAACTCTTAAATTCCATTAAACCCAAAAAACCCTAAAAACTCTTAAAACCCCTGAAAACACCTAAAAACAAAAACAACACTAAAAACCACAAAATACATAAAAACCAAAAAATACATAAAAACCAAAAAATATATAAAACCAATACCCCCCCCCAGACCATAAAACTCATAAAACCCTAAGAAACACTAAAACCCTAAACAGACCCTTAAAATCCCTAAAATCGTTAAACCCCCTTAAACTCTAAAAAAGGAATTAAAATCTAGAAAAATGACCTAAAATACCAAAACACCCTTAAAACCCCTAAATATCATAAAACCCTAAAAGATAGAATAACCCCAAAATCCCGAAAATAACCTAACATCCCATAGAATACCCTTATAACCCTTAAATGACTCTAAATCCCCGATTAGATACTAAAGAAATATAAAAACCCTAAATGATCCTTAAACCCCTAAAACCAATAATTTTCCTTAAAACCCCTACACCCTATAAGGGAAGAAAAAATTCGATGATGGCTGCTCTGCTCCACTCTCGTGATGGTGTTCTTGCCACTTCAATGCTGGCTTGGATATGATGATGATGGCTAGGCCCTGGCCTTCCCCCTCTATGGAGTAGGGGCTATCTTTTCTCCCTATTAAATACAAATTAATACCTTTATCGGAACCTGACTCTCTTTCTTCTTTTCAGTGGATTGAACTTTACCCTAAGGTGTCGGGTTTGCACGAAGGCCTGCTGAATCTTCCAGTATCGATTGCAGAGTTCAAAAATGACTCTACCCTCCATAACATGACCCTGGTAGCCATGTTTTTTAATCGACATCCCCTAGTTGATGTTTTCAATTGATTTTTGTAAGATCATTGGGATCTCAGGGACCGTGCCACTATTGGCATGGTCGACTCCAGTCACATATTGATTCGGTTCTTGTCAGAAGAAGATCTTTTTCGGGCCTACTCAACAGCTCCTCGTAGGTGTGATGCCGCTCGATTTTCCCTCATCTGGTGGAACTTTTACTTCGATCTGAATCATGACTCTCCACTAATGGAAATTTGGGTATGGTTTCATAAGCACCTCATACCCTTTCAAAACTTTTCTCTTATTAATATGCTGAGAAATTTGGTTGGAAGGTTTCTTTATGTGAATAGTAGAACCAGGGCCCTCTGTCATCGAGTTGCCCTGAGGCTTTGTGTTGTAATTGATGTCTCAAAGGAGCCAGTTGACTTTTTCTAGATTTAAATTGTTGTGGAGCTCTAATGTAAAAATCTGATGGTGTTTAAAGAATGGGTGAAGTACTATTTCTTGTGATTTACTCTTGGTCATGTGAAAAGGGATTGTAGATGCGGTGATGGTGTGGTGGTTTGGCGTGTAAATGGGGTTATCTCCATGATG
The DNA here is from genome assembly GCA_963277665.1 of Viscum album. Lineage (NCBI taxonomy): Eukaryota > Viridiplantae > Streptophyta > Magnoliopsida > Santalales > Viscaceae > Viscum > Viscum album. Next base: position 1,008,548,162 of record OY728126.1, read on the forward strand.
ATGAGCTCAACAGGGGATCTGGAGGTGAGGAATGATGACCCTTGGGTCTCTAATGGATGTTGGGAGGGACGACATGGTGGAGGAAAGGGGATCATCCCCTGGTAGGGTGCTGGGGGGAAAATCTCATTCAGGGAAATTTTCAAACGACTGAAGGGTGACTTGGGAGTGGGGGTGTTGCCTCTCCTAAAGTGGGGAATAACACTCCTGGTGAAGTAGTGGTTTTTTTCTTATAGGATGACCCTGTCATGGATGCATTCATGAAATTGAGACCAACATGCCATGGGATGGAGAGGGAGACTTTTTCAGGCTCTCCAATAGGTGTTAATGGAAATGAACATGAGTTGTTCTTAACCTCAAATCAGTTCATAGGGTTGGAGCCATTAGACTATATGGGAATTGAGGAAGGGGGTATAGTGGTACATGAACTACAGGTTGTGGAGGATAATACTGATCACACCCAGGATGCAGATATGTCGTCCTCTCATGATGGATTGAGGGTCATGGGTATAGAAACCCCCCTCCCACTGTGAATTCACCGAATCAAGTGCTGACTAATGATATTGTGCCTAGAATTGGTCTGACGGATACACCTCAGCCCGAGCAGTAGTTTTATAGACTTCATGCTAATAGGAGGAGCATTAAGCATCCTGATCTGAGATCTTCTGTTGTTTTGTTTGAGAATTTACCCCCTCTGTTGAGATATCTGAACCTATAATGATGGACTGTTTGAAAATACCACTTCAGAAGCATATAAAAGATATCTTCGAAAATCTAGATCTACAATCGGTGGTCTTCCTTGGGAATGAGAGTGAAGAACACATAAGTCTAGGAGAAATTTTTGGGGAACGTGATGACATTATACATTACAACATGGATAGGATCAAGGGGGAGCAAGAGATGATGGGTCTTTCTAGTCTCTCTGGCTGAAATTAGAGGATAAATCCATAGTCTGTTCCTAAATGTGGAAGGTAGGGTGACATGGTCGTGCCTACTGATACAGCTCACAGAAAGGTCAAGGAGATGAGTGACCCTCTAGTGAAACAGAGGACAAGAGGGGACTATTTGTCCCTTCCTAGGAAAATGGCTACTAGAGCCTCTTCCATGGATGGAAAATATGAAGGAGATTCCCATGGTAGGGAATACCGGGCTAGCAAAGCGAAGATGGATGTGGAACTTTGGAAGTATTGTGCATCCTTCCTCAAGAAATATGAATCTTATGAATGGGATTCGGTGGAATTAGATGCTTCCTTGGGCTATAGTGCTGATGGAGACCCATATGGAGATGGTGAACTTGGTCTGTAGTTGTCTTTATTTTTGTCTGTTGGGTCTTTTGGACTTTTGTGTGTGGGGTTTTGGACTTTGGTTTGGGCCACATTACCCACCCTCCCTTTCTTGCTTTTCGTTTTTCTTTTTATATATTTTGGCGGGCCAGGTCTAGTCTGGCCCCACACATTCCTTTCCCTACACCCCATAAGGGACCCTAAAAAACCTAAAACACCTAAATAAATTGAAATCCTTAAAAAATACTTAAGGGCCCAAAATACCCTATAAACCCCTAGAAGACCATTTTCCATGGATTACTCTTTTCCCAAAGGTTCTTGACCAGCATGATGGGCGTCCGTGGCTCCATATTTCAATGTCAGAGTTTAATGAAGACTATGCTTTGCATAATTTTAATTTCGTTTCTTGATTCACGAAATGGTGCTCCCGGTGGATGTTTTTGACAGATTTTATTTGAATTTTGGGATCTGCAGGATCGTGCTACGGTAGGTCTTATTGACAGCTTTCATATTCTGATTCTTTTTGCGTCTGAGGAAGATCTTATGCATGCCTGGTCTTTGCCACCCCGGTTTTGTGATGGTGCCAATTTCTCTTTATTTCAATGGAGTTTTGATATTTGTTTTCAATGTGATTTGCCGATGGTGGAAACCTGGGGAGGTTTCCAGAGTTCCCTCTCCCCGTCCAAACATGTCTATTATCTCTATGTTGGGGAACTTGGTGGGAAGATTTAATTGTGTTGATAGTAGGACTCTGTCTCTATGCCACCCAGTGGCTCTGATGGCTTTTATTGAGGTGGATTTTTTCTAAAGTACCGATAGACTTTGTGTGGATCGTTATTGGTGAGGAGCTCTGATGGAGGCAACTGGTGATCATTGAAACATGGGTTGATTTCTGCTCCTCCTACCAGCATATCAGCCATGTTTATCCGGCCTGCATGAATGTTATTAAGGGTTATGATGGCTTGAAGTTGGCCCCGGAAGGGCAAGGAATTGGACATCATAATTTGGTTGGGGAACATGAGGCCAAGGCTTGCTTACCTCCTCAGAGAAATGTCAGGGAAATTTTTGCACGCCTGTGAGACGACCTCAGTTTTGGTGGTGATAAGGTGGAAAGGACGGGTTCATGAACTTTGGGGATGAAATGTTTAAACAATGGTAGTGGAAAGGTCGATGACAATGCAGTGGCTGCGAATTTTTTTGATCGCTTCAATAGTGAACAGGTCAGAGGAAGGGAGGCGAGCCTATGTGGGACTTCCCTGCATAATCAATTCGAGTGTCTGGTTTCTGTTGCACAAGAGGGTGAAATTGTGTCACAGGGGGTTCTCGAGGCGAAAGGGATGAGGAATGATCAGGATAAGATGGATGGGATGGGGGAGGTATTCCTTTGTGTCCCGGAATATAATAGGCTCTTATGTTGTGATGTGGTTGAACCTGGAATTCAGGATTTTGAGTAGTGATGGATCTGGAGATTATGAGATGCAGGTTCTGGTAGTAGGGAATAATGTGGAGGTGGGTAAGTATGGTGTTGAATATGTTTCTAGTCTGCAAACACCTGGAGTTTTTCTTGATAAAGACGTTGCTGGTGTTTTCTGTTGTACATCCGGGCAGGAGAAGGTGTTTGAGCAGGGGGTGCTAGATCAGAGACAAGTGGTGGATGAGCAGGGGGAGAGCTAGTACAGGATGTGTCTCAACAGGAACTAAGGGATGTGATCAAACCGGGGGAGTCCTCTCAGTAATGGGATCTAGTGTGTCAGGTCTTAGTGGTATGTGCTGAGATAGAGGGGAAAGATGATGCACATAGGGATGTGGATGAGCAAAGGTTTTTTCTAGAACAGGATGAAGAATCCCTAGTTGTGACCAATATGGTGATGGGAGAGACTGGTTGCGAAGGTAAGTCTAGGGGAAGGTTATCTGAAATGGTCTTACATTCTTTTGGGGTGGTGCTTGAGGGTACTGTTGGTAGGGATCATATGGCTACGTAGGAGAGGGTGGAGGAGCAGGGGTTTGTAGAGAAGCTGGAGGAGGCAGCTGATCCGGGGGAGGGACATGGGATGGGGGTGTTTACGAGCAGAGAGATGTTGTTGGTCTTGCATATTATTGGGTTCTTGCTGGATGTTCACTTAACCAGGAATCCACCTTCATTCCTGATCAAGTACAAGAGGATAATAGTAGGGTGTATCACAACATGAATATGGTCCTTAAGGAGAGGGCCAAGATTAAGGAGGCCATCGGGAAGGAAAACAAGCATGTATGGATCCATGTTGATCCAAAAAGGAGGAAGCCAAGGAAGGACCACTCTTCCTTGATAAAGACTGTGTCCACAAGAGCATCCTGCAAGCCTAAGGAAAATGCCTCTGGAGGAGGTGAAAGGGTTTCCATGAAATAGCTAAATGTGGACAAGATGAGGTTAAGGGAGTACAATGCCAATTTCTTGAAGCAATACGACTCTTCTGAATGGGAATTAGTAGACTCTGATGCGGCCTCCAGTTATGGTGCCGAGGGAGCTCCCCCTAGTGCAGATTATGATGATGATGGTGAGGAAGGTTGGTAGATCCTATGAAGGGGTGGGTTGTTGATGGATGCTTGGTGCTTCTTTTGGGTTTTCTTTTTTGTGGTCTTTGGGTGTGTTTTTGTTAAGGGCTTTTGGGTGTGGGTTGATTGACCTCGCCCCACCCTTGTCTGTAGTGTCTTTCATTTCTCTAATAAATTTTGTGGGGTGTCAGGAATATCCTGGCCCCGAGCCCTCTTTTCCTAAAAAACACAATCCCCCAAAAAATCCCTAAACCCTATAACATCCCCTAAAATCCATAAAACACTAAAAACCCCAAAAAAATAAAAAAACACCCAAACAATCATCAAAATACTAAAAACTCTAAAATCTGAAAAATACATAAGATTGTAAACCCCTAAAAAAATGTAAACCATTAAGTCCCTAAAAACCTTAAATCTAAAACTACAAAATTTCTTACAAACCCCCTAAAACCCTTAAAATACTCAATAACAACTAAGAAACCAAACACCCATAAAAACCCCTAAAACCCTAAATACCATAAATACCATGAACCCCCTAAAACCCCAAACCATTAAAACAATAAAACCACTAAAACAATCCAAAAAACCCTAATATTACTGAAAACCCCCTAATCCCCCCTAAATAACAAAAATAATATATAATGATTCATAAAAACCCTAAATATACAAAGAAACCCTAAAACCCCATTCAACTATAAACCCTACAAAATTAACAAAAAACCATAAACCCTTTAAAACCCCAATAAATAAGCCTAAAATGCCAAAATACTTAGTACCCAAAAAATCCATAAACATCTAAAATATTGTAAAACCCTAAAGCCCATAAAACCCCAAAAAAAACCTAAAACCCACAAACCCTCTAAAAACCGAAAACACCTTAATCACCTGGACACCATAAAAACACTAAAATTCTCTAAACCTCCAAAAAAATCCAAAACAATACTAGAAAATCATAAAAACACTAAAAAATATAAAACATAAAAAATGACACCAAAACCCCCAAAACCCTAAAAAATCCGAGAATCATTAAAAACCATTTAAAAAATTGAAAACCCTCAAAAGACCTAAAAACCCCAAAATCCCTAAAAATCTAAAAAACTATGAAAAACATAAATCCCCTAAGAAACTCAAAAAACCTAAAATTCCATAAAAACCATAAAATCCAAAAAACCCCACAAAAATTTCAATACCCCTAAAAACCATAAAAACAATTAAGAACCCAAAAAATCTAAAAACCCAAATAAACCCATTAAAACCCTAAAAAACCAAAACCATTAAACCACTAAAAACTAAAAAACCCCTAAAAACCATAAAACCCCTTAAGGAACCAAAAAACTATGAATACAATAAAATCCATTAAAACCTAAAAACCATAAAACCCCATTCAGACAAGTCAAAGACTCTAAAACCCTAAAACATCCTGAAACAACCCTAAAAACACTAAATACCCAAAATAACTGAAAAGACTACAAACCCTTATAAGAAACTAAATAATCAAATAAAAAACCCTAAATGACCATCAAACCCCTGAAAATCATATATCATTAAAAAAAATACCCTAAAAACCAAAAAATCCAAAAAAACCGAAAATCAAAAATTCCATAAAAACCATAAATCTGACCAAAAAACACTTACAACACAAAAAAACCATAAAACACAAAATCCCATAAGATCTAAAAAGAAACGAATTCCCATAAAAACCCCAGAAACCCAAAATAAAATTAAAACCCCATTATATGCCATAAAATGCCATAAAATTCCCTAAAACACAAATAAACTCTAAAACCCATTAAAAAAACTAATACAATTAAATACTAAAAAAACCAAATCCCTAAAACTCCCATAACCCCTTAAAAACATTATAAACCAATTAAAACCCATAAATTATTAAAAAACAACAAAAAACCCTTAACAACATAAGAAATCCTTTAAAATTAGAAAACCTTGGAAAATACGTAATAAACCTAAAACCATTAAAAAAATTAAAAAACCTAAAGCCCTAAAAACCATAAAACCACTTAAAAACCCAAGAAACACCAAAATATCTTCAAGCTCCTAAAACACTAAAAACTCATAAAACCCTTAATAACACTAAAGGACCCAAAAACACTAAAAATATTATAAACTCCCAAAACCCATAAAAACCCAAAAAGATAAAAAACTCCTAAAACTATAAAATCCGCTAAAAGATAATAAAAAATCTCGAAAAACACTAAAAAACTCTAAGAGTCCCTAAAACCCTAAAAATTATAAAAATTTGTAAAATAACATAAACCATAACATTCCTCAAATAACACAAAATAAACTCCAAACCCCATAAATACACTAAAGGGCCATAAAATGTCTGATAAATCCATAAAAGAACTAAAACCACCTAAAATTACATAAAAATGGAAAAAATCCCTAAAAGACCCTTAATTACCCAAAAACTGTACAGGATCTTCAAAACCATACAGGACCATAAAAAGATGAAAACCCCTAAATGTTCTAAAAACCCATAAAACCATAAAGTACCCAAAAAACCCAAAATAATACTTAAAGTCCATAATTCCCATAAAACTCCCAAAAAAACTAAATCCCCCAAAAAACCAAAAATACTATAAAAACCCCAAAAAACACAAAAATAACCTAATTACCCAAAAAACCAAAAACATTAAAAGAACATAGATGCCATAAAAAGTTTAAAACCCTTAATGTCTGTAAAACCCATAAAAACCATAAAAATTTAGGAACCCCTAAAACCCAAAAATCCCTATAACCATTAACCCCCAAGAACCCCTAAAACCCGTAGAAAAATTCTAAAACATCTTAACACCACACAAATACCCCTAAACACATGTTAACCCCTCTAAGACCCTATAAACCCTAAAATCTATAAAACTCATTTAAACACCTACAAAACCCATAATGGCGATAAACACCCTATATCCCCAACACCATCAAAACACACAAAAACCATAAAAACCATAAAAAAACATAAATAACTTCAATATCCTAACAAACCCTAAAAATATAAAACCACAAATAACCAACAAAATCCTAAAACCCTAAATGATAGTAAAACCCTCCAAAAACCCTAAAAGAACATAAAATAAATTGAAATGCATAAACTAATCAAAACCCCAGAACATCCAAAAGGACCCTTAAACACTAAAACACCCTAAAAAACAAAAATATACCTTCAAGGAACCTAAAAACTTATAAAACTCCCCAAATAACCATAATAAAATTAACGAACCAAAAAACCCCATCACAATACCTAAAAAACTAGTACCCCTAAAAACCATAAATGATCCTAAAACCCATAAAAACCCTGAAGGACCCTAAAAACCCATAAAACCCCAAAAGAAACCTAAAACTCGATAAAACCCCCAACAAAATAATAACACCGTTAAATTTTTTAAAAGACCCTAAATAACCCTAAAACATCAAAAAATAAATAAAACCCAGTAAAGGCCCTAAAATAACATTTAAATCGTGAATGAAAATAAAAACAATAAAACCATAAAATACATAAAGGAACTAAAATCTATTTAAAGTCCATAAAATCTATAAAAAAACATTTAAACCCTAAAATACCTAAAATCCAAAAAAACACTAAAAACCTTAAAAATGAAAAATAAAAAAGAAAACACCAAAATACCATAAACACATTAAAACTGAAAAAAAATACTAAACTCTATACCCTACACCCTAAAATCAAAACCCTACACCTAATACCTTATTCCTGAAACTCTAAACCCCATACACTAAACCCTATACCATACAACTCAAACACTAAACCCTACACCCTAAACCATATAACCTTTACCCAAAACTACGAACCCTACATCCTAAACCATATATCATATTCCCTAAATCCTAAATGATATAAATCTTAAACAATACACTGTTCACCCTAAACAATAGTCCCTACACCCTTAACCATATACTCAATAGCCTAAACCCTAAGCATTATAACCTAAACCTAATAGCCTACACCTTAATCCCTAAATGTTTTACCCTATAACCTGAACTATAAACCCTACACAACAAACTGAATATGTTCTACAAGAATCTCTATACCCTAATCCCAAAACCTTGTATGCTCCACCCGAAACCCTAAACCTAAAACCTAAAACTATATACCCTATAACCTAAAGCATAAACCCCACACCCTAAACCATATACCATATATATCCATAAACTCGACACCCTAAATCATATATCACACACCATTGAGCTTTTACCCTTCCCTATAAACCATAAACCCTAAACCCTACACCCTAAACCCTTATACCCTACACCACAGACCCTAAACACTAAACCCAAAACCTTATAAACTATATTCTACTCCTTAAACCTATATAAAATATCTTATACCCTATATCCTGAACATTATACCCTTCACCAGAAACCCCAAACCAAAAACCATAAAATGCTATAAAAAATATATAACCTTTTTTTTAAAAGCCCCTAAAAATGACCCCCAATGATAAATCCAAAAAAAAACTCTAAAAACCCTAAATAATTATAAATAATTTAATGTTATTAAATTCCCTAAAAACCATGAAAATAGTAAATAACCCTAAAAACCTAAAAGAAGATGGAGCTACTCATCTCTCTCTCGTGATGGCGATCCTCGACTCCCATGAATATGACGTCATCGTAGTTGATGGAAGTGGTGGTTCCGCCCCTCCCTGGGGTTGGAGGGGCGGTAGATGGGGTTCCCCTGAAACTCACTGAGTATGAGCTTCCCTCCTTTTTCCAGTGATTTCAATTTTCCTGAATGTCCCTCATTTCCAGAACGATCTGCCCTCAGTCCCGATTTTTTATCATGAGTTTTCTTCAGCATCTGTTCTTCTAGATCTAACATTGGTGGTTAGGTTTGGGAGGAATCAGCCCTCTATCGACATATTTGACAGGTTTTCTGCCTCTTCTTGGAATCTCCTTGAAACGACAGTTGTAGGGTTACTTGATGCCCACCATTTTTTGGTTCAATTTGGGATCAAGGATGATTTGATCTTGGCATGGGTTGTGGCTCCATGGATTGTCATCGGTGTTTGGTTCTACTTGTTATGGTGGAGAATTGATTTCCACATGAATTGTAACCCTCTGAGCACGACATTGTTGGTAACTCTTCCAGGACTTTCGCTCCCCTTCCAGAATCTGGCCATCCATCATGTCATTGGAAATCTAATTGGGTTATTTCTTTGTATGGATGCATGGACGAGCAGTACATGTCACCTCATTGCGCAATGGATTTTCATATAGGTGGATGTATCCAAGCCCCAACCAAATTTGTTTGTGTCAATATTGAATGTGAAATCTGGTGGAAACAGTAGGTTTATTTTGAATCCTGGGTCTTCTTCTGCTCAAATTACTGCAGGTTAGGCCACATGACATCTGTGTGCCGGTGTGGAAGCGGCTCCTCCTCTTCTGTGCCTGGGCCTTCTGCGGTATCCCCTTCAATGTTTTCTAAGATTTTGGTTGTGGAATCACCTCTGCACAATATGGGAGAGTTGGATCCAAATAAAATTGTGGCTAGAAACCCCAGGAGTCATGCCAATTCTGGTGGTGATGGGAAATTGGTGGCCACTCAGGAGGTGTGAGCTTCATCCTTGGAGCCTCTTAATGAGCAGGCTACTTCCCCGATGTCTAATCCTGGCCAGGAAGTGGTAGCATGGTAGGGGGAGATGCCTCGAGAGGAGGAGTTAGTTTGTGTTGGGTCTGGGGAAACTTCGCTGAAGAGTGTTCCGCATCAACCAACTGAGCCTAAGGTTAGTGAAGTGTTTGATAACCTGAATAATGATCTAGGAATAGTGTTTGGAAAAGGATTGAATGCTTCTGAAGCTGTAAGTAGTAGTCTTGAAAATGTCCGAGACTTTCGAGATGACCTGGCCATGTCTATGAAAGTGTACAGGAGAGGGATGGGGTTTTGGGAAAATGTGCAGGTGGGAAGGACATGGATGTTCCTATTAACAACAATTTTGATAGGCTTACTGAGGAATTGGGCTCTGGTCAGGGGCTTGCTGGGGTTATGGTGACTCGATCTGCTAAGCAGGGTCACACTGCTCAGGTGGATTGGAAGGAGGGTGATGATGCACTCGAAGTGGTGGCCTACCCTTATTCACATGATGATTGTTATCATGAAACGGGGTCTCCTATCCCAATTGAGATAGACGTGTCAGATGCATGTGCTCCTGAAAGAGCAACTGATGGTAAGATAAATTAGTCTGGGCTGATGGGAGATGATGATAAAGGGAAGTCAATAAACCTATTTCTAAAAGACATGGTTTTGGAGGACCCCAATGTGTTGCTGGCACCAGTTCTGGAAGCTTTTTGCAGAAGGAATTGAACTCCCATGATCATTTGTTAAGGGAGGACAGCTTGAATGATAGTTTCAGGATGACATAAAATAAGGATCAGGTTTTAAGAGAAATGGACCTACTTGGTGAACCTTTTGTGGAAGAGAACTATGTAGGTGTCTTTCCCAGTGAGAGGGTTTTTTCAAGTCCAGCCTTTATTGCTTTCTCTCTCAATCTGGAAGACAGTGCCAATATGCCCCAGTTCAAAAGTATGAGGCATGAACATTCTACTTGTGCCTTGAACCGTGAGCTCATGGAGATTCCTGTACAGGAGCGGGACCAGGAGGACATGGAAATACCTTATCAGGGGACACATAGATTTTCTAGGAATCAGAAAAGAAGGGCAAAGAAGGATTATTCTACACTGCTCCGGACTGTTCAAACTAGGGCCTCATGCAGGGAGAAGGAGAGGCAAATGGAGTATTATGCTACAACACCGTATGAATCTTCTGAGTGGGACTCGGCAGATCCTAATGCTGTTGATGGCTATGGTGCAGATGGAGACCCATTTGGATCTTTCCATGAGAATGATGACTTTATGGCATGACTTTTTCAAAAAAAAATCTTTTGTGTCTTTCTCTCCTTGCTTTATTCTCTTTTTGTACTCATTTTGGACTTTCTTCCATTTATTTAATAAATTTGTGGGGACCAGGAATAGCCTGGTCCTCGCATATGCTTTCACCCTAAAAACCTAAAAAATAGTAAATAACCCTAAAAACACTAAAAACACCATTAAATCCCTAAAATTCCTAAAAAAATAATATCATTATAACCCTAAAACACCCTAAAATACATAATAACCATAAAAAACCTAAAACCCAAAAATCCTAAAATCCTCAAAAAATATTACAAAATCTAAAACCCTTAAAACCCCTTAAAAATAGAAATACCCTTGAAACCCTAAAAAACCTCCAACCCATAAATACCATAAAAACCATAAAAAATAAAAAAAATCCCTAAATACCACCGAAAAATCCAAAAAACCATAAGGACCCTAAAACCAATGAAAACCTCAAAACCAATAAACCCATAGAAAAATTTAAAATCCCTAAAAATTCTATAACACTAAAACTAAAAAAACCCTAAATCCATACAATCCCTATAATCCTTTTAAACCCCTAAAATCCATAAAAGCCATAATTCCCCTAAAAGACCCTATAAGACAATAAACCCCATTAAAACACACAAAAGTTAATAAATAACCATAAAAAACCCCAAACATAACTTGAAACACCTTGAAACCCCTAAAACCACTAAAATATCTACAAAACCTATAATTCCTTTAAATCATTAAAACCCCTAAAACACTAAAAACAATAAAAACCCTAAATACCCAAAAACCCTTGAAATACAAAAAACCCATTTGAAACCGTAAAGATCCTGAAAAACATAAAACACTAAAAAACAAAAAAAACACTAACTACCCTTAAAAGCCCTGAAAACCATAAAATCCAAAATAAAACCCTAAACCCCTAAAATCATAAAATAAATCCTAAGACACCTAAAAACCCTAAAATGACTAAAAAACAGAAATCTCTATAATAATCCAATAATAGACCTAAAATAACCATATAAACCCCCAAAAAAGGCTATAAAAACCATTAAACACCCTAACATCACTAAAAAAACAAAAACCCACCTAAAATCCATTAAAAATCATAACACTCTAAAACACCAAAAAAACCAAAAAAAAACCTAGAAACACAAAATAACCTAAAATCCCTAAAAATACCCAAACCCCATAAAATCACTAAAAATCCGAGAAGGAGAAGATGGAGGCTCCGGTCTGTTGCGATTGGGATTCTCCCTTCCCACGACAAGATTGAAGACAACGACGATTCATGCGCCTCTCCCTCTCCCCTCTATGGGGGAGGGCCCCCTGCAAGTTCTTGATGATGAGCTTCTATTTGTCCCATTCTCGGTCCATGTTCTTTTTCCACCTTTTCCTCGGGTTGATATTTTCCCTAAAGTTCCTGACTTACATGAAGGAAATTCACAGCTCTAGCTATCGATGGAATTATTCAATAAAGCCTCTGCCCTGCATAGGCTGCCCTTGGTTGCTTACTTCTAGAATTGGCAACCTCCGGTGGATGTTTTTGATAGATTCATGTTTGAACAATGGTACCTCTAGGATCTTTCCATGATAGGACTCGTTGATAGCAGACACATCTTAATTCTATTTGAGTCAGAGGATGATATGATTCTTGTATGGTCTGCGTCTCCCTGAAAATGTAATGGTGCTCATTTCTCCCCCTCCCGGTGGAGCATTGACCTTCATCTGAACTGTGACTCACCAATGGTGGCATCTTGGGTTATATTTTTTGAACATCCTCTTCCCATTCAAAATGTCTCCATCATATTTATGTTGGGAAATCTGGTGGGAAGGTTCTTATGTGTGGATAGTAGAACGAGGTCCATTATCCACCATGTAGCCCCAAGGGCCTTTATTGAGATTCTTGCTTCAAATAAACCAATTGATTTTGTTTATATTTCTCTTAGTGAGGATCTTAGGTGGAATAAACCTGTGATTTTTTTTCTTGGACTGATTTTTACACCTCTTGTTTGCATCTAGGATATAGTGTTTGGGCTTGTAGGTTTTCCATTAGGAATTGTGGTTCTTTGCACCAAGCGAAGAAGGGGGCTGGTGAAGGGAGGCTCAATCAGAGTGAGGTAGAGGATGCAATGCACATGGATCCTCATATCTTGAATTATGGTGAAGAGGGTCTGGATCGGGTGGGGGTGCATGTTAAGGAGGTTTCAGCGGCTATTTCAAGAGAGCATCAAAGGACTTCCGTTGAGGGGGTGCGTTATTCTTTTGGCCTTAGTTCTATATCACTGATCCTGAGGATTGTGCATGCTGATCTCTTAGTTGTGTTGGGGGACCATGGGTCTGCTGATCATGGATTAGGGAGAATGGATGTTCAGTGCCAACCAGAGCCCAAGGTTAGTGATATCTTTAAGAGACTGAGGAGAGATTTGTTTCTCCAGGATGCTGGAAGTTTTTCAAGTAGGGAGGTAGCTAATGGTGGAATGCATATTTCCACTTATAGTAGTATGATGAGGATGATGGATTCATTTCTATATTCCAATCACTTTCAAGGGCTGAAAACTAAGAAGAAGGTTCAAGGGTCTCCGTTTGCTGACTCTAGGTGTATGAGGCATGCTGAACAGGGGTGTGAGGTGGAGGATGCTGATGTTGGGCATGACAGAGGGAGTGTGGACCTGAGTGCTAAGGGAGATGTGATAATTCTAGACACTACTAGGTGCTTGTGGGTGCAGATGAGAGTGAAAAAAGGGACATTCAAGTGCTGGTTCATTATTGTGAAGATGTTACTATGGATGAGGATAATGGGAGCAAGCTTCCCGGGGAGGAGGTGCTTAGCTATCAAGGTGCTAATGCTGAGAATGTGAGGCTATATTCACAGAAATTAAGTGAGGAACATGTTGTTGCTGATAGGTGTGATGGAGGGGGTGTGGCCCAGAATAATAGTGGTACTGAGCCGGGATCTTCGGCCCAGACTAGAGGGAATGCATCCATGATGGCTAACGGAGTACTTGCATCTCGACTTGGTGGTGCGGATATAGAGGTGGTGGTAACCTCACCTGGAGTTGTTGCTGAGTAGAGGGTGTTGGAAAAACAAGAAGAGGGGAATGTGGAGGAGAAGGGGACAATGGGAATGTTTGGGGGCCATTGAACAAGGGGGAATTTTGGAGATCCGGGTGGTGTCTGGGAAGAGGGAGGAGCTGGGAAGGGGGATCATCCCGAGCAGGTGGATGCCAATTCAAAGGAGAAGGTGATGAGGCCAGTCCTGGAAGCACATGAAGAGAATCTTGAGGATAAGACTAGATGTATGGGCTTGTATGTGTTGGAGTTGCAGAATCTCTAGGGGGATGATAGAAGGCTGCCTAGGGAGCAGAAGAAGGCCGGTATGGTGACCCGTCTTCTATCTTGGGAGGAACCTGCACCTGTGGATCCGAGAATGACGCATGGTGGTGTCCTTTTCTCCCTTAATCAGAAATCCACCTTCATCCCTGACCAAGATTATTTCCAGGAGGATCTTATAAGGATGAATCATATTATGAATATGATCATCAAGGAGAGGGTCTTGATCGAGGTGGACATGCCATATGGCAAGCAAAAACAAACCTACAGGGGTCTCTTTAGATCCCCGAAAGAGGAAGCCGAGGAATTAATATTCAACCTTGCATAAGACAGTGTCCACGAGAGCCTCTTGCAAAGCTAAGGCAATTTCCTCTGGTAGGGGAGGTCTTCCTGTCAAGGCACAGCTGAATTCGGAGCACCAACGCCTTATATAGTATTACACTTCCTTCCTAATGCTATATTATTCATCTGAATGGGAGTCAATTGAGTTAGATGCTTCTTATGGTTATGGTGCTGATGGGGACCCTTATGGGGATGGAGACGTTGACTTGTTGGATGAGAAGTGCTAAAGCTACTGCGGTGTTTTTTTCTTTTTTTCTTTTTCTTTTTTGGGGTCGTTTGGGTCTTGGGTTGTAAAGGGTTTTTCGGTGTCGGTTGATTGACCCCTCTCCTCCCTTGTCTGCTTTTTTTTCTCATAATAAATTCTTAGGGGGTTAGGAATATCCTGGACTCACAATTCTTATGCCCTAAAAATCCAAAATATCCATGAATCCCTATAAATCCCCAACAACCCTAAAAACTCTAAAAACCCCTATAACCCCCTAAAAAACCTAAAAACAGTAAAACCCATAAAATCCACAAAACCTTTAAAAACCATGAAAACCATAAAACCCTTAAGACCCCAAAAAAACACAACAATCCCTTTAAAACATTAAAACCCTAAAACCCATTATAAACTATTAAACTCATAAAAACCTTAAAAAACATAAAACATTTATAACCATAAAATTCCCAAAATACCAAATTCCCTAATAACCATAAGAACCTTAAAAATCATATAAACACTAAAACCTGCAAAAGACTCTAATCTTCTAAAAACAATTAAAGCCCTAATAAACCATAATAAATCCCTACAACATTAAAAACCATGAAAACCTTAAAAAACTAAAAACCCTAGAATTCAATAAATATCCTAAAACCCATAAAAACCTACAAACTAAGAAATCCTTAAAACCCATAAAAATCTAAAACCCCCTTAAAGAACCCAAGTACCTTAAATTCTCAAAAAAAACACTAAAATCTTAAAAACCCTCTAATACTCTAAAATTTCTAAAAACCTAAAGAGGCCATAAAACCCGTAAAACCCCTAAAAGTACTAAAAATCCAAAAAAGACACTAAAGACGATAAAATACCATAAAATACCATTAGAACACTAAAAGATTCAATAAAACCCTAAAAACCATAAGTACACTAAAAATAATTAACCCCTAAAAGACCCTCAGACCCCCTAAAGAACCCTAAAAACCCAAAAACCCTAAAGGTCCCTAAAAACCCTAAAATCACCAACCGTTCCGAAAAACACTAATGGTCCATAAAAAATAGAACCATTTAAAACCCACAAAATCTTAAAATCCCTTAACTATCCTTCAAAATCCCTAAAACCCAAAACAACCCTAAAATCCCAAAAACCCTACAAGACCATAAAGAACTCTTAAAACCCCTAAAAGCCCCTAAAACATCCATATTCCCTAAAATTCCCTAAATAATGATAAAAAAACCTAAAACCTTTACAAGAACCATGTAATTCTCTAAATAACCAGGAAAATGTATAAGACTCTAAAACTGTAAAAAATGCTATAATCCCTAAAAATACTAAATGGCCTTGAAAAATCCCTACATACAATAAAATCCATAATAACACAAAAAACGCTAAAAACCCATAGAAAACACTAAAACCCCATAAGAACCCTAAAACATTATAAACCCCTAAAAATTCATAAAACCCTAAAAATAAATAACAATACATAGAAACATAGAAAACAATAAAACCCCTAAAAACAACAAAAAATCCCCAAAACCATAAAAACCCTAAAAACAAAAAAAACCCAAAAAACACCTTAAACCCCTTGAAAACACCTAAAAATCCACATAATTGTTAAAAATTCTCACACCACTAAAGGCATAAAAAACATTAAAAACTACACAACCCTATACTCCCTAAAAACAAAAAGAACCCCTTAAAACACTAAAAACAACAAAATAACCCAAAAACCCCAAAAACCCATCAAATCCCCAAAAACCCATCAAATCCCCAAAAACCCAAAAACAAATATGATAAAACCTCTATAGAACCCCTTAATAACCTAAAATCCAAAAAATCAAAATAAACTAAAAAAAACCTAAAAATCCTTGAAATATTTAAAAAATCCTAAAAGCCTTTAAAACCAGAAAACCTCTTAATAAAACCTTAAAACCTTTAAAACCCATAAAAACTCAAATACCTAAATACCCCTAAAAACAAAAAAACTCTAAAAACCCTTAAAAATCCATAAAACCCCTAGAAACATTAAAAAACTGAAAACCCCAAAAATAAACCAAATATCCTAAAATAACTATAAAACACTAGAAACCCTATAATCCATAAAATCCCTAAAAACCAAAAAACCAATATAAAAACTAAATCCCACAACACTACCAAAAAATATAAAACCCAAAAATCATTAAATCCCTTAAAACCACTAAAATACCCAAACAACCCCACAACCCAACAACCCGTGATACCAATAAAAAATACTTTATAAAAAACCAAAGAACTAAAATTCCTAAAAAGCCTTAAAACTAGAAAGAAACTAAAACCATAATAATTCCTTAAATTCCCAAAACCGTTAAAACACTAAAAACTTATAAAAACCTTGAAACCACAAAAAATAGAAATAAAACATTAAAACATATTGAAAATACCAAAATACTCTAAAAACCCTAAAAATCCTTGGAATCCCCTAAAACTCATAAAAAACCTAATACCATAAAAACCTTTAAAATCATTAAAAATACATAATATACTAAAAACCATAAAAATCATTTAAAACCGTAAGAAAACACTAAAAATCCCCAAAAAACCATGAAAACCCTAAAAACCTATAAAAAGTTTTCAGAACCCTAAAAACATAAAAACCCATAAAAACACTAAAATCCCCTAAATCCCCTAAAATCATTAAAATCGTAAAAATTCCTAATTACCCATAAAATTATTAAAATCCCCCAAAAACCCAAAAACCAAAAAACAATTAAAGGAAATAAAACCCATAAAAACCCTAAATAACTATATAAAAACCCAAAAGGACCCAAAAAATCATTAACACCCAATAACCCCAAAATCCCTGAAACCCCAATATATCCTAAAAACCCTAAACCTCAAAAAACACTAAAAACTCTAAAAACATTAAATCCCATAAACCCCCTAAACCCCAATACCATAATGAACTAAAAATCCTTATTAAATCCAAAAAGAATTATCCCAAACACCACAATACCCTAAGAACCAGTAAAACACCAAAGAAATAAAAATAATAAAAATAAGTAAAATTCCCTGAAAACCAGTAAAAATTCATAAAAGCATTAAAATGAATATAATATAAAAAATTCCCCAAAACCCCTAATAAACTATAAAAACCAAAAAAAAACATAAAATCCTAAAAACCATAAAAATCCCTATAACTCTTAAAACCTTAAAAACTCCAAAAACATAAAAACACTATAACCCATAAAAAGCATAGAAACCCAAAAACTAAAGTCCCTTAAAAAACAAAAAATATTAAAAACCTTAAAAACACCTAAATTACTAAAAGGACCAAAAAAACATAAAATACCCTAACCCCCCCCCCAACCCCTAAAATCCCAAAAAACACAAAACAAAAAAAAATCTTAAATACCCTAATGACTCATAAAATCCATAAAATTCATAAAATGACAAAAAACACTAAAAACACTAGAAACAATAATACCCCATATACGAACCAAAAAATTCCTTCAATAATATATAAAATAGACTAAACCACCTAAAACCCCATAATCTTCCTAAAAACCCGTAAAATTCCAAAAAAAGTCATTAAAACCCTAAAAGTCCATAAAATACACCAAAAATAGTAAAAAAATCTCTAAAACCCCAAAAAACACATCATGGTCCCTAAAAACCCAAAATCTCTAAAAATATTAATGAACCATTAAAACTCTGAAGACCCTAAAGGTCCCTAAAACATACTAAAAACATTGAAGGACATTAATAATCCTAGAGAACCTTTAAAACCCTTAAACCCCATAAAACCCTTAAAAGAACATAAAAACATTAAAGACCCAAAATTTCTTAAAAAAACCTAAATGACCCTAAAAACCACAAAACACTAAAATCCCTAAAACCCTAAAAGGCACTAAAAACCATAAAAAACCTTAAAACCCCTAGAAGATCCTTTGAAACTCTAAAAAACCTAGAATATTAAAATATACAAAAACATATGAAAACATATTAATAATATAAAAACCGAAAAAATCATAGTAACCATAAAAACCTTAAAAAACACAAAAAAACCAAAAAACAACCCAACCTTTTAAATCCATAGAAATCCATAAATCACATAAACCCCTAAAAACCCCTATAACCCACAATAAAATCATAACCCTCCTAAATACTCCCAATGAATTTTAAATTACACCAATAATCATAAAAATCCATAAAGACCATAAAAACACAAAAATAACCAAATTTCAAAAAACATTAAAAGCACAAAAAACACCAAACAAAATAAAATGCCCTATGAACCATAAAAAAAATTATAAAGCACCCAGAAAACACAAAAAATACTAAAAAACATACAATTCTTATAAAACACTCTAAAACCCTAAAACCACTATAATGCCTAAAACCCCAAAAGAACCCAAAAAACACATACACTACCATAATAACCTAAAAAACCTTAAAAACTATTTAAAAATATGAAATCCCCCTAAAACCCAAAAAATATAAAAAAAACTAAAATGCCTAAAACCCATAAAATACCCATAAAAATTAAAATCCCCTAAAAACAAAAAAACTAAATAAATCCTTAGGACCCACAAAAACCTTGATGATGGTGGCTATCTCTCCTGACTCCTCTCGTACTCAAGCTTCCCTACAATTTCTATCATGGTGTGCCTCCTTTGGTGTGTCATTGCCTTCTCAAATGCTATAGAATCTGAGGTTTCGGATTTCACAACATTGCCACTTCTTTTGGCAATGCGTATCTTTTGGATTGGCGGTGCTCTTGAATTCTGGATTTCTTAGGCTTCAGCTTTGGATGAAGGTATCAACCTTAGATGACCGGGTTAGATATCGTCTCCCCGACGTGCATCATTTTATTTTCTTGGATGATTGGGCTAGATCTAGTTTTTTATTGGTGTGGATTTTCACTACAATGGTTGAGCCACTCAGGTCTGGTTTTTTCATTATGAGGTTGTCTATGGAAGATCAGGACATATTTGAGCACTTTGGGTTGATGCATTGCAGATCTTTTTCCCTTCGACAATGATGTGAATCAGCAGAGACCTTTGTTTTCATGGAGGCAGGTGATTCCCATTTTCTTTGGTGGCTTAGTCTATTCCGATCAGTGGTGTGTGGAGGATCAGCCTCGGTGTTTCTAGAAGTTGTGCAGTGGTAGATTGCAGCATTCTTCGAATCCAAGGAGTCATGTGTTCTATTGATGTATTTTGTTTTCCAAGAAACATTTTTTGTTTTCTGGTGGAAAGTCTCAGCAATGGAGATCCTAGAAGCTGTGTGGGGATCCATTTCCTTGGTTTGGCTAGGGTCGTCAGGAGATGGTGCAGATTTCTCAATTTGGATCTCAGCAGTGACACGGGTTCATTTCTGGGACTCTTTTTCATTGTATGATGTTGATGCTAGTTTTTATAAGTATTGCATGTTGGGTTCCTTGTTGGGATGTGGTGGTTTTTTCATGGACTATGGTGGGATTGGTTTGGTGCTGGTTGATGGCTATGTTGCGAGGTGTTAGATGTTTTTTATTCATGGTGTGTGAGTTTTAGGAGGATAGAGGGGAATATTGGACATGAGTCTTCCCATAGAAATTTGGGTGATGCGGAATGGTCCTCGACAAAAGGGGGGGTGGTCCTGTATTTCTGGTGGTGCTGTTAGATGGGAAATTTTGGATGGAAATTTCTGGATTTTGGGTCTTGACTAGATTAAAGGGGATGTATGGTGGATAATGGGATGCTGGTTGATGTTTACTTCTTATAAAGGCGGAGCAAGAGGTGGTGTTGTTGCATCACTCGAGTGTTGGTTGGGGTGTGTGAATGAATCTGTTGTAAATCGATGGTGGTGGTATTTATTGGTTGTGTATGGTATGCTATAGATGATTGGTCAGGAGGATATGGAAGCTTCGTTACATGATGCTAGTTGCTAGAATATGTGTAGTGGTATGCTGGGAGACGTCTATTTAGGTGGTACTAGATGCTGCAAATTTGAGCTGTTGGAAGTTGTTTTTTGCTTGGATGGGAGGAATACCCTGGCCCTGGAAAATGTTAAAGGAGATTTCGATGACGTAGGTTATGGATGATGTAATATGTTTTGTGAGATGTTGTTTGCTGATCGGCTGGGAGGTGCTGATGGAGATGATTATGGATGTCTTCATTGGTTGGATTTTATGTGTGTGTTTTTTTGTTTTGGTTTTTTATGGGTTTGGGGTTATTAATGTTTTTTTGGTATGGGTCATTTGACCCCTCCCCTCTTGTTTTCTTGGTCCCCTGTCTACTGCATCATTTTTTTCTAATAAATTTGGGGGGTCAGGATTCGCTAGACCACAAACTTTCCTTGCCCTAAAAACCCTAAAACCATTAAACCCAAAAAACCCAAAAAACACCTTAAAACATAAAATTCTAAAAGAAGTTAAAAATCCTAAAAATTAAGAAAACCCTAAAACCATTAAAAACCCATGAAAACCACAAACCACCAAAACAACTTAAAACCAAAAAACCCCTAAAAATCCATGAAAACATTAAAAACTACATAAACCCTAAAACTCCTTGAAAACCTATGTGCCATAAAAACATATGAAACCCCTAAGATCCTAAAACCTAAAATACCAAAAAAAAATATACTTAAAATACCTACACACCATGAAAACTCTAAGAAAACCATAAAACCCCTAAAACCCCAAATAACCCTAAACCCATAATAACATTAATCACCCATAAAACCCCCAAAACCACCAAAAACATAAAAATCATCAAGCCCTAAAACACTAAGAACCCTAAAAACCTAAACCCCTTAAAACCCTAAAACCCCCTAAACCCCATAAAAATGTAATAGTCTTGGAAAAGCCTATAAAACCCTTAAATCCCTAAATAAATCACAAAAAAATCATAAAAACCCCAAAACAACTTCAAGAACCTAAAAAATCATAAACACTCTAAAAATCATAAAACCCGTATGAAACCCAAAAATACCAAAAGCCCAAAAAACCTAAAAACCATAAAAAATACTAAAACCCCGTAAAACACCTAAAACCTAAAAATTTGATATGAACCTTAGAAACCCTAAAATACGGTAAAAAACCTAACATTAAAACAAACCTTATAAACCATAATAAAAACCAAAAAACCCCAAAACCCTTTAAAACGTTTAAACACATTAAACCATAAAACCTCTAAGAAAATACTAAAACTAGAAAACGCCTAAAAATTCTTAAAACCCATTAAACCCCCATAAAACCCCTAAAAATCCCTAGAATAATTACAACCCTAAAACCCATAAAAACTCTAAAATTCTAAAATAACCTAAAAAAATGAAAAAAACACTAGATACCCCTAATACCCCACCTAAAACCATTAACCCCCCAACCCAATGAAATATATAAAAACCTAAAAACCATAAAACCTCACAAAAGCCTCTAAAACCCCCCAAACCCCCAAAAAACAGTAAAACCATCAAAAAAACATGAAAACCATGAAATCCCTGAAAACCCCAAAAACCCAAAAACCCATAGAAATACCTATAAACTTATGAAACACTGAACAAAATCCCCAAAAAACCCCTAAAACATAAAAACCCCAAAACAACAAAAACCCCATTAAAACCATACAAAAAACTCTAACAATACCTAATAACCATGTGAATTATTAATACACCAAACCCACCAAAAAACACTAAAAATTATAAAAACCCCTAAAACCCATATGAAAATATATAAATCCTTTTATTTCTAAAAAACTAAAACAGCCTAAAATTCATTAGAATCCCTAAAAACCAAAGGAAAACCTAAAATCCATGAAAATCAATAAAACCCCTAAAATCCATAAAAACAGTATAAAACCCCAATATCCCAAAAAAGAACTAAAAATAATAAAAAAGAAAAAACCCATAAAATCATTATGAAAAAACTAAATAACATAAAACCCAAAAGAAAAACATAAGATCCATTAAAACTGTAGAAAAAAACAATAAAAACCCTCAAATAATCATAAAATTATGATAATATCACTAAACCCAAAACAAACCCTAAAAACCCAAAAATAAAATTCTTCACAGCCCTAAACACCATAAAAAACTAAAAACCAAAAAAATCCTAAATACCATAAAAGAATCTAAAAAACCTAAAACTCCTAAAATCTCTAAAAACCTAAAAATCATAAAACCATTAAAAACTTAAGAATCCCTAAAGAAACCCTAAAACCCATATAACCCAAAAAAACCTAAAAATCTAAAAAAACCATTAAAAACCTAAAACCCTAAAAAATAATAAAACCATAAAAGCATCTAAACCATAATATCCCAAAAAACCCTAAAACCCAAAAAACCCAAAGAGAAACCTAAAATCCCAAAGAAAACCCTAAAAACCCATAAAAACATTAAAATCCGTAAAAAATACCTATAAACCCTAAAACCGTCAAAAACACAAAAATCCCATAAAACGCTAAAATTACACTTAAATTACAATAAATACCAGAAAACCCATAAATCCTTAAAAACATAATACCCCACAAAAACCCAAAAAACCTAGAAAATTGTAAAAACCATAAAAATCCTAAAATCCCAAATATCCCCCAAAAACCATAAAAACACTAAAATATACTAAGAACTCAGAAAACCCCTAGAAAGAAAAAAATCTAAAAACCATAAAACAATAGAAACTCAAAAAAACCTAAAAATCAATAAAAACTTTAAAAACCCTAAGACAACCTAAAACCCCTAAAATCCCAAAAAAATAAAAAAATCCTCTGAAATCCCAAAATCACCTTAAAATCTTAAAAACATTTAAAACCATTAAAAAAATAAAACATTAAAACCCATAAAAATCTAAAAACCGTAAAAATTATAAAAACGCTTTTAACCCCAAAAACAGTAAAATGCTCCAAAAACAAATAAAAACACTGAAAACCCCAAAAAACATTTTAAAACCTCAAAAACCCAAATCTCGTAAAAATCATAAAACCAATAATTTCTCAAAAAACCCTAAAAACAGTAAAAACACATAATAGAACCTAAAAAGAAAAACCCTAAAATCCCTATAAGATTCAAATAACCCTAAAAGTCCCAAAATAAACCTATAAAAACCTAAAAGACTCTAAAACCATATTAATAACCTAGAAACACTAAAAACCCAAAATCCCTAAAACCCCCTAAAACACCTAAAACAACTAAATACACTGAAAGACCTAAAACCCCATAAAACTCTAAAAACCCCTTAAAACCCTAAAAAACTAAATATCACAAAAAAATGATAATATTAAAAACCCTAAAAATACCAAAAACCCCATTAAAACCCTAATAACCATAAAAACCCTAATATACCTAAAATCCATATAAATTTAAAAAACAAAAGAACCCCTAAAAATACATAAAAACATTGAAAACCATAAAACCACTAAAGACACTTAAAACCCTTAAAATGCCATAAAACCATAAAAAATTATAAAAAATCAAAAAATCCAATATACCTTGAAAATAATAAAGGGCCCTAAAAAATCTAAAAAATATAAAACCCCCAAAACAACTATAAACCATAAAATCCCTAAACAACCAGAAAAATCATAAAAATTCATAAAACCGTAAATACCCCAAAACCCCCTTAAAGGCCCTAAAATAAAAAAAAATGTCTTAAAATCCAAAAAATTTGATAAAAACACTAAATACCATTAAAATAAAAAAAGACCATAAAATACTCTAAAACCCTAAAAATCCTAAAACCCTAAAAACCCCAATATTCCCCTAAATTCCCTAAATATCATAAATGACCTTTAAATCCCAAATAGACCCTAAAACCTCTAAAGGAACCTAAAACCCCTCAAAATATAAATGACCGTAAAACCCTTAAATCAATAATGGCCCCTATAACCCCTAAAAACTTAAAACCTAAAATTATAAGACCCTTAAACGACCCAAAAAACCCTAAATAATGTAAATGACACTAAAAATGACAAAAACACTAAATCTCCTAAAAGCCCCTAAAACCCATAAAAACAGTAGATGACCTTAATCCCATAAATACCCTGTTAAATAACCTTAAAAGATCGTAAATACCATAAAAATTTTAAAGACCCTAAAAACCATATGAGACTTAAATCCCCTTAAATTACTAAAATCCTTAAAAACATGAGACATACTTAAAAAACAAAAAAAATCCAAAACCCCTATAAAATAATTAAAAATATCAAAAAAAACTAATCAACATGTAACCCCTAAAAACCCATAAAAACCATAAAAACCCTGAAAACCCAAAAAACACTAAAAACACGAATTCCCACTTAAAAACCCTAAACCCCATTTAATATCATTAAAAATGAATACAGCCAAAAACCAATGAAAACCCATAACCCTATTCCTCAAACATTAAACCCTCTAAACCCCTCTCAAAACCTCTAAAATCTAGAAATAACTAAATCTCATAAAAACCCACTAAAAATCCTAAAACCCCTAAAATCACAAAAATCAATAAAATTCCCTAAAAACTTTCAAAACCCCTAAAATACCTTTAAACCAAAAAAAACTCTTAAAGACACTAAAAACATATTATAGGGTCCTTAAAATTCTGCAAGGCAGAAATCCAATTACCGCACGACTTGGAAAAGGAATGAACCTTTCCGCGTACCAGCTCCCAGCAATAGCATGCGGCCAGTTCGACAAACCTCCATCCCACAGACGTTGTTGTTCACAAAATGGGGGTGGAGCGCCTACGCGGGCACGAACCAGGAATACCGTCGGACATCAGGTCGGTCCACTACCATGAGCTTCACCCTCCATGGGCCGTTGGTGTTCACGGGATAGAGGTGGACTGGTGCACTTCTGTTGATCAATTCCAAAAAAACTCAGTTCCAAAAATCCTTGGTTGACATAGTCATTCGTGGGTGGGGATTCCTTAATGGGCTTCTGCAAAATGTTCCTTTTACCAGTCAATACAGCCTCTTTGTCAAATTATAAATAGTCACTGATGGGCACTAAAAATGCAGGGAGGAATGACAGGTGAAAAACATGTGGGGAGACGCTGGAGAAATCGCTCCAAGTGGTAATGTTCTGCGACCATCCACAGACTCCATATCGTCTGCGGATGCACTCTTCCGTATAAAGGACAAACCAAACTGCAAAACACATGCATCCATCTCATTCGCAGACATCCATCTCCTTCACAAATGGCTACCCCCTCCACGGACGAGTGTCATTCGTGAAATGGAAGCGGGAAATCCTCTGTGGGCGAGAAGTAGGATGGGTGCCAGCTCCTTCGCGGACAGCCTCCTTTGTGGCCTAGTCGTTCGCGGCCTGCTCCCTCACATCGAGATCCTTTGCAGACATCCTCCTTCATACATAGCCTCCTTCATAGACAATCGTCTTATTGGTGCCCTAATCCTATGCGGCATGCTTTCTCACGGCCAGCTCCTCCGCAGACAACCTTCAGGGACAAACAAACTGCGAACCATATGCATCCATCCTTATGCAGCCAGCTCTTTCGTAGACAACCCCACTACTGCCATCTCCTATGCAGCCAGCTCTGCCGCAGCCAGTCCCTCGCGACCAGCTCCACCGAAGTTGGTCCCTTCGCTACCATCACTGACCCCCAAGAAAAATTTAGAGTCACACCGCGAACATTTCGGGCCGGGTCAAAAGTATTACATGTTTCACCCTTAGGCCGCCCCAAAATCCATCCAATACATTCCACGAGTCTAGATACTCCTCATAACTCTTCTATAACCCCATTTCCTAGCTCCTTTTGATAGTTTCACCCAGAAAGTTCCTCCCTTGCGTAAGTCCCACACCTACCATTTCTAGGTATCTCTTACCTGCTCGTCCTGACCACATGATGTTAAACTGTATGGCCCTTGTCTTATCCATATGACATTAAACTACATGGAAACAGTCCTCTCTACATGACTATAAACTGTACCATTCCCTTTCATTCAATAATTGGATGCCTCTTGCTCCATGAAAAATATTCCTTATACCCCAAGCATAAGATGCCTAATGCCATGATCACAATGGCGTAATTTCAAGATCGTTGGAATCCATTCAAACATTCCATTGCTCCACCCCATGGTTTGAACATCCTTCATTCAGATCTTCATTCTTTTTCATGTCTTAAGGGACACCCTAACAGCCTGGTCCTATGCCGCATTGGCTTACCTACCGTCCTGGGCCAACGCCCCGGAAGACTTTGGACAACACTTTGAAACAGGTCATGTGTTTCGAACACAGTCAGTAGTTGACCCTCATTTGCTCGTCCCCATATCAAGATAACGTTATATGAATGTTGTGTTTCGAACATGGTCAACAGTTATCCTCTATCACAAGGCCATCATCATTTTTTCGGAATGTTGTGCATTGAATTCACACTTTTCATCTCCCTTTGTTCGGACTGATTCCAACGGCCTTGGTGTTATCCCGCTTGTGCACTTATGCATAAGCATTGGCCCCAATTATATTCCTCAACCCACCAATGGTTTTGGATTCCCTCATGGTCAGACATGAGGAATAAACAATGGGCATCCATCTCATAGTAAGACCCGACCTTATGGGATTCCCTATAAGTAAGCCCCACTTCACTTCTCACAGATGCACCTTTTGCGACGTGATCGACTGGTCCCTACTACCTCTTGTTTCTAACAGCGAGCATGGCTCACATGGGTTTAGAGTCAGCATCAACCATGACATCCTCTTATGGAACATCTCAAATTGTAAGTCCCAATACACCCCTTGGGAATCCTCATAGTGTAATCCCCAAGCCTATTCAAACTACGTGGACTTTGATCCCTGTCTCCTAGGCAGGGTACGTAGGAAGCCTCCCTGAGGTTCAAGCCCAACAATCTGTCAATCCGACTATCTTCAAATCGTTTCACCAAGCTGCTTCTAGCACCGTCTCAATGAGTCAAAATTATTCAGATTAATTAATCCAATGAGGGATGGTAAACCTTCGGCCTAAATGATTGTGAACCCCTACGTCTAGTTGACCATTGCCAACTAGGAGTAATCTGTGGATACTATGCTTGGGTATAAACCAAAGATTCACGAACATATCAATACGTCTCAAATATATAAGAGAGTCCTGGAACTGGAAATAATTCCCCCCCCCCCCCCAAAAGTCTGTGATGAGCCCGACTTCCCATCCTCTCGACCAATGTGATTTCTTAAGCATTTCCAGACAAATCACCAGGCCAACGCATACCTTTGGAAAGTAGGTCCATGTATCGTCAGATATAGAACCGTTGGGCATTTCGAGACGGAACCAAATCAAAAATGGTGAACCCAACGTGAATCTTTATCCAAGCATGATGGATTTAACCCAATCCCACTCTGTACGCCCTTATACTCTCAAGAAGGGCCAAGCAAGGCCATTAAATACGCATGGGATCATGAGATGCTTCTTTGACAGGTTTGCTGTTTATATTTGTTAAAATATTTTACAGGTACCACACAAAACTCCCTTCAATCCAATGGAGTCCCGAAGGAACTGAAAAACGTGCGCTTCCTACAATGTAATGACCTGACGTCCTCACCAATAGAGGACCCCATCACCTACCCAGCGTCTTCAATGCTAGGTCTCAGACGCATTGATCCGAGAGTACCACGTGAATAGTACACTCTCAACAGTGGAGGCGGTTGTGCACGCCCTCCAATCTGCCAGGACTCGCCGGTCGCCTACCCAGTAGTGGCCTCAATGGTAGACACAAACATCCCATGTCGCTGTCTCCAACCACTTTGGGAGTCTATCTCTGGAACGGGACAACACATACCTCCCTTATCTAAGGGAGGCGGCTGAGGTCGACGCTGAGGACCTCATCCCCGCTGAACGGGGGTTCCGCTCCAAGGTCCCCGCCGGAAGATGATTTCACATTCATGATACGACACAACATCCTCACGTTATGGAGGATGTAACCTCAAGGATTCATGCCCACACTCCTCGATCATCGTCCCCTCAGACCGCCCGATGAGGGCGGCAAACTTACAACCCGGGACAGGTCATCACCCTTATCCCCGAGGAGGTGCTCCACTGCCCAGTCATGGAGACGCATCACGAACAGGAACATACACCTGTTCTCTCCTCCCAAGCCTACCATCCAGATATGACGACATCATGTGAGCAGGCACGCATCCCCGTCAAGCTCCATCAAGACCATCGTTTACAAGAGAGGGACCCAAAGGTGAAGCGTCTCCACAAGAGAGCTCCTCGAACGCACCAAAGGTGGACGAAAAATAAAGAGTTGGTCCATGACTCCACTCTATTGGAAGCTGGGTTCCCAAGTCCACTAAATACACCTCGCAGGCTCAACACACTTCCCACCCATTACCATATTATGGGAGCAACAGTAGCAGTTTCGAAGGTCTTCCCCGCAACGTCACTACCACCAGCTCTGAAGGTCCTCCCCAGAGCACCCATGGGGGCCTCCCCCGCGAGCATATAATGATCGATCACGAGATCTCATCTTTTAATGTGAGTCACGAAAACCCTCCACGTGACCAGAAGATCGACCAGCTAGAAGGTCCTCCACTTGTTGCGGTCCACCCTGAAGGTCCTCCCCGAGGTATACACTACAAACACTCTCCATGTAGTGGGACCACATATTATGATAGTAGTCCTCACTATCATAGTCGCAACTGCGGAGGCCCTCCCCACAGAAACATCTCATCATGACAAGAAGCCCCCCCTTGTCATAGCCTACCCTAAAGGTCCTCCCCAGGGGTTACACTGGAATGACACTCCACGTAGCCGGCCATCAAATCACAGTGGTCGTACTCACCACCTTGATAAAGGAGGTCTTCTCCGTAGAGATGTTAAGCAACAAGAAGGCCCTCCCTTCATTTCGGTACATTCTGAAGGCCCTCCCAAGGGTGTAACCTGCAGATATTCTCCCTGAGGCAGATTTAATGGTAGTCCTCACCATTTCAGCAGCTATGATGATAGTCCTCTCCACCACAGCCGCCATTGCGAAGGTCCTCCCCACAGTGGCCCCAAGAAACATGATGATCCTCCCCTTGTCGTAGTGTGTCCTGAAGGTCCTACCCATTATGCACATCAAATGTCAAACCATGATGGTCGTCCTCACCATGATGGTGGTTGTTGCGAAGGACCTCCCCGCAACAATTCTATGCATCCAAAAGGTCCTCCCCTTGCTGCAACATGCCTTGGAGGTCCTCCCCAGGGAATGCACTAAAAAATTCCTCTATGCAGTGAGGCGTCAAGATGTGATGGAATTCTTCTCCATTGCTACCGTCATAGTGAAGGCCCTCCCCGCAATGACAAATCATATCAATAGGAAGGCCCTCCCCCTTCCAAATCATGCACAGAAAAGCCCTCATATGATGAGGCACTCAGAAGGATAGGATCAAGTATATCAAATTCCCAGTTAGTCACCAATGACATCTTTCTTAAATTAGGAGATGTTTCGGGGCCATGTTCATTTTCTGAACTGCATTGGAATCGCCCACATGATGATTCAATACCTACTTGTCCCACTACCTCCGACCACACTAACAGCAAGCATCTTAGTTGGGCTAACCAGGTAGAGGAATCACTAGGGGAGGAGTATGCCGACTGTTGCACAAAAGGAAATGACTGGCTTGGGATGATATACCGGTTATGTTTTGGCCTACGTCCACCTCTCAGTTTGACATACCTAGAGATTTGTCGGAAGAATGCATTTGCGGAATCCGCCATAATATATGGACGACCCTTTGCCAGCTAAAATCAAGTTTCATGCCCTACGACGGGTATGTAGACCATGTCAAGACAATAGGAGGCCTCCTACGTCACATCGACCTGGAAGCTCTTCCTTTGGTGTGGCAACAACGACCTGTGAGGTGCAAAGGGAACATGGAGATAGCTTGCCTTCGTGCGCTGCACTAGCTGCGCCGCCTCATCGGTGATGCTCCGACGAGAGTCCATATCAGAGGATGGGAGGAACATGGAGCTTTTCATTTCACTCTTCTCCCCACTTAGAAGAACCCGTTCGGCATGTGGTCTTGCAACGTCATCACTTCAAGACAAAAAGTGGGCAGTCTCCCTATTTGCGAAAGGCAATACACCCAACACATCCGGGCCTTGAGTAAGTCCCAGAAGCGTCAGTCCTGATGTGAACAAGCAATTCAAGAACTCCTGAATCAGGCCACTGAGAGCATACAACTGGCTTATCGCCTAAGAAAGGACAATCCGTAAACTTTTCTTGCCTCCCCAGAAGAGATTGATTCACAGAAGAACTCGGATCCAAACCCCGGTCACCCCCGAATGGGGGCACGCAAGATTAGGCAGGTAGCGATAGTAGTAGCCACTACCGCAATCCAGGGTCAACCCCAGCCTGCAGGTCTAGGGGAATTTTGAACAAAAAAATTCCCCCGTAAGACCAATAAAAACTGGAAGAGACATAGTGTCAAGAGAACGGAGCCAACCCCAGCCCTCAGGGCTGGGGGAATTATTACCCCCACAATGACAACCCCCCCACAAGAGAGTCAGTATTCTTTTTTCTAGGGAGGAAATCCAGAATAGGAGGTTCTCATCCCATCCATTCATTTGAGTCATCATCCCCTCCAAGAGGGAGTCGTATCATAAGGGCGCATCAATGAACTCTCTGCGTCACCCATAGTCAAGAAGTCTGAAGGCAATCCCACCATATGAAAGGGAAGGCCAGTAAAAGACGCGAGAGATACTTTTCCTATTTGGAAGATGACATATTCCCCGCCCCACAATATGAATCTATCAACGTCATAGAGGTTAACCCCATGGGTGACACCAGAGATGATGCAAATCAGGATGGATCAGGAGACGATGGTTCTGGTCAGGCTGCAACCCAGAATGAACTACTAGGTTTCCACACCAAGAACCAGAGGGCTGCCCTAAATTTGGTCTCCCCTTCAGTTACCCTTCCTCCTCTTACCCTATGAGATTCCAACAAGGATGATAAAAAATGACCAGTTACCCTTAATCAGTCTCCTTCTCTCAACAAAAACGAGCCACTCACGCTCGAAGAGAGGTTCGCTCATAGGAAGAGGAAATGAAGGAATTGAGGCGGCTTAATGTCGAGCTACTCCAGAGGAACCATATTATTGAAAATACATCCCAAGATGATCCACATCATGCACTTTTAGTAAGTTCACCTCAATGACCGAGGTTTTCCCCATCAATTGAAGCACAGTCAGGGCTCTCGCCCAAGGAGGTGCCTGGTCCGTCCAACTACCTAAATGTGGATCTGGATGAAGGCCAAGACTTCCCTCCTCTTAGGATGGAACCAGAGAAAGCATGCCCGAACCCTCTGTGGGTGTCCCGAATGAAAAATGCACCCATGGTGTCGGCTGATCCAGATCCTCAAGCAATGCATCATGCTGCACCTACCCAAGATTAGTCCCAACATGATGTAAACCAGGGACTCACCAGCACCATCGAGGCACTAATGGCTCGATTTGAAGCAATGGAAATTTGGCATGCTCCGATACAGCCAGATCTGAATCCCTACCCATATTTGGTGAGAAACACACCTCCCCCACCCAATTTTGGGAGCCTTGTATTCCCTAACATTAATGGATCAGGCAATCTGGAATAGCATTTGATGCACTATGCATCCTACTGTGACCCTATTATGGGAACTCCAGAACAACAAAAAGTAGTGAAACTCAGATGCTTCGTACGGACCCTACAAGGATCTTCCTTCATCTGGTATACGAGTCTACCAGCCCGATAAATAAAAAGCTGGGAAGACCTTTGGTAGCAGTTCTATTTCCACTTCAGCTCAACGTTGCCTAAGACAACGATCATCGACCTCATGAAATACAAGCCGAGGGAGAACGAGAGGTTCTCAGATTTCATCGCTAGATGGAATGTTATGACCTACTCTCTGAACAATCCAATGCCTCAAGATGAGTTTCTTTCCATATTATTTGACAATCTACGAGATGAGATGTGAACACCACTCATACAAGTGGGTTGCACCACTGGCTTCTGCCATATCTCAACCATTTCCCTGAGAATTGATTACTCCCTGCAGCGGACCAATATGAAGTCCCAAATAGCCTTGTAGGCTCCCACAAAGAGAGAATCCAGAGCTGAAGCGTCCTCTATCACAATCAAGCCTGCCCCTGTGCCCGCTCCACCACTCATGCCTCCACTAAATCATCAAGGGACCCCAGTACAACAGCGGCTGCCAACGCCTAGGTGGAAAAATCATAGAGGATAGAAGCGGAACCAGTTCAAGGAATGAAGAAATAAAGCATAATCTTTCTGAGAGGACCATGTCTGTGGCTATTTCATCACCACCATGAATTGCAACTTACTCTGCCTCCCGGAGCTGAGGAAACCAGAAGAATTTGGCCACGATGACAGGCCAGACTACTGTCCTTACCATTGAATGTTGGGACACAATATTCGGGAATGATTCGTCTTCAAATACCTCCTGCAAAGAATGCTAGGCTCTGGGCAGGTTGAGCTGGGACCACCCCCAGCACATGTGACGTATATTTCTACCACTGACATTGACAAAGGGTAGGGGTGGAAGAAATTCACCAGAAAAAGGGGCATAAATTTGATAACTGTATTACTCTGAAGACTATCAACCGTGCCTAGGGAATACTCCGAGATCATCTACGACAACCAGTGTTTCCGCCAATATCCCCTGATGCTCCACAACCGACAGTATCATCCACACAACCCTTCACGAGCCGATCATTTGGGCGTAAGAGAAGAAGGGAGAAAAAATTGAAAGTGGAGAAGTCCGCAACGGGACCACGGTTAGTCCTGACCTTGGTGGATTATATGCCCTCGAATTTGGTGCCGCAGGCACCGATCCACCAAACGACACCATCGGGGACAACCGACCAGGTTGACCTGTCAGAGGATGAAGATCCAATCTTTGGTTCCATTAACGTCATCCATATTATGGAATTGTCCCCTGACGAAGGGTACGGTTATGAACATGAGTTCCAGACATAAGAGGCCTGGAGGAGGAATCGCAGAGGTTGGGGATACTAGAAGAGACGCAGTCACGGCCGAAACCAACCCTACTGTTGGAACCCTGCCCGAACCGTAAATATCACAGAAACCCATGGGAGAGCCCTTCAACAGACTCCGTAGGAGAAATAACATCCCTCCACATCCACAAGCTATCACTTTGTCCTCTTTATTCTATGATAATCATCAGAGGAAGAACAAGCACCTAGCCGCCTTGTGCGCACAAACAGACCAGTCGGGCCGAGTCCCTAAAACGTGGGAACATAGTCAGCATCTGACCCCATGACGGATCCCTCCTCACCACATACTCTAGCTCTCATGCTGCCTACTATAACCCTCCCTCCAGCGGAGAAGCATCAGTTGTTGGTGAAAAAAATATGATATCCTCAAGGATTTGGCATCAGTACTAGCCTAACTGTCCATCCTGGATGCCCTGAGATTCTCAGCCGACCTCAGGGATGCACTGATAGAAGCCTTGCTTAGCCCCCAGGAGTTTCAAACCGCGGTAGCTGCCGCCGAAATTTACAAGACAGAGACAGGACTGGCTGAATGCAATGCGGTGATTGCCTACACCGATAAGGATAAAGATTCCATCCTGAGAAGAAACATCAAACCACTATATGTGTCTGACACATTAGATGATGTTGAGATCTGAAAATTCTTCATTGAAAACGGTTCTGTAGTTAACCTCCTTACCCTACATAAACACTGTAAGTTGGGCTATAGTGAGGTTGATACGATACCCTCGGTGACCACTTTGTTGGGTTATGACAAGAGTAAAAAGAAGGTGATTGGAAAAATCAAGCTAAAAACCATTTTGGCAACCTTGTGGCCTACTCGGAATTTCTGGTGGTCCAGCAGAACACATCATTCAATGCCCTGCTGGGGAGGCCGTGGCGCCATAAGCACATGGCTATTCCTTTGTCCTACCACCAGTGTATTAAGTATAGAATCAATGGGAAAAGTGGGACACTTCAAGCCGACAAGGCCCCTTTCGAGATCTTCGAGACACACTATATTGACGCCAGATATTATGACCAATAGAAGAAGAAGACTTTGGCCAATGGTGTTGACTGGATCCCCCCACCAAATGGTCTGGAAGTGGTTCCTGACGACCCCCTCAGGCATCTTGGCAGAGACTACGTACTACCCATCAACAATATTAAGTGTAGGGACTCAATTCTAGACACACACTCACCTATCTTCATGACTTCTTCAGCCAAAATGGTTGATCGTAACAACGCATGAACATCCTCTATCACATAATCTGGGGACAAATGCTTGAGCGGGGATGCCCATGATGCCTCTCCCTCACCTCCGGACTCCCAAGAACCTGTTCTGGGATCTCTCCCCCCGTCAGATCAAGAAGATGGGGTTTGAGAGAATAAGAGGAGGAAGACCTCAAAAATGAACCCCCCGCATTTGAGGAGGGTATCTCCTCCACGGTAGACGAGCTCAGGGAAATAAACCTGGGTACCGAGGAAGATCTGAGGCCTACTCTCATTAGTGCAGCCATGTCCCCCAAAGAGCACATAGTATATACCTCCTTCCTGAAGCAACATCAGGATGTTTTTTCCTAGAATTACAATGAAATTTTAGGACTCAATCCCGATGTGGCGAAGCATCACCTGGGTCTTCTAGAAGACCACCAGGGCTATAAGCAAGCCTCCAGACGAACACATCCCTCACATGCCGCCAAAATAGAGGCTGAAGGTGATAAGATCATTAAAGTAGGCTTCATTTGGGAGGTATAGTACCCCATATGGCTAGCCAACGTCGTCCCTGTCAACAAAAAGAACAGGAAAATACACATCTGCATCGACTTCATAGATATTAATCGACATTGGCCGAAATATGACTTCTCGGTCCTGATCACCGAGTTATTAATCGATGCAACGGCTAGGTATGAGGCTCTATCTTTCATGGACAGTTATTATGGGTATAATCAAAGCTGAATGGCCCGAGAAGACAAAGAATCCACTACCTTCAGAGCCCCCCAAGGAGTATTCTGTTACAGGGTAATGCCCTTCGGCCTCAAGAATGTTGGCGCCACATATCAGGGCGACATGCATCGTATTTTCAAGCCATTCCTAGGGAGATTTGTTGAATGTTACATAGATGACTTGGTGGTCATATAGAGACAGCGCTCAGATCACCTGTCAGAACTCAAGATCATATTCAACAAACTTTGACAGCATATCCTGAAGATAAACCCCTTGAAATGTGCCTTTGGGGTTACCTCAGGGAAATTCCTTGGCTTCATTGTACGCCATCACGGCATCGAAGTCGACCCTGAAAAGACAAAGGCTATTCTCGGCCTACCACCTCCCCGTAACCTCACTAATTTGAGATCATTACAAGGACACCTAGACTATATCAGGAGGTTCATAGCCAACCTAGTGGGAAAATGTTTTCCATTTACCAAGTTAATGAATAAGGGAGTCATATACCAATGGACAGATGACTGCCAAGAGGCGTTTGACTGCCTAAAGAGGTACCTCTTAAGCCCACTGGTGATCATTCCCCCGATTAAAGGAATACCTCTAATCCTATACGTGATGTCCCTAGAGTGGTCACTGGGAGCCTTCCTCAAACAAAAGAACTACACCGGCAATGAAAACAGTCACTATTACCTTATCCGAACAATGATTGATGATGAGATTCGATACTCAAACATTGAGAAGAGTTGTTTGGCCCTGGTCTTCATGGTTCAAGAGTTGCGACATTATCTGTAGCATCATGAAGTCCATTTGGTCTCGCGTTATAAACCACTCAAGTACATCCTAATCCGCCCAATACTGACCGGGAGCCTATCCTGATGGGCAGTCATCCTGCAATAGTTTGACATCTGGTTTGTGCCTCATAAGGCCATCATGGGCCCAGCATTAGCAAACTTTCTGGTAGAGCACCCCTCAGCCGGGACTACTGCACCGGACATTGAGTTACCAGATGAAGACATCTTCTCAGTTAAAGGGGAGCTCCCAACATAGGAAATGTACTTCTACGGTGCATCCTGAATCCCAACCGGTAAGAGGATGGAGGACCCCAAATATAACAAGGTAGGCTTGGGGATAATGCTCTTGTCCCCGGAAAAGGAATTCTTGTCGTATTCCTTCCTCCTGTCAGAAGGATGTACGAACAATGAATAGGAGTATAAAGCCCTCATTTTAGTACTGGAACTCACACTCTAGGAACAAGTACAACACCTTAAGGTCAAAGGTGATTCATAAATGGTTATCAAGCATGTCAATGGTGACTATGATATCAAAAAGGGGGAGCTGATTCCGCTGTTTGACCATGTATGAGGGTTAATGGTGGAATTCTCTATAGAACCCACATTGAGAAATATTGCCCGATCTCAAAATGCCTAGGCTGATGCATTGGACAACATGGTCACAGAACTGGCTGACCTAGACGGGGATGAAACAGTCATCGGTATTGCTCACCACTGAATGGTATTTCCATATGTTCAGACTGAGTCAGAGGAAATCCATGAAGTTAGTCCTGTCTCTGAGCCATATGATCCCACCACCGGATGGATGACCCCAATTACAAGATACCTTCAAGAGGGAAAACACCATCATACAGGGCTGAGCCAGAGAAAATACGGAGAAGGGAAATCAACTTTGTCCTATATGGCGGCATGGGTCAGCAAGAAGTCCTCTTCAAACGAGTCCTCAACGGAGACCTACTCGGATGCATTGACAGAGAAGAAATCACCGCTATCATGACTAAAGTTCATGCCAGCGTATGTGGAGTACATCGGCCAGGGTCCAAGCTTTCCCATCAGGTTGGAGGCTTGGGTAATATTGGACCACAGTGTTATGAGATAGCGAACTCTTTACCGAAAAATGTCACTCATGCAAAATTCATGCCAACTTCATACACCAACCCCTGGAGTTACTTCATCAAGAAAAGTACTCCTAGCCATTTTTCATTGGGGAATTGACGTTGTGGGACCATATCCCCCCGCCACAGCCAAAAAGATAAAGTATATCCTCATGGAAACCGACTTCTTTTCCAAATGGGTAGAAGTCGTACCCCTTAATGATGTCGGGGCAAGAAGCATTTTCAGCTTTATGAAAACCAATATCATCACCAGATTTGATGTCCTTCATGCCATACTAACAGATGACGACACCAACTTCTGCTCTGTTGAATTGGAGAAACTATACCAAGAGTATGGTATCAAGGATAACCACTCATCCCGCTACCATGTGGCGACCAACAAACAGATAGAGGCTTTTAACAAGACCCTGTCCAACATTCTCCAGAAAATGGTGGACAAAGACAAGAATTCATGGCTGATTAAACTCCATATATTTCGGGATTATCAAACCACAATCTACACCGCTACTCGGGCCACCCCATACTCGTTCGTGTATGGTACAGAGGCGGTCTTACCCATTGAACTCCAACTCACCTCACTTCATGTTGCCATCTGTGATCAATTTTCTGACGATGAACAATAAAAAAAGTGGTTGGGTGAATTGGAACAGCTGGATGAGAAGTGGATGTAAACTTTTCACCATCTGGAAGTCTACAAGAATCAGATTGCACGAGCCTTCAATAAAAAGGTTCGACTTCGGTCTTTATTGGAAGGAGAATTGGTATTGGTCCTCCGGACCCAAATGATACATGGAAGGAAACCTCCAAAGCTGGAGCCCAAGTGGGAGGGACCTTATGTGGTACATAAGGTCTACTCCAATGTAGCATATACCCTTATCTCCATGTAAGGGCAATTCACCACAACTCCTACAAATGCGAGATTACTGAAGAATTATTTCGCATAGAAAGAAAGTGTATCCTTCAGCCTTACCGCACAACATTAAAATATATGGATAATAAGGTATAATAAGAGTTAAGAATACCCTAATCCCCTCATGTATGGGCTAGACCTGCATGGGGTGTATTCTTCGTCCGAGCTGCATGACGTTGAACTACCAAGCACCCAACGGTCCAAACACTATGTCCTTAAACTAAGAGCATATCATCCTCACCGCACAACATTAAACTACACGGACAAGAAGTTTTAAAAATTCCCTCTCCCCCTGTGTCTGGACCAGACCTACATGGGGTGTACTCATTTTAGATAACTACATATGGCTTGATTCTTTCCCTCGCATGATACGTAGCACCACCAGGGTCCCAAATCCTGGCCCAACCATCCCAAAAAAAGGAGGTTTAAAAATTCCCTTTTCCCCCTGTGTACGGATGAGACCTGCATGGGGTGTATCCTTAGTCCTTACGGCATGACGTTAAACTACATGGATTTCAATGAACTATGTACATCTTGATTCCTGCCATCACAGGATACATTGCGATGATGGGGTTCCTCATCCTGTCCCAGCTACCTCTTAAATAAAAAAATGCCCACTTTCCCCTGTGTATGGACCTGACCTGCACGGGGTGTATCCTTCATCCTTACCGCATGACATTAAACTGCACGGATTTCAGAGAACTATTTATGGCATGATTCCCACATTTAAAGGATATGAAGCGAAGCTATGGTTCCCTATCCTAGCCCAAACACTCCCGAATTAAAGTTAAAATACCCCTCTCCCCGTGTATGGACCAAACATACACGGGGTGTATTGTCATTCAGTGAACTATGTATGGCTTGATTCCTTCCCTTGCAGGATACGTAGCGACTCCAGGGTTCCTCGTCCTAGCCCAGCAACCTCTCAAATAAAAAAATTCCCCCTTCCCCCTACACGGACCAGACCTGCACGGGGGGTATTTGGAAGAGAACTACGTCCGGATTTATTCTTGCCTTCACAGGATACGTAGCGATGCCAGGATCCCGTCCTGGCCCAGCCACTCCAAAATGAAACAAAATAAAAGATAAACAAGTTCTCCTTCCCCCGTGTATGGACTAACCCTGCATGGGGTGTACTTCTTCTAGAAAACTACGTAAGGCTTGATTCCTTCCAAAGCAAGATACGTAGAGGCGCCGGCGTTCCCCATCCTGGACCATCCCCCTGAATAAAAGATAAAAATGCCTTTTACCCTCATGTATTGACCAGAACAGAATGGGGTGTACTCGTTTTCCTTACCGCATGAAGTTAAACTGCACGAATATCAAGGTTTAAAAATGCCCACTTTCCAACGTGTATGGGATAGACCTGCACGAGGTGTATTTTTATGTCCTCACAGCCCGACGTTAAACTGCATCGATAATGAAAGATAAAAATCCCCCCTTTCCCCCATGAATGGGCCAGACCTGCATGGGGTGTATTTTTACATCCTCACTGCACGACGTTAAATTGCATCGATAATGAAAGTTAAAAATGCCCCTTTCCCCCATGTATGGACCAGACCTGCACGGGGTGTATTTTTCATCCTCTCTGCATGATGTTAAACTGCATGAATTTCTTCACAAAACACCTAAGATATACGATGAAACGAGGTGGAAATACTCCTTGGTCATTTGGATGAATCCTCCCCATACATCAGACTCCACGGCCCGGATAATTATGGATCTTTGTAACCATTCATGGCCATCGAAAGTGAAAAGTCATCGACATGTGGACACCTTTTTACGACTATGCATACCATGCCTAAGAGGCTCTGCATAATTATAGCCCCTGGCTCATCCATCAAAGGCAATATTTCCTTGGGCGGTACACTTCCTAGCTCTGTATGCTTACCGACCTCAGAGCCCCCATAACATACCTCCTGATCCATATGTTTATGGGGATGTTGTTTATAAGTTCGTCCCCCTTTCACATCCTAAATTGCCAAGGTATCCCTACCCGGTTAGCCTATGCATCTCCCCTTGGTTCACAAGACAACCTGCGTCTACGAACATCAAGCCTGAACTATGCTACCGTGACTCAAAAGACAATTGTAGTGAAAATGATTCTTGTATGCTTGGAAAACACTATCCCCGCATGCTAAACTTTGTGCTATGAGTAATCTCATATTTTCATAATCATTCATGGCCATCGGATGTATAAAGTTATCAACCCAGGGACACCTTTGTACGACTATGCATATCATTCCCTTAGTGGCTCTGCATAATGATATCCCCTGGCTCGTCCATCTAAAGAAAAAAATTCCTTGGGCGGTACTCTTCCTAGCTTTATACGCTTACCAACCTCAGAACCCCCACACCATGTCTCCTGATCCTGGAAACCTCAGAGTTGCAGTTTACAAACTTCATCCCCACACCCTATTCCGAGTATATCAGAGCATGTTAGCTCAGTTTTCCTTCAAGTGACTGCAGCAATAGTCACCCAGTGGTCTGAGCTCTATGACCGCTAAACTAGGAGTACTCTATCCTTACT
Organism: Viscum album; assembly: GCA_963277665.1. Taxonomy (NCBI): domain Eukaryota; kingdom Viridiplantae; phylum Streptophyta; class Magnoliopsida; order Santalales; family Viscaceae; genus Viscum; species Viscum album. The sequence continues at coordinate 1,008,588,954 of OY728126.1, forward strand.
GCAATACATTAAACTACATGGAATGAAATTACACCCCCACGTGTAGAATAAATCAGTGCAGGGAGCTCTCTAAGCTTTAACAGCAACCAGCGTCGAGTATGCCCGACATGTCCAGAAATTTCCTTCCCAAAGGAAAGACTTCATGGCCCGGATAATTGTGGATCCTCATAACCACTCACGACCATCAGAAGTGTAAAGTTATCAACACGTGGATACCTTTGCATGGCTATGCATACCATGCCCTCAATAGCTCTACATATTAATAGCCCCTGGCCTATCTACCAAAGAGAAGATTTCTACAGGAGACGCTTTTCATATCCCCGTATGCTTACCAGCTTCAGGGCCCCCATATCATTCCTCCTGATCCAAGAAGCCCCAGAACTGTTATTTACACCAATCGGCCCCTCTCCACGTCTTGGACATTCCAAGATGCTCAAGTCTAGTAACATCTTAATCAAGAGTGGCCTTTGCAACAACGTCCTTACCACATGACGTTAAACTACATGGAGCATCATGCCTTCTTGTCGTAAAGCTACAAAGATCGAGCATTAAACATCTATGAAAATCCCTCTAACCACTATTGTTTTCACTAGTTTAAAAATACCCCCATACTTACCACATGAAATTAAACTGCATGGAATCTAATTACACTCCCTGTTATCGATTCATGATGTAAAACTGCACAACATCCATTAAAAATGCTCTCAGTCTTTACAACATGATTTTAAACTGCACAGAAGCCGTCTTTACCATATCATGATAAACTAAATGGAAGTCATCCTTACAATATGACATTTAACTGCATGGAGTTTGTCCTTACCGCATGACGTTAAACTGCAGAGGCTTCATCAAGACCCACCCAAGATATAAGGCAGAATGGGAAAGGAATACTCCTGGAGCATTTGGATGCATCCTCTTAATACACCAGACTCCATGACTCTGATAATTGCGGATCTCCATAACCACTCATGGCCATCAGAGACTAAAGGTCGTCGACCCGCGGACACCATTGTATGACTATGCATACCATGACCTTAGCGGCTCAGCATAATGATAGCCACTTGATCATCCATCAAAGTCAAGATGTCCCTAGGTGATACTCTTCATATCATTGTACGCTCACCGGCCTCAGCGCCCCCATGTCATATCTCCTGATCCAAAAAAATATGGAGAAGTGGTTTACAGGTTCATTCCTCACCCGCATCCAAGTGTTGTCGGGACACCCCTGCCCGATGAGACTATGTATCTGCCCGCAGTTCACATGACAATTTGCATCTACAAGCATCAAGATAGAACTGGGATTCCCTGACTCTGTGGGAAACTACCGTGAAGATGTGTCCTTTGTGCTCGGGACACCATTATCCCCACATGAAGAACTCTGTACTATGAGCAATCTCATATTTTCATGATCCTTCATGGCCATCGGGAGTGAAAATCTATCGACCTGTAGACACCTTTTTATGGATATGCATACCATTCCCTCAGCGGTTCTTCATAATGATAGCCCCTGTCTCATCCATCAAAGGAAAGATTTCCCCAGGCGATACTCTTCCTAGCCCCATACGCATACCGGTCTCAGAGCTCCCATATCATCTCTCCTGATCTAGGAAACCCTAGAGTTGAAGTTTACACCTTTATTGCAACACACTTGTTCAGAGCATGCCAGAGCATCATAACTCAATTGTCCTCCATGTGATTGTAGCAATAGTCGCCCGATGGTCTGAGCTATATTATCGGTAATCTAAGTGTGCTTCATCCATACCACATGATGCTAAACTGCACAGAGTGTAAAAAAATGTCCCTCGTCTTACCGCATGACATCCAACTGCACGGTCAAACTCTCCACGAGTCCATCCAGAGATAGGGGTTTTCCTCCCCTCCTCAGTGCAAGGACCAGACCTACACAAACTGCCGCCTCACATCATCCTGGGGAGGGATGACTTCACCCGTTCCTAGAAATTTAGCGAGGGCGTTTCTCCAATGTCCAAGCATCCTCTTTACATAAACCATACTCTGTACCTAGAAAGATCTGAACCCTTGTAAGCCACCCCTGGGGGTCCCGAATCTCAACTTCCCTGAAGTTTCATGACTATCGGAAGAATACAATCATTGACCTAAGGACACTATTGCATGACTATGTATACCATGCCCTCAGCGGCTCTGCATATTGATCGTCCCGGGCTCGTCTACCATAGGAAATATTTCTTTAAGCAGTGCCTCTTTCCATATGCTTGCTGGCCTCTGAGCCCCCCAAATCCATCAGAAACCCTTGGAGATGCATTTTACTATCCCCTTTCACAACTCTACCTAAATATGGTGGAACGTCTCTGAGAATATTTCCAAGGACCAAGATAAGTTGTTCCAATCTAGATGATGTCCCACCTGTATGACTTTAAACTGCATCAAGCCCCAACCGTCCTTTACACTAGATAAATGCGTAGGACATGAACCTTGCTTCCACACTTCTGATTGATACCGATGTTCTCAAATCCTTTCAGATGTAACATAACCTTGTCAAGACTCCCATGTTGTTTTCCATAAGCCGAACATTCATGAAGTCATATGGCCATCAGAAATGGAGAGTCATTGACTTAAGGACACCTTTGCACGACTATGCATACCATGCCCTCGGTGGCTCTGCATATTAATCTCCCCTGGCCTGTCTACCAAAGGCAATATTTCTTTAGGGGATTCTCTTCCCACCTCTGCACCCCTATATGGCTCTCATGCCTTGACACATGCCCTGCATGTTGTTCAAATCTAAACACACTCCCTCCACATGCGTCTGAAGGACCCCGATACATCTCTTAATCAACCAAACCTCATTGGGGCCCTTGCCCCACTATATTTGGTCAAAGATGTTCGACCTAAAACATCAGTAATGATAGTCATGATGACCGGAACATTAAACCGCTCAAAAAAGAGGCACAAAGCCTGTTAGGCCGAAAACCTGAAAAGGGCGACCTAAGAAAAAGTTGGACCATACCCGCTGGGTCCATAGTAAATGGAACCAGGAAAAATTTGGGCATTAACAAGAAAAGAAAAAAACTTTGTAGTGTTCTTTTCTATAAAACCCTAGAATATGTTGAACTGTTCTCACTAAGTCCTTTGGCTCAGGCAAAATTGAGAGAATTGTCCAATCACTCATCGATTTCCAAGACCTCTCTACATCGGAATTGCCTCCTCTTCGTTCCTATGGAACCCCATTCCGATGGGGGGCATTTTTAGGGTCCTGAAAATTCTGCAAGGTGGAAATCCAATTACCGCAAGACTTGGAAAAGGGTTGAATTGGTCCACACACCGGCTCCCAGCAACAACACGCGGCCTGTTCGGTGAACCACCCTATTACGTACGTTGTTTTTTGAAAAATGGGGGTATAGCACCTATGCGGGCGCGAACCAGGAAGACCACCAGACATCAGGTCGGTCCACCGCCGCAAGCCACACCCTCCGCGGACCGCTTTCATCCACAGAATAGAGGCGGAGTGGTGCATGACTGTGGAAAAATTCCACAAAAACTCCGTTCCAAAAATCCTTGGTTGACCGAGTCATCCATGGGTTGGGATTCCTTCATGGGATTTCGCAAAACGTGTCGTGTGACCGTCAATACAGCCTCTTTGTGACTTTATAAATAGTCATTGAGGGGAACCAAAAATGCAGTGAGGAAGGACAGGTGAAAACCCATGGGGAGACACTGAAGAGATCGCACCCAGCGTTAATGTTCCGCGACCATCTGCGGACTCCATATCATCCGCGGATGCACTCTTCTGCATAGAGGAGAAACCAAACAATGAACCACATGCGGCCATGTCCTTCGCGGATGGCCATCTCCTTTGCGGATGGCCACCCCCTCCATGGACCAGTGATGTTCATGAAATGGGGGCAGGAACTCCTCTGTGGGTGCGAAGTATGATGGTGGCCAACTCCTTCATGGATAGCCTACTTCGTGGCCTAGTCCTTCACGGCCTCCTCCCTCATGGCCAGTTCCTTTGAGGACCGACTCCTTCACAAACAGCCTCCTTCGAGGACAGTCGGCTCCTTCGCGAATAGCCTCCATCGTGGCCTACTCCTTCGCGGCCTGCTCCCTCGTGCCCAGATCCTCTACGGACACCCTTCGCAGACAACCAAACCATGAACCACATGTGGCCGGCCCTACGTGGCCGGTTCCTTCGTGGACAACCACTCTACGTCCATCTCATATACCTCTAGCTCCGCCGTAGCCAGTCCCTCGTGACCAGCTCCTAGGCAGCCCGCCCCATGCCGAAAACCCCATGCACTCGCTGGTCCATATCGTCGGGCCTGCACCCCCGCACCCCCTCTTGGGATCACTTCCAGCCTGCGGTCCCTGTCCTCTGGGCCGGTCCCTTCGCTACCATTACTGATCCCCATGAAAAATGGAGAGTCTCACTATGACCTTTTCGGGCCGGGTCAGTGGTATTTCACATTGCACCCTTGGGTCACCCCAACATCTGTCCTATACATTGCATGAGTCAAGCTACTCCTCATGACTCTCCTATAACCCCATTTCCTAGCTCCTGTTGCTTGGTTCACCAAGAAAGGCCCGGCCTTGCATTAGTCCCACACCAACCATTTCTAGGTATCTTATAACTACTCATCCTGAACACATGACGTTAAACTGTATGGCCCTCATCCTATCACTATGACGTTAAAATATATGGAAACAGTCCTCTCTACATGACTATAAACTATAGCATTCCCTTTCATTCAATAATTGGATGCCTCTTGCTCCATGAAAAAGATTCCTTATGCCCTAAGCATAAGATGTCTAATGTCATGATCACATTGGCGTAATTTCAAGAGTGCTAGAATCCATTCAAACATTCCATCACTCCACCCCAGGCTTTGCATGTCCTTCATTTGGATCTTCATTCCTTTCCATGTCTGAAGGGACCCCCTAATGGCCTGGTCCCATGCCGCATCATCTCACATACAGTCCTGGGCCAATGCCCCGGAATACATTAGACAACACTAAAAGACGGGTCCTATGTTGCGAACATGGTCAGCAGTCGACCCTCATTTGTTCGTCCCCATAACAGTCTAACATGGTATGAATGCTGGGTTTAGAACATGGTTAACAGTTATCCTCCATCACTATGCCACCCTCATTGTGTTCTAAATGTCGGGCATGTAATTCACACTTTTCATCTCCCTTTGTTCGTACTGATTCCAACGCCCTTGCTGTTATCCCGCGTGTGCACTTATGCATAGGCATTGGCCCCCATTATATTCCTCAACCCACCAATAGGTTGTGATGCCCACATGGTCAGACATGAGGAAGACACCATGGGCATCCATCTCGGAGTAATCCCCGACCTTATGGGCTGCCCAATGCGTAAGCCCCACTTCACTTCTCACGAACACACCTTTCGTGATGTGATCATCTAGTCCCTACTGCCTCTTGTTTCTCACACCAAGAATGGCTCACGTGGGCTTAGAGTCCGCATCGACCTTGACATCCTCTTATAGGCCTCCTTAGATTGTAATCCCCAATCCACCCCTTGGGCCTCCTCAGAGTGTAAGTCCCAAGCCTATTCAAATTACGTGGACTTTGATACATGTCTCCTAGGCAGGGTACGTAGGAAGCCTCCAGGAGGTTCAAGCCCAACAATCGGTCGATCTGACTATCTTCTCATCGGTTCAGTGAGATGCTCCTAGAACCGTCTCAATTAGTCCAAATTCTTTTGACTCATTAATCCAATGAGGGATGGTAAACCTCCGACCTAAATGATTCTGAACCCCTATGTCCAGCTGACCATTGCCAAGATGGAGTAATCCGTGGATACTATGCTTGTGTATAAACCCATGATTCGCGAACATATGAATACGTTTTAAATTTATAAGAGTCCCAGAACAGGCAATAATTCCCCCCCAAAAGGGTGTGAGGAGCCCGACATCCCATCCCCTCGACCAATGTGAGTTCTTAAGCATCGTTGGCCAAATCTCCCAGCGAACGCCTGCCTTTGGAAAGAAGGTCCATGTATCATCGGATATAGAACCGTTGGGCGTTTCGAGACTAACCCGAAACACATATTAACCCCCTAAAATCCTATAAAATATACTAATACCCAAAAAGAATCAAAAACCCCCCAAACCCATACAAAACCCTGAAACCCTAAAATCCAACTATAGACCCTAAAACAGTCTAAAGAACCATAAAAATCCATAAAACTCTAAAGGACCCTAAAACCCAGTTCAGGACAGTAAAACCCAAAAACCCTAAAGGACCGTAAAAACCCTAAAACTCTAAATGACCTTAAAAATTTGAAAAATCATTAAACGATCCTAAAAACCCTAAAAATCCTAAAGGTGAGTAAAATCCCTAAAACCCTAATGGACTTTAAAAGGCCCAAAAAACCCAAAAGACAAAAAATAACACATAAAAGTACATAAAACCCAAAAAACACTATTACTGAAAAAAATGCACTAAAACCCATAAGATACCCTAAAACCACTAGAAACCCAAAAAACCTAAAACGGCCTAAAAACTGTAAAATACCCTAAAACTAAAAAAATCCAACAAAAAATAAAGGACCCAAAAAACCTAATAATTTTAAACACCTAGAAACAATAAAAAATAAATAAAATACAAAAAATTAGAAAACCTAAAAACAACCTCAAACCCTAAAAACATAAAAACCATAATACATCAAAGAAGTCAAAAATCTATACGCTTCACCATAAACCCTAAACACTAAACCCTATCCCATATAACCTAAACCCAAAATCCTAAAACCTACAGCCTAAACCATATAACCTACACCCTAAACCCTTATCCCTACACCGTGAACCCTACACCATTCACCATAAACTCTAATCCTAGAACTCTAAATCCTATACCCTATACCCTATACCCTAAATCCTATATCCTAAAACCCTAACACTAAACCCAAAACCCTAACCCCTACACTATAAACCCTATACCGAATATCGTCGGCCCTAAACCATACACCCTATACCCTATACCCTATACCCTATAACCTATACCCTATATCCAAAATTGTATACCCTACACCCAAAACTCAATTCCATGCACCCTAGTCCCTATACCATACACGTTAGACAAAATACCTTCCACCCCAAACCATAAACCAGACTCCCCAACCCATATACCCTACAACCTAAACCCTAAACAATAAACACTATACCCTACCTAAAACCTAAAACCTACACCCTAAACTATAAATCGTACTACCTAATCGTTATACCATACACACTAAACCCAAAACCATATAACCTACACCATGAACCCTAAACCCTACACTCTAGACAATATACCCTACACCCAAAACCCAAAACTCAAAACACAACATCCTAAACACTTTACCCTACACACTAAACCATAAAAACTATACCGTAAATCGCATACCCTACACACACAAAAACCCTATAACCTACACTGAAACCCTATACTCGATAACCTAAACCCTAACCCATATACCATAAGCACCATACCCTACACCCTAATCCTTAAACACTACATCCTAAACCATACACTATACACACTAAAACCTATCCTCTATACCTAATCCCTATCCCCTACACCTAAAACCCTATACTATAAATCATATTCCCTTCACCCTAAACTCTAAAGTCAACACCCTAAAACCTAAAATCTCACCCTAAAACCTTCACCCTAAAACCAATACAATGCACCCAAAATGAAAAATCATACACCCTAAACCTTATAAACAACAATCTAAACCCTAATCCCTTTACCCTAAACCATATTATATACACCCTAAACCCAAATCCCAACACTTTAAACCCTATACCCTACAAGCTAAACACTAAAACCTACACCCTATTACTAATAAACTTTTACATCAGCCCCCACAGCCTAAACATATAACATATACCGTAAACCTTATCTCTACACCCTACACTATATAATCTACAACCTGAATTTTACACCATACACACTATACCCTACACTTTAAACCTTACACCCTATACCATAAACAATATACCCACACCCAAAACCATATTCCCTACATTGTAAACCCTAAACCCTAAAACCATATAACTACTCTAAAAATATTAAAACCCCAAAACACCTCGAAAAACAAAAAAAACTCTAATATCCAAAAAAACCAAAAAAAACTCTAAAAACCCAATAAACATGTAGATAACCCTAAAAAATATCTAAAAAACAATAACATCATTAAAACATTCAAAAATCCCACAACACCCTAAACCCCCCTCCCCCCAGAACACCCTAGAACCCCTAAAATACACTATAAATCCCTAAAAATCTATAATACCCTAAAATCCCTAAAATAAAACTAAAACCAATTTATAAACACAAAAACAATCTTCAATAATCTAAAAGAACCCAAAAATCACCCAAACCCATAGAATATCTAAATTACCATTTAAAAACACCTAGAACCCCTTAAATAACCCTAAAAATCATAAAATCCCCTAAAAACACTAAATAAACTAAATAGAAACGAAAAACTATAAAAACCCTAAAAAAATAGAACCCTAAAAACCTTGGAAATCCCATAAATACCCTAAAAACTCTTAACATGAGTAAAATTCCCCAATAATTCCCTCTAAAAACCCAAAAAAACTCAAACCTTATAAGACCCTAAATATCCTAAAAACCCATAAATAACCTAAAAACCCTAAACAAACTAAAAATAATAAAACCCCTAAAAACATAAGACCCCTAAAAGCCCATAAAACCCCCTAAAATTCATTAAACCCCCAAAACCCCAAACACCGTAAATATCAAAAAAAACCCTCTAGAGAAATAAAAAACCCCAAACACCAAAACCCCTAAAAACCCTAACAACAAAAAACATCCCTTAAAACCCTAACATCCAAAAAAACAATAAAATTTTTAAAAACCCTAAAACCACATAAAATATTAAAAATACCTATGTCCTTGAAAATTGATAAAAATACCAAAAACCCTTAAAAAACTAAAAATCCATAAGACCCCCAAAATCACTAAAAATCAGTTAATACCTGAAAACCCCTAAAAACAAAAAAATCCAAAACAAAAAAACCCTATGACAACTAAAAACCCCAAAAATCCTAAAAATATTAGAATACTTAAACCTCTTAAAATAATAATATCCTAGAAACCACAAAACAAAACCCCTAAACCACCTAAAAACCACGAAACCCCTAAAAATCTTGAAAACACAAAAAGCATGATGCCCCTAAAAATTCAAAAAAACCCTAAAATTAAAAAAATTGATGAAAGACCCAAAAACCTCTAAAACCATAAAACCGTAAATACCAAAAAAACCATGATATCCCAAAAAACATAAAACTACCTTAAATAATTAAAACCATTAAAACATACTATACCCTCCCCCTAAACCACTAAAACCCCTAAAAACACTAAAATGCAAAAAACCCCAAAACCCCTAAAAACCTCACAACCCTTAAAACCATGAGAAAAATCTAAAACCAAAAAATATGCCTAAACACCTAAAAGACCCTAAAAGCCCCCAAATCCCTAAATGCCCTAAAAACCATTAGAAAAACCCAATCTCTTTAAAACCCAAAAAAATCTGAAAACCACAACCCACTTCCTACCCCCACCCTAAAAAGGCCCCCAAAAATCCCATAAAACACATAAGGACCCTAAAATCGCTCAAACCGAAAATGAATACAAAATCCCGAAAACCCAAAAACCAAAAAAAACCCTTAAAATCCATTATCAACCCAAAAAGACCCTAAATGTTGAAAACACCCTAAAAGACTCTAGAAACAAAAAAACCCAAAAAGATAGTGAAACCCCTGAAAATAATCAAAATACCCTAAAACAATAAAAGATACTAAAATCTGTTAAAAATAATAAAAACTGTAAATACCTACAAAAACTATATATGACGCTAAAAACCATAGAAAATTTTAAAGGACCTTAAACCCCTAAAGACAAAAAAAAACCTAAAATCACTAAAAACCCCTAAGCACACTAAAACCCCAAAAACCCATTAAAACCCTAAAAACACAAAAAAACCAAAAAAATAATAAAAACCATAAAGTCCATAAAATGGCCTTAATGACCCTACACATTCCCTAAAAACCCAAATAACCTTAAAAACCCTAAAAACACAAAAATCATAAAATGGACAAAACTCTAAAACACCTAAAACCTTAAAAACCCTCAAAACCCTAAAACATAAAAAACATTAAAAAATAAAATAACCCCTTTAAACAAAATATAACACCTAAAACACAAACAAACCATAATAACATACTACTCACTAAACACCTTAAAATCCAGAAAAACTCTAAAAGACCAAAAAAACATAAAAACACTACAACCCATTAAAAACCATAAAAACACTAATGACCCTAATGAATAAAAAACCCTAAAACACACTAAAACAAAAAAACCCTAAATTAAAAAAAAACCCCTAAAAATCACAAAATTAGTAAAACTCCTTAAAACATTAAACATGATACCCTAAACCCTAAACCTTAATCCCCATACCCTACACCATAAACACTAAATAAAACACCTAAAACCATATACTTTGTACCCTAAACACAATACCCTGCATTCTAAACACCTTACCATAATTTATAATCTCTAACCCCTAAATTGTAAACCCTATACCCTACACTCTAAATATTAAACCTTATACCCTAAACCCTAAAATTTAAATCTTAAACTAGAATCCCTACACATTAAACCCCAAACCCTATACCCAAAATCCAAAAAGACCAAAAAAGCTCCAAAATTCAGTAAAATAACTTTGAAAACGAAATAACTATAAAACCCCTAAAACCAAAAATAATACCATAAAAATTCTAAAATTAGAAAATACTATAAAATCCCTAAAAATAGTAGAATGTATGAAGTAACCCCTAAAATATCATAAACCCACTAAAAATACAAAAATAATCTTATATCACTTTATAACTCTAAAGAGACCAAATACCCCTAAATCCTAAAACCCTAAAAACCCTAAAACCCAAAAAATTTAAATACATTAAAAACATAAAATTCCTAAAAATAAAAAACCCCTAAAACTATAGAAACAATTAAAACCCTAAACAACCCCAAAACCCCTAAACACCCAAAAAATAACAGCAAAATGTAAAAACCCTATGAAAACACTATTGACCCCTAAAACTGTTAAAATACCCTAAAACTCTAATAGACCCCTAAAAAGTCTTTAAAATCCTATAAGAACCTAAAATGACCTAAAACCCATAAAAACCCTAAAACACCTAAAGAACACTAAAATACCTTAAATATTAAAAAATCCCTAAAAGACTCATTATCCCCTAAAAGGGATAGAAACACACTAAAATCCCATAAAAAACTAAAAACCCTAAAATCCATAAAAAGATAAAATGACCTAAGCCCCTTAAAAACTAAACAAACTGAAAAAAACACAAAACCAAAAAAACACCAACCCCCTCCCCCCCCTAAATAAACAAAACTAAAACACCATAAAATACCCTAAAAACCCTAATCCCCCAAAAAAACCCTTAAACAAGCCTAAAACCCCTAAAAACCAAAATACCCATAATTCCCAAGAATCATCAAGATTTTATAAAATTACATAAAAATATTTAAAACTCCCACAAACACCCTAAAAATTCTAAAAAACCTAAACCCCTGAAGAACCAAAAATCCCTTAAAAACTTAAAATCGCATAAAAATCACCCTAAAATCGAAAATACCCCTATAAACCTTAAAACACACTAAAATCCCTAAAATCCAAAAAAACCACTAAAATCCTAAAGAAATTCTAATAACCCAATGAAATCCTATTCACCCAAAACCCCCCAAAACCCCTCAAAATCATAGAAACCCCATGAAAACCATAAATAGTCTATAAAACCTAAGAGGACCCAAAAGGATCCTAAAACCATTCAAAAGTCTCTAAAACCACTGAAAATTCCAAAAAAAAAACTAAAAATTACCTAAAAACTAAAATAACCTTCAATTAATAAAGACCAAAAAACATGCTAAGAACCCTAAAAACACAAAAGACACTAAAATCCTAAAAGGCTGTGAAGACCATAAAACCCCTAAAACCCACTAAAACCCCTAAATGACCATAAAATACCATAAAAGCCTAAAAGACCCAAAAACCCATAATAGTCCTTAAAACCCATAAAATTATTAAAAGCTTTTAAAACCCTAAAAACTAAAAAAGACCCTCAAATGCTATAAAAACGTAAATACCACTAATAAACCTAAAAATTATTAAAAGACACAAAAATTACCTAAATACACCAAAATACACTAACACCCACAAAAAAATCATAAAAGGCTCTAAATACCATAAAAGATCCTAAATATCCTAAATGAACATTAACCCTGAAAAACATAAATGACCTTAATGAATATTAAAAACCCTAAAAACCAAAAACCATATAAAAACCAAAAAACCAAAAAACACTAAAACCTGTTAAAACCATAAAACCCCATAAAAACCCTAGAAACACTAACACATAATAACCATATAAAACCCTAAAAACGTAAAAACATAACACCCTTATGAACCACATAAAACCCAAAGGGAGATGTAGGTGCTTGTAAGGTGTTGGTCGCTACTGGGTATGGTGGAGGGAGTGGGGCCTAGAATGCCAGTAAAGTTGGGATAATGTTGGACACTATCAGGCACTCAGATAGTGCTGTTGAGATGGAGAAAAAGGAGATGCAGGTTCTTGTGCACAACATTGATGGGTTAGTTGAGGAGGAGTCTTCTTGCTATGAGAAAGTAAGCAAAATGATTGGGGAGGAGGGACAATGGAATCTTACCCAATCTGAAGTTTGTGGGGATAAAATTGTTGGGAAAACTAGTGATGTGGTTTGTCCTTTTTTGAAGGAGGATAAGTGCCTATAACTGGTGTTCAATGGGATAGTGACCCCTCCTTGTTTGGCTCTCAAAGAACCCGCCCTAGTAGTTCAAACACAGTGTGGGGTTCTTGCTAATTGTTCCCTAAATGAGGAAGATCCTTCAACCTCGATCAAGATCTTTTCTGTGGGGATGATAGGAGGATGAACAACAATATGGCTGTGATCTTTAAAGAGAGGTCATTTCTAGATAAGGCAATTCTATATGGGAAGGAAAACAAATATACAGGGTTCCCTTAAGATCTATGAAAAAGGATGCCTAGGAAGGACTACTATAATTTTCCAAAGACTGTTTCAATGAGAGACTCATGAAAAGATAAAGAAATGGTCTCTAAAAGGGGATGACAGTCTATCAAGTAGCTGCTAAATGTTGAGAATCAAAATCTCAGGGAGTATTACAATGCCTTCTATAAGAAAGATGAATCATATGAATGTGATTCGATGGAGTCAGATTATTCCTGTAATTATGGTGATGATGGGGATCCATATGTGGCCGGAGATATTGGGTTTTAGTTCTTTCTTCTTTGTCTTCTATTTCTCGGTATTTTTTGGGGTTTTCAGTGTCTTGGGGGGTCCAGGGCTTTTCGGTGTTGGCTGTTGGACCCTGCCCTGCCCTTTTCTGCTTTGATTTTCTTTTATTAAATTATGGGGGGCCATGAATTTCTTGACCCCATTCCTTACATGACCTAAAAATTACTAAAAACCCTAAAAACCAACAAAACTCATAAATAATCTAAAAATATAAAACCCTTAAAAATAGAAAAAAAAAACAAAAAACCCCAAAATACCTTAAAACACAAAAAACCCCCAAAAAATACTTAAAATATAAAAAACTGAAAAACATAAAACCCCTAATAAAATAAAAAATAGTAAAACCCATAAAAATATTAAAAACAGTAAAAATCCCTACACCCCTCACCCATCTCGTAAATTCCATAAAATCCAGAAAACCTCAAGAAACATAAAAACATAAAAAAACCTGAAAAAACATAATAACTCAAAAAACCCCTAAACACAATACCCTAAGCCTAAACTCTATACACACCACAATTAACCCTATACTTTATACCATATACCCTAAAACCTACACCTGAAACCCAATACCCTACACCGAAAACCCAAAACCCTATAGCCAAAACTCTAAACTATACACCATAAACCCTAAACCCCACACCATATAACCTATACACAAACCCTAATCCTCGTACCCTACACAAAAACCCTATACTCTACACCTTAAAAACTAAACTCTACACACTAAAACATAAACCTTACACCTAAAACACTAAAAACATTAAAAACCTAAAAAAATATTATCAAAACCTAAAAAGACTACAAAGAAAAAAAACTTTAAAATACCCAAAAATTCCCAAAGGAATTCTAAAAATGATAAAAGGCCTTAAAACTCGTAAAACATTTAAAATACCCTAAAACCCATTAAAACCCACTAATGATTCTGAAAACCAATAAAGAAACATAAAACCCAAAATCCCTAAAATTCCTAAAAATAGTAGAAAACCTAAAAAAACCTAACCACCCCCCCCCCCCAAATAATAAAAACCCTAAAACCCCCAAATAAAATCCTATCAACCCCTTAAAAATAAAAAACAACCAAAAAATAGATAATCCCATAGAATACCTAAAAGCCTATAAAAATCTAAAAAACTAAAAAAATAATAAAAACAATAAATAAACCCAAAGCCCCATTAAAAACCCTAAAATACCCTAAAACCTCTAAACCCCATTATATCCTAAGAAGACCCTACAAATCAAAAAAAACCCAAAAGTTCCTAAAACCTAATTAAATCCCTAAAACACCTAAAAACAACGAAAGAAATCCATAAAACCTTAAAAATAATATAAAACCTAGAAAAACCTAAAAACCCTAATACCCCCTAAAAACTATTTAAATCCCTTAAAATCATAAGTCACCAAAAACCAAAAAACTATAAAAAACATAAAATCCCTATATATAAATAAAAACCCACCCCCAACCCATTAAATACATAGCAACCCTAAAAACCTGAAAAAACACTAAAAACCACTAAATTGCCCTAACCCCTACCCCAATACCCCAAAACGGCCCTAATAACCATGATAGATCTTAATGAAATTTTGAAAAATGTAAAAACCATAAAACTATTTAAAAAACAAAAAACCCATAAAACCCTAAACCCCTAAAAATATGCAAAAAATCATAAAAGAATATAACAACTAAAAAACCTAAAACCATGAAAACCATTTATATACCTAAAATCCCTAAAACCCTTGAACCCCCTAAAAACCATAAAAACCCAAAACACTAAATAAATCCTTAAAACACTAAAACCCATTAAATGAAACTGAAATATGGAAATTTACCAAAAACCCATATGTAACCTTTAAAACCCTAAAAATCAATAAAATCTATGAAATCCAGAAAACACACTAAAACCCTAAAATACCTGAAAACCTAAAAAATGAAACCCCCCAAAACACTTAAAAAACCTAAAATCCTAAAATCCTTAAAATATACTAAAATCAAAAAAAATAAAACCTCTAAAAACCCAAAATACCATAAAACAACTAATAAACTGAATAACATTAAACCCCATTAAAACCCCCGCAAAAATATATGAAAATGTATACAAAACCCTAAAAACCCCTAAAACCACTAAAAACATTACAAACCAATAAATCCCAAAAAAATCCAAAGAAACTAAATGGTCTTTGAAACCCCTAAAACCCTAAAACAATCTTAAAACCCCTAAAAATATATATAAAACATTACCAAAACCCCTAGATCCCCTAAAAACTCCACCAACCATAAAAAACCTTTATATTCCTTAAAAAATCTAAAACCCCCCAAAACCCATAAATGAAACTAAACCCATAAAAATACCTAAAACCCCTTAAAAGCAATATAAAACTTAAAGAACTTAAAACCACCAAAAATATCATAAAATACCTAAAACATTCTAAAATATTGAAAATTATCTAAACATTCAATAATGAGCATATAAACCCTTAAACACGCTAAAAATACTAAAAACCCTAAAACCCTAAAATCATAATTAAACCCATAAACAACTCTAAAAACATGAAAACTCGTAAATAATCCTAAAAGACCCAAAAACCCTAGAACCCCTAATAAAAATCCAAAAAACCATTAAAAACACTAAAACCCTAAAAAGCTAAAAGAACACCTAAAACCATGAGTTTTTTTGTAAAACCTAAAAAAAACAAGAAAAACCAAAAAAATCCTAAAACCATAAAAAACCAAAAACCCAAAAAAAACTATTAGAAGACAAAAAAATGATAAGAACCCCAAAACCCTTATAACCCAAAAACCACTAAAAACCATAAATATTGAAATACCACTAATGTACCCTAAAATTGAAAAAACCATAAAAATACTAAAAACCCAGAAACAAAACCATGAATGTCCCAAAAATTCCTTCTAAATGCACTAAAACACCCATAAAACACCAATAAAATCTAAAACCCCCAAAGAATTATAAAAAAATAGAACAATTTAAAAATACTGAAAATCTTAAAATCAAAAATCCCTAAGGAAAACTAAAACCCAAAAAAAGCACAAAAACTATTAAAACCCTAAAACCCTTAAAAATAACCCATACCCCTAAATTCCCTAAAAATAATAAAAAAATAATAACCCTAAAACCATAAAACAATCCTAAAAATCATATAAACCCATAAACCTCTAATGAAAAAAAATCCCATAATGTATTTGAAACCCCTAAAACATTAAAAAATAAACCCCCCTTACTAGTTAATAGCCCAAAAAGACGCAAAAATACTAATATTCATAAAAACCACTAAAAATACTAAACCCCCCCCCCCCAAACTGAATATCAATATAGAAAACATAAGAATTATGGAATACCAAAAAAATCCCTTAACACCCTAAAACCCTAAGCATAGAAAAGAAATCCAAAAACACATTAAAATACAAAAAAATCCTCATAAGGATCCAAAAACCCTTTAAAGCCATAAGAAATATTAAAAACCCCTAAAACAAAAAGAACCCATTAAAATCCATACAATCTAGAAAAAATCACTAAAACCCTAAACCCCATAAAAACCCTAAAAACACAAAACAATCATAAAACACCTAAAAACTATAAAAATATCCTAAAACCTTAAAGAACATAAAAACATTAAAATCCCAAAAGTGGCCTAAAAACTGTAAAAACCCTTTAAACCATTAAAATATCTAAATCCACTGAAATCCTTAAAAACCCTCAAATTATAAAAACACATAACCCCTATAAAAATCCTAAAAACAAAAAATAGAATCTAAAATAACAAAAAACCTATAAAATACTGTAATACCATAAATCCCCTAAAAACCCAAATGACCTTAAAAAAACTAGAGAAGTGAAAAGACCCAAAAAACCAGATACCGTAAAAGACCCTAAAAACCCCATAACCCTAAATGCCTCCCAAAACCCTCAAAAACAAGTAAAATACAAAAAAATGAAAATACTAAAAAATAACTAAATTTCCTAAAAAACCAAAAACCCCTAAAATACACCAAAAACACTAAAACCCCTAATGGTCTATAAAATCCTAAAGGATCCTAAAATAACTGAAATCCCTAAAGGACACTATAAACACTAAAACCCCAAAAGACGATAAAAACACTAAAGGGACCTAAAACCTAAAAATCATTAATATATGCTAAAAACCAAAAAATTCCAAATAATCCTAAAACCACCTAAAATAACATTAAATCCTTAAAATGTCTAAAAGACTCTATAAACCATAAAACCCCAAAAGACACTAAAAAAGTAAAAATCCCTAAAAGGACCAAAAATCCATAATTGAATAAAAAAACCCGAAAAATCCCAAAAGGACCTTAAAACCCCTAAAAATGATAAAGGACCCTAAAAACACTAAATGGACCAAAAAACCATAAAAACCCAAAAGGACCCTGAAAACCCTTAAACTCCCAAATAGACCCTAAACCCCCTAAATTTTTTGAAATTTGAAAAAATCCTAAAAGTCCTCAACCCCCCCATCAAACACCTTAAAATACCCTAAAACCCTTTGAACGCCTGATAATTCTAAAACCCCCTAAAAATATTAAAACCTAAAACCCACTAAAACTCCTAAATATGCATAAAAATCCCTAAAACCATAAAATCCCAAAAACCCATAACGAACCTAAAGAACCATAAAACACTTTAAAGGTCATAAAAACCCTAAAAATATTTAAAAGAACCTCCAACTATAAGAATCCCTAAAACCCCTTAAAACCTATAAAATTACGTAAAACCCCAAAAGACAGTAAAAACCATAAAACTCCCAAAACCCTTAAAAATCCAAAAAACACTAAAATGAAAAAATAAATTAAACCCCCTAAAAACCCTAAATATCATAAAAACCAAAATTTCATTAAAACCCTAAAAACAAAAAAAAACATTTTAACACCCCCCAATACCCTTAAACAGCCTTAAATCACAAAAAAACCGAAAACCCCTACAAACCCCTGAACATTTTGATACCCATGAACCCCTAAAAGCCATATATACCCTAAAACCCATAAAAATCCTTAAAACCCAAAACCACTAAACACCAATAAAATCTTAAAACCACTAAAACACCTCAAAACAACTAAGTCCCATTAAAAAAATAAAAATAAAATATTATCATAAAATGTAAAAAACCCTAAAAAGCACTAAAAACCCTATAACCTCCTAAAACATTGTAAACCCAAAAAACCCATAAACCATTTAAAACCCTAAAACCCATATAAAACCATAAAAACCCCTAAAACCCAAAGTAATTGAAAAAAATCCATAAAATACATTATACCCCATTCAAACCCATAAAACTCTCAAAAAACCTAAGAAATTCTAAAAAACCCAAAAACCTATAAAATCCAAAAAAAATCTAAAAACATTATACAATATAAAAAATAGTAACAATTCTTAAAACCCCTACAAACACCTAAAATACCCCTAAAACCCTACAAACCCAAAAAACCCTAGAAGTTCTTAAGAACCTTAAAACAAAAAACACAAAAAAACCCTAAAACCCTAAAAAACTTTAAAAAATTAGTCAATACAAAAATAACATATAAAAGACTCGAAAACACCTAAAACCATAAAAAACCTTACAAACCCAAAAAAAACCCTTATATCCTTTAAAATTTTACAATACCATAAAATACTAAAAACCATTAAAACCCAATTGAGCTATAAAAAACCTTAAAGATAATTAAAAATACTAAAAACCATAAAACCACTACAAAACCCAACAAAACCCTAAAACCCTAAAACCCCAAAGAGCATTAAAATGACCCTAACAACCCTAAAAATTATAAAAACTCTAATCTCAAAAAAACATTGAAACCACTAAAACCCCAAATAAACCTTTAAAACCCCAAATATCCCTAAAACACTAAAAATCCTAAATGAAAAAAAACCATATAACCCAAAACAACCACAAAACCGATAAAAATCTTGATGAACTTAAAAAAACGTGAAATCCCTAAAAAATATAAATCCCCAAAAAGACCCTATAAACACTAAACCTCATAAAAGAACCAAAAAAATATAAAAACAACTAAACCCCCTAGAAACCATTAAAATATATAATAAAATAAAAACAATAAATCCTTAAAATCCCTTAAAACCCTAAAGACCATATAATATTAAAAATTAGAAACCCATAAAACACCTTAAGAATATTTAAACCCCCAAAAGAACCCTAAAAGAACATAACTTTCTAAAAAACACTTAAACCCCCTAAAACCTTAAAACGGATTAAAACCATCTAAACCCCATAAAACCGTAAAACTAGAAACCCCTAAAATGACCATAAAACCCTATAAACCTAAAAACCCTATAAAACCCAATAAAAACCCAATAAGATAATAAAAACACTAAAAAATCATAAAAACTTATTGAAACTCTAAAAGACCCTAAAACCCCTCAAAACCAAAAACCCTAAAACCACAAAGGCCTAAAACCCTAAAAACACCTTAAATAATATAAAAATCCTATTAACCTAAAACACCATAAACACATAAAATCTCAAAAAAAAATAAACCTATTAATACCACAAATCCACTAAAACCCCCAAAACCCCTTAAAATTCTAAAAACCATTAAAAATATAAAAAACTAAAAACCATATAAATAAAAAAATAGTAAAAATCCATAATCAAGGGATGTTTTAAACACTTTATCAGTGATGGGTGTGCTCTTAAATATTAGTTATGGGCCATTATAAAGGAGATTGAGTATGCTGTCAGGTTTGGATGTTTTTTCTGTGGCTTGAGTCTAACTCCATATTTGCTGTGAGTGCTCTTAAAAGCAGATCTAGGTGCGTCCCCTGGAGGCTCTGTACCCCGTGGATGGACTGCCTTGCCATGTGGCAAAGTCTTCATCTCCCTATGACACATGTCTACCGGGAGGCCAATGCGGTTGAGGATGCTCTCTCCAATCAGGCTATTGTGGAACATTGTTCTTTGTGGTCCTTTTTTGCCACAACTCCCTACTCCTCCTTTGTTGGGTCTAATTTGAAGGGTGAGGTGCACACCCGGTTATATAATCCCCCCTTGTAGCACTCTGTTTGTACTTTTGTTTTTGTTTAAATTTGGGGGGGCCACTTTCCTGGCCCCGAGACTTCCATTCCCTAAAAAAAGACATTAAAAACGTAAAACCCTAAAAATTAAAAAAAAAATCAACCCTATTTAACATAAAAACCATAAAACCCATAAAAACTTAAAATCACTTAAAAACTCTAAAACCCGTAATAATCATAATAATCTAAAAAACCCACCCCCCCAAACCCCATTTAATCTTCTGAAAAAACTAAAGGAATGTAAAAAAACCAAAAAATTATAAAACTTCTGAAAACGCCTAAAAATCCTAAAACCCCAAAAAATCCTAAAACCCATAAAACTTTTTAAGACCCCAAAACCCCCTAAAGGACGCTAAAATCAAAAAAATACACTAACAGACACTAAAAACATTAAAACCTGGGAATATCCTAAAACACATAAAATCCTCAAAAAGAAACCAAAATACCCTAATGAACATAAAATAATCAAAAACTCTAAAAAGTCATTAAAACCCTAAAAACCCATAAAGTGAACTAAAACACCTAAAACCAATAAATTCCAAAAAAAATCAATAGGTACATAAAACCCCTTAAGGAACTAGAAATCAATTAAAAACTACAATGGATCCTAATGCACCTAAATACCTTAAAAGAACCTAAAAATACTAAAAAGTGTAAAGGAACATAAAAAAATTTAAAACCACTAAAGGAAACTAAAAATTCATAACAATAGTATAAAACACTAAATACCCCAAAAAATAAAAAAACCCTTAAACCCCCCCTTAAACCCCTAAAAACACTAAAATCCCATAAAATCCCATAAAACCCCATGAAGCACACTAAATGACATTGAATGTCCTTGAAAACTATAATATTAACTAAAACCCATAAAATCATAATACCCCTAAAAGACCTTAAAAATCCATAAAAACCCCAAAAATCCAAAAAAAACCCAAAAACCCACTAAAATCCTTAAAAATCCGAAAAACCCCACAAAACGTCCAAAAATTTTAAATCCCATAAAATAAAAAAAACCAGTAAAAACCGAAAAAAAAATAAGACACCTAAAATACGAAACCATCCATAAAACCCTAATCCCATTTAATACCAAACCACCCCTAAAAACCCTAACCCCAAGAAACAAAATAAACCATTAAAAATCCCAATGGACCCAAAAATTCCAAAAAAATTCTTAAAATACCCAAAAACCAATACAAACTCTAAAATTATCTAAAACACTAAAATGATAAAATAAAAGAAAAATATAAAAGACATAAAAAACCCATAAAACCTAAAAGTCCATCAAATGACATAAAACCAATAGAAACTCTAAAAAATATAATCAACCGTAAAACCCCTAAAAGAACATAAAAGACCTAAAAAATACTCCAAAAATTTTCTAAAGGGACCTAAAAACTAAAAAGTACCATAAACCCCCTAAAAACCTTAATGGTAACTAAAAACAAGACAAACGCCAAGGGGATCCTAAACCCCTTAAAACCCTAAAGGTTCCAAAAAAAATCATAAAAACACCTCAAGGACCATACCAGGCCTTAAAACACAACAAGTCCAAGAAAATCACTAAAAACCGTTAAGGAACCTAAAAACCTAAAAAACAAAAAAAAAATACTAAAAAACCCATTAAATTCCCTAAATCACTCTAAACTATTATAAAAGCACTAAAAAAATAAAAACCCAAAAACCCAAAGAATGTCCATAAAACAGCTGAAATACCCTGTAGAGGTAAAACCTCTAAAAACCCTAAGAAGACCAAACCTCTAAAATGAAAAAACCCTCAATACTTTAAAAACCATAAAAACCCAAAAAACCCAAAAAAAATCATAAAACATCAAAAAAACCCAAAACACTATATCATACATCGTAAACCCAAAACCTTCAACCCTACACCCTAAACCAGATACCTTAAACCCTATACACCAAACCCTAAACCCATACACCCTAAACCATAAACCCTTATTTCCTCTAGAAATGGGGATGACCTCATTGATTTATGTTTCAGACATTCCAAGTGGTTTCTAATGGGTTGGTTCATAGAACCGGAAACATCCAATGATTCTATATCAATTTGGACCTATTTTCCAAAGGTAGGTGCTCACTAGTTATGAACTGATGAGGCTTAAGAATTTTCATAGGTCGAGAGGATGGGAGGTCAGACTCATCACACCCTTTTGGGGGGGAATTATTGTCTACTCAGGGACTCTCTTTATAGATTTAAGTTATGTTCGTGAATCCTTATTACATTACAAAGTATTTAAATGATCTTTTCTTTAAATCTGAAAATCAATGATTAATATGTATGAGATTTATAGAATATTTTATTTTTATTTGAGGTTCTTCATCGATAGAGAATCATCTGTATTTGTTAGATATTCTTAGTTAATGGTATCCTTCGACACATTATATAGAAATATCTTGGTCCTTATGATAACCTTACTAGTTTTAAAGCCACTCAGTGGGGTACTTGAAGATTATGGTCATTCAGAAGGACAAAGATTATTTCAAAGTTGGGATTGTACCTGAAGATTGGCTACCTAAGTATCCTTTGTCTTAGAAAAGGAATCAGATCCCACGTAGTTCATGTAAAAAAAGTATGAGGTTTATGCATGATTGATGGCTCAAATAAAGATATCATAATTACTTTTACACTCTAAGCTCAGGCGAGTCATGCTCGGTGTGAGAAACAAGAGGTATTGGAAACACCAAACAATTGTTCCATAAAAGATGAAATTATAAGAAATGATGTGGGGATTATGTATGTATAACTGCCCAGATAGATGAAGATTAGGATTTACTTCAGGGAGGAAACCTAGGAACAATGTCTATAAAGGTATATGTGATTTATGGAGATTTAGAAACTTAACATAGGACTTAATGTTGTGAAGGATGAAAAAATTAGAGAGGACTTATGATTGGATTTTACTCCTGATAAGGATGCCCAAATAAAATGTAAATTAAGACTGGTTAAGAGAAATTATGACTGGGGCTTACTCTTAAAGAAGAGGCCCAGGTTAAAGGGAATTATGACTGGGGATTACTCCTGAAAAAGACTCCCAGGTTAAGGGAATTTGGATTTTGGGAACTTGGGTCTTACTCCTAAATAGGATGCCCATATTAAAAGAATTATGGTTGGGGATTAATCATAAAAAAGAGTCCCATGTTAGGAGACTTTAAACTTACTCCTAAAAAGGATGCCCAAATTATAGGAAATATGACTCGGGCTTAGTCGTGAAAAGGAGGCCTAGAATTTAGGGGACTTGAAGACTGAGGATTAGTCCTGAAAACAAGGCCCATAATTAAGGGGACTTGAAGACTGGGGCTTAGTCCCAAAAAGGAGGCCCATAATTAAGGGGACTTGAAGACTGGGACATAGTCCTCAAAAGGAGGCCCAGAATTAAGGGGACATGAAGACTGGGGCTTACTCCTGAAAAGGAGGCCCAGAATTAACGGTAGATGGGGATTAATCGTGAAAATGATGCCTAAGAATAGTCTTCTCATTTTAAAGGATGAGGTTGAATGAATGGAATCTCTAACCGTAGTGTCATAAAGATATTTAAATCAGTAGGTTTTGAGAGATGTTCCATATAATTCCTTTCAGAAAAGGAATCCAACCAAGGAATCATGCCAAAAATGGATTTGAATTAGATTCTGAAGGCTAAAACCTGAATAGGAGAGGTTAATTTTAAGAAAACATGTGAATAGGCAGGAGGGGCACCCAAAAAGAGAGAGGCGCACAAGTCCTGCATGGGCGCGCAAGTCCTGGGCGTGCAAGTATACTTTCACGAAACATGGTTACTTGCGCGACGGTAAACCATTAGGGTAATACCTGGGCGAGACTTGGCTCAATCCCTTAATATCATCCCTAAAGGATTCCAAAAGTGTGGTGCAGAAGTTTTATTGATGGGATAAGGCGGCGCGCAAGTGTGGCCATTTCCTTTAAGGGCTGGCCACTTAGGCACGCACGTGTTGATGAGTTTCAACACTTGGGCCATTTTTCCCATGTTTAGAGCTTCCATTCTAGGTATGAAATTACTTTATAAGTGTTTGGAAGACTTCTAGAAGAGAATAGGGATCTTGGAGCTCAAATATGAGTTTTGGAATTTTTTTGTCTCAAATGGGGGGCCCACAGTGGGTATTTATAGGCTAGTGAAGACCCTGGGTGAAAAATAAAGGAGTGTGCACAAGTCTCCTGCACGACCACTATGTGGCGCACAAGTATACTTGCACGATAATGATGAAACCTGCATGACCCAAGTGGGAAGAAATCATTCTTCATGTCTTTGTCAATTTTTTATGTTTCTTAAAAGCATGAATCACTTTGGACTAAGGTTTTTTACATATTTAGTGATTAGACTTCGTGACAGAAAGGAGCATAAACAAAAGTCACCCCTCAATGATGGATCTAGAGAGAAAAGAGGATTTGAATCTAACAAAAAAATGGACAACTGGGGTCTTTGTGTTTATTGTTAGTTTAAATTCATTCATGGAGAACATAAAAAGGCTAATGTTTAAGGTTGAAATATCTTTGACCGAATGGATTAACATTGACTCAATTCCATGATAATTTATCTAAAAACATATTACCATGTTCAATTATGAGGGAAAAATGTAAACGATGACTTAAACATTTTTGAATCTGAGGAACGATATGAAAAATGGCTAAAAGGCATTAGAATATGTAGATTCCAAAAATAAATTTACCATTATTTAACAAACTTGTTAGGGGGTTAAATTATTATGGGCCACCTATGGGCATTGGATGCATAGTCAAATAATAACATCTTTTGGATGATAGGTCTGTTATGTAGACTTCTTATTCATGTCCACCTACGGTCACGTGCGGCATAGTCAAGCAAAAGAACTCTCAGAAATTTACATTCCAACTTCTAAAAAGCCAGTGGATGTTTATGGGAAATCAAATTTTCCCAAGCATAGAGTTTTCTGTATGGAGAGAGGTACTTGAATATGGAGAAGATATTTCCAACCAAGATTGTCTACGAACTGGATGAATATCACTCCTAAGAATGTGTTACCCAAATGTAGGGAATGGAAATATAAACCATAGACTTGAATACTTTCAGATCCTTAAAAAGAACATGGGAAAAATATGTTAAGGATGGCAATTTTCTTCGGATCCGTACATATTTTCGATAAGACCACTAAGGACAAAAGAGGTTTATCTCCCAAGAATGGAGTTACCAGTATTTGAAAAACCTATTAGGGGGTTTAATTATGCAGGGACACCTAAGGGAATTGGCTTCATGGTCAAATAATAGTATCTTTTTGGTGAAAAGTCGATTATGCAGACTGTTCATGCAAGGCTTCCTAAGGGCACATACTACATTGTCAGGAAAAAGTACTCTCAACTATCAAACATTTTGAGAAAAAAAGTCAAGAAAAGGGTTATAGTGATCTGGAAGTATTTAAGGTTAGGAGTATGACACATAAAAATGTGCATTTTTTCAATGCATGTAGAGATACACAGACAAATACTAACCATAATCATGTTGTGGCTGGGTCCTGAAGTAAATGATGGAATTCACTATGTATCCCATAAGGATTGTAATCAAGCCATACATTGTTCTTGAAATATAGTTTAACGTCATGTGGGATGGGAGTATAGGAAATACTAGTTTAGGGTCATAGATCTCGGACCATAATAATGAAAACACTGTGTGTGTTTTCACAGGGACTTTTCATCTAGGGGGCTGAAAGTGGAATTTGTGGTTAGGCCCAAAGACTTGGGGCTGGATTTGAGGGATGCTCGAACATTCCTACGTATCCCATAAGGATGTGAATCAAGCCGCACGTAGTTCTTGAAATACCATCTATATAGATTTGGTTCGTACATATGAAGGGTGAAAAGGGACTTTAGTGAAATTATGGTTTGACACAAGATAAATTGATCGGGCATTGCCATGTATGCACGTAGTCTTTAGAAGATAACATGATCGGAGATCAATGTAAATAATTATTCCCTCTCAGGTGAGAGTGCAATATAATCTTATAGTTTATTGTCATACAGGACAAAAACTGCGAATAGTTTAACGTTATATTGCAAGGACGATGGTGAACCAATGTAAGAATTATTGGTTCTTGGGATACTTCACATATCAATATCATATGAGATAGAGGTGAACCAATGTTAAGAGATTGGTTTTGGGCTTGAACCTTAGATGGTTTCCAATGTACCCAACCTAGAAGGAAAGGATCAAATTCCGCGTAGTTCAATTAAAGAATGAATTAGTGATCAAGTTGTTCTTGAGGACAATGACCTAAAAATGATTTCGGGAATTACACATGGTTACCAGCCCAGAGAGGGTGTTATGGTTGAAGTTTACTCTATGATCACGTGATTCATTCTCAGTGTGAGAAACAAGAGGTAACAACAACCTCAAGGATACACAGTTTAATGTCATGTAGGACATATGAAGGGAGTATGCAGTTTAAAGTCTTACAGTGAGGACTATTTGTGCTGCACAGTTTAGTGTCATGTAGCAGGGAAAAAATATTTTTTAACGTCATGTAGGACATATTAAGGTATTTTGTACAGTTTTACGTCATGTATGACAAATGAGCATTATTGTTTAATGACATGTAGGTTAAATAAAGGGACACAGTTTAACGTCATGATGGACAATAAGGGTGATTTACATTTTAGTGTCATGTTGCT
This sequence comes from Viscum album, assembly GCA_963277665.1. Taxonomy (NCBI): domain Eukaryota; kingdom Viridiplantae; phylum Streptophyta; class Magnoliopsida; order Santalales; family Viscaceae; genus Viscum; species Viscum album. The sequence goes on from OY728126.1 coordinate 1,008,616,080, forward strand.
AAGAAGATAGGGAAAATACTGTTTAACATCATGTTGGATGAAAGGGGGACTGTGCAGTTTAATGTCATGAAGTAAGGACAAAAGGGGACACAGTTTAACATCATGTTGGACAATTTAGGGAATTTTTCACAGTTTAACATCATGTAGTTAGGACGTCACAATTTAATGTCATGTTGGGAATATGTTCCAATAGTTTAAGGTCATATGCATGGACTGTAGATTATGCAGTTTAATGTATTACTGGACTTAATGGACTTCTTGTACATTTTAGCATCATGTATCTTGGACGTCACAATTTAGCGTCGTGTTGGTCGTAATTGCAAACAGTTTAAGGTCATATGCATGGACCTGGGATGGTTCAGTTTAACATCTTTATGGATGATTAAGTATTTGTCTTACAAAAAATATTTCTTCATAAATATAGAATTGGTTGGAGTAGTAATGAGTTCTCCATCCATTGAGATTAAAGAATAAGCTCCGTTGGAGTAGACCTTATGTATTGAATAAGGTCCTTCCCATTTTGGATCCAGCTTGGGAGGTTTATTTCCTGGTATCATTGGAGTTCTAAGAACCAATACCAATTGTCCCTGAATGAATGAACGATGACAAAATTTTTTGTTTAAAGCTCGTGCTATTCGATTATGGTAGAGTTCCAAGTGGTGCAGGGTGCACAATCTTTTCTCATCTAACCATTCCAATTCAACCAATCACTTTTGAGATTGTTCATCTGTAGATGAATAATTTCAAATGGATACTCTGAGCCAAGGTAGTTGAACCTCAATGGGAAAGACTACGTCCGTTCCATATACCAATGAATATGGAGTTGACCGCGTTGCAGTGCGGGTGGTGTTCCGATAAGCACATAAAGTATGAAAGAGTTTATCAGGCCATGATTTCTTATCATTATCCACCATCTTTTGCAGTATGTTTGAAAGATCCTTTTTGAATGCTTCTACATGGCCATTGGCCGCTACATGATATCGAGATGAATGATTGGATTTGATGTTGTATTCATGATACAACTTCCTCACCTCAGATGAACAGAAGTTGGTTCCATTGTCCGTCAATATGGTATGAGGGACCCCAAATCTGGTAATGATGTTAGACCTGATGAAGCTAACAATGCATTTAGAACTGACTTTTTTAGGGGTATTTCCTCTTCCCATTTTGAAAATAAGTCAGTAGCAGTAAGAATGTACTTAAACTGCTTGGATATAGCCGAAGGATAAAGTCCCACTACATCAATTCCCTATGTGGAAAATGGCCATGAGTATTTAGCTGTATGAAGCAACTCTAGGGGTTGATGAATGAAGTTGTAATGTACTTGGAAATAATGACACTTATTTGTGAAATCAACACAATCTTTTATCGTTGAAGGCCAAAAATATCCAACCCTTAGAATTTGATCAAATAGTCTGTGTCCAGACTGATTGGCACCACAGACTCCTATATGCACTTCTTTCATGATAACCATTGTCTCTTCACCATCAATGCATCTGAAGATAAATCCATCAAAACCTATTTTGTATAGAATTTTCTCTAGGTGATCTGGGCTATCATAAAGAGTAAAATTGGCCAGATGTCACCGGATCTGTTCTTTCGCAGCTCTATTAGGTGAAAGTGTTCTATTTTGAAGGAATTCCCTGATTGGTGTCATCCATCCTATAGTATGACCATATGGTTCATAGATTGGACTAATTTCTTTGATTTACTCTATTCTAATTTGAAGATAAGGTGAATGTATTCGATGGTGGGCAATACTAATGGTTGTCTCATCCCAATTAGGATCTGCCAGAGCTGTGGCTATATTAGCTAGTTCATCAGCTTGGGAATTTTCTGATCTCAGGACATAAGAAAATTTCGGTTCTGAATGAATGCATCCATTAACTCTCTGACATAATCATACAAAGAGATTAATTCTTATTTTCTGATTGCATAATCCCCATTGACTTGTTTGATTACTAGGTCTGAAAAACCTTTCACCTTTATGTGATTCGCTTGTTCTTGAAGTACCAACTCCTATCCTGTGATAACAGCTTTGTATTCTGCCTCATTAATTGTACCACCTCCCAACAATGAGAAGTAATAAGGTAGAACTACCTTTTTTGGGGAAATGAGTATAATTCTTATCCCAACCTTGTTGAATTTAGGATCTTCCATTTTCTTCCCTGTTGGACTTCTGGAAACACCATTATTGTACATTTCTCATATTTGAATATTATCTTGAATAGAGAAGACTTCCTCATCAGGAAGTTCAGTATCTGAAGATGTATTTTCTACTAAATGATTTTCAGCAAGGAAATCCGCCTGATCATGTCCCTTTATTTCCTTTTGAGACACATACTAGATATCAAGTTGCTACGAAATAACTGCCCACCTTGCCAGACGTCCTGTAAGCATTGGATGACTAAAGATGAATTTGAGAGGTTTATTGAGAGATACCAATTAGACCTCATGATGTTGAAGGTAGTGTCTCAGTTTCTTAACTGCAATGATTAATTCTAGGAAACACTTATCAATATTTGAGTATCGGGTTTCTGCTTCAAGCATAGTTCGACTGAGATTGTAGAGGTTATTTTCATTCCCAGCATCATTATTCTAAGCAAGAAAGGCACCCAATGATCACTCTAAAGATGTCACATAGAAGATAAGTGGTCTTCCTTCAATAGGTGGCATTAACACTGGTGTAATCATGAGATAATTCTTGAGAATATTGAATTCTTCTTGAGATTCTTCAGTCCACTGGTAAGTGACTCCCTTCTTCATCAATTTGGTGAAGGGTAAACTTTTGCCTGCCAAATTGGCAATGAATCGACGAATATAGGCCAAGTGTCCTTAAAATCCTCTCAATTTCGTTAAATTTCGAGGAGGTGACATACCATGGATTGAATTTTTCTTCTCAAGATCGACCTCGATACCATAATGGCGTACAATTAAGCTGAGAAATTTTCCTGAGGTTACCCCAAAAGCACATTTTAAGGGGTTCATCTTAAAATTATGTTGCCGAAGTTTGTGGAATATGAATTTCGAATCATCCAAGTGATTAGAACGTTGCCTGTATTTACACAATAAATCGTCCACATAGAATTCAACAAACTTCCCTAGAAAGGGTTTGAAGATACGATTCATGGCACGCTGATATGTTGCACCTGCATTCTTCAGGCCAAAGGGCATTACCCGATAGAAAAACACACCCTGAGGGGATCTGAAGCCTGTATATTCTTCATCTTCCAGATCCATTTGGATTTTATTATATCCTACATATCCATCCATGATGGAAATCTCTTCATAGCCATCTGTTGCATCAATCAAGAGTTCTGTAATTGGAACGGGAAAATCATCCTTAGGACAATGCCGATTAAGATCTCTGAAATCAATGCAAACTCTAATTGGTCTATTCTTATTTTTCACAAGGAAAATATTAGTCATCCACTTGGGATATTTAACTTCTCTGACAGAGTTAGATTTGATAAGCTTATCCACTTTAGCTTCAATTTTGGAAGCATAGGTTGTGTGTGTTATTATAGCTGCTTGTTTGAATCCTCAATGTTCTTTTGGAAAACCTAAACGATGATTGGAAACATCAGGATCCAACCCTGGAATCTCTGTATGGTTCCAAGAAAATATATCTCTATTTTTATTTCAAAATGAAACATAAATCTCTTTCTCTTCATGAGTCATGGCCACACTAATTAAAGTGGGGCATTGATCTCCTTTTGTACCCAGATTTATTTCTATGAGTTCATCCACGATGGTAGAGATACCCTCTTCAAATGCTGGAGGAGCATCCCTAAGATCTTCTTCTTCTTGTTCAACATGTGTTATTTCTTCTGTTTCTACTTTCATAGTAGATGATGAAGTAAAATTTCAATGATTAGAAGAGATGTTAAATTTGAACATCTTGAAGAAGAAGCTTCCATTTCCGACCTGATTGATGATGAAGGGTCTTCATTGGATAATAAAGAGGAGATTATAGATTGAGAATCGACATCATCGTTCATCTCTGACATTGCTATAAATTCTTCCTGCCTGGTTGGTGAAGTATAGAATTGCTGGATTTTATCAGATGAAATGAAGACATCTCCATTTGAGCTTTCACCATTGCTTGGTGAATCACCAATTTCTCCTATGCTGTCTGGCTTGATTTTCGTAATTGACATTATGGAGGTTTCCATAACAGTATTTTGATTTGGGTCTATCTTGTCAATTTTCCTGATAGGTAACACATAATCTACACTCACATGTGTAAATGGATTTATTGGAATCCTTTCCAAACCATTTGGATCATAACATTGGTAATCTCCCTTGTTGTGGATTTCTCCTTTCCCTTCATGTGATAGAATTTCACCTCTATGTATTGATATTCACATGTCTTGAATAGGGCCTTATCACCATACAATGTCCCAATTTGACCATCGAATCAATATTTTATACATTGATGGTATGATGAAGAGATAGCCACATGTTGATGTAGCCAGGGTCTTTCAAGAAAGATATCGAAGGCTGAGTCTTGATCAAAAACCTTGAAATATGAATTGAATACAAGATCTACAAACTGAGTTCGAAGTGTAATCTCGCCCATTGGTTCTTGTTCATTTGTATCATATCCTTGTAACATCAAAGTAGAAGGAGAAACATTAGATTCTGTGAGTTCCAATCGATGAAGTGTATGAATGGGGATGAGGTTGACTCCTGAACCATTATCAAAGAAATCTTTTCAGAAGTCTACGCCATTGACCTTTCCAGATAAGTACAAAGGTCTAATATGTCCATCCATGACATCATCTTCATTTTTATCTATGAAAGATATCACTTCATGACATTCTGCAGGATTATTTTCTACATGGTAGACTTCAACTGCAGCAATTTCAGTTTCAAATTCCCGAGGACTTGACAAATCCTCGATGAGTGCCTCTTGAAGAACCTTTGATAATTTCAAAGCATCTAGAATTAACAACATGGCTGGTATTTTGGACAAGTGTTTCAATACATCAAACTTTTGATCCAAAGGTCTGTGTTTCCCAATAGGAACATCTGGTTTCGCAGGTACCTTAGAAGTAGATTCTTTGGAAGTAGATGCATCTCGTATCGGGGTAGGAGTTGGAAATACTCCTGGAATTGGAAGATTAGACAGAATTGGTCTATTTACTTGTTGAGAGGGAGAAGGTGGAATCTCTAACCAATCCTCTAGAATAATTGTGCCAGGACTAAGTCTGTTATTGGTGGAAGAATTTTCTTTTTCTTGTGGAGCCCGTTGAAGGGCTCTGCCACAAGTTTCTTCTACATACACATTTCTAGCAGGGGTCAAATTAGAATAGTGGCTTCCTGGATATCCACATCTTCCTCTATATCCTAGTCCTCTGGAACTCCTTCTAATTCATCTATTTGATATAGGGAATTCAGGATCATCAAAATTGATACTGTGACTGGAATAAGGATTTGTTAAATGAATCATATTAACAGAACCAAATATCAGCTCTTCTTCTGATGAAGATTCTACCTGATTAGCAAATTCAGGTTGTTCTATTTGGTGGGATGGTGCCCGTTGCTTCAATGTAGATGGCATAAAATCTGCCAGAGTCAAAGACAATTTGGGATTTGACACCGTCTCATCTTCTTCTGATTGTTCTTCATTCTTTGAATTATGCTGCCCCTTTGAGTATTTTCCCTTTGATGAAGAGAATTTTTCTGTGGTATTCATAATAGAAGACGCAATTAGTTTCTTCAATTGCGTTCGAAAAATGGCATGAATTTGGTTGATCGTTCTTCTGACCTTCCAATCATCATATATTTTCCGCATTTTTGTTCTTGACTTCTTTCCACTCGCCTTCTTCCTCTGGATTTGTAGCAGTAACACATGCTACCTGACCTAAAGAACCTCTCATTTTGACTTGTCCCGAGTCCACCATTTTTTGCAGGAGGTCATTGAAGACAAAACAATCCTGAATGGGATTCTCCAACATCAGATAAAATGGGAAATAACTGGTATAGTCTTCATCTCCTTCCTTGTTTGGCCTCTTGCTCCTTGGTAATTGAACCAGATTATTTTCCACAGCCAAAATGAAGTAACTAGGAACTTGTTCATTTTAGAAAGAGTAGACTTTTCTCATATGATCCTCAAATTTTTTCTGTCTTCGATTTCTTTGATCATCTTGACGAAACGGCCTCTGTTATTGATGATCAAGAGGTGGAGCCCTTCGAGATGATGAAGACCTTGAAGTAGAAGACGGTACAGGTGCTTGTTTAATCATAACTGTAGCAGATTCTAGTTTACACATTCTCCTTCCTCGAGCTGATGAAATTACATGAGCTTTATCCTTAGTCTTTATAAGAGAGTCTTCAATCTGTTGAGAGATTGAAGTAAGGTCTCAAAATACTCATGTGTATTTCGTAGGGATCAATGGTGTGTGAAACTCATCACTCAAATTTGCCACAAAAATTGGCAACAACTCTTCATGAGGGAGTGCTATGCTCAGGGAATATGTTAATCCCATCCAATGAGAAATGTAATCTGAAACCCTTTAATTCTCCATTTTCTTAATATTTTTATGATCAAAAAATGTTTTCTTTGGAAAAATTGAGCTTAATTGAAGAAGGAATTGTCGATGAAGATCCTCCCACCCGGTAATTGACTGGGATTGCAAGCTTGTAAACCAGACAAAATCAGGCCCTTGTAATGACAGTAAAAAAAACCTAACATTAACTACTTCTTGTTATTGTGGGGTTCCCATCATAGGGTCGCGATGAGATACAAAATGTGTTATTATTGATCTGGGTCTCCCGAACCATTAAAGATTGTGAATGTGGTACTTGCAAAATTTGAAGGGGGGGAATTGCGTCTACCCATTCAGGGTAAGATCTCTTCTCTAGTTGAACCGGTGCACGCTATCCTTCCATATCTTCCAACCGAGCTATTAATGATTCCATGGTAGTTATTAACTTTCAAGAAACATCCAGTTGAGCTTGGACCTTAGCAGGTGCAATAACTGGGGCTTGGACAGATGTGGTGGCTGGTACTGCAACTGATGATAACACCACTGGTTACTGTTGCACCTTACCCATATGATTAGACCTATGAAGGTGTACAGATAAAGGAGGATATTCTTGATCCATCTCAGTAGATGCAATAAATTCCCCTGGATGACTGACTCCAGCATGCTTGGGAGGAAGACTACTTTGAAGTAGTTTTGCATTCAACCTCCTTACTTCTTTCATCTCTTCCTCTTGTTTTGTGAATCATTGATCTAGTGAGAGTGATTGGCCTTCTCCAGAGGAAGGGTGTGAAACCTGATTCTTCCCTTTTCCTTTGTTGGATGCCTTTATGAGAGGGGGATGTTGGTTATTTGAAGGAATAACCAGATTCTGGGTAATCCTTTGATTTCGTGTACGCACAACTTCTTCATTTGTGCATGTGTGTTCAAATTCTTGAGCAAGAACCTCTTTATCTAATCCCTCTCAGTGAGCCTCATTTGAGGAATTAGAAACAATGGAATTGATGAAATTAATTAATGAATAATGCATTTTATCTCTTCTATCATCATTTTTGTGATATTTTCTTCTTCCATGTCCTTGATGAGACATTTCCTTTTGTTTATTCGATCCCTCGGGAACTTCTTGTTGAATCGTAATGTGGAGAGAATCTCCTGATGATTTTGATCTTCTTTCCTCTTGAGGATTCTTCCCTAATTTAGAGAAGACTGACATTCTCTGAGGGAGATATTGAGGATTTGAAAAAGTCTCCAGTCCTGTGGACTGGGGATGTTCCTGCAGTTTTTTCTCAACTCCTCGAATCCCATTTGTTTATTATGAGGGTTGGGTTAAAAGAGTCCCCAGTCTGGAAAGCTGGGGTGGTTCCTGATTTGCTATATCTGAGACCTTCTTAAAATATCTACTGATCTTAGGAACTTTAGTCCGAAAATTGGCTGGATGCATCAACCTACATCCACTCTAATCACCCGCCTCAAAAGAACATTGGATGATTTCTGACACTTCTGTCACTTGATGATGTGCTTGCTCCAAATGAGAGGACTATTCAATATTCTCTTTTTCTTGATGCAGGAGTAATTCAACAACTTTTTCTCTATATTCCTGATTCTAGTAAGACCTAGTTGAGGCATGTTCTTGAGCATGCATTTGATTACAAAACAATCCAATTGGATGTGGCTGACCATGGGCTATAACATTGAATGAGACAATTTTTGGCGGGCTTTGATGACTTGAGAGTACAGTGAAATTTAGTTCTCCGTGGACACCCCATCCCCTATATGAATACCAGATGGGTAATTTGAAACTAACTGGCGCAATCTTCTTAGTCAGCCAAGACATGAACGCTGAAGGGCTCTCTGCTGCTTTTTAGCCTTTAGATATCAAGCAACTGAGAGAGATGCCAAGTCAATTTGGCGTTGTAACCCTTATATTACCTTGACATGAATTTCATTTTCATAATAAGATAATATTTTCTTTTTCAAATGACAAATAGTTTTCCATATGTTGAGATGAATATCAGGAATTCCATCTTCTGTCAACATTTCTGGAATGTCATACTGAGTGTCAGCCAAAGGCCAAAACATAACTGGAACTTAACCTTTCACAAGTTGTTTTCTCATATTCAGTACCTCCTCCTTATCATTTGATGAATATTATTATAACTGTTTAGACCAAAGATTGTGCTTCTTTGTTGCTTCATCAGATTCAATAAGATCGGTAGAGAATTCACTCATCAAACTAGAAGATGTATGATTCTGGGGTGGTTCGGAAATATGACCTACACCCTGGGAAATCTTCAGATTGAGAAGTTATTTCACCTGATATTGGTAAAGCATCATACATGACTAGCTTCATATTTTCATGTGCCTCAAGATTAGAGTGCTTTCTCTTCACTACATTGCCCATTATATAATTTTCCAGGAAATGTGAATTACTACTACGGAGAGGACTTTCGCATATAAATTCATCATCATTGGGAGGAACACCATGGTGGGTTACAGCAAACAATAAATCATTTTTCTCCTTGGTCTTGTGGCCACACAGATGGTTCTTGTGGCTCTCATCTGAAGATGAAACATTGAGATTGACCGAACTGCCATGAAGAAAGCCATCATGAGGAATTATCTAATACAGACCATCAGAATTAATGTAACGACTATTGGGAACAGAGAGAGTATAATCATGAGTTGAAATAGATAACTTTCTGAGTTCATCAAGAACTCTAGCATAGAGAAAGGCCTTGTTACAGATTGGCCCTTGATTTCTTGACTGTGCTGGATGGGTCTTTTTCATAGACACTTTCTTACTCACATTTGGAACCACTTGTTGATAAAAGTGATTATTATGCGCAGGTTTTTGTGCCTGCTCATGAGAAAGGATCTGTTTAAGTTGATTATCTCCACTCAAATCAGGTGTATGTGCCTGAATTGTTTGTCCGTATGATATGGGGGAGTATTCCCCACAATCCTCTTGGACTGGAACAGAGGTGTGTGTTTGTTCTAGAGTGAACTATTTATGTTTCACTCCACTGGTAGGGTGAAATTTTCATTTCTTTCCCTGTGATTCTGCTGAAGCTATTATAATATCCTGGTAGGCATCCAGAATATGATCAGGGATTGTCTTCTCCACTTTCACCACCGTCAAAATGTGTTTGGTGACTTCAGCTACCGGAATAGGCATATAGGGCCATTCCATACTTAGAGTAGGTGTATGTTCCTTCTCCTGTCCTCCTTTTCCTATCTGTGAATTCTGAAAGTACTCAAGTGTGGGGACAGAGAGTTGATTCTGCCTCCTGTTTGTCACCAGAGCATTCCTACTAACTTCTCTGGGTGCTACCAAATTAGAATGTTGGTAGGCTTGATCAATTATAAAAGGTCTATGAGCCTACTAATTGCACTCTGCCGAACGTGGTTGACAATCTTCCTTCAATATTGACAAATGAGGATGCTGGCAGGATTGATGAGTGTAAGCAGGTGTATGTGAATGTTTACTAGTTGTTAACACATTGGGTTATTGGGCTTTATCATATGTAGTCAGAAGATCCTGTTGACTAGATGATGATTTATAAATATTTGTATGTTCTTATCTATAGTACTCTACCGTATTGCCTGGCGTGATTGGCGTGTTGCATCCCGATGCATCTGCTGGACCATAGAATTAAAACGGATGGGTGTATGTGCCCTCTCGTTTCATTCCACTATGTAAGGTTGGTGGAATTCTCCGAAAATGGAAGAGATAAGAACCTAATAACTATTAACTATTCATCGCCTCTGGTGGTTCGTCTTGCCTACTCGGGTTCGAGGAACCTGAGCCGAACGCCTGGAGATGACACCCTCATCATATTAAGGGAACAATGCCGCACGAGTATGGCATCGATTGTTGGTGGGAGCCCTCGGGAAGGACTCATGTTTCCTTGAATTAAGGCCCTGAGTGTCCTTCTCATTCACCTCCTCAGAATATGGGAGGGAATGGTGATTGCATTCCGAGGATAATGACCTGAAATGGTTGGAGACGGTAGTTAGTACCACCTGCTTCTTGATTACTGGTCATCACTGTCCGGATGACCAGGGTGATTTATTGGCTTGGAGGGCTTGTCTAGCGGCCTCCAGAGTCAGAATAGTATCGTTTTGATGGTATTCCTTAACCAAAACATTTAATACCCAACATTGAAGATGCTGAGTAGGTGATGTCGTCCTCAGAGCGTACGATGATCCAATAGGAGTAGCAACAGATGTATTCGCAGACGTGAACTTAAGAGAAGCAATTTCTATAACACAGAAGATCTTGGAAAAGTGTGCCTTTTTGATATAACAAACATTATCAAGATAAGTTTGGCCACTGTATCTTTTGGATGAGCACATATTTTATTGATTATTTTGTTGGACCTCTTATTGAGTTTAAATAGGGTCCTAACAAAATAAGTAAAACACCATTTTAACATGGTTTAGGATTCACGTCAGGTTCACTATTTTTTGTTTCCTCTGGAAATGGGGATGACCTCATTTATTTAAGGTTCAAACATTCCAAGTAGTTTCTAACGGTTTTGTTCGTAGAACCGGAATCATCCAATGATTCTATATCCATTCGGACCTACTTTCCAAAGGTAGGTTCTCACTAGTTATGAACTGATGAGGCTTAATAATTTTCATTGGTCGAGAGGATGGGAGGTTGGACTCATCACACCCTTTGGTGGGGAATTATTTTCTACTTCAGGACTCTCTTTATAGATTTAAGTTATGTTCATGAATCCATATTACATTACGATGTATGAAAATGAGATTTCCTTTAAATCTGACAATCAATTTTTAATATTTATGATATTTAGATAATCTTTTATATGTATTCTAGGTTCTTCATCGATAGAGAATCGTCTAGATTTTTAAGAGATTCTTAGTCAATGGTATCCTTCGACAAATTATATAGAAATATCTTGGTCATTATGATGACCATACTGGTTTTAAAGCCACTCAGTGGGGCACTTGAAGTTTATTGTCATTCAGAAGGACATAGATTATTTCAGAGTTGGGATCATACCCGCAGAAGGGCTACCTACATATCCTTTTTTTAGAAAAGGAATCAGAAACCCCATAGTTCAAGTAAAGATGTATGAGGTTTATGCATGATTAATGGCTCAAATAATGATATCATAATTACTTTTACACCCTAAGCTCATGTGTGTCATGCTTGGTGTGAGAAACAAGAGGTATTGGTAAAACCAGACTATTGTTCCATGAAAGATGCAATTATAAGAAATGATGCAGGGATTATGTATGTCTGACTGCCCAGATAGATGAAGATTAGGATTTAATTTAGGGATGAAACCCGGGAAAAAGTTCCATAAAGGTATATGTTCTTTATATAGATTTGGATACTTAACATAGGACCAAATCCTGAGAAGGATTCCCAAATTAGAGAGGACATATGATTGGGTTTTACTCCTGAGAAGGAAGCAGAAATCAAAAGTAAATTAATACTGGTTAAGAGAAATTATGACTGGGGCTTACTCTTAAAGAAGAGGCTTAGGTTAATGGGAATTATAACTGGGGCTTACTCTTGAAAAGGAAGCACATGTGAAGGGAAATTGGATTTTGGGAACTTGGGGCTTACTCCTAAGGAGGATGCCCATATTAAATGAATTATGGTTGGGGATTAATCATGAAAAGGACGCCCAGGTTAAAGGAATTTGAAGACTGGGGATTACTCCAGAAAAGGAGGCCCAGGTTACAGGACTTGAGACTTACTCCTAAATAGGATTCCCAAATTATAGGAACTATGACTGGGGATTAGTCATGAAAAGGAGTCCTAGAATTAAGGGGACTTGAAGATTGGGGCTTAGTCCTGAAAAGGAGGCCATGAATTAAGGGGACATGAAGACTGGGGCTTAGTCCTGAAAAAGAGGCCTAGAATTAAGGGGACTTGAAGACTGGGGATTAATACTGAAAAGGAGACCCATAATTAAGGGGACGTGATGATTAGGGATTATTCCTGAAATGGAGGCTCAGAATTAAGGGGACTAAAATATTGTGGCTTACTCCTAAAAAGGAGGCCCAAAATTTAGGGGAATTGGGGCCTAATCTTGAAAAGGATTCCCGATAATAGTCTTCTCATTTTAAAGGACTAGGTTGAATGAATGTAATCTCTAACAGTAGTGACATAAATATATGTAAATCAATATGTTTTGAGAGATGCTCCATAGAATTCCTTTTAAACAAAGAATCCAACCAAGGAATCATGGAAAAATGGCATTGAATTGGATTCTGAAGGCTAAACCTTGAAGATGAGAGGTGAATTTGAATAAAACAATTGAATATGTAGGAGGGGCACCCAAAAAGAGAGAGGCATGCAAGTCCTCCATGGGCGCACAAGTCCGGGTATCACATGTATACATGTGTGACACATGGGTACTTGCGTGACGGTCAAACCTTAGGGTAATACTTGGGAGATACTTGGATCAAGACCTTAATATTATCCCTAAAGGCTTCCAAAACAGTGGCACGCATGTTTTATTGAAGGGATAAGGCAGCGCGCAAGTGTGGCCATTTCCCTTAAGGGATGGCCACTTTAGTGTGCAAGTGTTAATGAGTTTCAACACTTAGGCCTTGTTTCCCTTGTTTAGAGCTTAAATTCTAGGTATGAAATTACCTTATAAGTGTTCAGAAGACTTCCAGAAGAGACTAGGGTGCTGGGAGATCAAATATGAGTTTTGGAATTTTTCTGTCTCAAATGGGGGCCCACAGGGGGTATTTATAGGCTACTGAAGAACCTGGGAGAAAAATCAAGGAGGGTGCGCAAGTCTCCTGTACAACCACTATTTGGTGCGCAAGTATACTTGCACGACAATGATTAAACTTGCACGAACCAAGTGGGAAGAAATTCTTCTTCATGGGTTGGTCGATTTTTAATGTTTCTTCCAAGTATGAATCACTTTGGACTAAGGTATTTCCCATATCCAGTCTTTAGACTTTGTGACAGAAAGGAGCGTCAACAAAAGTCCCCCCTCAGAGTTGGATCAGGAGAGAAAAGAGGATTTGACTCTAAGGAAAAAAAGAGAAACCAGTGGTCTTTGTGGTTATTGGCAGCTTAAATCCATGCATGGCGGACATATAAAGGCTAATGTTTAAGGTCAAAATAGCTTTGACCGAATGGATTAACATTGAATCAATTCCTTGATAATTTATCTGAAAACCATTTACCATGTTCATGTATGATGGAAAAAATGTAAACGATGACTTAAGAAATTTTGAATCTGAGGAATGATATGAAAAATGGCTAAAAGGCATTAGAAGTAGTAGATTCCAGCAATAAAGTTACCATTATTTAACAAACCAGTTAGGGGGTTAAATTATGATGGGCCACCTATGGGCATTGGTAGCATAGTAAAATAATAGCATCTTTTGGCTGATAGATCAGTTATCTTGACTAATTATGCAAGTCCACCTAAGGGAACATGCTGCATATTCAAGAAAAAGAACTCTCAGAAATTTACTTTTCTACTGCTAAAAAGCCAGTGGAATTTTATGGGGAATAAAATTTTCTAAAGCATAGAGTTTGCTGTATGGAGAGAGGTACTTGAATATGTAGAAGATATTTCCAAACAAGATTGTCTATAAACTAGATGAATGTCACTCCTACGAAGGTATTACCCAAACGTAGTGAAGGGAAATATAAACCATAGACTTGAATACTTTCAGATCATGAAAAATAACATGGAACAAATATGTTAAGGATGGCTATTTTATGTGGATCCGTACATATTGTCAATAAGGCCAATAAGGACAAAAGAGGGTTTTCTCCCAAGAATGGAGTTACCATTATTTGAAAAACCCGTTAGGGTGTTTAATTATGAAGGGCCACATAAGGGCATTGGCTTCATGGTCAAATAATAGTATCTTTTTACTGACAAGTCTATTATACAGACTGTTTATGCAAGGCCACCTAAGGGCACGTACTGCATAGTCAGGTAAAAGAACTCTCAATTATCAAACATTTTGTGAAAAAAAAGTCAATAAAAGGGTTATAGAGATCTGGAAGTATTTAAGGTTAGGAGTATGACACATAAAAATGGTAATTTGTTCAATGAATGTAGAGATACACAGACCAATGCTAACCATAATCATGTTGTGGCTTGGTCCTGAAGTAAAATGATGGAATTCACTATGTATCCCATAAGGATAGTAATCAATCCATATGTAGTTCTTGAAATATAGTTTAACGTCATGTGGGACGAGAGTATGGGAAATCTTAGTTTAGTGTCATAGAGCTCGGACGATAATAATGAATACATTGTGTGTGTTTTCACAGGGACTTTTCATCTAGGTGACTGAAAGTGGAATTTGGGGTTAGGCCCAAAGACTTGTGTCTAGATTCGAGGGATTCTCGAACATTCCAATGTATCCCATAAGGATGGTAATCAATCTGCATGTAGTTCTTGAAATACCCTCTGTATAGATTTGGTTCGTACATATGAAGGGTGAAAAGGGACATTAGTGAAATGATGGTTTGACACAAGATAATTTTTTTGAGCAATTCCATGTATGCACGTAGTCATTAGAAGATAACATGGTCAGAGATCAATGTAAATAATGATTCCCCCTCAAGTGAGAGTGCAAAGGAATGTTATAGTTTATTGTGATACAGGACAAAAACTATGAAAAGTTTAACATCATATAGCAAGGACGATGGTGAACCAATGTAAGATGTATTGGTTATGGGGATACTTCTCATATCAAAATCATATGAGATAGTGGTGAACCAAAGTGAATAGATTGTTTTTAAGAATGAACCTCAGAAGTTTGCCTATGTACCCAGCCTAGAAGGCAAGGATCAAAGTCCGCATAGTTCAATTAAAGAATGAATTACAGATCAAGTTGTTCTTGAGGACAATGACCTAAAAAATGATGTCGGGACTTACACATGGTTAGCGGACCAGAGAGGGTGTTATGGTTGAAGTTTACTCTAATCCCACGTGAGTAATTCTCAGTGTGAGAAACAAGAGGTTGCAACAACCTTAAGGATGCATAGTTTAATGTCATGTAGGACATATGAAGGGACTATACAGTTGAATGTATTACAGTGAGGACTATTTGTGCTGCACAATTTTGTGTCATGTAGTAGGGACAAAGTATAGTTTAACATCATGTAGGACGTATTAAGGGACTTGGTAAAATTTTACGTCATGTATGACAAATGAGAAGTATAGATTAACGTCATGTAGGACAAATAAAGGGACACAGTTTAATGTCATGTTAGACAATAAGGGTGATTTAATGTTTAGAATCCTATAGCTATGGCGATAGGTACAATACAGTTTAGCATCTTGTTGGACGAAAGGGGGACTGTGCAGTTTAATTTCATGCAGTAAAGACAAAAGGGGACACCATTTAACATAATGTTGGACAATTTAGGGACTTTTTCACAGTTTAACGTCATGTAGTTATGACGTCAAAGTATAATTTCCTATTGGACATAATTTCCAATAGTTTAATTTCATTTGCATGGACCATAGATTATGCAGTTTTATGTATTGTTGGACGTAAGGGACTTCTGTACAGTTTAGCATCATGTATCTCAGACGTCACATTTTAACGTCGTGTTGGACGTAATTGCGAACAGTTTAAGGTCATATACATCGACCGAGGATGGTTCAGTTTAACTTCTTTATGTACAATTAAGTATTTATCTTACAAAAAATATTTTTTCAGAAATCTATCATTGGTTGGAGTAGTAATGAGATCTCCATCCATTGAGATTAAATAATAAGCTCCATTGAAGTAGACCTTATGTATTGAATAAGGTCCTTCCCATTTTTTCTCCAGCTTGGGAGGTTTCATTCCTGGTATCATTGGAGTTCTAAGAAACAATACCAATTATCCCTGAACGAATGAAATAAGATGAACTTTTTTGTTGAAAGCTCGTTCTATTCAATTCTGATAGACTTCCAAGTGGTGAAAGGTGCACAATCTCTTCTCATCTAACCATTCCAATACATCTAATCAATTTTGAGATTGTTCATCTGTAGATGACTGATCGCAAATAGCTACTCTGAGCCAGGGCAGTTGAACCTCAATGGGAAAGACTGCTTCTGTTCTATATACCAATGAATATAGAGTTGACTGCGTTGTAGTGAAGGTGGTGTTCCGATAAGCCCATAAAGCATGAAAGAGTTTATCAGTCCATGATTTCTTATCATTATCCACCATCTTTTCCAGTATGTTTAAAAGAGTCTTGTTGAAAGCTTCTATTTGGCCATTGGCCACTGCATGATATCGAGATGAATGATTGGATTTGATGTTGTATTCTTGATACAACATTCTCACCTCAGATGAATAGAAGTTGGTTCCATTGTCTGTCAATATGGTATGAGGGACCACAAATCTAGTAATGATGTTAGACTTGATGAAGATAACAATGCATTTAGAACTGAATTTTTTACGGGTATTGCCTCTAACCATTTGGAAAAGACGTCAGTTGCAGTAAGAATGTACTTAAACTACTTGGATGTATCCAAAGGATAAGGTCCCACTACATCCATTCCCCATGTGGCAAATGGTCACGAGTATTTAGCTTTATAAAGCAACTATGGGGGTTGATGAATGATGTTTTCATGGACATGGCAATAATTACATTTCTTTGTGAAATCAACACAATATTTTATCATTAATGGCCAAAAATATCCAAGCCTTCAAATATGATCAGATAGTCTGTGTCCAGACTGATGGGCACCACAAACTCCTACATACACTTCTTTAATGATAGCCATTGTCTCTTCACCATCAATGCATTTGAAGATAACTCCATCAAAACCACTTTTTTAGAGAATTTTTTCTAGGTGATCTGGGCTATCATAAAGAGTAAAATTGACCAGATGTCACCGGATTTGTTCTTTCCCAGCTCTATCAGGTGGAACTGTTCCATTTTGAAGGTATTCCCTGATAGGTGTCATCCATCCTATAGTATGGCAATATGGTTCATATATTGGAATAGTTTCATTGATTTCCTCTCTTCTTATTTGAAGATAAGGAGAAAGTATTCGAAAGTGGGAAATACTGATGGTTGTCTCATCCCTATTTGGATCTACTAGAGCTGAGGCTATATTAGCTAGTGCATCAGCTTGGGAATTTTGTGATCTCGGGACTTAAGAAAACGTCGGTTATGAAGTAAATCCATCCATTAACTCTTTGATGTAATCATACATAGGGAATAGTTCTTATTTTCTGATTGCATAATCCTCATTGACTTGTTCGACTACTAGGTCTGAATCACCTTTCAAATTTAAGTGATTCGTTTGTGCTTGAAGCGCCAACTCCTATCCTATGCTAAGAGCTTTGTATTCTGCTTCATTATTTGTACCGCCTCCCAACAATGAGAAGGAATAAGGTAGCAATTCCTTTTCTGGGAAATTGGGTACAATTCCTAACCCAAACTTGTTGAATTTAGGATCTTCCATTCTCTTCCTTGTTGGATTTCTAGAAGCACCATCAAAGTACATTTCCCATATTTGAAGATTATCTTGAATAGAGAAGACTTTCTCATCAGGAATTTCTGTATCTAAAAATTTATCATCTACTAAAAGATGTTCAGCTAGGAAATCAGCCAGATCTTGTCCGTTTATTTCCTTTTGAGACACATACTGGATATCAAGTTGCTGCAAAATAACTACCCACCTTGCCAGACATCCTATAAACATTGGACGACTAAGGATGAATTTGAGAGGGTTATTGAGAGATACCAATTGGAACTCATGATGTTTTAGGTAGTGTCTCAACTTCTTAACTGCAAATATTAATGTTAGGAAACACTTATCAATATTTGAGTCTCGGTTTTCTGCTTTAAGCATAGTACGACTGAGATAGTAGAGGCTGTTTTCATTCCCAGTATCATTTTTCTGAGCAAGAAAGGCACCCAATGATCACTCTAAATCTGTCACATAGTAGATAAGTGGTCATACTTCAACTGGTGTCATTAACACTGGTAGACTCAAGAGATACATCTTGAGAATATCGAATGCTTCTTGACATTCCTTAGTCCACTGGAATGTGACTCCCTTCTTCATCAATTTGGTGAAGGGTAAACTTTTTCTTTCCAAAATGGTGATGAATCACCAAATATAGGCCAGGTTTCCTTGAAGACCTCTCAATTACCTTAAATTTCAAGGAGGTTACATACCAAGTATTGACTTTGTCTTCTCAAGATCTACCTCAATACCACGATGGCATACAACGAAGCCAAGAAATTTTCTGAGGTTACCCCAAAAGAACATTTTAAGGGGTTCATATTCAAATTATGTTGCTAAAGTTTGTGGAATATGACTTCCGAATCCACTAAGTGATTAGAACGTTGCCTGTATTTACCCAATAAATCTTCCACATATAATTCAATAAACATCCCTAGAAAGGGTTTGAAAATACAATTCATGGCATGCTGATATGTTTCACCTGCATTCTTCTGGCCAAAGGGCATTACCCGATAGCAAAACACACCCTGAGGGGATCTGAAGGCTGTAGAATCCTCATCTTCCAAAGCCATTTGAATTTTATTATATCTTAAATATCCATCCATGAAGGAAAGATCTTCATAACTATCTGTTTCATCAATAAAGAGTTCTGTAATTGGAACTTGAAAATCATCCTTAGGACAATGTTGATTAAGATCTCTGAAATCAATGCAAACTCTAATTTTTCAGTTCCTCTTTTTCACAAGGACAATATTATCCAACCACTTGGAATATTGAACTTCTCTGATGGAGTTATCTTTGATAAGCTTATCCACTTTAGCTTCAATTTTGGAAGCATAGGTTGGGTGTGTTTTCTAGATGCTTGTTTGAATCCTCGATGATCTTCTGGCAAACCCAAACGATGAGTGGCAACATTAGGTTCAAGCCCTGGAATCTCTGTATAGGTCCAACAAAATATATCTTGATTTTTCTTTAAAAATGAATCATAAATCTCCTGCTCATCATGAGTCATAGCCACACTAATTAAATTGGGGCGTGGATCTTCTTTTGTACCCAAATTTATTTCTCTGAGTTAATCCACAGTGGTAGAGATACCCTCTTAAAATGATGGAGGAGGATCCCTAAGATCTTCTTCTTCTTATTCTTCAACATTTGTTATTTCTTCTATTTCTACATGCATAGTAGATTATGAAGTAAAATTTCAAAGATCAGAGGAGATGATAAAATTTGTACATCTTGAAGAAGAATCTTCTATTTCCAACCCGATTGATGATGAAGGGTCTTCCTTGGTTAATAAAGAGGAGATTATAGATTGATAATCGACATCATAGTTCACCTCTGACATTTCTATAAATACTTCTGGCCTAGTAGGAAAAGTATAGACTTGATGGATTTCAGCAGATGAAATGAAGACATCTCTATTTGATCTTTCATCATTTCTTGGTGAATCACCAATTTCTACCATGTTGTCTGGCATGATTGTTGAAATTGACATTATGGATGTTTCTATAAGAGTATTTTTATTTGGTTATATCCTATCAATTTTACTGATAGGCAAAAAATAATCTGCACTCACCTGTGTAAATGGATTTACTGGAATCTTTTCTAAACCATATGGAGCATTAACATTGGTAATCTCCCTTGTTGTCGATTTTTCCTTTCCCATCATGTGATAGAATTTTGCATCAATGTATTGAGATTCACATGTCTTGAATAGGGACTTATCACCATACAATGTCCCAATTTTATCATTGAAATAGTATTTGAGACATTGATGGTATGATGAAGGGATAGCTGCATGTTGATGTAGCCAGGGTCTTCCAAGAAAGATGTTGAAGGCTGAGTCTTGATCAACAACCATCAATTCTGATTTGGATACAAGATCTCCAAACTAAGTTCTGAGTGTAATATCACCCAGTGGATCTTGTTAATTTTTATCAAATCCATGTAACATTATAGTAGAAGGAGAAACATCAGATTCCATGAGTCCCAACCGATGAAGTGTATGAATGGTGATGAGGTTGACTCCTAAACCATTATCAATGAAAACTTTTTAGATGCCTACACCATCGACCTTTCCAGATAAGTACAAATGTCTAATATGTCCATGAAAGACATCATATTCATCTTCATCTATGAATGATATCACTGCATGGAATTCTGCAGGATTATTTTCTACATGGTAGACTTCAGCTGCAGCAATTTCAGTTTCAAATTCCAGAGGACTTGACAAAGCCTCGATGAGTGCCTCCTGAAGATCCTTTGATAAATTTAAAGAATCAAGAATTAATAACATTGCTGGTATTTGGTCCAAGTGTTTCAATATATCATAATTTTGATCCAAAGGTATGTGTTTCCCAACAAGAACATGTTGTTTCACAGGTACCTTAGAAGTAGATGCTTTGGAAGTAGATGCATCTCGTATCGGGGTAGGATTTGGCAATACTCTTGGCTTTGGAAGATTAGAATGAATAGGTCTATATACATGCTGAGAGGGAGAAGGTGGAATCTCTACATGATCCTCTAGAATAACTGTGCCAGGACTGAGTCTGCTATTGGTGGAAGAATTTTCTTGTTCTTGTTGAGCCCGTTGATGGGCTCTGCCACGAGTTTCTTCTGCATACACATTTCTAGCAGGGGTAGAATTAGAAAAGTGGCTTCTTGGATATCCTCATCTTCCTCTGCATCCTATAACTCTGGAACTCCCTCTAATTCCTCTATTTGATACAGGTAATTCAGGATCATCAAAATAGATTCAGCGACTAGAATAAGGATTTGTTAAATGAATCATAATAACAGAACCAAAGACCATCTCTTCTTCTGATGAAGATTCTGCCTGATTAGCCAATTTAGGTTGTTTCGTTTGGTGGGGCGGTTCCCATTACTTCGAAGTATATGGCATAAAATCTACAAGAGTCAAAGACAATTTGGGCTTTAACACTATCTCATCTTCTTCTGATTGTTCCTCATTCATTGAATTATGCCGCCCCTTCGAGGATTTTCCCTTTGATGAAGAGGGTTTTGCTATGGCATTCATATCAGAAGACGCAATTGGTTTCTTCAATTGCATTCCAAAAATGGAATGTGTTCGGTTGATCATTCTTCTGACCATCCAATCATCATATTTTTTTCACATTTTTGTTCTTGACTTCTTTCCACTCACCTTCTTCCTCCGGATTTGAAGCAGTAACACATGCTACTTGAGCTAAAGAACCTTTCAATTTGACTTGTCCTGAGTCCACCATTTTTTGCAGGAGGTCTTTGGAGAGAAAACACTCCTGAATGGGATTCCCCAACATCTGATAAAATGGGAAATAATTGGAAGGGTCTTCATCTCCTTCCTTTTTTGGCCTCATGGGCCTTGGCAATTGAACCAAATTGTTTTTTCACAGCCAAAATGAAGTAACTAGGAACTTGTTCATTTCGGAAAGAAGAGACTTTTCTCATATGATCCTCATATTGTTTCCATCATTTATCTCTTTGATCATATTGACGAAACGACCTATGTTGTTGATGATCAGAAGGTGGAGCCCTTTGAGAAGATGAAGGCCTGGAAGTAGAAGAAGTCACAGGTGCTTGTTTATGCATAATTGTAACAGATTCTGCTTTACCCTTTATCCTTCCTGGAGCTGATGGAATTACATGAGAATTATCCTTAGTCATTTTAAGAGAGTCTTCAATCTATTGAGTGATTAAATTAAGGTCTCGAAACCCTCTTGTGTATTTCACAGGGATCAATGGTGTGTACAACTCATCACACAAATTTGCCACACAAATTGGAAACAACTCTTCTTGAGGGAGTTCTATGATCAGGGAATATTTTAATCCCTTCCAACGAGCAATGTTATCTAAAACCCTTTCATTCTCCCTTTTCTTAATATTTTTAAGATAAAAAAATGATGTCTTTGGCAATTTTGAGTTGAATTAAAGAAGGAATTGTTGACGTAGATCCTCCCACCCAATAATTGACTAGGATTGAATGCTTGTATACCAGACAAAAGCAGGCCCTTGTAATGACTGTACAGAAAACCTAACTTTAACTACTTCTTTTTGCAGTGGGGTTCCCATCATAGGATAGAAATGAGAAACAAAATGTGTTATTGTTGATCTGGGTCTCTCGAACCATTTATGATTGGGAATGTGGTACTTGAAAAATTTGAAGGGGGGGGGATTGTGTCTACCCATTCAGGGTAAGCTCTCTTCTCTGGTTGAACCGGTGCAGGCTTTACTTCTATAGCCTCCAACTGAACTTTTAATGATTCAATGGTAGTTATTAACTTTTGAGAAACATATGGTTGAGCTTGGACCTGAGCAGGTGCAATAACTGGAGCTTGGACATATGTGGTGGTTGGTACTGAAACTGATGATAACACCACCAGTTGTTGTTTCACCTTACCCATAGGATTAGACCTGTGAGGGAGTACTGATAAAGGAGGATATTCTTGATCCATCTCAGGCCCTTGCTCGCATGTTTTATTGAAGGGATAAGGTGGCACACAAGTGTGGCCATTTCCCTTAAGGGTCGGCCACTTAGGCGCGCAAGTGTTGATGAGATTCAACACTTAGGCCTTGTTTCCCCTATTTAGAGCTTCCATTATAGGTATGAAATTACCTCAGAAGTGTACAATAGACTTCCAGAAGAGACTAGGGTGTCGGGAGATCAAATATGAGTTTTTTAATTTTTCATTCTCAAATGGGGGGCCCACAGGGGGTACTTATAGGCTAGTGAAGACCCTGGGCGAAAAATCAAGGAGGGCGCGCAAGTCACCTGTGCAGTCACTATGTATCATGCAAGTATACTAGCGCGACAATGATGAAACTTGCACGACCCAAGTGGGAAGTAATCCTTTTTCATGCCTTTGTCGATTTTTTATGTTTCTTCAAAGGATGAATCACATTAAACTATGGTATTTCCCTTTTTTATTCATTAGACTTTGTGACGGAAAGGAGCGTCAACATCACTATACCCAAAACCCTATACCCTACACCATTAACTCTAAACCCCAGATCATGTAGCCTATACTATATACATTACCCTAAATTATACACCCTGAACCCTTTAACCTAGACCCTAAACCATAAACCCTACACCCCACACCATATTCCCAACACTATAAACCCTAATCCCGAAACCCTACACCCCATACCCTATACCCTACACCCGAAACCAAGAACCCTATAACCAACATCCTAAACCATGAACCCTACACCCCAAAACCAACAACCTATACCCTATACCCCACACCCAAAATCCAATACAAGCCACCCAAAACACTAACTCCAAAACTCTAAACCATATACCATACAATATGAACATTAAACTATAAAAATAAAACCCCATACAAACCCTAAAAACCATTAAAAAAACTATACACCATAAAACCCTAATGAGAACTAAAAACCTAAAAAATATTAAAACCCTAAAAACCATAAAAAAATCCTGAATAACCCTATAAACCATTAATGTCACGACCATCCTCGGGAACCATGTCGTGACTACCCCAAGCCCGCCTTCCATAGGCCTGGGGTTGGTGACTAGCACCAAAGGCGTAAATCTCGATAAAAAGGGGAACACATTGCCTTATAGAGTAAAAAAACACCACAGAGTAAGCCAGAAGATGAAATCACTAAGTAAAACATGGTACAGTATTAAATGAAGAAAGTAAATGGGCTAGAATACAAACCCAAACTTAATGTAAAGTACAACTGGAAAGAAAATATAGCAACTGAAAGTAAAGAAGCAACATCGAGCCGTCCACTGGAAGTCCCACCTGAAGGGTGGGTACATATTGCCTCCTCAGCTCCTCGGGTCCAACCGTCCACTCTGTGTACATCCCGCCCAGTGGTCCACCTCTAGGTACCGACCTGATCCACAAGCCTTAGCCACAATCAGCGTTGTCTGTCGTCTGCATCCAACACAACGTAGTGTGGGAATAGCCCGTGCAAGGGTGACTATATGCTACTTAGTAGGGACACCGAGAACCCCTAAGGTCTCCCAGAATCCACAAAGGATAATCCAAAAAAGAAAGATACAATCACGAAATAACATCCAACACTAATTAGGTATATTACAATACATTTACCTAAGTCATCATTTCCAGTTCGGCTCCAACATCCGAGCCCAAGTTCGATCACGTCTACACAGGATAGTACAACCCAATCCACACAGGAATGAACAACGCAATACATATAGGAAAGCAAGTCAATCATATCAAATATAATGATTGAAAGTCAAGACACATCTCACACAGGTATACTTCTTCATAAGATGAATGTGATGATCAGATGTAGCCATTGAATCATCTAAGATGGGACCCACGTAGGATAAAAAAACTAGCTACTCTGCTAGACCCACATAGGATACAAGAACAGAGTCAATGTCATCAAACCCATAGAGGATTTCAGTACGGTCTTCATTGTTTCCGAACCCACAGAGGAGTTCAGTGCAGTCTTCATCGCTGCCAAACCCACGGAGGATTTCATTACAGTCTTCATCGCCGTCGAAGCCACGGATGATTTCAGTACGGTCTTCAATTCTACCAAACCCACAGAGGATTTCAGTGCAGTCTTCATCGATGTCGAACCCACGGAGGATTTCAGTATGGTCTTCATCACTGCCGAACCCAGGGTGGATTTCAATGCAGTTGTCGTCGCTGCCGAACCCACGGAGGATTTCAGTGTAGTCATCTTCGTCATCACAGTCACAGCCAGCTCTAGGGTTCCCACACACAACATTCTTGATTCCAGGAGGGTCCACTCCATGAGCCAAGGGGGTCGATACATCAACTGACACGTAGTCCAGAGTTTATGTATCCCAAAGTTCCGTCTCAACAAGAGGAACTCAACGTGACATACAGAGCGTCAATCAGATGCAAGGTCTGAGAGTTATTGGCTTTTTCGTTCCAGTGGCCCGGTTGGTTTTTAAGTCAAAACCAACCCGACCACACTCTAAATATATCCAAAACTCAAGAAGATTATGCCAAAAGGTCCGTCTCACTAAGAGGAATCCAAAAAAGTTAACAGATCAACAATCGAACGTCTGGAGCATAAGTTATAAGTGTTTCCTCTCCGAGGGCCCGGTTGGTTTCATGTTCAAACCAACCGGACCATACCCAAAGTTCTCCAAATCCTTGGGGTAATATACATAAACGACTGTCTCATTCCAAGTATCGCTACGCAACTGACGGTGTGTCGATCGGAGGTCCATAGCCCATGTTATGGGAAAAAGACTGAAAGTTGGGGGTCTGGGCCCGGTCCGACCCGGCCCAACCCCCCCTGGGTCTACCCGAACCGTGTCAACCCGAACTGGGTTTAGGTCCGGCCCATTAGGGTGCGGCCTGGCCCGGTGGGCGTGGCCTGGCCGAGTGGCACGCTGGATCATCCAGTGACCAAGGATGGGGGGACGCGGCCCCCCTCCCTTCGCACTCCGCGGACGCGGTGGGTGCCGCGTCCTCCTCCGGATCCTGCACGGCCACGAGATCCTGGTCGCCAGCTTTCGTGGCTTCTGCCACAGCGGTTCCTCCTGGCACCTCGTCGGGACGCCGCCCCGCCGGTGACCAGTGCCACCTGTGAAGCCCGCAGGCCACCGGAGCCACTCTGGTGGTCCGTTCTTGCTCTCGTATACGCCTGGGGTCGTCTCAGGACACGTAGATTACTGCGACGACCTCCAATCGCTCAACGGTCCCGTTTCATCGTCACCCAACGTTCCGCGCATCAAGAACAGTGAAACGGTGGTATTAGAATTGTTCGTTTGTCCTCACCCACTGCGTTAGTGGTTCAAATGACTTCCAAAAATTAAAATACATGTCGAGCATATAATCCACATAAATTTAATTAAACCAAAACCCCCAACCTTGAAGAAGTTTTCGAACAAGGATCGTGATGGGAAAAGAAGTCACGGAAGACGGCATTGCGGAAGAGGATTGTGGGCATCACGGTACACGGCGTCACAGAGAAGAGAATCTTCGGCGTCACGGTACACGATGTCGTGTCATCGATCTCCAAGGAACTTGTGTTATTTGTCATCTTTCGTCAGAGGCTGGCATTCTTCGTCGTTCTTCGCGTTCTTCAACGAGGAAGAACTTTCTTCAAGACTAGAGTAATTTATCCCCAAGTCTTCTTGCATAACACATCAACTATAATAAAATATGGCTTTGCCTTATTTTATTACTCATTCCATCCCTTTTTGAAATTCAAAATTAAATCACGATTTAATTAACATGCGTTAACCAATTAAAGAGGCGTTTAATAATCCAATTAAACGCGAGAGTTGACTTGGAATTTAAAAAATGGGTGCGGGTGTGTTACAAAAAATTTAATGGTGGTTTTACAACTTAATGGTAGGTTTGAAGAAGTTGAATAGGTGGGGCTCGTGTGGGGCCCACCTCACTAATATCCTACCAAGAGGGGTTAGGATTTAGTGGGTCCCACCTCAACTTCCATACGTAGGTTTAAACTACATAGAATAAAAATAAAATTTGTAGCAGAATATTTTTTTTATTCTTTTGTTAACCCACTTATTTAATAACCTCACCTGAGAAAATGCAAATCCGAAAAAGGTGTTCCTAAGCAATTACCGGTGTTGCGGTTTCATCGGTGCCCTCAGATTTCAATTCTGAGCACCAATTCAAATGTTATGAAAACCCGCTCGTTCGTTCACTGAACGTACACGAGCTAAACTTCGGAATATGATTCTGGGAACACCGGGCCTCGGAATCAGGTGCCGTCAGGAAATACGTACTCGTAAAATCCCAAAGAAAATTTAAAAAAAATATCCCTTGAAATTTACGGGTCTTTAAATTACTCCCACCTCAGGGCATTATGTCCCTGTAAAGATACGTCATAAACTAGGGGAACAAATGTGGGTACTGTGCACGCATCTGAGCCTCCCGCTCCAAAGTGCTCTCCTAGAGGTTCCTATGCTTCCATCTGATGTGAACTAAAGAAATCAACTGCCCACATTGGACCCGCTCCTGTAGATCCTCGATCTCCACTGGGCCCTTCGAAAAAGTCACCCCATCGTCGATGTCCAGCTCCCCATGGTCGATGATATGCGTCAGGTCATGCACGTATCTCCTCAACTGAGATACGTGGAAGACGTCGTGCAACCGGTGCAACTGAGGTGGTAGAGCCAGGAAACAATCCTCCTCGCCTATCCTATTGAGAACCTGGAATGGTCCTATGAAGCATGGAGACAAATTGACGCTTCGGCCAAATCTCCATAATCCACGTCGAGGTGAGACCCGCAAGAAGATGTATTCGCTAACCTCGAACTCTAGTGGTCTCCGCCTCCTGTCAGCATAAGACTTATATCGGATCTGAGATGTCCTCATCTGCTCCTGGATGACCTGGACATTCTCTGTTGTGGACTGGACTATCTCAGGTCCTACATGTGCTAACTCCCCAGGGTTTGTCCAACCCAGAGGTGATTTGAAAGGTCGGTCATACAATGCGTCGTATTGTGCCATCCCGATGGTGGAGTGGTAGTTGTTGTTGTACGCGAACTCCACCAAGGGTAGGTGGTCCTCCCAGCTGTGACCAAAGTCGAGGACACATGTACAGAGCATGTCCTCAAGAGTCTGAATGGTCCTATCTGTCTGAACATCCGTCTGACAGTGAAAGGCGGTGCTCAGAAGTAGTTGCATCCCAAATGACACATGCAACCTCTTCCAAAGCCAGGAAGTAAAGCGAGCATCTCAATCGGAGATGATAGATGATGGAACACCATGAAGCAGTACAATCTCTTGAACGTAGAGATGTCCCAAGATCTCTATTGATACCTGCTCGCTGATGGGTAAGAAGTGGGCCGACTTGGTGAGTCGGTCGACAATCACCCAAATGGAGTCATGACCTCTTGAAGTACGTGGAAGTCAAGTCAAGAAATCCATAGATATCCCATCCCACTTCTACTCCGAGACCTCTAAGGGTTGTACCAAGCCTGCTGGTACCTGGTGCTCCACCTTCACCTACTGGCATGTGAGGCATCGAGAAACGAACTATGCTGTATCCTTCTTCATACCCGGCCACCAGTTCTGTCGTCTGAGATCCAGGTACATCTTCACCACTCATGGATGTACTACTAAAGGGGAAGTGTGGAAATACCTTAGTATATCCTCCCATAAAGTAGATGGTACCATGGTACATCCTCTGAAAAAGAAAATCATGATCTCCTCCTATAGAGAATCCATCAGGTGCCTGTCCTGAGGATATTTGTGCACATCGCATCTCACAGTCAACATCCCCACACTGTACCTCTCTGACCCGCTGTAGTAGTAGAGGAGTGACTGTCAGTGACTGGAGAAAGGCTGCTCCATCTCTATCCATGAAGGATATATGCAAAGCGGCTAGCTTCTCTGTCGCCTCTCCACGTAGCTGAATGTTGGTCCTCCTGCCTAGAGCATCGGCAACTATGTTCCCCTTTCCATGAGTATAGACTATCTCAATCTCATAGTCCTAGAGGAACTCGAGCCATCACCATTGTCTTGGGTTTAAGTCCTTCTGCTAGAAGATGTACATGAGACTTCGGTTGTCAGAGTAGACTGTAAAGCACTTTCCCATCAGATAGTGTCGCCACATATTTAGAGAGAAGACCACTACTGCTAACTCCAGGTCATGGGTAGCTTAGTTCTACTCATGCTGCCTCAACTGTCATGATCCATAGGTGATCGTTGCTCGATCCTGCATCAGGACACATCTGAGTCTGGTCCCTGATGCATCGCAGTATAATACATACCCTACTCCCTCATCTGGTAGCCTCAAGATTGGTGTGCTGGTCAATCTATGTCTCAGCTCCGAGAAGCTCTATTGACATCTATCTGGCCACACGAAGGGTTTCCCCTTCTTCGTCAAAGCTGAAAGCGGTGCCGCAACTCTGGAGAATTCTGGAACGAATTTCCGGTAGTACCCAGCTATCCCCAAGAAACTCCGCACCTCCGTAACGCTCCTGGGTGGCTCCCAAGCTAGCACTGCCTCGATCTTCATAGGGTCCACCGCAACTCCCACCTCAGAGATGACATATCCCAAGAAGTGGACCTCACATTTCCAGAACTGACACTTCGAGAGCTTACCATAAAGATGGTGCTCTCAGAGTCTGTCCAGTACAACCCGAAATTGATAGGCATGCTCATCCTCAGTGGTCTAGTATATCAATATGCCGTCGATGAAGGCCACGACAAATAGATCGAGGTATGGCTAAAAGAACCTATTCATGAGACCCATGAACACCGCTGGAGCATTGGTTATGCCGAATGGCATAACCAAGAACTCATAGTGGCCATACCGACATCTGAAGTCCGTCTTTTGTACATCCTCATCTCGAACTCTGAGCCGATGATAGCCTGATCTGAGGTCTATCTTTGAGAACCACTATGCTCCCTTGAGCTGATCTAAGAGGTTGTCAATCCTCGGTAGCAGATACTTATTCCTCATGGTCACCTGGTTCAGGTGACGATAATTGACAGAGAGTCGCAAGCTCTCGTCCGCCTTCTTGGCAAATAATATCGGGGAAGCCCAGGGTGAAACACTGGGTTGGATGAATCCCTTGACCTGCAAGTCCTCCAGTTGTACCTGAAGCTCTCGAAGCTCAGTGGGAGCCATCTGATATGCTGTAGTGGATATCGGGGCTATCCCGGGGTACAGGTCAATATAGAAGTCTACCTCTCTGTGAGGAGGTAGTCCTGTAACTTCATCAGGGAAAATGTCTGCATATTGATCCACCACTGCAGGAAAACTAGGACTCCACACGTCAACTACTCCTAGGATGAGGCTAGCCAACTGATGAGTGATCGGCAATCCTCTCCTCTGCGTGAGTACATCCTGCGTAACTAAGTTTCCCTTCTTGCTGGTGAAGGTTAACCTGCTCCCATCAATGAGAACACATCGCACCTTGTTCCCAATACAGTCGATCTGAGCATGGAATGCAGATAACCAATCCATGCCCAAGATAACGTCGTAAGGCCTCGACACCGCTACAAGAAGATCCCAGTCAAATATCTCGCCTCTTAGAGTAAGATCACACTGCCGGCACCAGTGTGTAATCATCGAGTCTTCTCCCATAGGAGTTTCTAGCTAAAAGGATCCAGCCAATGGCTCCATCGGAATCTCCGAGCTCCGAAAAAGGGCAACAAAAATGAAAGAATGAATCACTCCCGTGTCTATAGGAACTGCAGAAAGGGTGGAGTAGACATAGATAGTACCTCGAATCATCTCTGGCGCGCCGTGGTCGTAGGCCTCTGCTGCCTGAAGCTGAGCCTTTCTCTGCCTGCCAGCTCCCTGTGGTCGAGGTGGACCTCCTGGTGGTGGTGGTGGTAAAGCCTCAAAGCGTTTCCCACCACCTACTGCTCGGCCAGCTCCCCTACCTCATCTTCATGCTCTCTGTGAACCGCCATGGTCGAACCTCTGTCTCTGCCTGGGTGGCCCCTCAACCATTTGTTGCTCCACTGCACAGTGGGTCGGGCAGTCACGAGCCATGTGGCCTTGCCCACCGCATGTGTAGCATTGTCTTCTCCTCGGAAGGCTGGATCTATGTCGTGTGCCCTGCACCTCTGAGCTAGTGTCCTGAGGTCATCCGCCTAATGGTCCGGTCCTCCTGGACCCCTGTGACATCCGTCAATTGACATCTGTAGAAGACTCTTCTACGTGTCGCCATGCGGTAGGTCTCGCTGCTTGAGTAGGCTCAGAAAGAATGATCTCTATGAGAATAGCTCGCTCCAGTACTCCTACCTATGTCGGAATACTGAGGGATATCCTTAATTCCCTGATATCATTCCTCAGTCCCTGCTCAAAGGTCCATACCCAGAAGAATAGGTCTGATACCATATCCGTCAAATAGCGCAAGAGATCGGTAAATCTCGCCGAGTATTGGGCGACCGTCATGTGCCCTGCCGCAGCTGTAGTAGCTCCTAGATGCGAACTGCATGGAGGGTGGCTGGGATGAACTCTGAGTGGAAAAGGCTCTAAAATTCCGTCCAGAGGAGAGATGTTGTGTCATGCACCTAGAGCATAAAGATCCACCATCTGCATGTTGTCATGTACAGGAGGCTTGCTGCAAGGATCACCATGAGGTTAGCTAGAGTCCCCACTAGCCTAAAAACTCGAACAACTTCAACCAGCCAATCCTCGAGTGCCTGAGGGTCCATCTCCCCATGGAACCTGGGTGGTATCTGACACTGAAACTCGTGTAGTGCACTAAGGCAACGTGCACTCTCAGTGGCAGGGGCTGGTAGCATTGGTGGCTCGGCGGGTAGAGGTCGGCTCAGCTTCAGGCAGCGGAGGCCTACAACCACGGCACGCCAGAGATAATTCGAGGTACTATCTGTGTCTACTCCACCCATGCTTCAGTTCTTATAGAAATAAGAGCGGGTCATTCCTAAATTGCTGCTGCCCTTGTTCAGAGCTCGGAGATTCCGACAGAGCCGTTGGCTCGATCCTAAAGGCTATAGACTCCTACAAGAGCAGACTCGACGATTACGCACTGGTGTCGGCAGTGTGAGATTACTATAGAAGGAGAGAGTTTCGGCTGGGATCTCCTTTTAGCGGCGTTGAGGCCTTACTACATAATCTTGGGCATGGATTGGGTATCTACAGTCCATGCTCAGATCGACTGTATTAGGCGCAAGGTGCGATGTGTTCGCAGCGATGGGAGTAGGTTCACCTTCACCGGCGAGAAGGGAACCTTAGTAGTGCAGGATGGACTCACGTGGAGGAGAGGACAACCAATCACTCATTAGTTTTCTAGCCTCATCCTAGGTGCAGTTGATGTGCAGAGTCCTAGTTTTCCTGTAGTGGTGGATCAGTATGCGGAAGTTTTCCCTGATGATGTTCCAGGACTACCTCCTCGCAGAGAGGTATACTTCTATATTGATATGTACCCAAGGAAAACTCCGATATCCACTCCAGCATATCGGATGGCTCCCGATGAGCTTTGAGAGCTGCAGGTATAGCTGGAGGACTTGTAGGGAAAGAGATTAATCTGACCCAGTGTTTCACCCTGGGCTTCCCCAATATTTTTCGCCATGAAGGTGGACGGGAGCTTGCGACTGTGTGTCAATTATCGTCACCTAAACCAGGTTACCATGAAAAACAAGTATCCGCTACCGAGGATTGACGACCTCTTTGATAAGCTCAATGGAGGACGGTGGTTCTCAAAGATAGACCTCAGATCAGGCTATCTTCAGCTCAGAGTTCGGGACGCGGACGTATAGAAGACGGCCTTCAGATGTCGGTATGGACCCTATGACTTCTTGGTTATTCCATTCGGCGTATCCAATGCTCCAGTGGTGTTCATGGGTCTCATGAACAGGATCTTTCATCCATACCTTGATCGATTTGTCGTGGTCTTCATCGATGACATATTGATATACTCGACCACTGAGGAGGAGCACGCCTATCACTTGCGGGTTGTACTAGACACACTCTGAGAGAACCAGATGTATGGTAAGATCTCGAAGTGTCAGTTCTGGTTATGTGAGGTCCACTTCTTGGGAAACGTCATCTCTGAAGTGGGAGTTTCGGTGGACCCTACGATGATTGAGGCAGTGGTAGCTTGGGAGCCACCCAGGAGCATGACGGATGTGCGGATTTTCTTGGGGCTAGCTGGTACTACCAGAGATTCGTGCCAGACTTCTCCAGAGTTGCGGCATCTCTTTCATCTTTGACGAAGAAAGGAAAAAACTTTTGTTTGGTCAGATAGATGTCAGTAGAGCTTCCATGATCAAAGATAGATATTGACCAGCACACCTATCTTGACGCTATCGGATAAGGGAGTAGGGTACGTAGTCTGCTGCGATGCATCAGGGACTGGACTCGGATGTGTCCTGATGCAGGAGCGAGCAGTGATCACCTATGGATCACAACAGTTGAGGCAGCAAGAGCAGAACTACGTTACCCATGACATGGAGTTAGCATTAGTGGTCTTCGTTGTGAAGATGTGGCGACACTATCGGATTTGCATATACCTAAGTAGTGTTGGATGTTACTTCATGATTGTATCTTTCCTTTGTGGATTATTCTTTTTGATTCTAGGAGACCTTCAAGGGTCTCGAGGTCCCTAATGAGTAGCGTATACTCACCCCTACATGGGCTATACCCACACTACGTTGTGTTGGATGCAGACGATAGTCAATGCTGATCGTGGCTGAGGCTTGTGGAGCAGGTCGGTACCTGGAGGTGGACCACTTGGCGGGTCGTACACAGAGCGGACGGCTGGACCGACGGAGCTGAGGAGGCTATCTGTACCCACCCTTCGGGAGGGACTTCTTATGGACGGCTCGACGTTGCTGCTTTACTTGGAGTTGCTGAACTTTCCTTCAACTTGTACATTACTTTCAGTTTGGGTTTTTAGTCTGGCCAATTTACTTTCCACACTTACTATTGTACCCAGTTTTACTTAGTGATTTCTTCTGCTGGCTTACTCTGTGGTGTTTAATTACTCTATAGGGCAATTCCTTCCCCTTTTTATCAGGATCTACGCCTTTGGTGCTAGTCGCCAGCCCATGGCCTATGGAAGGCTGGATTGGGGTAGTCAGGGCATGGGTCCCGAGGATGGGTCGTGACACCTAAAAACCTTATGACCAAAAAACATAAAAACCCTTAACCCCCCCCCCCAAATATCCTAAAAACCCATAAAAAACCTAAATTATTCTAAAATCACTTAAAAACATTTTAAATCCAAATAATACCTAAAAATCTCCAAAACCCCTAAAACCTAAAAACCATGACGACACTAAGAAAAAAAACCCAAATTACCCCAAAAACCCAAAATACTATAAGACCTTAAAATCCCTAAAACTATAAAAATATAAGAAATAATAAACCATAAAAACCTAAAAACATACAACCTCTAAAAACTATAAATTACACAAAAAACACTTAAAATGACACTAAATAACCCAATAAAATAAAAAAATCTTTGTAAAAATCTTAAACACCCTAAACCCCATAAAAAGCATAAAACCCTAAAAACTCTAAAAACCAATAATACCCCTAAAACCCCTAAAAAGAATAAAACCCAAAAAATCCTACAACCCCAATGAAACACTAAAACACTAAAAATTCATAAACACCATAAAAAACATGACCCCCCCCCCAAATCCCCAAACCCCCTATGTAACTCTAAATAGCTCAAAACCTGAAAAATCCCCAAAAAATTATAAAACTCTAAATTCCCAATATCCCTTAAAACCCCTATAAACTTATAACCCCTAAAGAAGCTAAAAAACCTGAAAACACTAAAAATCCTAAGATTACATAAAATACCTAGAAACCCTTAAAAACACTAAAACCCCTATAAAATAATTAAATCCCCCAAATCAATAAAACCCATTAAAACCCATAAATTCCAAAAAAACCCTAAAACCCCATGACATCCCTAAAACACTAAAACCTATAAAAAGTCTGAAAATTTATAAACCCCACCCAACCAAAAAACTCCTAAAAACAATAAAACAAAAAAAAGACCCTAAAACTGAGAAATCCCCTATGAACACTAAAAACATAAAAGCCCTAAGAAATCGTGAGACCCAAAAACCCTTAAAACCGTTAAATCCATAAAACACTAAAAAACCTAAATCCTTAAAAATTCATAATATAAAAAAACCTAACACCCCCTAAATATACCTAAAACAATAAAAAATAAAAAAATATAATAAAAACGCTAAAACCCACTAAATGACCCCAAAAAACCCTTAAATCCCAAGGAGACTCTAAAACCCCCAAAACTCCTCAAACACCACAAATACCCTAAAATCCATCAAAGGTACTCAAGCCCCTAAAAACAATAAAATACCATAAAAACCCAATATGTATCTAAAAACCCTAAACAAATCTTGAAGGTCCCTAAAGACCCTAAAAACACAAAAATACCCTTAAATCCTAAAGTTCCTATAAAACCCGAAAGGAACCAAAAAACTATAAAAACCCATAAAATGGCCTAAAAACCCTAAATAACCCTAAAACTCTAGAGGGTCCTAAAAACCATAAAAACCCCAAAGTACCCTAAAAACATGAATACCTCTAAAGGACCCTAAAACACATTTAAAAACCAATCAAGACCCAAAATCCCAATAAAAACACTAAAACCACCTAAAAACCGAAAACACCCTAAAACACCCCAAACCCTTAAAGATTATAAAAACCATGAAAAGTATAAAAGACAATAAAGAACTTTAAATACACAGAAAATGTAATAAAATTTTTTAAAAGACCATAAAACCCTAGAAATATTTAAAATATCCAAGAAACCATAAAAAAACTAAAACTATAAATTTTTTAAAAAACCTAAAAACCTATAAAAACCATAGAACCCCTAAAAACATAAAAACCATTAAAACCACTAAAACATATAATAATCCCTAAAACTCATAACCCCACAATCATCAAAAAACCAATAATATACAAACAAACCCATAAATCCCAAAAACCACTAAAAACCCCAAAACACCCTAAAAACCAAAAGATCTCAAAAAACAAAAACACCCTTAAAACCCAAAAAAATTGAATGATAAAAAATCCCTAAAAATCCCAAAAAACCATAAATACCTAATACCCCAACCACTTAAAATCACAAATAATAATAAAAACCCACTAAATCCCCTATAACATTAAAAAACAATAAAACAATAAAAACCCTTTAAACCCTTTAAACCCTAAAAATACTTAGAATTTTAAAAATACTATAGTAACCCAAAAATACATGAAAACCCTAACAAACCAAAAAATATTTTGAAAACCCAACAAACCATTAAATCCCCAAAGAAACATTAAAATAACAAGAAACCTTAAGGTCCATAAAACCCTAAAAACCTAAAAATCCCTAAAAACTATAAAATCCCAAAAAACCCAAAACACATATTAAAACCCTATCAAAACCAAAATAACCCCAAAACCCTAAAATTTCAAAAAAACGTATAAAATTTAAAATAATCCTAATAAATAATCAAGCCTTAGATTAAACTCAAACCCCATGAAATCTAAAACCCCTGAAACCCCAAAACATCATTAAAATTTCTTAAAATCGTAAAATATCTAAAAACCCAGTAAAAACCCTAAAAACCCAAAACCACCAAACCACATATAAAGACACTAAAAAAAATACCCTAAAATACACTAAAACCCTCTAAAACTACTAAACCACCTTAAATTCATAAAACCCTATAAGATGGATCAAGGAAGGGAGTCGAGTGAAAATAGGAGCTCTACGCGACCTTAGGCCGCACCACCCTCTAATGGAAATAATGTTGATTAGTATATGGATCATATAGAGCTGTGTGGTCACAATAAAAAATTTTACAATATTTAAGCATCCATCCCTAGTGGCTGAGGTACATTGTGAGGTTCCGGAGGCATCGGGCTCGAATCTTAGCTTTGCAGAAGCGATCAAATCTATGGATTCACTCACTTTTTTGGACTACGGTGATCCCTCTTCTGGTTGAGTGATACAGAACGGTCGGGTGGCTCTTGTTTTGACCAATCATGTGGCTGTAAATGGAAGAATTAGTCTACTTCATTATTCCATATTTGTGAGGGTATTAGTTCTAATGGGAGAATGCCTATGGAAGTTTGCTGATCTTACCAAATGGATCGTGGCCATTTGGGGAATCCGTGAATGAAAGATGATCATGATGGGAAGGGTTTTTTTATCAAATTTTCGTTCCATTGGATGATTGTAAAATAAGGGCTTTGATTTTAGGCTCTATTAACCTTAGGCATGGGCTACTTTAGATTCAATATTGGGACCATAACTTTGATCCCTCGAATGTGAAAAAAACCATTGTACAGGTTTGGATCTGAATATGTAAATAGATTTGGCTCTACTGGGATCCCCAGATCCTTTGGAAAATTTCATCCTATACAGGTTTACAAATTCAAATTAACAAGGAGAAGGATAATCTATGGAATGAACACTATGTGAGTGTCCTTGTTGAAGTTGATTTAGCCTCCATGTTAGTTGAGGAGGAGGTATGTAACAATATTGAGGATAGTTTCACCCTATAAATTCAGAATAAAAGGAGGCCAAAACTCATCTCTCATTGTAATATCCTTGGTCATTTGGTTTTTTACTTTCAAAGGATGATGGTGTTCTCCTGCTACAATCTGAAGGGGTGTGATTTTGTTTCCTGTATGAATAGTCATGGTACTTGGATTTGGAAGACTCTTGGTGTATCGGCCCCTGACCAGCTCTCGGCTTCCACGACTGTGGCTCCTGATGAGCCTCAACTAGACCCTGTTTCTGTAGTGCCCCTAGAATAAGTCTTCCCTTCATCTGAGGTGGTGGAAGAGATTGATCAAGAGACGCCTGTGTAGCTATAAGGAGTCGTTGTGCCACTGATGACTCCCATTAGCTTGATTGTGGACACTGAAGGGACTATGAACAAGGGTGAACCCTAAGATACATAATCCCCCTATTAGGTTGGATCAGTGGTTTCCATCCCTACTGAGATGATGGATGTTTCCCCTCCCTAGAGATCTCTTCTGGGGAGTGCCACCACTTCTCAGGTGGCCCCTGCTAGGGATGTTCTACTGAATCTGCCTGGTCTTGCAGCAAGACCAATGAAGCTCCTACCCAGGGTGACTTTTTCAATGGGTGATGAATCATTTACTATTTTCACCTCATGAATGTCGATGAGGAGGACCCCATAGAGAGAAGCTTCTAAGCAATTTTCCCCCCTGAATAGGTTCTCCCCACTCAGTCGGAGATTCTGGTCCGATGAGGTTGCAGATCAACCCGATAAGGCTAGGAAGGATGAGGCACAACCTCATATGGTTGATAATCAATTTGTGTATGACCTTACCTCCCATTATTGGATCACTTAGGCCACTAAAACTGAGATGAATCTCGTTGGAAGGCCATAGAATAAAGGGATGAAAATAAAATAATTCTCCACCCTCTGTCTCTTGCTCAATGAACCTACCCACTGAAAGGGGAAATTCTGCCCCTAATCAATGAGGATAATGTTGTGGAATTGAGAAGGGCTTGGTAATACCCTCATTTATTCATCCCTTCGGAATTTTCTCACTTCCCAAAGGTTGATGATTATTTGAATTTTTGAACCAATGATTTCTTTTGAAAATTGGATGGGTTTGATGTGGGGAAGCCTTGGCTACTTCTTTATTGCTAAAGATTGAAATGAGAGTGTCCTAGACACTTTGTGGGTCCTTAAACAGGATGATTTCTAGTTTCGGTCATTTGAAGTGAGTCCTAAAGTCATTACCTTGGTGATCAGCCTTAATAATTCCCCATTCTCCCTTTCCCTTGTGCATGCTTCCTACTTATACATTAGGATAAGGGTCCTGTTGAGGATGTTTGAGAAGTTTTCTCTATCCATGGATCAAAAATGTATTATCATTTGTGACATTAATGCCATCTTGGGGCCAGTTGAGAAGATTGGATCTAATTTCCCCCCTAACCGGCTACTGAAGACTTCTCTTTCTGCCTCGATTCTTGTGATCTCAATGAAGTTCCCATTGCTGGAGCCTCCTTCACATAGGGAATATTCACAGTTAATGGAAGATAGGAATGTAATATGGATAGGTTATTCTATCAGATCAGTGACAGAAGTGTGATCTCTGATATCATTTGGTTTACCCTCCCCATGTTCAATTCAGACCTCAATCCTCTTTTTATGGACAACTCTGGGTGCTCTCCAATGTCATCTACATTTCATTTTATGTTTAAAAATGTAGGTATCATGATCCTAGGAAGTAGGGAAATCATTCTTGATGGGTCGAATATCCATTTTCATGGGAGTTTGTATTTAATTCTGGTCTCCAAACAAACGAAAATTCAAAATATGTTAAAGTATTAGAGTAGGAAGTCCTTTTCAAGGATGAATGAGGATATTAAGGCTAATGAACGTCTACTTGCCTCCCTTTAGCATTCCAACTAGAAACTACCTATAACCTCTTAGGAGGAGTTTTAGGATCATGTGAAAATGGCTTACCTTTTGGTTCTTAAGGAGAAACTGGCCAAGATCCAGTTCAATGTCAGATGGATCAAGGAAGGGGACAAGAACACCAGGTTTTTACACTTGTTGTATAAGTAAAAAAGGCTAATAAATTCATGAATACCATCTGCATTCATGGGTCTACCTTCAACTCTGAGGCTAATATCTCCACTACTTTGGTCAATTACTTTCAGAGGATTTTCTCTGATACTTATGGGGAGTAATCCCTCCCATTAATAAAATCCATCTTGCCTTGTGTTAATTATCAACATAATAAGTACTTAATGAGTGAACTCCTTGAGGGGAAATTTAGTTATACATAGTTTTCCCTTAATATGGAATGTGCAATGGGACCAGATGGATTTGGAATCAAGTTCTATATGTTCTACTGGGAACTCATGCATGTGGAAAACAAAAATGATGTTAGGGAATTTTTTATCTCCTACACTTTCCTGAATGGAACTAATTCCAATTTAATTACCATGATTCCAATGAAGGAAAACTCTATTGATATTGGAGATTTTTGGCCTCTTTGTACTAGTAATACCATCCCCAAAATTATCATCGAAATTTTGGTTAAGTGGAAGGGGAGCTTTGTGGGAGAGATTATTAACCCCAAAAAATTTGGTTTTTTCTAGGGAGGAGTTTTCAAAACTGCTTATTCACAACTTTGGAGGGTATCAATATCATGAGAAAGCGCTCTAATAAAGGAAAAATTTCATTAAATTAGGATATTTATATGTCCTTTGAAACCATCATGTGGAGATTCATCTTCTAGGTTCTCTTC
This sequence comes from Viscum album, assembly GCA_963277665.1. Classification (NCBI taxonomy): domain Eukaryota; kingdom Viridiplantae; phylum Streptophyta; class Magnoliopsida; order Santalales; family Viscaceae; genus Viscum; species Viscum album. The sequence goes on from OY728126.1 coordinate 1,008,656,245, forward strand.
AAATAAGGCTTCTCGGACATATTCATCATGAGGATGGTATCCATCTTGAATAGTTCTAGAGTTTCGGTGCTCATCAACGACTCCACAAAGGGGGGGTTTCAGTGCTCTCAAGGAGTTAGATTGGGGGTCCAATATCTGGTATTATCTTTTCAGTTTTTGAAGATTACATTAGAAAATGCCTCATTGACCTCACAAGATGGTCTATTCAAACCAATCAGGGCAGGGAGAGACCTCCATGTGCCATCCTACATTTTTTATGCAAAATATATCTTCTTCATTGGACATGATAACAAGAAGACCATGTCCTCAATCTGACTGAGTTTCAATCATTATGAATGTGTGTCAGGGTAATCCCTTAATTAGAATAAATCTTCTATCATATTCGGCGAGGTGGCCTCCCCCTCTAGGAAATGTTTCATAGACCATTCCCATGCATTTAAGAGGGGATAACTTTCCATTATCTATATGGGAGTTCCCCTATTCTAACGGTGGGTCAAGAGTAGTTACCATGAGAAAACTACAAGAAGAATCACCCAACAACTTTCTATATGGAAAGGAATGTTCCTTTCACATGCTGGGAGGGTCTGTATTATCAATTTTGTTATTACATATATGTTAAATTTTTCCTTATCCATCTACAAATGGCTAGTCAACTCATAAAAAATTTGCAAGAAAGTTTTATAAACATGGGCTGGACAGGTTGCATCAGTGAAAGAAAACTGGTTTTTGTATCTTGGAAGGAATGCAAAAAGCCCTTTGAGGTGGGAGACCTTGGGATCAAATACCTGAGGAAATTCAATGACGTCCTTCATTCCAAGTTCACATGAGTTTTGATTTATGTTTATAATGATGGCCTAGACTTCTTCCAGGAGATGTTCACAGTGAAACATTGCAATGGATTTATTGGTTATTTTCCTGTTTTAGTTTCTCCAACAATCCGAGGCTCCTAAAAGGAAATTATGAACCACTTGAAGTGGATCGTTTCAAATCATTCAGAACTGAATGCGTGGTCTACCACGTGGCATGATAGTCCTCTGTTAGATAGTGTGGTGCTTCCAGCTGATACAGGGCATATGATGATTTCTGGATTCATAAATCAAAAAGAAGAGTTTGAAGCTCTCCTTCTCGATAGAATTTATATGCAGATTCATAATCACGTCTTTGCGGATAGGGATGCCTTGATATGTAATCCTAATATTGTATGGAAACATATTGTAAAGAATTTTTATCAATATAAATTTTCAAAAGGCCTTGATCCTCTAGCCCAGCTTTTATGATTTAAGAGGCCTTTTATCCCTATGGATTATCATTTTCTGTTATGGAAGCTCTGGAGAAATCAGTTTCCGATTCAAGGACAACTGTAGTGGTCCGAGAATAGCATGGCCTTAGTCTGTTTCTTTAGTCTTGGTGACCTGGAATCCATAAAACATATATTTCTTCAATGCAGGTTTTCAGTGGTGCTTTTGGACTTCCCGTAGAAGTTTTTTGGGTTCCCTTCCTGCTTGAGAAGGCCACTGTTTGAGCAGCTGGATAGCCTAGTGAATTGGACTTGTATAAGGTGTCTAAAAATCTTTTCTATGCCATTCCCACTATTACCTCTTAAATCTATGGTTCTCGGAATGCGATTTCTTTTAACATGAAGTGACTCTCCTTCCGTGGTGGATCCATCACCCTACATTCGGTAGTCCATGGGGCGTCTCATGTCTAGATAGGTCAAATGGAATATGATGTTAATGAACTAATTCTCTTAAGGATGTATGTAGTTTTTGTAAGGATAAAAAAATAATAGGTTCTCAAGATCATCTTCTTGATTCCCCTTATCTCTTCATGGATCAAGGTCTACATAGATGGTGTGGCACTAGGAACACCGGGCCCCTATAGGTGTGGTGGGGTCTTCCATACCCACCCAGGGTTTGTCAAAGGATGATTTCAACACTTTATTGGCAATTTGTGCACCCATGAAGATGAATTTTGGTTCATGATGAAGGCGATTTACTTTTCTGTTCAATTTGGATAGATTTCCCTCTGCCTTGAATCAGACTCGATGTTTGCCATGGAGGTTCTTAATAAAATCGGGGAGAGCCCCTTGGAGGTTTCATCCCCAATGGATGGATTTCCCTACACGTTGTCATGGACTCAATCTTCACGTCACACATGCCTATCGAGGGGAGAACTCGATTGCATATTCCCATTCTAAGAAGGTGATTGATAGAGAGGGACTTGATGTGGTCTTTTGTTGCACCATCCTCCAACCACCAGTTTGTGGAGTCCTATATGAGGGGTGATCTACACACCAGAGTTTGTAACTCCTACTTTTGAAATTTTGTTGGCTCTTGACATTTTTTAACAAATTTTGGGGGACCCGGTTCACCTTCTCTCGAGCTTTCTTTTTCTGAAAAACCCTAGAAACCGAAAAAACCAAAAAAACCGACAAAACCTCAAAATACTAGAATATCATAAAATAAACCTAAATTACCATAAAACCATGAAACCCATAAAACCCATAAAACCCTACAACCCAAAAACCCGAAAAACAAAATCCCTAAAATCCATAACCCCCCTAAAACCCATAAAAACTGAAAACCCCACATCACCCTAAAAAAGTTTATAATACTAAAAATGTCCTAAATGTCCAAAAAATTCTCAAAACTCATGAAAAATGTGAAATCCATAAGAAAACCCTACAAATGAAATAAATCCTAAAAACCATCAAACTATAAATACCATAAAACCATAAAACCCCCAAAATCCCTACAAAAAATTTCAAAACCCGGTTGCTGATGCCCTCTCCAAACAGTCGATTGTGGAGAGGGCCTCAATGTGTTCCTTTATTTCCCAACCTTATTGTACTCCGTTCTTGGACTCGAGTCGGAAGGGTGAAATTCATACTCTCCCTTTTAGGTCCATCATGTAGCTGCATTTTCCTTTTGAATTATGTTTTTGGGGCTAGGCTCACCTAGCCCCAAACCTCTTCTGCCTAAGATCCCTAAAAACCCAACAATCCCAAAAGAAACGAAAAACTTTTAAAATTTCCAAGAAACCCATAAACCCCACCAAATGCCCTAAAAACATTAAAACTCTATAATGAAACTAGAAATCCTAACAAATGTAACATACCTAAATAACACTATAAAACCATAAAAGATGTTAGAAATACTTAAACACCCTAAAACCCGAATAAACATATAACCCAGAAAAAACTAAAAACACAACTAATCATAAAGACCTAAAAACCATAAAACAACATCAATAACACTATAAAAAATCTAAATTACTATAAAAAACCATAAAGATTCTAAAAACCCTAAATATAGTTAAGTATCATAAAAACCTAAACCCACAAAAAAACTAAATAATAAAAAAAATCTAAAAACCCAAAAATTCCTAAAACAATCCTAAAAACACAAAAACCCTTAAGATACTCTAAAACCACTAAAAATAATAAAAAAATGACAACCCATAAAGACCCATGAAAACCTAAAAAACCAAAAAAACTTAAATATTAAAAAATACCCAATAAAAATCCCTTGAAAGCCATAAATCCCTTAATAAACACTAAAGTCCCCAAAATCCAAAAACACTAAAAACCCTAAAAAAATAAAATAAGCCCATAAAACAATAAAACAACTAAAACCCCATAAAAACCCTAAAAACATTAATCCCCATAAAAACTAATGTCCCTAAAACTACTAAAATCCATAAAAATATAATCCACAAGAAGACCCCAATAACAACAAAAAACCTAAAAAAAATTTTAAACCACAGAACCCTAAAACCATTAAAACCCATTAAAACCCTTAAAATATAAAACAACCCATAAACCCTAATATTCCAAAAAGCCTTAAACCCCCCATAAACATTAAAAATCAGAAAGTATACTAAAATCCATATAATCCTTAAAATCCCAAATACCCTAAAAATCATAACAACCCTTAAATAGACTAAAAAATCATAAAAGTCCAAAAACCCCAAAAATTAAAATAAAAACCCTAAATTGCCAAACAAATTCTAAAAACCATAAAAAAATAAAAACCAATAAAATACCATAAATTATTATAGAAAAACCTAAAAATGATAAAACTCTTAAAAACCATTGGATCCTAAAAACTCTAAATTCCTAAAAACACCAAAAAATTCCTAAAACATAAAAGATTGTAAAATGCCTTGAAACCCAAAAAGAATATAAAATTACTAAAACCCAAAAAGGGGCCTAAAACTATATAAAACCTAAATTTCCCGAAAAAAACTAAAAAACATAAAGGAACCTACAAAAATAAAGAACTTAAAGGAACCTAAAACTACATTAAGTACCTTAAAAACCTTAAAAACACAACAGGGCGTAAAACCCCCAATCCTCCAAAATGAACCTAACCCCTTAAAGCCCATATAAAATCCCTAAACCAACCTACAAAATAAATAAACCTATATAAACTAAATCACCTTGAAACCCTAAATTTCCATAAAAACCATAAAACCCCTATAAGACCTTAAAAACCCTGTTTAAAACCCCGAATGATCCAACAAACCCTTAAATCCTTAAAATAACCAATAAACCATAATTACATGAAAAGAACCTAAAAACAAAAAAATTCTTAAAACCCAAAAACAATAAAAAAAACCAAAAACCTTAAAAACACCTAAACCTCCCTAAAAACCTAAAACCCCCAAAAAAAATACAAAAAACCCTAACAACCCCCCAAAAATCCTAAAAACTGTACACCCTAAAAAACCGGAAAACTCACTAAATCTCCTAAAAACCTAAAAAACACCTAAAACCACACCCCCCCAACTATAAAAAACCTAAAACCCAATGAAAACCCTAAAAAAATAAAACCCACAAAAACCATAAATACATAAAAATACTAAATTGATTAAAAAAACACTAAATGCTAGAAAATACATAAGAAAACCCTAAAATCAAAAAAACCCCAAATCATAAAACCCTAAAAATCCCAACAAACAAAAAAAATCCTAAAAACCCTAAAGAATCCTAAGGACACAAAAAAGACCCTAAAACAGCAAATGACCCTGAATCCCTAAAAGACCCTAAAAACCTAAAAAAACTATAAAGGATCCGAAATGACCATATAAAATACCAAAAATATCCATAAAACACCCTAAAACCCAAACACCCCTAAAAACCCTAAAAAATCTAAGAATCTTAAAACACCCTAAAAAAATAAAACCCTATTACACTCTAGGAATAACAAAAGAATGTTAGAAGACTCTTTAAAAACCAAAAAACCAAAAAAAACCCTATAACCCCTAAAACACTAAAAATCATGAATAATATCTCAACACCCTAAAATACACTTGAAACCAAAAACCCTAACCCCCACAAGAAAATACTCAAAACAATAAAAATTCATAAAACCCCATAAAAATCTCAAAACCCAAAAAATCCATAAAAATCGATAAAAATACCTAAAACCCCTCTAAATCCTTAAATACACAAAAATCTCTTGAAAATCTAAGAAAACATCTAGAAACCACAAAACAACAAAAACTCTAAAAAAATCATCATCCCCCAAAAAACTTAAAAAATATAAAACCCAATATAAATCCCTAAAAGCCACTAAAACCCCAAAAATACCTAAGATACCCCTAAAACCACTAATAAAACCTACAAACCCCTAAAAACCATAAAACCCTTTAAAAACCTAAAAACCATAAAAAACTCTAAATGTTACTAAAAACCCTAAAAATTCTAAATTCCATAAAATACCATAAAACCCATAGTAGCCCCTTAAACTCCTATAAACCCCAAAAGGACTCTATGAACCCCTTAAAACCCACAAAAACACTAATAAAATAAAAACCTAAAAACCCTAAAAACATAAAAAACCTAACCCCCCCCCCCAAACCACCAACGCCCCTAAACCCCTAAAAACCTATGATCTCTGAAAATTACTATAAAACACAACAAATTGAATAAACCCTAAAAAACCAAGAAAACTCTTAAAACTCTAATAACTCCTTTAAAACATTAAAAACTCTAAAAAACTAAAATCTACTAAGAAACCCCTAAAAACATAAATCCCCCTAAAAGCATTGAAAATCCCATTAAACCCACTTAAAACCCCTAAAACCCCTAAAATCCCTAAAACCCCTAAAAAGACCATAAACCCAAAAAATCCCAAAAAATTATAAAAAATATATAAAAATTAAGGAATGCACTAGATGATGGAATGCACTGGGAGGTGATGATGGTCACGTTTGGTTGTGGTGCTCATGCTGTGGTTGCATGCTGCTAGTTGTGATTGGTTGCAATGTCGGTTTCCGTGTTGTTGGTTGCTAGGGCTAGTTGGTTTTGACGTATTGCTACTGTTGTTTTGTTGTGATGATTGGATGTGGTGCGGTTGAATGCTGGAATATGCTGGATGATGGAAACTGTGATGCTGGATGCTGGTTGCTGCTGAGCTGGGAGTTGCTGAAGCTGTGGTTTATGATCGTGCTACTGCTGGATGCTGGTTGTTGTTTGACTTTGAATGGTAGTCGTGGGTTAGCTAAGAGCTGTTGGATGATGGTTGATGCTGGATGATGGTGGTTGTATCTTGGCATTTTGTGTCCTTTCTTTTTTCACTTTTGATTTTCTTTTTTTGGGTCTTTTGTGTCTTGGGTTGTAAGGGGTTTTTCGGTGTGGGTCGTTCGACCCCTCCCCTCCCTTGTCTGTTGTGTTTCTTTTTGTTTCTAATAAATTTGGGGGCGTCGGAAATAGCTTGACCCTCGCATCTTCATTTCCCTATGAAACCTGAAAACCCCCAAAAACCCAAAAACCCCAAAAACTCAAAAAACCTCTTGAAACCTAAAAACCCCCAATTCTCCCATAAAACCCAAAAAATTCTATAATATTTATAAAACCCTAAAAAATAAAACCCCTAAAATACCCTAAAACCCCAAAAACCCTTAAAAACCCTTAAAAATCCTGAAAACCTCTAAATAAGAGACAAAACCCTAAAAATACATAAAACACCTAAAAACACTAAAAACCCAAAAAACCATAAAAATCTTAAAAATCCTCAAACCCCATAAAACAATATAAACCCCTAAAACTCTAAAAATAATCAAAATCTTATAATCCTTTAATAAACATAAAAATCCTAAACCCCTAAAAATGCAAAAAACCCTACAAATAAATAAAATCTCCAAAAAACCATAACAATCCCCTAAAATTCCTAGAATACCCTAAAAACATAAGAACCCTAAAATGACCTAAATACTAAAAAACCCATAAGAGACCATAAAACCCAGTAAAACCTAAAAAACACCCTAAAAATCATTAAACACTGAAAAACTCCTAAAACCCAGAAAACCCCTAAAATCCCTAAAACCCAAAAAACCATTAAGAACCCAAAAAATGATTACAAACCCCAAAACCCCTTAAAACTCCAAAAATCAATAAAAACCCTAATACCCCTAAAATCAATAAAATCCCCTAATGCTATGAAAACCAAAAATCCCAAAAATTTCCAGCAAACCAAAAACACAAAAAATACTCTAAAAACCACAAATATCCTCAAAAACATTAAAACACTGAAAAAACCCAAAAAACAAAAAAACACATCAAACCATAAAAGGAAAAACAAAATATTAATAAACTATAAAATCAATAAAACATAAAAAGGATCCAAAATCCATCTAAATCCCTAGAACCCATAAATACTCTAAAAACACTAAAAACCATGTAACACCATAAATCCCTAAAACTCATAAATAACACTATGACATTAGAACCCTCTAAAAGAATCTAAAAACACTACAGAAACTAAAACCCCTAAAAACCATAGAAACCCTAAAAAACTTAAACAATTATAAAAACACAAAACCCCCTAAAAATCATTAAAACCCCCAAAAAAATTAAAATCACCAAAACATCCTAACACCCTAAACCATAAAAACCCGAAAAACACTAAAAATTTTAAGAACACCTAAAAGTCCCCACAAACACTAAAAGACACATTAATTTCTCAAAATAAATATAAAATCCCTAAAATATTAAAAATAATAAAAACCCTAAACCCCCTAAAATCCATAAAAACCCCAAAAATAATACAGAAACCAAAAATCCCTACGAATCCTTAAAAACAGTAACAAAAGCCTAAAAAAAATAAAACCCCTAAAGGATCCTAAAAAATATAAAAACCCCTAAAGGAACCAAAATAACCCTATAAAACAAAAAATAGCCTATATTATATAAAATACACTAGAACTATATAAACACTAAATCGAAGATTAAATAGTATGACCTCCTAAAACCCCTAAAAGATCTTAAAATACATAAAAGACCCTAAATCCTTAAAAATTCCTAAAATACACGTAAAACCATAAACCATAGAAGGCCATAAAACCCTTATAGTTTTTAAAAGGCCTAAAAACCATAAAAACTCATAAAAACATAAAAACACTAAAAGACCATTAAAACCCATAAAACCCCAAAAAAAGACCCCAAACCCTAAAAACACTAAAAAATATAAATCCCCTAAAAACATAAAAAACCTAAAACCCCTGAAACATATTAAACCCCCTATAATCAACAGAAAACCCTAAAAATATTAAAAATCCATAAACTACAAGAAATACCTATAAACACCAAAACCCATAAAACTTCCTAAAAACACCAAAACCATAAAGACACATAAAAGAAAAACCCCCTCTGACCCTCACCTCCAAGCCCCCAACCCCCCCCCCCCCCCCCAACTCCAAAAATATCCAAAAAACACCTAAACCACAAAAAACCCTATAGTCTTAAAACCCCTAAAAACTGCTAAAAACCTCTAAAACCCAAAAAAATCCAAAAACCTTAAAAACAAAGAGACCTAAAACCCTATAACACTAAACACCCTTACTAGTCCCTAAAACCATAAAACCCCCAAAAAAAATAGAAACCCCTAAAAATTTATAAATACTATAAAACATCCCAAAAATATCTTAAAAACCCTAAAACTCGGAACACCATATAAAATCATTAAAATACCAATAAAAGCCTTAAAACCCTAATAATGTTAAAAACCATAAAATTTTGTAAAAACATATAATACCATAAAAAACCTAAAAAAAACATGAAAAACCTATAAAACACTATAAATCTGAAAAGTACTAAAATCCATAAGACAAACCTAGAAAATTTAAAACCCCAAGAAGCCATAGTAACACATAGAACTCCTTAAAACCCTATAGGCCCATAAAACCCCTAATAGACACTAAAACCCCTTAAATAATTTCATATATTAAAAACATTAATATCAATAAAAACCAAAAAACCTTGAAATCCCATAAAAAATCTACAACAAAAAACGAAACACATAAGAAAATCCTTGACACCAAAAATCCATAGATACCATAAAACCAATAAAAACCCTAAAACCCTAAAAACCTTAAAAACACCTTAAACCATTAAAAACAATTATAAACCTAAAAAATATTCAAACCCTAAAGAACATTACCACTCCCCCTGGAACCTAAAACTTTCTTAAAAATCCATAAACCCCTAAAAACCAAAAATCCCCAAAAAAACTAAATCCCCAAAAAACACTAAAAACCATCAAAACCCAAAAACAACCTAAACACAAATAACATTAAACCCCCTAAAAACACATATACTCTATATCGTACACCCTAAACAATAAAACATTCATTAAAAACCCTATATCCTATGCTAGAAACACAAAAACCTAATCCTTAAAACCTAGGCCCTACACCCTAAAACCTACACTCTAAAACTGATACCCAACGCCCTATACCCTACACCACAAACCCAATAACAGAAAACATAAACACTAAACCCTTCACACTAATACCTAAACTCTATACCCTATACTAACCCCTTCACCAAAACATTATACTATACACCAGAAAAAGAAAACCATACACTAGAATCCATATAACCAACATCTTAAACCCTATACCCTATACCCTAAACCATGCGCACTACACCAAAAACCCCAAAACCTAAACCTTGTACCAAATACCCTAAACCCTAAACCCTAAACCATATACCTTATACCCTAAAACCTAAACTCTAATCCCTACAACTTAAAACCTAAACCCCATAACCACCACCAAAAACTCTTTACCCTATACCCTAAACCAAATACACTACACCATGAACCCTAAATCTGACACCCCAAACCATATACCCTACAATTTAAACCCTAAACTCAACAACCTAAACCATATACCCTACACCCCAAACCCTATTCCCTACAGCCTAAACCCTACACCCTATGCCCTAAACCATATTACCTATAATCTAAACTATATAACCTAAACCCAAAACCCTATACCCTAGACACAAATCCTTATGCCCTAAACCACATACCCTACACCCCAAACCCTAAACACTACACACTAAAATATATACCCAACACCATAAACCCTAAACCAAACATTCAAAAACCTATATGCTACACCCAAAATCATAGACCACACACCCCAAACCATACACCCCAAACACTAAACCATACATCGGAAACACTATACCCTATACCCTAAACCCTAACTCATTAACATTAAACCCTATTACCTACACCCTAAAATGTAAAAGATGCACCCTAAACCATATACCCAACATCTCAAACCCAAAAACCTACACCCTAAACCATATAACCTATGCCCTAAACCCTACACCAAAAACCTAATACCCTACACCATGACCTCTAAACACTACACCATAAACCCTATACCTTACACCCCAAACCCTACACCATAAAATCTATAGACTACCCACTAAACCCCAAATCTGACAAGCTAAACCATATACCATATAACCTAAATCCAAACCCTATTTATCCTCCATAAACCCTAATCCCTACAAATTAAAACACAAACTATACACTATAAACACTACACCCTGCACTCAATAAACTATACCATACACCCGAAACCCTAAAACATATAGCCTAAAACCTATGACCTACATTGTAATCCCTAAACCCCACACCTTAAACCCTAAACCCTACACCATAAATTTAATACCATAGACAATATAACAAACACTCTCAACCTTATACCCAAAACCATAAATCCTATACCCAAAACCTGAAACACTAAACTGTATACCCATATCACTAAAACCATAAAAAATATAACAACTGTAAAACCTATAAAACCCTAATAAATATAAAAACCCACTAAAAATTGAAAAAACACAAAAATACATAAAAACGTAAAAACCTGTAAAAACCCAAAAAACATGATTTTATTGTGGGATCTATCCCCATTATCAAGGTTGTGTATCCTACTCATACATCTAATCTACATAATGTTTGTCTTCCAACTGAGGGGATCGATGCTACCGCTGCACATGTTGATAAATCTGGACATCTTACCCTTGCAGTTTTGGGTGCTCCACTAGAGCCCCAGTAACCTATTGAGAAGTGTATACATTTAAATGAGATGGAACTTATCTAGTATAAGGCTATTTATACATTCCTAAATGCCTTAGTTTAGATAGGGGATACTCACTTCCACATTGTGTGAGAACAGACACTTATTGAGCACTCTAACCCACCCTTTATCCTGGTACATTCGAGCAAGGAAATTGAATCCCCATCAACCATGCCACCCTTGAATGAGCCTCAAGAGACTTTTTTTTATTTGGTTTCTATGGAAAATGTTTCTAAAATAATATCGGGGGTGATCCACTCAAAAAATGGGTATCCTACATTAATCAATTCAACCCTCTCTCTCGAAAGTGTTGGGATGATATTGTTTAGTGTGATGATGATAATGATATTCAATCCCTTGATGTTACTAACCAAATTGAGGTCAGAGAATCACAACCTCCAACAAAGCCTATATGTGAGCCCCAGAAAAAGATAATGGAGAACAAAAGTAAGGGAATCCCCATCTGCACCATTCCTTAGAAACAGGGCTCCCCCATCGTTGGGGAAAGACATTTATTTAATGAAGATCATGTTTTAGAATAGTTGAGGGATTGGATATTCCCTAACATCCAAATAAATCAATAATTTTCATATCTACAATATTCCAATGATTGTTTGATTTATTGAATGTTGGATGAACTTTGAGAATTTTCAGTTTTTTCATTATTCTTCTTTGGTAAACGCTTTGTCTCACACAACAGGTATGAAGCTTTCGTTGAAACCTCATGGGTTCTTAAGCATGGCGACATTCATCTTTATATGTTTAAGATGATTTCTAAACATATATCTCTTTCAATCCTATTTTGTGGTTCAATATTTATCCTCTATTTTGTATGTGGATCTTGATTATATATCATAACAAGGGATCTTTAAAAGAAATTGATAAAGATTATTGAGAATATGGATTAGAGTTGGACCACTACTGGTGAAATTAAAAATTTTATAAGACCAGATGAGAATATTGGTTCGTACTTCTCAAGACTTACTACTTATAAATTATCTTGATGTATTGATCATTGTGACCTCACTGAGGTTCCCATTGTTGGGGATGAGTTCACATGGTGAATATTCACAGTTAATGGAAGATAGAAATTTATGCGGGATAGGTTATTTTCTCATATCAATGACTGGGATGCCCCTATTATCTTCTAGTTATCTCTACCAAAATTTAATTTGGATAACAATACCCTAATTTTTCGTCATTATATACATCATTAAGTAATCGCCCATGCATTTTAAATTTAATAAAGCATGGATCATGATCCCAGGATGTAGGGAAGTGGTGTTAAATCGGTGGAGTAATGCATATGTCGGTATCCCCTTTACATTTTCGCTTCCATGCTCAGAAAATAAATGGCCTTCAGAGGAAATGGAGTAAAAAATATTTTCCCAGACTGGATGATGACATCAAAGCTTCTAAACATCATCATTCTTATTTACAAATCTCTAACCAGTAGTAGAATTCACATTCTTATGAAGAGCTCCAACCTCATACCAAGTTGGATGGTCTCATAGATCATAAGGAAAGTATTATGAAGAATCAATGCAATGTTAAATGGATCAAATATTATGATAAGAACTCCATGTTCTTTCATCGGCTACACCAGGAGAAAAAAATCCAAGAGGAGACCAGATTCAATTCAAATTAATGGCTCTCTTCTCATATTTGAGTAAGACAAATTATCTATTTTATGGATTAAAATTATTTTATCTATAATGAATACAGAAATTGGGGAAACACTCAACATACTGATTCAATTTTTCCTTATATTGATGACCATTGGTAAAATGTTTAAACTGCTACCCACTTTGAAGAAGAGGTTATATCTACTCCATACTCTTTGAACAGGGAGAGTGCAGTGGGTTCATATGGCATTACCAACAACTTCTTCATGTTCTAATAGAAGATCAAGCATGTGGGGATCATGAATTACATTAGGTAATTATTCCTTCTTAGATGTATACCACAAATAATTAACTCCTAAATTATTTCATTAAATCCAAATACTAAAAATGAAACTAATATAATGGATTTTTTGGCTAGTTTCCATTAGGAATAACATCCAAAAGATAATTAGAAAAATTCATACCATGTGGTTGGGTAAAATTATGCATAATATTATCACACAAAATCAAATTTTTTTTTTTCCTAGAATACATATCAAAATTGTCTCTATATCGCCTCTGATGGAATCAACATCATGCAGAAGGAAACCAAGCATGGGAATTTTTACATAACGCTTAATATATCAAGACCTTTGAATCAATAAATTGCGGGTTCATTTTTAAATTGAAAGGAAAATATGGGGTCTCCCTTACCTATATTAGGATTATATCCAACATTTTCACAAGATCTAGGGTATCTATCGATTTCAATGGCTCCCTGAAGGGTTTCTTTAAATTATCTCAATGGGTAAGGCAAGAAGACCCAATCTATAGCTTCTTTTTTACTATCACTCAATATCATTTGAATGGTTTCATCATTGACCTCTCCCATTATAGATTTTATAGGTCTATAAGAGATGAAATAGATCATCATATACCCTCTCACCTCCTTTATGAGAATGATATCCTTCTCTTCGGGAAAACTACCGAAGGAGCCCTTGCTTTCATTAAACAGATCGTCTCCACTATGAACAAAAAGAAGGGAAATCAATTAGTATGAACAAGTCTTCAATAGTGATTGGAAAATGGATTTTACCCTTGAGAAAAATTCGGATTACTAGAGCTCATATGGATAAAAGGGGAGTCTTAACATTTTAATACCTTTGTAGTCCCCTATTCTAGGGAAATTTGAAAAGATTCCATCTTGAATGTATCTCGATCAAGATTACCAACCATATTTGTCAATGGAAATGGAAATGCGTGTCTTAGGAAGGGAGGTCCTAGTAGATTAATTTGTTCATCACCTCAATGTGTTTTCAAGCCTTCTCTATCTATAAATGGCATGTATCTCTTATTAATGGACTCCCAGCCATGATCCCAAACTTTTCCAAGATAGTAAATATCAATAAAGGGAAGATATTAACTATTTTGTGGAAATAATTCACTAATATAATTGATATGGGTGGCCTGAGTATCAAGGGTATTAGAAAATTCAATACTTCCCTCCTAGGAAAATTCACCTGGAATTTGATTTCATTTTATAGTAAAGGAACCTATTTTTTGAGTGATATATTTACTCAACAAATTCACAATGGATATTCTGGGTATATTTTATCCTCTGCATGGTCTGATATCAAATCATCTTTCAAAGAAAATATTTCCTTCTCAAAATGGGTTATCTTCAAGAAAATGACTCTAAATTGAGGGAATAAAAACTGGTTGAACTAGCCCCTAATTGACATGGTTTTACCTCCATCAAAATGAGCCCACCTATCCATGGGAGATTTTATTCAGAGAATGGGTGAGTTTTCTGAGACCCTTCTACCGAATATTATTCTTTATTTTCATAGATATATATTTTTTTACACAAACACCATAATCTGGAAAACAAATTTAATTTGGAATCTCAAAACCAAGGACTTATACTGAAACAAATTCCTAAAGAATATACATGCTCCATCTTGGAATATTAAATTCATGAAACCTTTCGTAACTCCATTAATTAACCTATTTATATGGATGATCAGGATGAATAGATTTCCAATCCATGAGAAATTAATTATTACTGGGATGCATATGGCCTTTGCAGGCCCCCTCTGCCTACTAACTGGGGAGAATGAAATGAAATGTTGTTTCATTGTAGGTTATCATCCACCTAGTGGATGAATGTTCAGACATATTTTGGAATATCACTCCACTTGGGAACATTTTATAATAAATTGGATGACCAGATGAAACATATTACATCTGTTTTTCTTAGTGAGTAGCTATATAATCTATCTCTTATAGCCTCATCTACTATAATTTCTCATACAAGGGATTCTTCAAATGTAGTATCTTTTTTCTGTAAAAAGAAACACTTTTCATGAAGGGTTTATGACAATCCAAAAAGAAATTCATGTGGCATATTTTTTACAAATTTGTTACATGGTAATGATTGTAATGATCAGATCATCTTGCTCCCACTTGGGGGTTCTGGTACGTGCAAGAATCCATTGACTATGAAGTTCATATGGTGGATTCCCCCTCTTCCCTCATGGATAAAATTAAACATGGATGGTGTGACATTGGGTGAACCCGACACTTCAATATGTGGGTGTGTTTTCCATATGTATAGAGTCTTTATGAAAGGTTGCTTCTGTCACATTATTTGAAAAAAAGTTCTTATGAGGCATATAATTGGGAAATGATCTAGGCGGTCAAATTTTCAGTTTAGTTTGGGTGAAACTGCCTTTGGATTGAATCTAACACAATGTTGGCGGTGGATACCTTCAAAACGAAATTAAGTAAGGTTCCATGGATACGTATTCTACAATGGATTGAATGTCCACACATCTCTCAAGACCATACCCTCAATGTAACACATGCATATCGTGATGTGAATATGGTGGCATATGTGCTCTCCAATAAAGCAATTGAGGAGATGTTCTCATAATGGTCCTTTTTTAACGCACATTTTGGTGCACCCTTTGTGGGCTCGGATATGAGGGGTGATTCACACACCTAATTTGTATCCCTTCCTTGTAATTCTTTTCATTTAATTTTTGTTAATAAATTTTATGGGACTGAGCATGCAGGGTCTTGAGCATTCTTTTCCCAAAGACCCCTAGAAACCCATAGAAGCCATAAAAAATACCTAAAATCAATAAAATCCAAAAATCCCTTAAAATAATATAATAATATAAAAATTGAACAAAATCTAAAAATTGTAAAAAAATTAAATCTCCTACAAACCCTAAAAACCATAGGAACATTTAAATCTATTAAAAACATTAAAAATCATAAAAAAATTTAAAACCCCTAAAAACCATAAAAACCAAAAAACCCTAACACCCCTAAATCCCTAGAAAACCAATAAAACCCCAAAAACGATAAGATTACCATAAAAACCTGAAAACCATAAAACACTAAAACCATAAAAACATTGAAAAATAAAAAAGACCCATAAAACCTTAAAAAACTAATAACCCACTAAAAACATGTAAATTCCCTTAAAAACCCTGAAATAACTCTAAAAAAATAAAAACACATAAACCCCTAAAAACCCTTAAAAACCAAAAACCCTATTACACCCAAAAAACCAAAAAACACTATAAAATACCATAAAACCGAAAAAAACGCAAAAAACCATAAAACATTAAAACCGAAACACAATCTAACACTCTAAAAAATACTGAAAAAACTCAAATATCCTTTAATCCTAGAAAACCTGAAAACCCATAATCTATAATAAAAACACTTAAAATCCTATAAATCCTAAAACCCCCCAAAAAACTATAAAACACTAAAAAACCTATAAACCTTAACACCCCAAAAACCCAAAATACCTATAAAACCTACAAACCTACAAACCCAAAAACCCCAAAAAATGCTAAAAAACTTTTGGAAAACCAATTAACCATAAAAACCCTAAATTGATCTTAAAACCCTTAAATCCCCTTAAAACCCATGAATAATCTGAAAACCCCCTAAAAACCCTCAAAAACATAAAACCCCATAAAAAATTAAAATTCCTAAAAACCCTAAAAACTTAAAAACCACTAAAAACCTCTAAACCTCTTGAAACCCAAAAAAAATCACAAATACCATTAAAAAAATTATAAACCATTAATACCCTAAAACCCCCTAGAATTACTAAAAAAATTAATTATTCTGAAAACCCCAAAAACATAACAAATTCGTAAAACCCCCAAAAGACCATAAAACTATAAATCCATAAAATCCTTAGAAACACTAAAAGAACCTAAAGACTATTAAAACTCTAAAATACATGAATTAACAATTTAAAATCACTAAAAGACCATAAATACCCAAAAACTCATAAAATATCTAAAAATGTAAAAAACCAAAAACCCTAAAAACCATAAAAAACCCAGAAACCCCTAAAAACACTTAAAATACCTAAAACTCCTAAAATCCCTAAAAACCCCAAACCCCTTAACTACCATAAAAACCTACAATACTAAGAAACTTATAAAATAATAAAAAAACTTAAAACCCTCAAAACCCTAAATAACTAAAACCCCCATAAAATATACAAAATACATGAAAAAAACTAAATCCCCCATAAAACATAAAAACCATAAAACATTAAAAACCCATAAAAATTATAAATAGAAATAAAAATATCTAAAATCCCTAAAACCCCTAATGAGATGAAAACCCCCTAATCCCTCAAAAAACCATATGACCCTATATACTCTAAAAATAAAAAAACCTTAAAAACTAGAAAGACCAAAAAAATACATAAGCATCTATACAAACTAAAAACCTATAAAACCATAAATAACCTTAATATTTGAAAACCACTAAACACATAAAATCCCTTAAAAACTCTAAAAACCCTAAAACATTAACAACCCATAAAAACAATAAAATTCCTAACATCCCCTAATTATAGAAAAAAAGACAAAATTACCAAAAACAACTTAAACCCATAAAAAATCCTAAAAACGTTAGAAACTGTAAAACCCATACAAACACTTAAAAACGCAAAAACACCTAAAAACAGAAATACCCTAAAACTCAAAATAAACCCAAAGGAACATTAATACCCTAAAACCCCTAAAAACAATAAAACCCTAAAGCCACTATAACATATATAAAACTATAAAACCCCAAAAAACTTAAAAAACACAAAAAGAATCTAAAATCCCTAAAACACCAAAATATTTTAAAAAGGCCCAAAAAACAAAAAGACCCTAAAAGACCCTAAATACCCTTCAGAACCCTAAAATACCTTAAAATACAAAAAAACACTTGATGTCTCTAGTAAAAATAAGAACCCCAAAGACTATAAAACCCCTAAAAATCATGAAATACCATAAAATACTCAAAGCCCTAAAATTTCTAAAACCCTTAATGCCCAAAGGGTCCCTAAAACCCATAAAAACCCTAAAGAATCTAAAAACACCAATGGGATCCAAAAATCACTAATGGACATGGAAAAACCCTAAAACCCTAAAGGAGAATAGAAAAATATAAAAAACACTAAAGGACCAAAAAACCCATTAATACCTAAAGAGAACTTCAATCCCAAAAACCATTAAAGGGCCGTAAAAACCATAAAACCTAAAATTACCCTAAAAACCAAAAAAACCTGGGTGACTCTAAAAACCCTAAGAACCCAGAAACCTCTAAATCATCATAAAAACCCTAGAATAACCTAAAAAATCCCCCTTTTCCCAAAAAGTCATAAAAACACTAAAACCCACAAAAAAACTCAAAACCACTAAAAGGCACTAAATAACATAAATATTTTAAAAAAAATAAAAGATGAAAAAACCTAAAAACCTAAAAAACCATAAATACCATAAATTTCCCAAAAAAATATAGCATCCCTAAAATCAATAAAAATAATAAAAACCATAAAATCATAAAAAACTAAAACCCACAAAAAACCATAAAACCACCTAAAACTTTAAAAAACTCAAAAACCCCTCAATCTCTAAAAACCCCTAAAAACCTCTAAAACCCATAAAACCCCCATAAGTCCTAAAACCCCTAAAACCCTCTAAAATCACAAAAAAAAACTAATATGACCTAAAAAACCAAAAACAATAAAACCCTACAAAACTAAAAACCCCTAAAAATTACTAAACCCCCTTAAACCGTAAAAACTGTAATGTCACATGAGACCCTAAACAAACATTAATTCCCCTAAATCCCAAAAAACCTAAGAACCCTAAAACCATTAAACATTTTATTAAACACCAAAAACCCTAAAAACCTCATAAACTCTATAAAACACTTAAAATTTTCCAAAACACCAAAAACCCCTAAAAACATAAACATCATAAAAACCCTAATTTTTTTGAAAAAACATAAAAAAATAATTAAATCATTAGAAACCTAATCCCTCACACTCAAAGACTCAAACCACCTAAAACACTAAAATTACTAAAACACTAAATTCATTAAATATACCTAAAACCCAATAGAAACACTCTAAATTACCATAAAAACTAAAACCCCTAAAAATACCTAAAATCCTAAAAATACCTAAAACACTGAAAACCCTAAAAATACCTAACAAATCCTTGAAAACCGAGACAATACAAAAAACTATAAAACCCCCAAAAAAACCCCTCAACAACTTAAAACCCTTAAAAACCTTAAAACACTGAAAATAATCAAACCTAAAAAATAATTAATACTCCTAAAACAAAAAAAACAACTAAAACCCCTAAAATGATCTAAAGAAGGTACAAACCCCTAAAAATGAATAAAAATCCTACAAACCCCCATCACCCTAAACACCCCTTAAAAACCTTTCAATCTCTCAAAAATAGTAAAAAAATATAAATCCCAAAAAAAATTAAAAATCCTAAAAATCAGAAATAACCTGAAAACCCCTAAAACAACCCAAAGAATCTAAAACCCCTAGAAATCCCTATAATACCCAAAATACTATAAAAACCAAAATTGGACATAAAACCTTGAAAATCGTAAAAAAATAAAATAAATCTACAAACCATTAAATCCATAATTCTCTTAAAACCCCTAAAAACCATAAACACCCAAAAATAATTAACACCCATAAAAGACGCAGAAAACACAAAATCATAAAAACCATATAATCCCTAAAAGACCATAAAAACCAAAAAATCTCAAAAAGTGCTGATATAATCCTATAAAAACCCTAGATGTACCTGAATATTTTAAACACCCTAAAAACACCTAAACCCCCCTAAAGCCCAAAAAACCCAAATAACTCTAAAATCATCTAAAATCCCTAACAAATACAAGAAATAACTTAAATTCATAAAAATAATAAAAAGGATTAAAAACCCAAAAAACCTAAAACCCATAAATATCTTAAAACCCCTAAAACCCTAAATGAAAACTAAAATCTATAAAACCTCTAAAAACCTAAAAATCCTAAAAACCTAAAAACCACTAAAAATAATAGAAACACAAAAATACCTAAAATCCTAGAAAACCACAAAAAATGTTAAAAATTGCATGAAACCCTAAAAAATCACTACAAGTCCCTAAAAACCCAAAAACCTTAGAAAACTCTAAAACCCTAAAAACCCATAAAAACACTTTTGACATGAAAAACCATTAAAAAACGCTAAAAATCCCTAAAAAACATAAATACACTAGAAACCCATAAACCCCCAAAAAACCATAAAATTATTAAAAACACCTTGAGGATGATAAAAGAAAATAAAATCATTGAAACCCATAAAAAAACTAAAACTAAAAATAATAGTAAACCCCTTTTAATACATTACATCCCTTAAATGCTTTAATATTCTTAAAAAACTCATTACCCCTAAACCTAAAAAAACAAATAAAAATTGTAAAACTATAAAAACCTAAATGAACCTAAAAAAACATAAAACCCCTAAAAATCATAAAAAACCTAAGTCCAGTAAAACCACTAAAACCCTAAACCACTAACCCCCCCCCCCCCAAATCACTAGACTAAAGGCCCTAAAAACCTCAAAAATACCTTGAAACCCTAGAAATATCTGAAAGACCATAAAACCCATAAAACCCTATAAAATACCCAAAGACCCTAAATGACACTAAATAACCTAAAAACATTAGAAGACCATAAATTGACCTACAAATACTAAAAGACTCTAAAATCCCTAAAAATCCAAATATGACCCTAAAACCCCTAATGAGTCCTATGAACCATAAAACGTTAATGGACATGTGTTGATGCTACTTTTTAATCAAGGAAGATGAGAATAATATGTAAAAGAAACTTGGGAATGTTAACAGTATAAAGAGCTTTGAGGAAGGCAAAGGGATGTGGTTGACTTGACCTACACGCACAGGCCCCTATGCATTTAAAAGGTTGTGTAGTTATCCTGCTTGGACGAAAGGCATAGTATGACTACATTGGGAACCTGCATGGCATAACACGTATAGACACCCCTACGCTAGACATCTACACCATGAACCTGCGTTGATGACCAGTGTAGAAAAACCCTTTTACTCAGGGTCCCATATTTGCCTATAAATAGGATCCCAGGCCTCCTCATTCAAGGAACTAAAAGGTTTTCAGAACCCTCAAGGCCCTCATTGTGCAACAACATCACCCAAGTCCCCCTAAATTTATTAGGAACCTCCCAAAAACATGACTTAAGATATAAATAATGGTTATGAGAAAGATCAAATCCCCATTATGGTATAAATACATAAGAAACATGCACAGGGACCATTATAACCTAAGGATAAACCACCTACGCAAGGTCCATCTACCTAATTACGGACCTTCATGAGAAAAATTTTGGGATACCGGAGGAGACCCAAGGTGTCTAGGATAAATCCTTAGCCTATGTTTGTTTCCATGGTAGCCTATTTACCTCAGTATATCTAGCTTGTGAACGCCTATACCCCTTGCACAATCCAATTTCAGTTCCTCCTAGGCCCTACATAGCACACCTACATGGTATAGCTATGTGACACAAATATTCCTAGGACCTACCTGACTCACCCATTAACCCCTTTTTGGATCATCCCATGGAAGGAACCTTTCTTCCATGGTTCCATTTTCTTAAATGGGAAAATTTGAGACCTCCTCGAAGACATCTAGACATGAACAACCATAGTGAGTGGAACACCAATGTTCCCTCCATTTTTGTTTGTATTTCTACTTTCATAGGTTTCCCACACTTGTATAGTTGTGCAGTCTGGGACCTTATGGTGCATGCAAGTTTGTATCCCTATGGTCATGAGGACCCCTACCCCATAGAATATTTTGGGGAGTTCACTATCTCTAAGATTAGGGTTTGTACCATGTCTTTAATTATTGTCTCTAAGATCTAGAGACTTCAGTTCCTAGTGGGGAGGGTTAGGATTATTCTTTCTTTTCCATTAAAAATGGAATTTTATTTTCATCCCACAATAGAACCAATTTTATGGAATATCTCTTAGAGTAATCCCCTAGACATTCATGTAGGGGTTGTAGTCTTTCTCCTCTCTACCACCGCATCATTCTCCTTCATTTCTATCCAAGGTGAAGTGATGATAGGGAAGTTCCATACCCTATACCTTTTCCATCTCTATACTCTTCCTCTTCCACTAGAAAAGAAGGAAAGATTGTTTGGTTCATCAGATTTTCAATTTACTCTTGTTCCTCACATTGATCTTGAGTTACATGGTCTAATACGTTAATGGTGATCACAACATCTGCATGATATATGATATAGATTGAACTATTATAAATCTTATATGTGGTTAATATAATACTAGCATGCGTAGGAAGCCAACTTAGGGCCCGACCTCAATATGTATCCTCCTCAAGAGTAAGATCGAATCATAATTCCCTTAATCTAAGTACATACCCTTTAGTAGTATTCCATGATTTAATAATCTCTAGGGGACATACACCCCTATGAGAAAAAAACTGAACTATGTGGTAATTGATTCCAATCCAAATGGTTTATGTAGGAAGCCTCCTTGAAGTTCAATCCCAATAACCCAAATCAACCATGTTATCATTGGTCCATATTCTCGAAAGGGTCAAAATTTATCCTAATAATTCATCCCTTCTAGGTTATTTGGTAATCTTAAACATAGGTACCACACAAATCATTGACTAGGCACCTTATAACTAATAATTATTACCAGATGATCTTAAAATGGATGGTTCATTCCTTATCAAATGTCCTTAAAAGTTATGATGTTCTCCATTAAGAGTCACTAAACTACAAGGGATCTGATTTTTTTCTTGAGGATACATAGGTATCACATTTATGTGTTCGATTCCAACATCAAAACAACTCCAATATCCCTATATGATGATAAATTCTAGAGTGGACTTAGTCTACCTAGATGAAAATGAAATGTAGATTTCCCCATCGTGTTTATTGAATACCAAAATAATCATAATAACGACAACAAAACCAATATGTATTATATAAGTGGATACCATCAGTGGATATCCTTGGATACATATAGATATCAGTACTGATGAAAAACCTCTAATACATAAAATGATTCTAAATTTCGTACATGCTAAAGATTAATTGTGGATTAATGGAATTCATGCCATACTTTGGAATTAAGAAAGGATTCCTGAACATATAGTATATCTATAAGAGATTCCCAAAGTAGGAAATATTTCCCCTCAAAGAGGTTTGATAAGCATGACTTCCCATCCTATCGACCAATGTGAGTTCTTATGCATCGTAGGTCAAAATCCCTAATGAGTTACTATCATTGGAAAGAAGGTTTTTTTGATTGAGAATCATTGGGTACTAATTTTTCAAAGGAAACAAAAAAATGGTGAACCCGACATGAATCCATAACCAAGATGACAATGTGACCCATCTATTAGGGAAGTTTTCACTTGATAAAAGAGGGTAAGACAAGATATTCAATCATGCATGGGTTTATTCAAATGATATGCTACTTCTCTCAAGTTTCATTTTTTTTGATATATATAAAGGAACATACTCTTTGAACCCACCTCAATCAAATACAATTATTTTTTTTCACTAGAAAACACTTTGGATATTTCTCTACTTGGGTATTCATCTGCATGAAATTTGTCATCTCCTACCCAAAATCATTAACACAAGGTCTCAAAATTTTTGTTCATGGGGTAGCATCAGAATGGTATAATCCCTACCCTAGAGACTACTCAACAAGCCCTCAAACTCAACCAGCACCATCGATCATTCGGTCAATGACAACTGGTATTCCTAAAGAAGATAGCATCACTATCCAAAATCTTCAACCATTTTGGGTGCTTATCATGAAAACAAAATAACCAGTCCCTATTTTATATCAGAGAGTTGGATCAAGTCAACATACAAGCTCAACTAGGAGACATAGGGGTCCCTCTCAAGGGATCCTGCCAATAATCGATGTCACCAACATCACGTGACAATTACCCCTTAACATGATGAGTGTTTTATACTCAGTTGACAGGAATAGTTCCTTCATAATCAATCAGAATAAATGATGAATTGGGGAAATTTTTTTTCCAACATGGATTAGGGTCTCACAATTACCCCCTCCGAAAAATCCCACAAGCCCACTTTTTTTGGAAAATAGATAGTCGGCCCATACACCTGTTTTCCTTAATTCATCTAGGAAATAGACTAACCTAGCATCATAAAAGGAAACACACCACTAAAATTTAGTGTAATACTATGAACATGAACATACACTTTCTTTCACCCATCAATCCTATTAGAAGCCTCATATGACAGCACCCAGAGAAATCAGTCAGAAAGATCTGATGACATGAAAGGGGCATACCCAAGTATTTTCCAGCACACCCAAGTACTGTCAGTATGAACAGGTATTAATGGAAGAATAAGAGTAAGAAAATACACAGAAACCATATAAATAATAGATTTATATCTTTTTTTAGTAACTAACGTCACCAATCATATCCTAGAGATGATAAAAAGGAAGTTTAAAATTCCTCCTCATATATTGAAAACATTCTGGGACATCATAACCGTGATGCTAGTTGTTCTAGAGGGAGAGAAACATAACTCTATTCCCAAAAAACGGGGTGGATAATTAGCATAACATCATAAAGAAGACACATAAATATACTCTTATCCAAGAGGATTATGAGGAAAAATCACCCTTATTATATGGACACCCAGGTTACGAATATAAACCTGCTCCGATAAGAGGATATCATCCATTTATAATGGCTAATCTAATGCACGCACAAACATATTCCCATGAAAAACAATTCTCCCATGAGGTCTCCCTAATCGCTCATAAGAAGGAACCCTTGAATAATATGTAAAAAACACAATTGAAAGATTGAGAGTAGATCAATGATATGTCTCCCCTTAATGATGAAGTTCTTGAATCTCTCTGAATTTTATATGTGGAAGCTCAAAATCATACAACCTATTACCAAATTACAAGAGAAATAATAGAAATTTTTAACGTCCTCGTCAAAAACTTCTCCTTGAAATATGGATTCATGTCCACAATATAATCAATCTCCAGAGTCCATCTTCCAATGAGAGTCGTGACATCCCTTAGCATGGCTAGAAGATCAAGGAGCAAGTTTTTCTTCCCATTTCTATAATCCAACATGGTATTGCTGCCCACGATGGATTTATAAATGAGTTTACTCTCCACAGTAGTTCTTAACCTTTTCTAGAGAATTAAACAATTGGAAATATAGTGACGGTAAATCCCTCCAATCAATATGAACTTGGAAGAACAATTCCATTCATGTTTGATGCCTTTACTTAGAAAGTGAAATTCATTATTATCTATAACACATACCAAGGATAGGATCATTCTATGAACCACTCATAGGTCACTCACATTATAGTACACTAGAGGAAAACATTAATAATGTCGTTTCTTTTGATAAAAAAGTTGGAAAGCATCCACTATGGGCGGATCAGGTAGAGGAACCTCTAGAAAAGGTAGAAGAAGATGTGATTAACATGATAAAATAGTTTTCTAATGATGAAATACCGATCATGTTTTGGCCTTTAGACATTACTCAATATAGAATTCTATATGCATTTCCTGAATATTGTATACAGGACATTCAGCTCTGCATATGGAAAAAAACTCACAATTTGAAAGAAAAAGTATTACCTTAAGATGAATATCAATGTCATGTCAAAGTAATAGAATGGATAAAATTCTATATTGACATGAAATCTATCCATGTTTCATGACATCCAATGTTAGAAAAACTACATGGATCCCTTCAACACGCATTCCACAATGAAATAATAAGGTTGTGAAAATGGATTGAAGATGACCTATCATATTTTCATATCATAGAATGAGGTTCACATGGAGTATTTCATTTCACTCCACTACCCAACCAATAATTCCTACCAATGGTTGTAATGTTAAATGATATATCCTTAGGTAAACATAGACATATAGAATTCTCTCCTGACCAAGGATATTCCCAATAAGAACTGGCCCCAACTAACTCTCACTAACGTCGGAATATATTATAGATAGATATCGATAGACTCTTACATTAAGAATTTGAGACTATGAAGAAAGACTCTAATTTAAAGGATTTCATCAACCAGACAACATGAATATCTGATATAGTATACTGTTCTTCATAAATGATTGATACATGTGCATTCAAAATGATGCACCCAACCCATGATCAGACAAAATCTATTATAAAATAAAAGAAGCTACGGTAATATCATCCACAGTAGTTCTTAAAAATAATCTTCCTACAATGATAGGGTGTTTTTTAACATAACCCTCAGGGTAAACAATTCAGACCTGAAGGGTTGTAAAATAAGAATAGGTATATCCCCGTCCCCCAATAATGGGGGATTTTTCAACTAAAAAATCTCCTCCTCTGTGGAAATTCTTCTTCTCTTAATTTGTTGAAATGCCATAGAGTGGATCCTCTCAAATCATCCCATCCTGTGAACCTATTCCCTTGATTGGAACAGATATGAATATATTTTTGGGGACATTGTTAATGTTACATTCCGCCAAATAGCTCTCTGAAAATTGATAAAGGGGAGGATAAGGATTTCTGGAGGGCATAAAAGAATACAGTCCCACAAAGGCTCTATATAATTCTCACAAAGAATTTTTTTATTGGTGAATGTCATCAATACCGCCCTCATTGATTCTACAGAACACAAGGAAGAAATAGTGTACGAGTTAGGGGGTGATGTTATAGTTCATGATGTGGTCCACACCAAAATATTTGAATGAGGTGTGCTCACCTGAGACCAGAGGTTTTCCTTAAATATAGGATCTCCCACATGTAATCAACCATTACCTTATCAAAAGTGGGAAAAAGTTAATGGTAAAATTGTACCTCACATCCTTTCCTGATAAGGTAAGTCAAGCCCTCTGGAAGAAATGTTTACTCTTCGGGAGGAGAAGATATATGAATTAAGGATACTCAATATAGAACTCCTATAAAGAAATCTTCTCATCAGACAAGTTCAACAAGAGGATCCTCAAAATGTTCCTCCAATTGACAAACATCATAAAATAAGGTTTTTTATATAAACCGAAGTAGATCCAAAACATTTTCAAAATGAATGGAACCAAGAACCAATATTTTTTGATACCATGGTATTAGATAGAGAATTTACCCCAATGGATTCACAATCAAAATAATATCTTGTACATCTTTATAGGTCGATCCCTATTCTTTTCCCATGGAAGGTACCATCAGTACCTCCATCAATGGTCCCAACAGCTGCCTCACCTATCCAAGCTCTGGCCTATCCATAAATTCTAGGAATTCTTATGAAAAACATTGAGTTATTAAGGGATCTATTGGAAGCCATGGAAGAATAATGTACATCGATACATTCAGAAATTAAGGATTATCTAAATGGGTAGGCCGAACTCCTCTAAAACCCATACATGGAAATATTACATTTCCAATCTTCAATGATTCGGGAGACTAGAAGAAGAATTTAATTAATTTTATCTCTCACTATGATCCTATTATTGGTACCCTTGAACAACATGAAGGGGTAAAACTTAGGTGCTTAATGAAATCACTACAAGGACTAGCCTTTGTGTTGAACAAAAGATTTTAGGATCCATATATCACTAAATGGGAAGACATCCAGTAATAGTTTGTTTTATAGTTCATCTTATTTTTATAGAACATGATGGTGATTGATATCACAGATTGTAAAAAACATCACAATGAAATAGCCTCACATTTCATTTCTTGGTTGAAATGACTGACATACTCCTTTAACCCACCACTCCCCCAAGAATAGTTCTTACCAATTTGTGTAGAACCTATTCCAAAAAATGATTTCACACTCTTAATACCTATGAAATGCATAAGAGGTTGTTGGGATCATGGTGAAATTTCATAACAGGTAGAAGATTCAGTTGAAGTGAACAGAATCAAGTCTTGAGTTATTCAATCAACTTAGGGAAGTAGAATAGGAAAATTAAAGGCCATTATAGTTATGATTAAGAAGACCTTTATAAACACTCCTATTTAAAATATTACATCATATCTCATATCTCCACCTCATTAATGTCAGAAAAAATTAATTCCTTGTCATGATGATCAAAGAGATTTGAGGTGAAAATAGTTTGAGTAGATGAAGAAAGGTCTATACTTTTCAGAATGACCAAGTCTCGGGATATTTCATTATATCATTGTAAAATAACTTTGTTATTTTCCAAATTCCAAGATTCCTAAAAAAGATGTTGATAAGGATCCCCCAAAACACTTACCCTTCCACCAAATGATGGGGCACCACATACAATATTTTTTTGTCTCCAAATACCTCTTGAAAAATATGGTGGTATTTGGGAAAGTGATGTTGAAAAATTCACATTCTCTGGTTGCATATGTTTTTGATACTAATACAAAAGTGGAAAATTAAAGGAAATAGGTTAAGAGAAAAATTTCACATAAGTTTTTTTAATTTTACGGTCAAAAAAATAACGAAAACTCATACTTTTATCTAAAACCAATTAAAATAGCCAACTATGCCTCGGACAACTTCTGTCACAACACAGACAGCTTCCTCTAAAGCCTAATCCTCTAAAGGATAATTATACATAAATTGACATTGAAAATGGTTAGAATCGGAAATAAGAATCTGGGATAGTATCAAGGCCATAGTCATAATTGTCCTCATATGACTTAATGCCAACAGTCCCACAAGCATGGGAACTGCCCCACAAAATGTATCCACAAGAATCAACTTATAGAAAGAATATTCATCAAATTAGGATTTGATATTTAGATCCTATATGTAATTTAGTAAATAGATCTATTATTATATGATGATTATGATAGTGAACCAAAATTCCATACTCTTTAAAAGGGAACTGGGGGAGAGTTTATCAGGGTCAAGGATACAAGGGAAGATGTGGTCATTCCAGAAGTCGTTACTCTATCCAAACCCATGCTCGGACAGTCTATATAGCCAAAACATATGGGATAGATCTTCATAGAGATTATTAAGAACAAAGTATTTATTCATCCATAAGTGAAATGGTCTACCCAAAAATGATCATCCTAGAATACCAGTTAGAGGATACACCATCGCCTCATCGGTAGGTAGGTAGACCCAGTCATCCCAATCCACGAAGAGTGGAAGCACCTTCAGCCCTGATTCTAATGGATAGTGCATCCAGACCAGGAACATCATATCCCAATGATCATGCAAAAGAACACCCTTATGAGGGGAATCACAGGTGTTTGGATCATAAATATGATTTTTTGAAGCAACTAGGCCAAGTACCGACTAAGTTATCAATCCTAGATGCTCTAATTCTATAAAAAGGCCTCTGGAATAAACTCATCGAGGCCTTTTCAACCCCTAAGGTGTTTGAGGTTGAGGTTTTTACTGATGAGGTATATCATGCGGAGAATGATCCCACATAATCCCATGTAGATATCTCATTCATAGAAAAATATGGTGTTGTTCTCATGTAAGGATAGGTCAGGACCTTGTATATATCTAGGAGAATTAGTGACATCATTATCTGATGAGAATTTATTGATAATAGATTAGGGGTCAACCTCATTCTATTCCAGACGCTTCAACAACTAGGTATCAATGAATCTAACTTGTCTCCCTCTACTCTGAATTTACCTGTATATGACAAGAATGATCAAGAACCACTTGGAGAGATCATGCTCAAAAACCTATTCCCATATCTCATGTTAGACTCATAATTTATAGTCATCCAATATGATATGGATTTTAATATTTACTAGGAAGACATTGGATACATTATCATATAGCCATTAATTAATAATAACGCCAATGTATTAAATATTTGGTCAATAGACAAATTTGGAAATGTCATGGTGACAACGCCCCATTTAAAATAATTTGAGTCATAATACAATGATGTAATATTCTAGCATAATGGTGGAAAATATTCCATGGGATATGATGTCTATTGAATCAATTCCTCGAATGGTATTGAGATGATCTCAGCTAATCCTTTCAGGTAGCTCGGTGTAGAATATGTACTTCTCATCGTCCAAGTAGAATGGGTGGGCCTACACTCAATAATTCATCTAGTGTATTCCACAATTTTAGTTGTTATAAATGAATCCAACAATGAAGGATAAGTCGTTTGACCTCTAAGAAGTTTTGAAATATTGGATGGAAATTCTATCATTCCGTCCCCCGAGAATCAAAAATCCCCTGCATCATCATCTAAGCTGGAAGAAGTTTTCACATTAATGTAAAAGGATCAGAATATTATTTATCAATATATTATCTTCCATTTGGAACTAAAAAAGGTCCCCATCTATTAAATGATCAGAAAATGGTTGCTTCATCTCCTGGATGTCCAAATATCAATCCCTCACCTTAATTTTATTTATTTTCTTCATCAGCTACCTGTCAGGAGAAGAAAAACAAAGTAAATAATGGGGAATAGGTAGAAGAGGATGATCTTAGGTATTACCATATATCATTTGAGTAAGTATTATCCTCAATTGTGGATGAATTCAGAGAGATAAATTTTGTTACATTGGATGATCCATTACCCACTCTAATTTGGGCATACATAGCTCCTCAAGAATAGGAGGTATATACTTTCTTAATGAAACAACATCAGGAAATGTTTTCTTGGATCTAACCAAAGATTACATTTCTAAAACATGATGTGTACATCCATCAATTTGGTTTTATAGAAGACCATTGGGGATAAAAATTGGCAGCCAGACAGACACACCAAACTTATGCCTCAAAAATTGAGACTGATGTAAAAAAATCATTAAGGATGAATTTAACTCAGAGTTAAAGTATCTTAAATGGATATGTAATATTGTCTTGGTGTATAATAAGAATGGGAAAATTAGTGTTTTCCTTGATTTTAGAGATGTCAACCATCATTTTCCCAAATATGACTTCCTCATTTCAATTAAAAAACTCATGATTGATGTAATAGCTACTTATCAAGATCTCTCTTTCATGGATAGATACATAGAGTATAAACAAATTCATATGGCCCTAGAATATAAGGAAGCCAAAACCTTTATATCCCCCTAGATATTATTATTTTGTATCGGGTAATTCCATTTCTCTTGATAAACGTCGATGCCATATATCATGTGTCATGTACTACTTATAAAAACCCTTTCTTGTAATAAATTTCGAATGTTATGTGAATGTTATAGTGGTCTTGTATCCAAAATGTTCTGATCACCTAACTGACCTAGAAACTATCCCTAAGAAACTACAACAATAGAACATAAATATGAACCCCTGGAAATTTTATTTTGGGGTTACCTCATGAATGTTTCTTAGATTCATCATACATCCTCACGATATTGAAGTTGATATTGAGAAAAAGAAAATCATCCTTGTGAATTCACTGCCTTGAAAAATGAAAGAGTTGAGAGGAATTCAAGGAATATTTTTATACATCTGGAACATTATAGATTACCTTGTAAGAAATTTTTTACCCTTTAGAAAATTGATGGAAAAGGTGGTGACGTATCAGTGGACCAATGACTTCCACGAAGAATTGGAAATCCTATTAAAATATCTCCTGAGCCCACTTGTGGTCATGCCTCCTATTGAAGGAAAGTAAATCATTCTATCTGGGACGACCCACGAGTGATCACTAGGTGAATTTATTATATAGAAGAAAAATTTTAGGAATGAAATGAACCAGATAATCTCAGTCGAACAATTCTCAACACAGACACTGATTATTCAGATATCTAAAAGAGATTCATAGTATTAAAAATTTTAGTTTATAAACTATGACACTATCTACAACATCCTGATATTCACAACATTTCTCTCAATAAACCCATCAAATTTATTCTCAGTCATCATATTAAAACAAAACGTATGGAACAATGGTTACTTATTTTTTAGTAGATCAACATAAACATAATTCCTCAAAAATCAGTGAAAGGTCAGGCCTTGGTATATTTCCCCATTGAGCACCCATCTAAATAGTGTATGTCATTAAATACTAAATTACCTGATGAAGTGGTATTCCCTTTTCAGGGCATCCCCCAATCATGTAAAAAGGAAGTTGATGGTGCATCTAGGAGTTCTGAAAGCAAGATAATGGAAGTCCCCAAACACAATAATGTTGGGTTAGTGATCATATTCATCTCTCAAAATAAATAAATGTTTTGCATACTTTTTACTTCTTTTAGAATGAAGTAACACCAATGAGGAAAAATATCATGCTCTCATTGCAGGATTGGAATTAAAACTCCCAATACCGGTGAATCACTTGGTGGTAAAATGTGACTCAGATTTGGAAATAAAAAAGGTTAATGAAGATTAAAAATTTGAAAATAAGAGCAAATACACCTATCTAATTATGTTTGAGGGTTAATGGAGGAATTACCCTTTGATCAAATATTGACTCACATCTCATCATCAAAAAATTATTACGAAGAAACATTCTAAAATGAATCCATGACCCTGGAAGATCCAAACCGGGATGAAATAGTCAACAACATTGCTCATCATCGTTGGGTATTACCATTTAGTAAAGATAGAATAGAAATGATTAATGAAGTCAGCCCCATCCTTGGGCCATATGTTCCAACCAAAGGACCAATTATTCCCACCATATAATATTTTCTATATTGATTACTCACATTTGAGAAAGATGTGAGAGGTAAAATCTGGGGAAGAGTAGTCATATTTTATCTTCATGAGCCCAAATCACCCAAAGATCCTCTAAAAGTGATGCTTCGATTGAATCCATATTAAATGAATTGACAGAGAAGAGACTACGACTATCATGGAAGGAGTACATGTAAGAGCATGGGGGGCACACCAACCAAGATATTGGATTTATGATCTAATCTAAAGTCTTGGATATTTATGACCTTTAATGACACAATATATCCTATTATTTACCATGAATGTTTTTTCTTGAAAGTGTATTAAAACATCATCTGTCATCCCCTATAGTTTTTAAACACAAAAAAAATAATCATGGAAACTTTCCCTATGGTAAATGAATGTAGTGTGATCATACCCTTTAGCTTCGGCCAAGAACTTCATGTACATCCTTACTGCTAATAATTTTTTCTCCAAATGGTCTGAGGAAATAATTATCAAATAATTAAGTCCCAAATTTTTTTGTCATTATAATGTCCAACATAATTATCATATTTGGTGTCCACCATACCATATAGATGGTAAATGGCACCAATTTCTATTTTCCTGAGGTGGAGAAACTATACCAAGAGTATAATATCAAATCCAACTATTTATCCCACTATAATGTATTTGATAATAAAAATATTTGGGATTTAAACAAAAAACAGTCAAACATACTCCATAATATGTTGGATAAATATAATAAATCTTATCATCACAAGCTTTTACATTCCTTATGGGGTTACCAGACTAGAACTTGTACTACATTACGGGTCACCCCATACTCATTGGTATACATAAGAGAATAAATCATTCCCATTTAGGTTTAGTTTCTATCAATCAATGTTTCCATTTTTGATACGTTATCCATATATGACAAATCCCAAAAGTGACTAGTTGATTTGGAATGACATGATGAAAAGATACTGCATACTTTTTTTCACTTTATGGTCTATCAGAATTCGATAGTGCCTGATTTAAACAAGAATATTTGCCTCTATATATTTTTCCAATGAGAATTTCAATTTTTTCTTAGGACACTGATGATAATATGAAATAATCCTTCAAATATTTAACCAATGTGGGAGGGATCGTACTCTATACACAAGGTTCACTATAACAGAGCCTATTCCTTGATATAAATCGACAGAGAGCTCATTTGGAATCCAACCAATGTGAGGTTCTTAAAGAAATATATTGTGTAATTATGAAAAATGTATCCAAGATACATGAAGTTAAATTTTATAGCACCAAATGAATCCAAGATATAATACATTAAACTGTGTAGTTGGTCTTTGTCGCATGACCTTAAAAGTCATGAAATCGCGTCTACGTCACATGAAGTTAAACTACATGGAATCATCATCCTTACCATATAACCTTAAATTATATGGTTAAATTTCCCTTCATTTTACATTAAAATCACCCCAAGGTACCATGAGTTGATAAATCTTTGGGACCCTTAAAATATGGGTAAATCTCGTGCATAAGCCCAACACACATAATTACCACTTCATACTGACACTTGGGCCCCATTATTTGTGTAAGACCTATAATTATCATGTCCTCGTCGCATGATAAAAAACTACATGATCTATTCAAGGACTACATGTTGATTGATTCTCATCCCAATGAGATATGTAGTGATACTCAGATCCCAAATCTTGGTCCCATCTGTGACTATAAAGAAAAATTTCTCCCTTTCCTTATGTATGAACCCGATCAATATAGGGAACTGTTTTTTTACTTGATTATCATTACAATGAGATTCACAGTGACACCTAGACCACAAGTCATGGGCACAATAATTTTTATATAAAGTAAAAAGTCTCTTTTATACACATTAATACCTAGTAAGCGTGGAGAACCACTTTAAAGAACTATGTGTAGCTTGATTCTTCCCTTAGCACGGTACGTAGTGACACCTAGGTCCCGTAGGTCCCGGTTGCAGCGGAAGCTCATGGGTGGATGTTCCCACTTGGCCTTTTGTCATTAGTAAGGATCAATCTAGGATCAATAAGATGATAAATGTCAGACTCCATAGATCGAATCATGGAAATAGACAAAGAAGAAGAAAAGTCCTGGAACCATAAAAGAGGATCACCACAGGTTGGTTATAATTAATTTAGTTAATTGAAAAGAAGTACCTTTTATGGAAATCTTTGATCATTGATATTTCTGATCATGTTCTGATGTGATTATTTGTTGCATCGTAGAAGCCAAGTGTATACTTTATCTAGCGGTGATCCACACCTAAACCACGTATCTCCAGATGTCGCCAAAGGAATCTATAGGTGGTAGCATGAAGAATTCGTTGCTTGCATTGTCCGCCTTAGTTTTCCTTGATTCCATGCAGGTGGATCTCTCTCGATCGTGAGAGCATTCTTGGAGGATAGAGTTCTTTCAGCCTTGAGATAATTCTCTAGAATTGTTGTGCACAGTGATTATTAGGAAAATTGTTAGGGTTGTGAGGATATTTATAATCAATATTGAGGCTATAGAGTTATGAAAATAAATAAATGTGTTATTCATTTTATTTCATTCATTAACTCTTATTGAAAACCCCCATGTCGAAACATTAATTCCCTGACATGCACCCACATAGATTATAATAAATACCATTGAATAAAACAATATTATTTCTTCAAAATCCTGACCGGAAAAACTACACGGCTTGTAATCATTAATACATGGCGTGTACTTGTTTTTCATAAATCTACATGGCGTGTAATCATTAATACACGGTGTGTAATTGTTTTTCATATCCTTTCCGAAATAAAAACTACACGGCGTGTAATCATTAATACACGGTGTGTACTTGTTTTCATTTTATTCTTCCTCTAACATTAAAATGATTTAGGCTTCCTTGAATAATTATTAAACCACATACGGGAAAAATCATTATTCTACTTGAGATACTTGGAAACCCTTAGTGTGTGACCCTCGAGGCCTATTTCTTGTTGGCATTAGGAGGACTTGCCTAAAGTCCATGATTACTATATATAAATGGGTCAGGCACCCAAAATAAACAATTTGATGTCTCATTGACGTATCACCTCATATGAAATCTTACTAAGTAATTTAATCCTTTTGTCTCAATATCTCATCACGCATGTTTCATTGAAGTGTCATAAACATTTATGCTTGATCTTTAATTCCATAACATCCAGAAATAAACTCATAGTTACACCATGGCCACGAAATTTGGGTGATAGTTCTATTTCAATCATAGGTCCCATGATATCTACTTCCATAAATGTGGATAGGAAAAATCCTTCCATGAATTATCTGTTAACAACATGTCATTCGTGAAGCGCCCAACGTACCGTACTTCCCACCAACTATATTCGTGATAGTTTTCGTTAGCAAATATAAGTGTGCAAGTCATGAAATGAGTTAATGATAATCTTCCAGTCTAAGGACCATTACTCAAGCTCTTAGATAGTAATGTCTGATGATACCAACACCGTGAGAATTACCACTGGAGGTCCTGTTCTCTTAATCTCCCATCATGGAGATTACCAAGTGTGAAGTCTATGAGAGTGAGTCTCGTCTTCTTACTAGTAATTTCACATGATGGTCTGTATACTATGTGTCCTTTCATATTATGTCATCCAAACGTAGAACATAATTTAAGAATATTGTTCTAACATTTCAAGGTTCTCCTTATAGTGGGGATCTACAAAGACATCATTAATGAAAAAAATATTTAAATACATTATTATATTATAGTCATGCAAAACAATGAACAATATATATTAATTGTACATTCACATAATCAAAGTACAAATAGTTAGTTCTCAGGACACCAACTCTAAAAAACTCTCACATAGACTAGAGCTAACTGCCTACGACATTTAGTCCGCTAGACCTCACATGATGATCATGTTTCTGCTGAGTAAAGGCTTTATTCAAGGGGTCTGCCACATTGTCTTCTGTGGAAATAATGCTCACTGCAACTTCACCTCTCTGAGAAAAATCCCTCAAGAGATGATACCTCTTAAGTATGTGCTTTGTCTGCTGATGTGACCTTTGATTTTTTGCAAGTGCCACTACTGCAGTATTATCACAATAGAGTGTGATAGGATCTTTACTGCTAGGTACTACATACAGCTCTTGGAAAAATCTTCGCATCCATACTGATTATTTAGGTGTCTCAGAAGCTGTGATATACTCTGAATCTTCTATAGAATCAATGACCACACCTTTCCTTGAGCTCTTCTAGCTCACTGCACCTCCATTCAAACTAAAGATGTTTCCAGTATGCGACTTCATGTAATCTTGATCAGTCTGGAAACTAGAATCTACATGTCCTTTGATAAATAGTTCCTCATTTCCTCCATAAACCAATATCAAATCCTTAGTACGCCTCAGATACTTAAGTATAGTCTTGAATTCCATCCCATGGTGGTCACCAGGATCATCTTGATATCTGCCTACCGCAGTTACTGTGTAAGCAACATCTAGCCTTGTAAATAGAATAACATATATGATTTACCCAATCATGGACGGATAAGGTATCCCTTCCATTTTATTTCTTTACTCATGTGTTTGAGGACAAATTTTCTTGGAAAGATAAATTCCATCTGACACTGGCAACAATCCCCTCTTGGACTATTTCGTGTTGAATCTCTTCAGTATCAAGTCAATGTATGTACTTCGACTCAGGACCAGCATTCTCTTGGATCTATCACGATGGATCTTGATCCCAATAATACATGCTTCCTCACCCAAGTCATTCATAGAGAAACATTTATCCAACCATTCCTTAACTATCTATAAGACTGGTACATTGTTTCCAATTAGTAATATGTCATCAACATATATTATTAGGAAAACAACTACACTTCCACTAAACCATTTATAGAAACAAGGCTCACATTTGTTATTAACAAATCCAAATTCCGTTATGGCTTCATCAAAACGAATGTTCCATGACCTTGATGCTTTCTTTAATCCATAAATGGAAATATGCAACATTCATACCTTGTTGGCATCCTTTGGAGTCACAAAACCTTCATGTTGTGTCATGAAGACATCTTCCTAGAAGATCCCTTTAAGGAATTCTATATCGACATCCATTTTTTTAATTTCATAGTCATGGTAAGTGGAAATGGCCAATATGATTCTAATGGATTTTAGCACCAAAACTGGGGAAAAGGTTTAATCATAGTCAATTCATTGATGCTGTCTAAAAACTATTACAACCATTCGTTCCTTATAGGTGCTAACTTGTCCCTCCATGTCCAGTTTCTTCTTGAATACCAATTTATTACCAAAAGGCTTTACATCAACTGGAGGATCTACCAAAATCCAGACTTGGCTTTGGTACATGGAATCCATTTCAGAATTCATGGATTCATGCCACTTTGAGGTGTCTGTGCCATCAACTGCTTCCATATAGGTAAGAGTATCATCATTATCAACCATTAATAAGTCACCATCTTCAATGAAAATAAAAACATATCATTCTACTTCTCTCACCTCTCTCGTGCTCCTACGCAGTTCTTGTGTCTCTAGAATAGATTGTTCTTCTATGGGGCTTTGTGGAATACTTTTTTGTACCAACTATTGTGTATCTTGAGCCTTGACTTCATCGAATTCTATCTTTCTCCGACTATATCTTTTGTATATGTGCCCCCTATCAAGGAATATGGTTTGTATTTCCACTATAACCCTCTTATATGAGGGGTCGTATAGGTATTATCCCCTTTTTCTTGGGAAAATCCTATAAAGGTACACTTTGGGCCTCGGGGTGAAAGCTTTTTACCTGAAGAGGCCTTAAAAAATGTTTCGCTATCCAACACATGTAAATTTGATAACATGGCTTTGCGTCCACTCCATAAGTCATATGGAATACCATTTATCGATTTAGTTGGTACTTGGTCTAGTATGTGTGCTGCTTTTTGTAATGAATATACCCAAAAGGATAATGCAAGAATCACATGACTCATCATTGATCTCACAATGTCCAACAGGGTACGGTTCCACCTTTCACATACACCATATCACTAATGCGTTTAAGGAGGAGTGAGTTGAGATAGAATCCCAAACTCCTATAAGAAATCAATGATGTCATGATTAAGATATTCTCCTCCGCTTTCTGATAATAGTTTCTTAATCTTATTAAAAATTTGGTTCTCAACTTCATTCTTGTATTCATTGAACCGATCAAAAGAATTTGACTTATACCTCATTAAGTAAATATGTCCATATCTACTAAAATCATCAATAAAATTTATAAAGTACATAAACCCACCCCTTGCTTCAATAGGAAATGGTCCACACACATCTGTGTGAACTAATTCTAGAAGCTCTTTAGACCTTTCACCTTTCCCAATGATTGGGGATTTGGCCATATTGCCTTGTAGACACGCATGACATACACCAAGTGGTTTTAGTTCAAAAGAATAGAAATACCCATCTTGATATAATTTTGACAAACATTTCTCATTGACATGACCTATCCGATGATTCCAAAGTTGGGTGTGGTATGACTCATGTGAAATTAAATTGTCATCAATTTCCATTACTTGGTTTGTGAATTCTAACACATAATGGTCGTTATATAAATGTGCCCTAAAAAAACAAATTCTATCTTTATAAAAGTAGAAACATTCATTTCCAAACATGAAGATGAATCCATAAGTATATAATTTGGATATTGAAATAATGCTTTTAGTAATATAAGGCACATAATAATAACCCTTTAACCCCAAGATCATTCCTGTTGGAAATGTGAGGTGGTACTCTCTAATAGTTATAACAGTGAGTCTGGCTCCGTTGGCTACACGCAGATCCACCTCACCTCAGTCAATCATTCCGAATCTACTTCATTACTATATTTGGATACATATTTGAGCACACAAGTAGTATCTAATACCCAATTAGTAGAAAAAGATTTATTTCATTCGATAAAAAATGCACCCGAAGCTTCCCCTTGCTTCTTTAGATGAGTGAAATTTTTCTTCCAATGGCCCTTCTTGCAACATGTGAAACAAATAGCCTTATGTTCTCTTGCCTCCCCTTTGAACTTCCATTTCTTGGAAGTCCTTGAAGAAGCTTTGGGCCTAAATCTCTTTTCCTTCACTTTCCTTTTATTCACCATAAGGGCAGAAGTCTTTTCACACTTCATATTAATGTCCACATTGCGAATAAGGATAAGAAGATTAGATAGATTCTTATCAATGTTGTTCATGTTGAAATTTAAAACAAAGTTAGACAAGATCTGGGGGAGTGATGCAAGAATGATATTGTTACCCAGTTCTTCGGGAAGTTTAAACCCTAGAACCTATAAGAAATGAATGTATCCAATGAGATTGACTACATGAGGCCTAGCTGGGAAAACATCTCCAAGATTTCTCTGAAATTGAGCCTTGGAGATCTCAAACCATTCCTATCTTTCTCTCTCCTGGTATACACCATGGAGGTGCTCAAGCATGATGTAGGCATCCATGTCTTCATGATAATTCATGATCTTACTTGATATTGATGATAATATCCAACATTGAATGTCATGTTCATCACTCAAATGTTATTCATAGACCAGGAAATCTTCATCACTCACCCCATGGGCAGGCAAATCAGGAAGTGAGGTCTCCAGCATGAAAAACTTTCGTTCATGGAGTAGGATAACCTGAAGGCACCTAAAAAATTCCTAAAAGTTACTAACGGTGAGGGTATTTTATTTATCCATAATTGATCGCAGATAAAATATGGTTGACATTTTTTTCATATTGATTCTACAAATTAAAAGAGTAGATTTATCAGTACTTTCTTGATTAAATTTTATGAGAAATAATAAATTTAATTAAGTCTCCCACTATTTTTTCATATCTCAATGGCCCTCACCATTGAACTTGGAATGTCTAGTTTCTTTGACATTCTAGTGTAAAGGATCCATATTCGCCTTCACATAACCCCAACAAGGGTTGGTCAAGCTATTAGAAGGTATTTAGGTAGGCAGGTCTTTTCCAACTGTGAGCTTACAATTCCTTGATCTGTTGAGTGGACTCCCCAATCTAGAAATCCTGATGTGGATTTCCTCAACACATGCCTCCATTTTACAACAAGTCTATATAGGGATACTCCACTTGATGTAAAATGTTTT
This sequence comes from Viscum album, assembly GCA_963277665.1. NCBI lineage: Eukaryota > Viridiplantae > Streptophyta > Magnoliopsida > Santalales > Viscaceae > Viscum > Viscum album. The sequence goes on from OY728126.1 coordinate 1,008,697,395, forward strand.
AGTAAACCCGAAACATTCACAAGAACTTCCTTTATAAAAATAAGTGTCCCAACAAGGGTTGGTCAAACACATAGTTTTATTAAATCTTGCTTTAACCAAGTAATGGAAGGCTTGGTATGACATAATATGGTATTTGAGGGATTTTATTCTTTATGTGTAGTTTTTCATTATAACACGCTTGTAAATATTAAGTGATTATTTCATAAGTGATTAATCATGTTCTGATTATGTTTATGCATAGTCTCATTTTAATTTTCTTCCATCATTTCATGCTTGTTTTTTTCATTAATTATGTGATCGCGACAACACATACATAATAAACAAACCATGAAATCAGACATAAATAAAATAAGATGGCATGATCATGAGTTTCTATTGGTTAGATTATCTAGAAATTTTGATAAGATAAACCTGACCTAGGGGAAAACACCTTCCAATCGATGGTTCATGTTTTTTAACTCCCATTTTTTCGCCTTTGTATCTTATTGGGTTGGTTTCACCTCAGATTTGGATTTTGAACCTTATCCTCTGGCTTGGGAGATCCTCTATTACATGGGGTTTACATTAAAGAACCCAAGGGGACGCATGCCCTACATTTTATTAGAATAAGGCTCGCAAGACAACGAATTCAAATTAAATAAATTTCAATGAAACCATACAAACAAAAAGGGTATTTGGTCTAGCTCATTATCATCCATATCATGCAATGACATTTACACATATTTGGTATTAAAATTCTTTTGATTTTTTATTTATTCAAAATAATTCGTGCTTGAATTAAATTAATTATTATCTTACACTTAATCAGTTCTTTATCTTAAATTCCGTTCTAAATTTCCTTGAGATTATTCTCATCCATATTCCTGGTACGGGTCTTTGTACTTCAGAGGAAACCAGGTTAAATTCCATTTCTGGAAAGTACACAACGTGTATATTATATTACATAGTGTGTATTTGTTTTCACCCTTTGTCTAAAGTACACACTGATGGATTTGGTTTGTTTTCTATACTTTGGAAATTTTGGAGTACACAGTGTGTAGATTAATATAACATGGCATGTATTTCCTTGTTACATAGTTTCCAGCCTGCCAATCCTATGTTTGTAGTACACGGATTCTCCTTGTACACAGTGTCACCTATGACGGATCAAAATACACAGCATGTTGATTAAACATACACATCATGTATTCCAGTTTCCACGTGCCATTCATTTCTGGTCAACACGGTGTAATAAATAATTAGGAATACTAAATTCACATGGCATGGTTTGGAAGACTAGTACTGGTTAGTTGAACCTAAGTACAAAGCTTGTAGTTTTCACAACACGTTGTGTATTCTTATATTGTACAGACATAAATATCAGATCCTCCATATGAGTTCCTCATTTTTTTCATCAAAATTAACATTAAAAAGTTGTTTATATGATGTGAATCAAGAAACATGGGAGGAAGAACAGATTTTTTTCATTCATATTTATAGAACAATTTATCTTGAATTGATCCAAATATAAATGTGTAAGTTATCAATGAAAATTAAATAACTATAATCCATGTTGTAACCTCCCTATGAAACCAATTTTAGGTCCAAGGCATAGTGGAAGCTCATGGGTGGATGTTCCCACATGGCATTTTGTCATTATAAATGATCAATCTGGAATCAATACGACGATAAATGCCAGACTCCACAGATCAAATAACTGAAATAGAAAAAAAGATGAAAAGTCATAGAAACATAATAGAGGATCTTCACAGGTTGATTATAATTAATTTAATTAATTGAAAATAAGTACCCTTTATGGCATTATTTCTTCATTGATATTTCTTATCACGTTCAGATATGATTTCTCGTTACGTCACAGAAGCCAAGTATAGACTTCCTCTATCAGTGATCCACATGTGCATCACATATCTCTAGACATCGCCAAAGGAATCCTTGGGTAGAAGCATGAAGAAGAATTTTCTTATGTTTTCTAACATTGATCACCTTGATCCGATGGAGGCGGATCTCTCTCAGTCTTGAGAGAGTTCTTGGAGAACAGAGTTCTTTCGGTCTTGAGAGAATTCTGCAGAATTGTTGTGGACAACGATTCTTAGGAAAAGTATTGGGGTTGTGAGGATATCTATAATTAGGTTTGAGGTTATAGAGTTATGACATTAAATAAACATGTTACATGTTTTATTTATTTCATTAACTCTTATTTAAAACCCCCATGCCGAATCATTAATTCGTTGACATGCGCTCTTGATGATTAAAATAAATATCATTTAATAAAAAAATATTATTTCTTCAAAATCCCTCTAGGAAAAACTACACATCTAGTAATCATTAATACATAGCATGAATTTTTTTCCCTAAAACTACATGGCATGTAATAATTAATACAAATCGTGTACTTATTTTTCATTTCCTTTCCAAAATGAAAACTACACGACATGTAATCATTAATACATGGCGTGTACTTGTTTTCATTTTATAATTCCTCCAGCATTATAACTATTTAGGCTTCCTTGAATACTTATTAAACCACACATGGGAATAATATTTATTCTACATTAGATAATTAGAAACACTTAGTGTGTGACCCTCTAGGCCTTTTTATCGTTGTCATTAGGAAGGCTTGCCTAATGTCCAAGATTACTGTATATCAATGGGTCAAGGCACCCAAGAGAATGAAGTTGATGCCGCATTGATGTGTCACCTCATACAAAGACTTACTGTGTAATTTAACCCCTTTTTCTCAATATCTCATCAAGTAGGTTTCATGGAAGTTTTATAAACCTATATGCTTGGTCTATCATTATTTAACTTCTAAAAATAAACTCTTCATTACATTATGGCCATAAAATTTGGGTGATAGTTCTATTTCAATCAAAGGACTCGAGATATCTACTTCCATAAATATGGAAGGGAAAATCCTTCCTCGACTTATCCATTAACAACAGTTCATTCATGACACACCCAATGTACCCTACTTCCCACCAACTATCTTTGTGATGGTTTTCTTCAGCAAATATAAGTTCACGAGTCATGACATTAGTTAATTATAATCTTCCAGTTTTAGAACCATAATAGATGCTCGTAGATAGTAATGTCTGATGACACCAAGACCTGTGGAATTACTACTAGCAGGTCTGTTCTCATAATATCCCGTATTGGAGATTACCATGTGTGAACTCTATGAGAGAGAGTCTCATCTTCTTACAAGTACTCTCACATGATAGTCTGTATACTATGTGTCTTATCATAGTATGTCATCCAACTATAGAACTTTATTTAAGAATATTATTATTACATTTCATGGTTCTCATCATAGAAGGGATTTTCCATGACCTCATTAATGCAACAAATATTCTAGGACATTATTATATTATTGTCATGTAGAACAATGAAAAATATATAGTAAGCATACATTCACGTAATCAATATACAAATAGTTAGTTCTCAGGACACCAACTCTAATAGGTCCTATACCCTAGCTTGGCTGCAACTTTTTTTTCCTTTCATGTTAGTTCATTTTTATCCATACAGAATGATGTTAACCAGCATGATTTCCCAAGAACTACATGTGGCTTTATTCTCATTCCAATGAGATACATAGTGATGCCAAGGTTTCTAATCTTGGGTCTATCCATGACCACCAAAAATTTCCCCTTATCTACATGTGTTTATCGATCAAACCTGTAGAGGGAAAATTTTCAAGAACTATGTGTGGATTGATTATTACTTTAGAATGATACATAGTAGATCTTGGGTCTTATACCCTAGCTCATCCACAACATTTCCATCTATTCATGATGATTCATTTCCATTGATCCTACATGATGTTGAACTGCATTAGATCTCAAGAACTACGAATGGAATGATTCTCATCTCAATGCGATACATAGTGACTCTTAGATTCTATCTCCTAAAATAGCCACCACATAATCTAAATACCCATTTCCTTTAATTTTATTTCATTTATGTCATATAAGAAACAATTGACACTACTTCTTTCTCACAGCAAGCATAGCTTTCATGGTCTTAGGACTATTGGTGAAATACATTCCATCCATATGTATGGAATATCAATTAACATTTAGGTTACCATGGACCTAGATACAAGACTCTAAAAGACACACCCTAAGTCTTTATCGTATATTAATAAACTGAATGAACTATTTATGAACTACTTATGTCATCATTCATTCCCCGAAAATATATGTAGTGCTAACTGTGGCATACACCTCGGTCCCGCCCCAATATTCCTTTTCATGTCCGAATCACCCATGTCTTCACTTTAAGATTCTAAACTCTACAGTCCCTCGAGATCTATGAGTGGCTGAATTATCACCCCTATGAGATACATATTGACATCTAGATCCTCAATGTTGGGTCTAGCCACAAAAATTTATATGATATACTCCCACTCTCTGAAGTACTATTCAAAGCTACATGAGAAGACCTAGTATGAGTTCTCACCCTATGCGTGAACTATTATCAAACCAAAACACCGATTTAATCTTAATTTAAATTCATTTAGTGTAGAGTATCTTCTGAATGACTGTGTGTGCCTTGATTATTGTCCTAGGAATATATGTAGTGATGACTATGTCTCATTTCATAGTCCCATCTATGGAGTTAAAAAAATTCCCCCTCCACTGCATACAAAAAATATACAGGAGATTTTTGGGTCCCCTCCATAGGGATCCTACAATGGAAACATAGATCTCCTTCATTCAACATATGATTTAGATACATTCAAGGGAATAAAAATTCATAACAAATTTAAATTGATATTCTTCCTTTTTTTCGAGACACTTCCCTTACACAATCCATACTTCTATTATTGGAAAACATTAGATCTTCAAAATCATTCATTGGATTCTAGTGGAAGAATTTATAATACCTTAGAACCCTTTTTCATAACAATGTTGTAATATGCCATAGTTGGATTTTCATAAGTTTCCCAAAAAATGAGTTTGTCATCGAATGGATTATACTTTTTGACTATAAAGTATAGACCCTATTTGGCCTTACATAAAATAGCTAGTAAAAGGTTTTTGTCAATCAGTGGTAACTTTTACCTTGGGGGAAGCCTCTTCTATCACTGTAAGCTTTCACAATAATATGTTGGAACCTACGATTCAAAGTCAGTGGTTATCCATTGAATATTTCTCCCTATACTATCTCTTGATCTCAGAATATCCAAGACTATGGTTTACAAATTCCACCCTCATGTCCAAGGTATAAAAGAATGAACATAGTCCAATAAGGCCTCAATGACATGTTGTTTCCAGGATATAATAGTCCTAATCATATGAAGTGAAACTATAGACTCCATATTATTGATTCAATAAGTTTTTCCTTATGAGTTTTCCATTCCTTCTTATTTTAAAAATCACAAACACCCTATACTTAATAAAATATGCATTTTAATTATATAAGGAAAATTTTCTTCTCAATGGAATTTACCCCTACCATATTTTCATTTTTCGTATCAATATTTTCCTTAAACATAAAAATCAGATTCATAACAAAAACCTCGGAATCATATAATACATAGATATGAATCACTCTGTTTTAGGATCCGAATTCTAGATATAAACTGTAATAATGTTTTATTTAGAATTCTGGATACGAACTCTCATATAGTTCAACTCTGAATTCTGGATACGAACTCTCATATAGTTCCATTCTGAATTATGGATATGAACTCTCAAATAGTTTGAATCGGAATTTTGTATACGAACTCTCATATAGTTCCATTATGAATTCTGGATAGGAACTCTAACAAAGTTATACTCTGAACTTTTACTAGTTCGTCTCTGAAATTTTATGAGTTCAACTCTGAATTCTGTAAGTTCAGATTCTGAATTCTGGTGAAACCAGACTCCAAATTTCCTTATAAATTCAAACACCGGATTTCTACAGAATTTAGGTTTTGAATTCCTATAAAACAGAATCTAAATACCTATTTATTATAGAATCCTAATTTAATTTTTGTTAGATTACGAACATTAATTTTCTTACATTCCAAACTTCTGTTTTTCTTATACTTACACTCATTTCATTATAAAATGATTTCATGATTTCTGTTACACATGGTTTGTTATAAAACTATTTCTTCCATTCTATTTCTAACTAACCATTGTTTAAGTGACACGTGTACAGGTCCCTTTGAATTTTAAGGAAAATATGACCCTTGGAGGAGGGAGCCGACCATTGGAATTTTTCCTATAAATAGAAGCTCATTTGAATGAGCTCCATACTGAACAACACTGAACTTTGAAATATTTTCTTACATGCTGTTGAAGTGATTTCTAAAGAGAGAGACTCTTATCAACACTCAAGATTCATGCAGAATGTTTGAACGAATTCTTCAAACTTTACCTTGTATATTCTTGCTTTGTGTGACTCCGAATGTTGGTGATTACACTTAAGAGCTTCTAGAGATAGGAAGACAGAGGTGCCGACTTCCTTAAAGTTCAAGGGATTCTTTGTTGAGGAAGACAGAGGTTCCCATTACATTGAAGTTGAGTGATTGCGGGGATAGCAAGACAGAGACTCTGATCTTCGTATCAAGGGCTTACCCTGGTGTGGGTAAGACAGACTTTCTTGAAATTATAAATCGAGGGACATTTATCCATGGTTGTTGGATACCCTTCTCTTTCGGTTAAAACATTTATATATGGTAACTTTTTTTTGTTACAGGTTTTTCTCTGCTGCATATTGTATTGTATGGAAAGTATAATCTTCCTATATTTCCTTACAATTGTACTCTAATTCATTTATATTATATACTCTTTAAGGTAGAATCTCATATTGTAAAATTTGTTTAAGTTTTATTTTCCAGATCCGTATTTTCGGAACCAGTTTTTCGGAATCACTTTCCTAATTTAAGCAAGTGTATAGAACTAGAAGTTTGTAACATCATACCTTGTCCCAATAATTTAATTGGTGTTAGAGGTGTTGTGAATTTTCATAGTTTAACTTTGTTAAACTTAGACCTTTCCTTGTTTAAGGAAATTTTTAAAGTGTACAATTCACCCCCCCCCCTCTTGTATATTGAGCATCTACATTGTTATTTCGATCCTAAAATTGGTATCAGAGGATGGAAACCTCATACTCTATACCATTCTCACATTTGGTATCATAGAATGTCTCTAAAATACTTATACTCACATATATGTTTTTCTTGCTCAGTTTTTCATTGTTCTATATTTTCCTTCTTAGGAATATTTATCCTTGAATATGAACTTTTATTGTTAACATGTTTTTGTTTGGAAAGATTTTTAAGATGGCAGGTTTAAATGTTGGTTCCATTGACCACCTAAATCCAACAAGACCACCAATTTTTTATGGAAATGATTATGAGTATTGTAGAGATTTAATGAATACTTTCGTTATCAATAATGGAGTAGATAACTTTTTTATGCTTACTAGAGGTTATAAAATTCCTGACAAGGAAGTTAGCGCTTTCACCAACCAAGAGAAGCATCATTATCAATTAAAATATAAGGTACACAATACTTCACTATATTCAATGACTAGGAACATATATATCCAAATTTCTTCTTCTGAAACATCTAACTGTATTTGTAATAAACATGAAGTTAATCTTTTTGGTACATCTAAAGTGATTGAGACTATAAGAGCTATGTTGAGAGCTGAGTATCATGGTTTTAATTTTCCTTATGGTGAACCCCTAAGCAAAGTACATCAAAGTTTTATGACTATCATTAATAGCTTACAATCAATGGGAGATAAAGGTTTGGATGATGATGCTCTTGTGGAAAAGATCATTGATATTATGCCCAATGACTGGGAATCAAAGAGAACAGCTATTGATGAGAACAAGAAGGTTACTCAAATTTCCTTACATGAGCTATTTGGAACTCTTCTTCAACATGAAACAAGAATGAAGAGAGATGATAACAACATAAAAAAAGAATGGGAATAGTGCTGTTTCTTTTACTATAACATCAAATCACATGAATGAAAAGACTCCTGAGAGAGTAACAAGATCTAAGTCTAAGAAGGTTACCATCCAATCCAAATCTAGTGAGAGTGAAGTCTCGGAAAATGAGTTAGCTAATCTTACTCGAAGGATGAAAAAGATAGCTAGTCAAAGAAATTCCCAATCCAAGTATAAGAAGGTGTAATAGAAAGATAGAAAGATGGAGAAGTCACATGCTATGAATGCAAGAGAGCTGGAAACATTAGACCTGACTTCCCCATGCTCTAAAGAAAAGAAAGAAAAGAGAGGAATTCTGAATGGAATAGGAAGAAGTATTATAAAGCTAAAGCTAAGAATGTTCTGAAATCTAATGATACATGGAGTGCCAGTGGTGGTGACTCTTCAGATGAATCTTCTGATTATGAACCTTCAAGATAGAAGAATCTTAGTCTTATAGACATGCTACCTGTTGATAATCATTTCCTTATGGCTAAGGTACACAATGCTGAATCATTAACCAATGTTTCTTTAAATTATAATGATAGTAAATATTATAACTCTTTGGATGAATAATCTTCTTCTAATGAAGAAAATACTTTACTTACCTATGAAGAAGTTTCTAGGTTTGATGAACATCTTGAGATTGAGAATTCAAAACTAAATAAAAAACTCGATAAGTAAAACTCTAGGAATTCTATTCTGACTAAAGAAATATCATATCATTATAAGGATCCTGATAATAAAAATGATGATATTGAATGTATTTAGAAAAATCTTGAGGAAGTAAATTCTGAGAAGAATAAACTTTCTAAAGATCTAGAAAATGTAATTTCTATGAAATGTGTTTTTGAGCATAGAACTAGCTCCAAATCTAATGATTTTGAAGATAAAAACTTGGTTATAAAACTCAAGTCTGATATATTTTCCTTAAATAAGTGTTTGTCAAAATTTACCTTAGGTAAAGAAAATTTTTATAATATGTATTCACAAATACAACCTTTAAGAAACAAATCCGTATTTGGTTATACCCATGAAAAAACAACTTTTAGTAACAACTATTTTGTTCATCAAAGTTCCCCATTCTGTACCAAGTGTCAATGTGGTGGTCACTGGGAAATAATATTTCTTTAAAAAAAACCCAATCTTTAGGTTTTCATAAGGATTATTTTTCTAGGAAAATGTGGATACCCAAAAAAATTTTACCTGGAAATATCGGTTCCAAACAATTTTGGATTCTGAAAGTCTAATTCTTTTCTTATTTTCAGGAAGATAAAGGGTGTACCAGCAACAATACTTGGTACATGTATAGTGGATTTTCCCGGCATATGACTAGTAATAAAAGCTATTTCGAAAATATTATCAAAACAAGAGGAGGAAAATTAACTTTCAGAGATAATGGTCAGGGAGAAATTGTTGGTATAGGTAATATTGTTCTTCTTGGTAGGAATTTGATTTCAAATATTTTGTTTTTAAAAGTACTTATACACAACTTCATTATCATAATTAAATTATGTGATGAAGGATACCATTTCAATTTTAGAAATGATAAATTCTTAGTACACAACTCCAAAGAAGAGTTTATTCATTCTTCCCACAGGCAAGAGAAAGATTACAATTTGAACATAGAAGACCTTAGGAGCCAAGACATAGCTTTCCTAAGTGCAGTGGAAGATCATTCTTGGTTATGGAATAGAATACTAGGTCACTGTAACCTTAGAAACTTATGTAAACTCTCCATTGCTGAAGATAAATATGTAGTAGCTGGAAGTTGTTATGATCATGTTTTGTGGATGCAACACACACTCACACATTATGGCTTGAGTTTTACTTAGACTCAAATTTTGTGTGATAACACAAGTTCCATTTCACTTAGTAAGAACCCTAAACATCACTTCTTTCCAAATCACGTAGATATTAGGCATCACATTCTTAGCGATCACACACTAAAAAAGATATTATTCTTCAGTTTATTGGAACACAAGATCAACTTGCTGACATTTACACAAAAACTTTACCTTACGATAGATTTGAATACATTCAACAGAAGTTAGGAATGATAAACATAAGGTAATATTTATTTATTAACTTCTTGTTCAACCATTATCCTTACTATAATAAACTATTTTTCATAGGGGGAGTACATTTTCTTGTTAGCATAATCAAAATTTTCATAGTCAGTTTTTTTTAAAACATTCATAATAGAATTTTTTCGTAGTCAGTTTTCAAACTTTCGTAACTAAAATTTTCGCAATGAAGATTTCGGAACTGAAATTTTTGTAATTGAAATTTTCGTACTGAAATTTTCGTAATGAAATTTTCGTACTCAATCTTTTGGTAATGAAATTTTTCGTACTCATATTTTCGTAATGAGAATTTTCGTAATTAGAATTTTTATAATGAGAAATTTTGTAATGAGAAATTTTGTAATGAAATTTTTCATAATTATAATTTTCATAATGAGAATTTTCATAATGGAAATTTTCATAATGAGAATTTTCATACTCATATTTTTCGTAGTGAGTTTTTCGTAGTTAGTTTTTTCATAGTCTAATTTTTTTCTTCAAGAAGAATATAACCTATTACGAACAAATTTCCTGGAAAATCTGAAAGGTATTATTTCCTTAATTAAGTTTTCATAATCATATTTTACTTACTGGTATTTTCCTATGTGTTTTAAAATTTCTCAGATTCTAGCTTTTCTTAAATCTGGTTGTTTTTTTAAGAAACCTCAAAAGATCGGATTCATGATTTCCTTGCGGGTATGATTTCAACCATCAGATAAAATCAAAGGGGTTTTCAACTGTTTGATGGTTTTTGGAAGTTTAAAGGTCAACTCCATCGCCTATATAATGGGCACCCCCATGGTCATCCCACATCGGTTTTTCAAGCTCTCACGTGTCGAAGTTCTGCCTCCCTTCTTATAGCCCGTTCCAAATCATCCAGAGCTCTTCATTCTGAATGTCTACTGAAGCAACTTCTCAAGATATGTCAACTAAGAAGTCTATCACAAAGTTATTAGTTTATAGGGAGAGGTTACTGAATCCGAGTTTCTAAAAATATGATTCACTTATATCTAACAATATCAAATTGAATGGATGGGAGTATTTTTTCTTATCGAAGACAGAGAAATAGGATCTGGTTTATAGAAATTTGCTTGTTGAGTTCTATGAGTCTGTTTCCTTCCATGAGGAAGATGGAAGTGATTTATTTTCTTTCAAGTCTTATGGGAAGACATAAAAATTATCTTACACCAAGGCTACAAGATTGGTAGTTTTATCCTATGAAGGTGAAGCTGAGTTTTGTTCACATAATCTTCCCGATGAGCAAGGAAGTTTCAACAAAGTGAAGGCATTGAAATTCCTTGGACAGTAAGATGTCAAGACAGCTAAGATTTCTCATCTCTCTCCGAATAATAGGATTATATAGCTATGGGTACAAGGTTTTCTCATACCAAGTAGGGGTGATAAGGATAATCTAAAGAAGAGTGACATCTATATCTTAGATTTTTTGGTAAATCTAAGGAAGATAAATTCGATGAGGCATGTTTTGATTATAGTTAAGAATATTAAAGAAGGGAATCTGAAATCTCAGATCATAATGTATCCATCCTTGCTTTCTAAACTTATCATCAGATGTCTTGATTCATTCAACATTTCTTACACTTCCAAGCAATGAAATTTCAATGTAATGTTGGTTAGCGATGACACATTAAAGAGGATGAAAATGGGTTTTTCTGATGAATCTAGAGAATTATATCCTTTACCAGAGGCAGAGGCTGAGACCATTATGGAAAATGTGGAAAAAGCTGAGCCAGTAAAGAAAGTGACTAAGAAGAGGAAGCTTAAGGATGTGGTTACCGATGAAAAAACTCCCAAATCTAAGGAAACCCAATCCGCACCTCCCAAGCCGAAGAAACAAAAAGCATATCTAGATGTGGTAGCTGCTAAGTAGAGGGAAGACAAGGATAAGAGAAAAGAAGGGGATCCATAGTTCGGATTAGACCCTGCTGAGGCTAAGGACTTAAGAGAAAAATCTGCTGATGAGTTATAAAAGAAAGCTAAAGTGAAAAAGATGTAGAAAAAGATGTCTGATGTTGAGCTTGTACAATCTCTGTTGAGAGATACTGAAATAGCCTCTGAGAAAATTCCCATTCCGGAAAACTTTGATGTCCAACCATTACTATAGACTCCTTATAAGAAGTAATCCAATCCAAAAATGTCTAAGAGTAATGATTTATTTGAAGAAGTAGAAAAAGAAGCTCAAGAAGAAATAGAGGAAGAAGTTTTTGAAGAAGAAGAAGTAAGGAAGTGCTGATATGGAAGAATTAATAAACCAAGTAGAAGATTTTCAAGAAAAGGATGAATCTTCAAAATTAGTCACTCCAGGAAAGGGAGTTGAGAAAGAAAGTAGGAAGGATGATGATAAACAAGAAGAAGAGAAGGAAAATGTTTTGTATGATGAGGAAGAATCCTTTGAGATGCATATTCTTGAAGAAGTAGTAGAGAAGGAGAAACTAGACGAGGACCAGATTGTTCAACTATGAGAGAGTAAGGAAGAATCTCCATATGATCCATCCATTCTAAAAATATATAATGGAAAGCATGTGATCATGGATACACCACCAAAATAAATCATCATGAAGAAAGGAGTTGGTGGTTCTTCTAAAAGGAAGTTGGTGCAAATTGAAGGAGAACAATCTCCATGCAAAGTGTCTGATTCAGAGTCATCAGCACACGGTCATGACTTTGTTGTTGAATCCTTGAAAACGTTGGTGGGCACCATTCCTATTTTTCCCACTATAGACTCCAGATGCAAGATGATGCAACATGGCTTCAATCAGAAGTCAGAATCCGTATCCATGGTGATGGATAAGTGTCTGAAGATTGAGGTTGACCATAAAAATTTCCTTATCAGTTATAATGTACACAGGAAATCATGAAAAAAAATCACTTTATGGTCTAAGATGGTTGAAGAAGACTTGGATCAGTTTGACAATTTTTAAAATGTGGTAGAATATGCTTTTGATACCAAGGATACAAAGATTAAGAATCTTCAAGAGGAGATGATCATTGATCAAAGTTCTCAGAGTCAACAAGTGAAGGACTTGAATGATAAAGTTAACTCCCTTGCTCAAAATTTTAAAAGGGATAGATATCTTCGGATTGAGCACTAAGAAAAACTAGTAAAGAAAGATGAGTTAGTGAAAATGCATGAAGAATCCATGAAGCCTCAAGAAGATGTTTTGAGAGCTCAAGATGAAAGAATACGAAGATTGGAGAAGAAAGCTGAGGAGTATCAAAAAGACTTCAAGAAGCTGAAAATCTTGTTGATGAATCTTATTCTAAAGGAAAATGAGGACAAATAGAAAAATCCTATCTTTTGTTGTATTTGTTTTTCCATGTAATTTTTTTCAAATCTAATGAAATTTTTGTTGGTTGTATCTTGTGTTGTTATATAATAATGTTTCAGGTACCATGTTTCTTTTGCATTCCCTTAACTGTTTTTGAAAATCACAAAGGGGGAGAATGAAAAAGAACTACTTAAAAGGCAAGAAAGAAAATTTTCAAATGGAGAAGGAAAATTTTCTAAGTGAAATATCCTCAAAGTAAGGGGAAGTTTCTCATTACGATGTTTTCATTCCCATGATAATGAAAACTACACTCCAGAAATTCAGAATACAATCCTTAGCGATTCAATGCCTAAGGGGGAGTCAGTTGTATTCATTATCATCCATGACCAGAGAGAGATAAGTTTTAATTTCAAAGTCTAATGAAAATTTTCAAAGTTCCTATATTCTTTTTCGTAAGGCTGTTTGTGCTTTCTAAAAATGGGGATATTGTTGAGTCAATAAGGTTTTCCTTATGATTTTTCTATTCCTTCTTGTTTTGAAAATCACAAACACCCTATACTTAAGAAAATCTGCATTTTACTTATATAAGGAAAATTTCCTTCTCAAAGGAATTTACCCCTACCATATTTTCATTGTTCATATCAATATTTTCCTTAAACAAAAAAATTGTATTCATAACAAAAACCATGAAATCCTATAATACATAGATTTGAATCATTCTGTTTTAGGATCCGAATTCTGGATATGAACTATAATAATGTTCCATTCCGAATTCTGGATACGAACTCTAATATAGTTCAACTTCGAATTCTGGATACGAACTCTCATATAGTTCCATTCTGAATTCTGGATATGAACTCTTATATATTTCGACTCTGAAGTCTGTATATGAACTTTCATATAGTTCCATTCTGAATTCGGGATATGAACTCTGATAAAGTTCAACTCCAATCTTTTACTAGTTCGAATCCGAACTTTTATGAGTTCGAAGCTGAACTTTTACTGGTTCTACTCTAAACTTTTAGGAGTTTGACTCCAAATTCTATAAGATCAGATTCTGAAGTCTGGTGAAACTAGACTCTAAATTTCCTTAGAAATTCAGACTCTGAATTTCTACAGAATTCAGGTTCTGAATTCCTACAAAACATAATCTGAATATCTCTTTATTATAGACTATGAATTTCATTTTTGGTTAGACTTCAAACTATTATTTTCTAACATTCCGAACTTCTGTTTTTCTTATACTTACACTAATTTCATTATAAAATGATGTCGTGCTTTCAGTTACACATGGTTTCTTAGAAAACGATGTCATCCATTTTGTTTCTAACTAACCGTTGTTTAAGTGAAACGTGCACAAGTCCCTCTGAATTTTAATGAAAATATGACTGCTGGAGGAGGGAGCCAACCATTGGAATTTCACCTATAAATAAGAGATCATTTGAACGAGATCCATACTGAACAACACTGATCTTTGACATATGTTCTTACATGCTGTTGAAGTGATTTCTATAGAGAGAGGCTCTTATCAACTCTCAATATTTGGGAAGAAATATTGAATGACTTGTTCAAACATTTCCTTGTGCAAATGTGCTTCGTGTGACTCCGAATGTTGGTTATTACATTCAAGGCCTTTCAGGGAGAGGAAGACAGAGTTGCTGACATCCTTAAAGTTAGACGGCTTCCTTGGTGAGGAAGATATAGGTTCCAACTACCTTGAAGTTGTGGTCTTGCGGGGATAGCAAGATAGAGACTCCAATCTTCATATCGATGGCTTACCCTTGTGTGGGTAAGATAGACTTTCTTGAAAGTATAAATCAAGAGACCTTTATCCATGGTTTTTGGTTAACCTTCTATTTGGGTTAAAATATTTATATCTTGTTACTTTTTTTTGTTACATGTTTTTTTATGCTACATATTGTATTGTATGTAAAGTATAACCTTCTTATATTTCCTTACACTTGTACTCTGATTCAATTAGATTCTATAATCTTTAAGGTAAAATCTCATATTGTGAACTTTGGTTATGTTTCATTTTCTAGATCCGTATTTTCGGAACCTGTTTTTCAGAATCACTTTCTAGATTTAAGCAAGTTTATAGAAATAGAAGTTTGTAACTTCATAATTTTCCCAATCTTTTAATTGGTGTTAGAGGTGTTTTAAATTTTATTACTTTAACATTTTTAAACTTAGATCTTTCCTTTTTTAATGAAAATTTTAAAGTGTACAATTCACCCCCCCCCCCTCTTGTATATTGAGAATCTACATTATTATTTCGATCCTACAAATATTTCATATGCTTGGGTCAGACCAATGTAGATAACCTATTCCCCTAATTATTTGGACTGTTTGACTTGAAATGTATCTTCTGTGTTCAGGTACACCCTTTCTCCAATCCAAACTATGCGACCAGGGATGTACAAATCTCCACAAATCACCATCAACATTTTAGAGATAAAATTCCATTATTCATATGGAATAATTTATCTAACTATATAGTATGTTCCCCAATTGGGCTTGCATAATTTTTCCATATAATGGGTCTATCATATATATAATTCCACTATTTGACTATACAATGTGTTCTCTAGTTTTCCTTGCATAAAACAACCCATAGAACATCCTTGTTAGCTAGAAAAAACTTTTTAGTTGTGAGAAAAATCCTCTAGAACCATAATCCATTTCCACATGTCACTCTTCAAATTTGGAGATCCCCTGGTTAGATTTTACAATTTTATCTTCCCACACTTGAGTATAGTATCACATTTCTTGGAAATTTACAAAGAACAGGAGTACTATTAACCTTTTAGTAAAAACTAAAGACCATATATTATATCCCCATACATTTCTCATTGAATGTATTTAAAATGCATAGTATAATGTACTTGCTCGGTGACTTTAAACTGTACATCATAATCTTAGAGACCCCACAATTCCATTACCAACTTAGATGAACTCCGCGGGAAAAACAACAAGTGGTTTTTACCTTTTTCAGAAAATGGACTTCCGCTCTAATATTGATCACCTAAAATATAGCATCTTTCACGAAAGACAAATGGTTGATGTATTTTTTTACTATTCATATCTTGTACCAATACATACATTTAATTAATTCTCCTTCACCTCTCTGTGGTAAAACCGACAATCATGGTCTTATGATACCTGATTCTTAAATTTTGACCATATGAAACAGAAAGTCAGAATTTCTGAGAACACATTTTTCTGACTATGAAGTATTTTACCATGTTTTCCTTTTATATGTTTCCACATAATGGGTCTATTAGCCTTAGCATTCCCCAATTTCTATATGAAGTAAGTTATCCTATTAGAATTACATAAAATCCCACAAAAGTGGTTTGTTAATTGGTTCTCAAGTATTCCTCATGAGAGACCTCATTTGTTCCCTAATATTGTGTTTTAGTTCCATGAACTATAAAAACATATCCCAAGATTCACCACTAGATATCTCAAGAAGTTTGGAACCTTCTCAGTCCATTATCCATGTTTAAGACTTTATTCCAAACATTATGTTCAATGTTTCTCGACCATAAACACAAGAATTATTAGTCCATCTTGAATAAAATTAAACTGCCAAAAAAATAGACATAGTACTCACCATATTAAAAACCAATAACGGTAACTCTAGATAAAAGTAAAGTCTCAACTCATTATACCTACACTAAATATAGTTTACGTATAAATTGAGCAATGAAAAGAAAAATTCATAAAAATTGTTAGGATGGAAATCTGAAATGGGAAGTATAAGAAAAATCTACGACTCGCCCACTGATTCCCCTTCAAATAAAACATAGGTAAAAATTAATGCCATGATTTAAAATATATAATGTTTTTATGTTTTTCCATAATACCCTAGAAGTAGTCAAACTAGGCTTGATAAGCCCCATGGCATAGGCAAAAATTAGGGTGTTTTTTCACATCCTTTTCACTGTGGTTACAACTTGTTAACAAAAAGATGTTTTGTTATGAATATAAGTTTCAATGTTATGCTAAAATAGTATAAATAGAACAGGAATAAAGAAACAAGTGACTTGGAACAAAAATAATCCTTTTCATTTGTGTTCTAAAAGGCATAGGAAACTCAAAATTTCTAAACCTATCCAATAGTTTTTACATTTCCTTCTAGATAAAATATTGTAGATATTGAATGAAACCCTAAGCAACTAGAGAAGATTTACTAATCTCAACACTTTTCATAGCAACAATCTACTCACCATTATGAAGCATCTCAGGCTTAGCGTTAATGAATTATCTCTTTTAGGATGAAGCCCCTTGGAAATATCGATGGATTTTGGCTACCTTTTCGTGGGTAGAATTTAATTATTCTTTAAATTTCCTTATTTGGAAGGTCATTTCATATAGGTGATTATGATACTCATCCATCTCCTTGAAGTGGCTAACATCATCTTGGATCACGACAACTGAATGTTCCTAAAACTGGTCCATCTATGGAACCTCTTCCATCTGTGACTTATACTCCTCCTACCTTTTCTAGATGATCAACTTCACCATACCATGGATCTCTTGGTATTCAAAACCTATATATCCCAACATGTAAATCTTGAATAAATGTTGATGAAGTCATGATGGAAAAACAACAAAGGCTATTTCACTGATTATGTTTCATATTTCTTTCTAGACAAGAAGTCTGGTGGTGTAAAAAACTTCTTATATCTCTAGGTATGATTCGGAGCCACCATTAACCGGAAATGCATAATATGGGACCATTTCACATAACATTACTCCTTGTTCCACTCCCCCACTATCGTAGCTCTATCCTCCCATTCTATTTTTTTTGAAGAAGGCATAGAAGACCCTATCTCAGGCCTAGTTTTACAAGTTGATGAAACTAAAGAGAAAATGATATTTTTTTATGATTAGGAGATCTAAAAGTATTGGAGGTAGAAAATAATTGAAATGTTTGATGACTCTCACTCATTGTTTGATCGACTATCAGAACCATCACTTATCCAACACCCATAGTTTCATCCCTCTGGGTCGATACATCCTAAAAAAGAGTGTCATCATGAGTCTACTCAACAGATAAAGTCAATGAGACACTAGAATCCCCCACATCAAGATTATCAACTACTACTCATTCAATAGTAGGTGTAGGGTGGACATGAATGAAATGTTCATGAAGTGTCCTAGAAATATTCTCTGCATAAATATATGAAAGAGTTGTGAATTGATATAATACATTAGGTGAGATATAATAAACTATGTCTGTAAAATGTAAGGATGATAAAACTCATCTCTTTCCAATTCCTTATGGATGTCTTCAAACACCTCAATGGAAACTATAATATAAAATTTTGTATTAATTAAATCCCTCCTGCCATGATAAATAACATTAATAATTTAAAAATGCTCACTAGTATGGATATCTAACGAAGGTTTCTCAGAACCCAAATTGGATCTTCCATCAATCCCCTTGGCCTAATACATAGTAAGAACAACATTGTCATCCCCCATGGAGTTATGTTCAATATTGAAAGCCTCATTAGATAGTATAAGATCCCTTTCATCCCCTCTAAGGGAGACAATGTGATCAACATTAACTACCAAAAGGTCCAATGGTTCCGATAACATATTCAAAATACCATAGAGTGGTAGATTTCAGATACAAGACATGATACCTCAAAGGTGTTTATCAAACATTTCCTTGACCCTCTTCCCCTTCTGCGAAAGTAGAGGCAGACATAGCCACAACTCTTGATGCTTCGTCCATCATGAAAACGGATTTGTCAATATTAATTTGTAACTCCCCTGAGCTATCCTTTTGAATCCTAAAGGGGCCAGTACAAAAACTTTTGAGATATGATAGTGATGATGGCTCTGCAAAATAAACCTTCGGTCAGAAAGGCATGTAAAACGGTACATAATAATGGGTGGTAGCACAAAGAATTACTGTAACTCCTTTTTTAGACCAACAATAATTACCTCTTTCATTTTCTATTTGGAGATAGCGATGAACATGTAACACTATTCACAGTGATAGGGACCCGAGGTGTGGGTTGAGTAGTTCCCATTTTTATCACATCCATCATGGTCATCTAACCTAGGGATAGTTCTTGTGGACACTGCCACAAAATTGGTCTTTCGCAGTATCTCACTTTATCAGTGCTTTTTTAACACTGTTAAAGAGGACCCCTTTATCAGTACTTTTTTTATTAGCGCTAATAGGGGGTTTATCAACGCTTTCTCCTAGCACCGATAAAGATTATTTAAAAGAAATATTTTATGGAAAATTATATATTGTTATATAAGTATATTTATATTTATATAAATATAATATATATTTTTTTAAATATGTTTTAGATAAGTATAAGTAGACTATTACATACAATATAAATGAAATTCAGAGAATATTTCTTAAAAATATTTTAAAATATATTATTAATTTATTAATTTCTAAGTATAATAGATTAATAATAATTTAATAACAATTTTAACACACAAAAAATCAAAAAAATATATATCTAAAATAAGTTGAAAATGTAACTCAAACTTCAAACGACCATAAATTTTGATCCGGGAGTCTATTTGAGCTCCAATGCATATCTAACCGAATCTTGCGATGATATCCAAGTGTTAGTGACCAAAGGGAACCTTCTATCACATGTTTAGTGGCTCAAAAAGTCTCATATGTCCTCATAAACTGAGTTTTTATTCGGGATACCGAGATTTTTAAACATTCAAGTAGGTAAAACTTATTATTCGGATGTACTCTAGACCTGTACCACATATCAGGTTAAATAGTGTTTCATTTGATTTGAATTTACTGGTTGTGGAGTTGAAACAGACTTCTAGATTAGAATTTATGGTCATTTTACCATTCTATGTCTTTTCATATACACACACATATGTATTTATTCATAAATATATATATATATATATATATTTGTGTGTGTGTGTGTGTGTGTGTTTCTGTGTGTGTTGTATCTATCTATATATCTATCTATTTATTTATTTATAAAAACACATAAGAAAACATATTTTATAAATGTATTTAAAATTAATCTTATTAATATATATTAATATAAAAATAAATATACGGAAAAAATTATAACTAAATATATATATATAAATATATAAATTAATATACGAAAAAATATATATACACTAATATATGAAAAAAATACATGTATTAGTATAACTAAATGTCTTTATATTAATATGAATGTCTATTAATATATGAATAAATATAAATATAAATATATATTTATATTTATATTAATATATATTAATATACGAATAAATATATATATATATATATATATTAATATTTGAATAAATATATATGTACTAATATAACTAAATATATTCATATTAACATGAATATATATTAATATAGGAATAAATATAACTATATATATATATAGTAATATAAGAATAAATATAAATATAAATATAAATATTAATATATGAATAAATATATATGTATTAATATAACTAAATATATGTATATTAATATGAATCTATATTAATATATGAATAAATATAACTATATATATATATATATAATTAGATATATCATTAAATAGAGAAAAAAATTAAATAGATTAGTTGTAAAGGTGAAGATGCGCAAGGGGGGATCTCTCGATTTCAAGTTTAGGTGGAAGCAAGGAGCATTGCGTGGGCTTATGGGGGATGCGTGGGTAAGGGCGGAGGATGGGAGAGTGGGATGGGGTCCGCCTAGCAATGATCAGGGGGTTAGGTGCTGTAAAAAGCTCCCCCGCAATATTTATTTTTTTTATTTTTTTTATTTTTTTTTTGAATTTTATCAACGCATAAAAAAATTTGTGATAAAAGGTGTCTTTTATCAGCACTAAAAAGGTGCTAATAAAATACCCATTTATTAGCGTTGATAAAAGACCCATTTTATCAGAGGTTTTTCAGCGTAGATAAAAGGGGACTTTATCTGTGCTTTTCTGAGCACTGATAAAATGGACTCCCCTTTATCTTCAACTTGACTAACAATACTTTTCTTAGTGCTGTTAATGAACTTTTCTAGAATTGATAAAGGCCATATTTGTATTAGTGGGAAAAGGGCTTCATCCACTATCTCAATAGGTGTATCTTTGGCCCCATACTTTGGTGATGCTGACACCCCTGTTGTTGCTCCTTATATTCCTTCTCCTATTCTGAGAAACAAAATGAATTACCATAATGATTAATAAAGATGGATGAATAAACTATAAAAGTAAATAAAAAAAGAGGAATATGTCAGTAGGGTTAAAATAAATGCACCATTTCCTCCCAGAATGAACAGTTATCCATTCATGCAATCCTTGGTCCAACGTGTCGAACACTCTCTTTGAAGTCTGGACATGATAATTAGTTGCATATATCAGATATTTGTAGTCCTTAAAATACATTATTACATCAACCAGATTATTTTCTAGGTGGAGATCAGAAGGTTTTTTGATATCTCCCAACTCTGGGATTCGCACTATGTAATTCAGAAACTCTCATGCATCCCTAAAATCATGAGTCATGATCTACCAAAATTTTATTGCATAGGGTTGCACATAATTTTGTTCTGATGTGGCTAGATGTGGAGAGAACTTGATGCACTCTAATCATGAATCCTCTTCAGACATCCATTCGCTTTTAGAAGAATAAGGGGACAAGAAAGAAACTTCCTCCAGACAATGGTGACTTGACCAACTTGGCACTGGAGTTGTTACCATCGAAACCCTAGCCCACATGGTGGTCTTTATTCGAGAACATTTCAAATGATCCATAATCACTACATCATCTTTGGATTAGGCCTTCTGGTTATGCATACCATGACTAGAAGATGTTTCGACCTTCTCCTAATAAGTTTAATTTCTCAACTCCTCCTGAGATTATAAATAAATCCATGCATTGCTATATCCTACTTCTATCACAATTGATGCCTCTGACGAAAGTAGCATGATTGAAATTTTGGATGCCTTTAAATCCATCATGATCCACAATTGTTCGAATACCATCAGATGATTCTCATTCCCAACATGTGTAGAGGGGAACATGCTTGATTGTTGAAGTTATTTGAACTAGAGAGAAAACCGATAAGTTGAACATGACTCACAGATAATCCCACCATCAATACGGGATACCAACATTCTCAAGCCAAATGTGGTCATATAAACCCTCATCTAGTAATTATTTTCCTTATCATCATTAGTAAAGCTTTATGTCGGTGGGATACCATAATGAATGAAATGAAAGTCTCAAGATATATTTAGCATATTTTTCATGCCATCAGGCTTCAGGTTCAGTGGATGAATCACATAGACATTCTGAATTAATGGAAAAAATCATCTTTTCTGGAATTTAGCTGAACCAAGCACTAAATATGAGATGAAATGTGTAGTAATCTATCCCCACAACACCTAAAACAGATCTAAAATTATAAATGGTTCCTTCGAATTGTATGTATCCAAAAAAACAGTAATAGATCCTTGCTAATACTAGGGATTTCGTACCTATGTACACCCCATCAGATAATTTGGTTTCAATGAAAAAAGTCCTAAGCCTCACGCTGCCACTAGACTCGTAGACTAGGAGTAGATAAATTATCAATCACATATTGAGAAATCCACCTATGTGAATCTTTGTATCTATCATGGAATTAACCTTGTAACCCCAATGATTTGAATCTTTATACTGAAATGTAGGCCAGAACTTACATGAATCACCCTGATTCTCTAATGTTTGGAAAATAGTAGGGCAACTTCAAGTAAGACCCTCTCCTATAGTTTCTTATAAATGAATCACCCACATCATTGTATGTATGGAATACCTATGGAGAAGATCTTGGTCCCTCTATAAATTCTTTTCTCTATTGAAGTGCTCATGGACCTGCATTGGAATCCTCTAAACTTATCCCCATGATGAATTTAACAGGTTGAACTCATCATACATATCCCCATGGATGGGAACTCTAGAGATTTTTTAGACATCTGATATATTGATACCAACTTCACGATGAATCAAATGAAAGGAATTTGTCTGTGGACTGCATCAACTTAGTAATTCAGGAATGATTTATAGATTCTTATAAACCAAGGTCTGTCCTTCCTAAATAGCCTGATAAATATGAACATCTAGTAGTTATTTTCTAAATTATGCAAAATTTTGAATCTCATATAATTCCCACATCCACTCATGTTCAGTCCCCCCCCCCTGAACGAAAGTCCCAATCTTTCCTCCAACATTGCTATTGATCTTTCTGTGAAGCATAGAATATTGATTCATATTAATGTGGCCTCAAATCAACAATATGAATCTTTATATCTGTAATGAATCCTCTATGAGTCATAATACAGTTGATAGGTATGGTTATTTCATTTATGAAATCTCCCTTCGATGAGATGTTAAAACAAGGGAAACTGATGTTCTTCACGAACCATGTCTTTGAGAAGTATTTTGTAAATTCCGTAATATGATCATTCATCAAAAGTTCATTCTTATACAGAGGATAGTAGTCACTTTTTGGACACTCACATTGATACAGTATCAAACGTTTATCCAAATCAAGATGAGTAGATTCAACAATGTCATATTAATCAGCCCTGATGGATCTGATCATTTCATCTTGACGTGCAGAAGATTCCCCATTGGAGGTCATTGAAACAACCATTGAAAACATGAAAGGGAACACAACATTTTCTCATTAAATTGAAATACTGACTTAAGAAATTTTTGAATTTTTTCATTGTAAAATCCATTAAATTGGAACAGTAAAGAACTGATGTAGATCCCTTGACAGGGGTTCCTACACAGGTTTATTGATAAGGATTCCCACATTGGTCCCTCAATAAGGAAACCCACAGATTTCATTTTCACAAGAATCCAGAAGATATTACTTAACTATGATTATTTCCAATGTGACTCCACAAATCCCAATTTCTTAGAATTCTTTACTTTGAGGGATCCATGAATAAACCTTTACAAAACGAGCAGTGCTAAGAAACAGAGGAGATGACCTGTGCGATGGGGGAAATTTTTTAATTGAAAAATGTGATAAAAACAAAAAAATTGGGGTATTTATAGACACTGTTGGTCTACACTATGTGCCTATACTGATTCCCTAAGCACATTACCTATGCAAAGTGGATGCACAGAAGCCCAGTGTGAATACCCTACACAACCTAGCGATTTAGTCCTTCATAATCGTATCCCAATTTTATTACCTCGGGATTAGATCCCCCTATTTCGTTATGATCAAATACTAAGGGATTAGGGATTATTTTACATGCCTTTTTTTATCAAGGAAGATAAAAAGAATATGTAAATACACCTTGGGTATGTTAATGTGATATAGACCATTGAGGAATACCAAGGTACTCGGCCAACTCGACCTTTGTGCACAAACCCCTATGCATTAAAAAGGCTGTATAGCTATCCTACATAGACCAAAGATGTAGGATGCATATATCGAGAACTTGTATGACACAACATGCACATACACCCCTATTCAAGACATATTCTCTATGAACATGCACCGTCAACCTGAATGGACAACCTCTTCCATCATGGGTACCATATTTTCTAATAAATATGACCTTAGGGATCCCTATTCATGGACTAAAAATTTAGAAAAACCCACAAAGCTCTCATTGAAAAACATGTTCACCCATGTCCACTAAAATTTCTCTAGTATCTCTCCAAAACATGAGAGAAGAGATAATTAAAGGGTATATTCAAGATCAATGTCCCTTTAGGGTATAAATACATAATACACCTACGCGGGGATCAATCATCCCTAATGAGAAACCACCTGCATGGGGACCCTATCCCTCATCTAGGAGATGTGCGATATCCTTTCTAGTATACCGAAGGAGAGTCAGGGTGTATAGGATCAGCCCTCCCCTAGTTTTGTTTCCTCAGTATCCCATTTCCATAGGTATATCTAGCTCGTACAGTCTTATAACCCATGCATGAACCACTTTTAGTTCCTCCTAGACCCTACAAGGCACACCTACAGGGTACACCAATGCGACACCCCTATTCCTATGGCCTACGTGAGTCACCACTCATCCACCTTTCCATGCCGACCATGGAAGGGACCCTTATTCCTTGGTTCCCTTGTCTAAAAGGGACCATGTTGAGACCACCCCCAAGACCATTGGACATCAAAAAACATAGTGAGTGGTAAACCATTGTTACCTCAATTTGGGTGCGTATTTCTATGGCATAGGTTTCCCGCACTTATCTGGTTGGTCGGTCAGGGTCCCTAGGGTGCATGTGGTATTGTATCCCTAAGGCCACTTGTATCCCTAACCCAGAGAAAGTGTTGAGGAGATACTGGTCATGGTGATTCGGGTATGGACCATGTCATTCCCTTATCATCTATTTGACTCTAAGCCTCTAGTTCCTAGTAGGGAGGGTGAGGATAACACATTCCTTTCCTTTAAGCATGCTATTAGATCATATTCCAACTGTAGAACCGATTTCAGGGCATCCCTCCTAGTGTAATACCCTATAAATTAAGGTAGGAGGATTAAATATTGATCCTCTATACCAATGAATCCTTCACCTTAATTTCATTCTAGGGTGATGTAAACAGAGGAGAGTGTCATACCCACAACATCTTCCACCTTCGTCCTCCTCCTCTTCCACTGGTAGAGAAGGAAAGATTGTTTAGTTCATCATATTTTCCATTTCCTATTGTTTCTTAAATCAAGCATGAGTCATGTGGGACTAGAGATTAATGGTGATCATGATATTTTCATGATGTATCACATCGATTGAACTAACAGAATGCCAATTTATTGTTACAATCAAATCAAGATACATTAGAAAATCATATAGGGCCCGATCTCAATGGGAATACTCCTATGTAATAATCCCCCGTAATAATTACCTTAATCCAAGAGAATTCACTTATGTTATAAACCATTATTTAATCCACTCGAAGGGTCATACACCCCTATGATACACAACTAAAACTAAGTGGGATTTGATTCCCATCCAAATGGGATACATAGGAAGCCTCCTTGAGGTTCAAACCCAACACCCAAAATCATCCATGTTATCTCTGGGCCATATTCTTGGTAAGGTCTAAATTTTACCTAAGAATCTACAACTTCATGTTTCCTTAGGAAACATTGACATGGGTCCCCCACCAAACTTCTACTAGGAACCTATTCCCAAAATTTCCTCAACACATGATCATAAACTATATGGTTAACTTCTTATCACATGACCATAAAAGATAGGATGTGGACCATTAAGAGGAACCGAACTACGTGGGTTACAATTCCCTTCATGAGGATATGTAGGTATCCAATTTACGGGTTTTATTACAATATCAAAACCACTCTCATCTCCCTAGATGACAATAAATTCTAGAGTGACATATTTTACCTGGATGAAAATAAACTATAGAGTTCCCCATTATTTCTCTAGAAAAATAGCATCCTCATAATAACAACCAAAGAACCTATAAGTATTATATAAGATGATACCGTCGCGCGAAATCATTGGATACATATAGATATCTCCATTAATAAAGAACCTCAGATACATACAGATGATTCTAAATTTCATACATGCTAACGATTGATAACTGATTTAAGGGAAATTCACATCATAGATGGTAATTAATAAAGGATTCATGAACACATATTTAATCAATAAGAGAGTCCCAGAGTAGGCATAATTCCCCTAAAAAAGGTGTGATGAGCCCGAACTCCAATCCTCTCAACCTAATGTGAGTTCCCATACATTGTAAGATAAGATCCTTATCAGGCATCTTCCTTTGGAAAATAAGTCCTTTGGATAGAAAACCATTAGGTATTTATTTTCCCCAGGAAACAGCACTAAAAGCAAGACAGAGTCCTAAAAATACTGTATGACCCTAAAAACACAAAAATACCCTAAAAATACATAAGGAACCTAAAACCCCCTAAAACCATAATAGTCCATAAAATCGTAAAAAACTATCTGATCCTAACAACAAAAATACCACAAAAAACCATTAAAACCCTAAAATACCATAAAATCCATAAAAACCCAAAAATCCCTTTAGAACCTATAAAACCATAAAAAACAAAAATCATTATAAAATCCATAAAACATCAAAAAAAACTTATAGGACAATAAACAAATTAACAACATTATGTCTAAAAAATCTATATATTACCCAAAAAAACCCTAAACTACCTTGATGGATCCTAAAAAATCTAAAAACCCTAAAACACTAAAATATTTAGAATCCCAGACACTCTAAAATTCCATAAATTCCTTAAAATGTGAGATCCCCTAAAATCCCAAAAACCCTAAACCCACTAAACATTCATAAAAATCTAAAAACCTTATAATAACCCCAAAACCCCCTAGAAAGATGACAACCCCGTAAAAACCCTAAAAACCTCAAAAAATAATTAAGAAAACCTAGAAACCGTAAAAAATAAAAAAATAAATTAAAACCTCAAAACCCCAAAAAACCTAAGAAACCCTAAAAACCTGAAGAAGCCTAAATCTTTGAAAACCAAAATAACATATTAATCCCCTAGAACCCACAAAACCCACTAAAAACTCTTAGAACCCCTAAAATATCCTAAAAATGACCTAAACCCCAAATAACCCCAGAAACCCTTAACCCCCCCCATATAAAACCTTTAAAATCATAAAAATACTAAAATAATGTGAAAATAATAAAAACACTACAAAATACCCTAAACCTCAGAAAAAAAACTAAAAACCCAAAAAAACTAAAAACTGTAAATGAAATCTAAAATAGAAAAAAATCTTGACAAAACACAAAAAACACTAAAACCCATAAGAAACCCTACAAAAACTAAAATCCCGAAAAAAAAAATATAAGAAACATAAAACCCTAAAAACTATAATGTCCTTATAAAACCCCCAAACCCCAAAAAACCCCAGAAAACCCTAAACCAACTTAATACCATAAAGCCCCTAAAAATAAGTTACAAACCATAAAAACCATAAATCCCAATAAATATATTTACACACCTTAAAACCCATAAATTTATATAAACCCATAAAAACACTAAAGACACTAAAAACTATAAAACCCAAAATACTCCTCAAAAATCCTGAAACCACTTGAAAAAATGAAAACACTAAAAACCATAAAAACCATAAAACCTTATAAAACCCTAAAAAATAATAAAAAAGGATAAATCCATAAAAACCCTAAAAAAATTATTAACCTAAATTAATACTCTAACCCCTACCATTAAAATCAATAAAAATAAAAACCATATAAAGCCATTAAAACCCTAAAAAACATAAACCTTTAAAACCCGTAAAACACTAATAACCCAAAAAATATTTAAAACAACTGAAGTATTACTACTTCAATGTTTATTTGCTCTGATGTTGCTTCAAATCGGGTATATAGTCTCTTCTACGGTGTTGATTCTGAAATTTTTCTCTATTTTTGGTGTGCTAGTGGCTCGTGGATTTAAAGTTCTACTACTTAGTGGGTGCATGCTTTATCTGTTGTTATGGATATTTTTTTTGGTGGCTTGGTCCATTGGTTGGGATTTACATTTGGTTAGGGGTACTCTGATTGAGTTTCTAGATGAGATGAATATTTTTTTGATGTTTTTGACACTGATGTGTCAATTTGTGTGTGATGATGAAAGAGATTGGAAGTTGTATGCTGCTTGTATAGGAGGAATAGAAGGAGGTGTTGATTGTCATAAACTGAGGTGCGGGATGCTTCTTGCTTTTTGGCTAGGTTGTGATGAAGCAGATGATTATGAGTTTGGTGCTAGTGTTTCTGTGTTGCTGGAGGAGGATGAACATGGTGATACGGTGCTGGATGTTGAAAATTTTGCAGCTGGATGCTCATTCCTGCTTGTACAAGAGGTGATAAGGCACTGTTTTTGAGTTTCTGAATGCTGGAAACTGATCTGCGAATAGCTGGGAGATGATTTTACAGGAGGTGTTGGATGCTCAGATCTGATTTGTTGGATGTGGGTTGCTGATTGGCAAGGTGGTGATGAAATTGTGGTCATTTGTCTTAGTTTTGTTGGTGTCCTCTTGTTCAGGTTTCTCTTTATGGGTTTTAGGTTTTTTGGGGGTGTTCAGAGTTTTTGGGTGTGGGTCAATTGACCCCACCCCACCCTTGTCTATTGTTTCATTATTCAAATAATTTGGGGGGGGGGTAAGTAATAGCCATACCCTGCACCTTCCTTGCCATAAAACCTAAAAACCTAAAAACACTAAAAGCTCTAAGACAAACATAAAAAATAATAAAACAACTAAAAACCCTTAAAACCAGAAAAAACTCTAAAAAACCCCCGTTAAAACCATGGAATACCCTAAAACCCCTAAAAACTCTTAAAACCCAAAAAACTCTAAAAATCCTAAAAACACTGAAAATGTAAAAAACCTACAAACCCTGAAAACACTTAAAATCCATAAAACCCCCCAGAACATTAAAAACCCATAAAACCTTGAAAAATCATAAAAATAATAAAAACCCATAAAAACCATAAAAATACCTTAAACACCCTATAAACCCAAAACACCCAAAACCATAAAAACACTAAAAACCTTAAATCCTAAAACCCCTAAAAACTAAAATCTATAAAATCCCTAAAAACCATAAAAACCTAAAACCCATAAAGCACCCTAAAAACCCTAAACCCCAGAAAAAATAACCTCAAAAACCCTAAAACCCATATTACAACTACTATATCTAAAAACCCATATAGACACTAAATTACCCTTAAATACCCTAAAATCCCTAAAACACACAGAAACCATAAAATAATATTAAAACCCAAAATATCATAAAACCCTAAAATACATTAAACCCTAAAATCCTGAAAGTTCCTTTAAAACTGTATGAATACTCAAAAAAGATACAAAAAACCCTTAAAACCCCTAAAATACCATGAAATTCCCTAAAGACCATATGGAATCTAAAGCACTAAAAAAACCCTAAAGCACTCAAAAAACCCTAAAAGACTCCAAAAACCCTAAATGACACTGAAAACTATAAAAACATTAAAGGGCCATAAAAATTATGAAAGGAACCCAAAAACAATAAAAAAAATTAAAGAAGCCTAAAATTGTATGAACCCTAAAGGACCCTAATCACCTAAATCCCATAAAATACCCTAAAACCCACTATGAAATCATCAACAACACTAAAACCCCAAAACCCCCCAAAATATTAAAAAAGAACCTTAAAACACTAGTATACCATTAAACCCCTAAAATACTCAAAAACACTAAAATGGCTGAAAAACTCTAAAAACCATTGAAAACTATAATAACCTAAAAGACCAAAAAACCCCTAAAAAGGTTTAAAACACTAAAAAATAGTAAAAATCCCAAAAACCATAAAAACCATAAAAGACCCTAAAAACACCAAAAACTCAAAAACTCTAAAAAACCAAAAACGTTGAAAAAACTAACAAAAAAATTTTAAAAATTAAAAATGTAACAAACCCTGTAACCCAAAAATCCCTAAAAACATTAATAACCACAAAAATCCTAGAAGCCACTAAAAACCCTAAAACCCCTAAAAACCCTAAACCTCAATAAAGACCACAAAAATGCAAAAAACCTAAAAGCACCCATAAAAATATAAAATGACTAAAAACGTTAAAACCCCAAAAATAATTATAACATTAAAAACCATAAAAACAATAGAAACCAATAATAATCCAGAAGAACCCTTAAAACCCCCAAAAAACTAAAAAACACATAAACACTTAAGAACCCTAAAATCCCTAAAATCCCTAAATTCCCCAAAATCCCTAAATACACATAAAAACTACTTAAACACTTATAATCCCCACAGAACCATAAAACACTACACACCCTACAAAATCTAAACCCCATAAAAACCCAGAAGCCCCCCAACACACTTTTATAACTCTAAAACCATAAAAGACCAAAAAAACTCTATTAAAACTAGAAACACCCTTAAAATACTTTAAATAAAAGAAAAAATAAAACCCATAAAATCAATAAAAACCCATAAACCCAAAAAAACAAAAAACCCCTAATAATAGTAAAAAACCCCACAAAAAAACAAAAAAAACAACAAAAACCCCTAAAACCGCTAAAACCCATAAAAACTGTAATAAAACAATAAAACACAAAAATCCAAAATAGAACCCTAAACCTAAAAAACACACAAAAAGTCCCTGACCCTAAAATACCATGAAACCCCTAAAAACCTAAAAACCCCCTAAAACACAATAAAAAACCCCAAAAAATTCATGTAAATAATAAAGATCCCAAAAGACTCTAAAAACAAAAAAACCCAAAAACCAAAAAATCTAAACATTCCTAAAAACCCTAAAACCCTAAAAATTATACCTTACACCCTAACCATAAATCATTCACCCTAAACCCAACACCCAACACCCAAAAAACTACACCATAAATTTTATACCATATACAATAAATCGTAAACCCTAAAACCAAAACCCTATAACCTACACCCTAAAGCATAACCCCTACACTTTAGATATTAGACACCCACCCTAAATCGTGAACCCTAAAACCCAAATCCTAGACCCTAAACCTTATACCCCACCCCAAAAACCCTATCCACATTCCCTAAACCCTACACACCACACCCTAAACCCTATACACTACACACAAAACCATAAACTAGAAACCCTAAACACTATATCCTACACACTAACCCCTAAACCCTTCAACATAATCTCTAGTCCCTACTTCATAAACACCATTTCCAATACCATTCACCCTAAACCCAACACCCTACACCATAAGCCCTATGACATATACCCTAAACCATATCGCCTACAAAGAAATAGTATACCATACACCTAAACCCTTAACCCCCCAACACAAAACCCTATTCCCTAAACCCAAACACTACACACTTATCTATATACCCTACACCCAAAACAGAAAACCCGACACCCTAAAATATATACCCACACCCCAACCCTATACCATACAACCTAAACCCTATTCCCTACACCACAAACCCTTTACCCAACACTATATAACTAAATCCCATTCCCTACACCCTAAACCCTAAACAATACACTCAACACCATACACTAAACACCGTAAAACATTAAATCTACACCCAAAACCCTATACCCTATACCCCAAACCCTAAACCCTACATAGTAAACACTATACCATACAACAAAACCCCTAAAACATAAACCATAAACCCCACACCAAACACCCTAAACACTAAACTCTACACCCTAAACAATAAAACCTATACCCTACACCATACACCCTATACCATACATCATTAATAATAAAACCTAAACTATATACCCTAAACCATATACCCTACACCCTAAACCCTACAACCTAAATCATATACTCCACACCCTAAATCCTAAACCATATAGCCTAAACCATATACCATACACCTTAAACACTAACTTATACACCCTAAAACTAATACCCAATAAACTAGACACTTAACACTAGACCCAAAACCCTATACCCTAAACCATAAACCCTAAACCTTGTATCCTACACCCTAAAACCTAATCCCAAAACCATAAACCCTAAACCTATAACCCTAAACCTTATAACCCATACCAAGAACCCTATATACTACACCATAAACCATACACACTACACCCTAAACTATATACCCTACTCTTTTAACCCTAAACCTTAAACCATCCACCCATAACCCAAAACCCTACACCCTAATATCTATACCCAACACCCTAAAACTTTTACCCTATACCCTAAACCCTAATCTTTAAAAAAACATAAATCTAAAAACCATTAAACCCTTAAAACAATAAAAACATGATAAAATACTAAAACCCCCTAAAAGACCCTAAACCCCTAAAAATCAATACAAACATTAAAACCCCTAAGAACCCAGAAAAACATAAAATTCCCTAAAATTCTTTAAAAACAATTACATCCCTAAAATCCATAAAGACCTCTAAAAACTCAAAAAACCCTAAGGACTCTAAAAACCCTTCAAGATGTAAAAAACCATAAAAGTGAGAAAAAACAAGGAACCCTAAAAAAACTCTTAAACCCCTAACCACTAAAAACATAAAAAAACTAAAACCCTAAAACACATGTAAATTCGCTAAAAAATATTAAATAACCTAAAATCACAAAAAAAAATCTAAAAAATTAAAAACCAAAAATATCCCTAAAAATTTATAAAAAAAGAAACACAAAAACCTCCTTAAATACCAAAAAAATACATAAACCCCCTATAATCCCATTGAATCTCAAATACCCCATAAACATCTACAAACCATCAAAAAATCCAAAAAGATATATAAAACCACTTAAAACCATAAAATCTCAAAAACCCAAATAACCATAAAAACTATTAAAAGACATAAAAATCTCTAAAACCCCATAAAACCTGAAAAAACATTTGAACCAACTAAGAGATAAATAATTACATTAACACCCCTAAAAAACCAAATACCACCTACAAACCGTTAAACCGTAAAAATAATTAAAGGCCCTAAAACCCCTAAGAACCAATAAATAATCCTAAATCCATAAAAACCATAAACATCTATTAATATCTATAAAAAGTGAAATAAATTATAATACCTAAAAATCACTAAAACCCTAAAACTCATAAAAGACACCAAAACCCCCAAAAAAACCTTAAATACCTTAAATAAACTAATAAGAATCCTAAGAAACCTTAGAACATTATAAATCCCTAAAAAACAATGAAAAATTCAACAAACCCTAAAAACAAAAAACCCCTAAAAATCAAAAACCCCTTAAACCCTAAAATCCTCTAAAACTCCTAAAAATGCTTAAAACTCCAAACAAAACTAACACCATTAAAACACCCCTAAAAATTCTACCCAAACCCCATCAAAATCCTCGAAAACACATAAAACCACTAAAAACTATAAAAACACAAAAAAACCCTTAAAATCGATAAAGACCCTAAATAACCCTTAGCCCACTAAAAATCTCCAAGCCAATAAAACATAAAACTCTAAAAACCATGAGATAACCTAAAAACCCTAAAAACCCTATGGACCCCTAAAAACCCTTAAAAATCCTAAATACCATAACAACCCATAAAAACCTTAAAAAAACATAAAACCCATAAACAAATAAAAATACTAAAAACCCTAAACACTGCAAGAACACTAAAGCCCAAAAAACGCATTAATACATTAAAACATTTGAAAAAATATAACTCCTAAAATCATTAAAAACCCGTAATATCCTAAAAAATCATTAGAAACCCAAAAAAACAATAATAACCCAAAAAACCAAAAAAACACTTTAAAACCCCTGAAATAGTAAATACCATAATAACCCTTAAACCCCTAAAAGAAGCTTTGACCCCTAAAAACCCATAGAAACTCGGAATAATAATAAAACATTAAAAACAATAAAAAACCATAAAATAACCTAATTACCCAAAAGACGAAAAAATCCCTAAAACATGATAAAGGATAGAAAAAACAAAAAAAACACTAAAAGACCCTAAAAACCATAAACACCCATAAGACTCTAAAAAACCCCAAAAACCAAAAAAACTCTTATGGACACCAAAACCATAAAAAACAAAAAAATTACCCAAATAACACTAAAGTACCCTAACACCCTAGAGAAACATTAAAAACATTAAGGACTCTCATAATCCAAAAACTATAAAAGACCCTAAAGGCCTTGAAAACACAAAATGAAATGAAAATCCCTAAAACAACAAAAATACTAAAACCATCTAAAAAACCAAAAGACCGAAAAACAACCTAAACCACCAAATACCCAAAACCCGTAAAGACCCTAAAATTGACAAAGACCTTAAATAACATAAAAAACCCTAAAATCCCTATGTTTCTTCTAGAAATGGGGATGACCTTGTTTGTTTAAGGTTCATACATTCCAATCGGTTTCTAACGAGTTTATTCGTATAACCGGAAACATCGAATGATTCTCTATCTATTTGGACCAACATTCCAAAGGTAGGTGATCATTTGTTCTGGACCTATAAGGATTAAGAATATGAATTGGTTGAGGGGATGGGAGGTCGAACTCATCAAACCTTTTTGGGGGGAATTATTGTCTACTCAGGGATTCTCTTATAGATTTGAGTTATGTTCTTCAATCCTTATTAATTTACCAAGTATGAATATGAGTTCTTCCATTAGATATTGCAATCAATGATTGATATATATTGTATTTAGAGAATGTTTTATATGTTTTTTAGGTTCTTAATATATAGATAATCATCCATATTTATTAGAGATTCTTTGTCAATGGTATCCTTCAACACATTATATAGAAATATCGTGGTCATTGTGATGACCATACTGGTTTTAAATCCACTCTATGGGGAACTTGAAGTTTATTGTCATTCAGTAGGACAAGGATTATTTCATTATCGGGATCATAACCACATATGGGATACCTATGTATCCTTTGTTAAATAGGAATCCGAACCCACGTAGTTCGGGAATTAAGATATTGTTTAACGTCATATGGAACTGATGATAATTAATGGGTGATGGTCTTGAATCTTAAAAAGGATTCAAATGTACTCTACTTTTAAGGAAGAGATCAAATTCCACATAGTTAGGTTAATAATTGTGGGGATTACATATGATTAATGACCCAAAGAGATGTGTCTTGGTTACTTTTATAGTCTAAGCTCGCGTGAGTCATGCACGGTGTGAGTAACAAGATGTATCAATAAACTTGACTATTTGTGCCATGAAAGATGCAATCACAAAGAATGATTTGGGACTTATGTATGCGTGACTACCCATGTAGGTGAAGACTAGAATTTACACCAGAAAGAAGCATAGGAACAAGGTCCATAATGGTACATGTTCTTTATGAAGATTTGGATACTCTAACATGGGGCTTACTTTTAATGAGGATTCCCTGATTAAAGGGGGACTTTAAATTATTATGGGGACTTACTCTGGAGAAGGAAGCCCATGTCAAAAAGGGAATTATGGTTGGGACTTACTCCGGAGAAGGAGTCACACATCAAAAATGGAATTATGGTTGAGATTTACTCCTTAGAAGGAGGCCCAAAGTTTAATGAGATTTGTAATTTGGGACTTACTCCTGAAAAGGAGGCCCACGTCAAAAAGGAAATTATGGTTTGGACTTACTCCTGAGAAGGAGGCCCACATAAAAAAGGGAATTATGGTTGGTACATACTCATGAGAAGGAGGCCCAATGTTTATGGAGATTTGTAACTTGGAACTTACTACTGAAAATTAGTCCCAATTTAAGGGGACTTATGATTCGATTTTATTCATGAGAAGGAAAACCAAATCAAAAGAAATTAAGACTGGGGATTACTCCATAGAAGGAGGCCCAAATTAGGGAACTTGGGGATTACTCCTAAGGAGGATTCCTTGATTAAAGATCTTTTCATCCTAAAGGATGAGGTTGAATGAAGGAAATCTCTAACCTTAGTGACATAAAGATATATAAATCACAAGGTCTTGAGATATTTTCCACATAATTCCTCTCAAATAAGAAATCCAACAATGAATCCATGACATGAATGGATTTGAAGAGGGTTTTTAAGGATAAATATTGAAGAGGATAGGTGTATTTGAAAAAAAAGAGTTGAATAGGTAGGAGGGGCGCCCAAAAAGAGGCATGCACGCAAGTCCTGTTTGGGCGCAAAAGTCTAGGTTGCGCAATTATACTTGCGTGACATGGGTGTACTTGGGCGATGGATAACCAATAGGGTAATACTTGGGTGAGACTTGGCTCAATCCCTTAGTATTATCTATAAAGGATTCCAAAAGGGTGGCATGCAAGTTTTGTTGAAGGGATATGGTGGCGCGCAAGTGTGGTCATTTCCTTTAAGGGTTATACACTTAGGTGCGCAAGTGTTAATGAATTTCAACACTTAGGACTTGTTCCCCCTCTTTATATCTTCCATTCTAGGAAAGAAATTACCTTAGAAGTGTTCAGAATACTTCATGCATAGACTTGGGCCCCGAGAGCATAAATCAGACTTTTGGATTTTTTATGTCCTTGAAATGGGGGGCCCACATGGGTTGTTTATAGGCCATTGAAGACCTTGGGAAAAAAATAACATAGGGAGCACAAGTCCCTTGCGTGACCCATAAGTGGCATGCAATTACTTTCATGACCATAGTGAAACATGCGCGACCCATGTGTAAAGAAATCCTTGTTCATGACTTTGTCAATTTTCGATGTTTCTTCAAAGGATGAATCTCTTTGAGCTTAAGGTATTCCCATTTTTTCCTTCGTTAGACTCTATGAATGAATGGAGCGTCAAAAAAAGTCCCCCATCATAGTTGGATCTGAAAAAGGATGAGAATTTGACTCTGAGGTAAAGGAGGAAAACCAAGGAATTTTGGGTGTGCAGGTTTGAGCGTGCAAGTAGAAGCACGAAGGTACGAGCCACGCAGGGTACGGCGCGCTGGTAGACTACTTCGCCGATAAATTTGCGGCACCACATCATTCAAGGCACCCAGTTTTGAATGCTTCTAATCTCTCGGTGGGCATGTATCTCTCATCACACAAGTGACATGGTTTTCCATTGCTTCTTTGTGTCGAACTTCTGCAGAGGTATTTGTACTTGCGCAGTGATACCTGTGCGTCCAAAACCTGCGCGACACGATTAGACTTGCGCGCCAACATGGGACTTGCACGCCTTAATGCATTAGCCATTTTTCTAATTTATTTAAAAATTTTATGAAAAATCAGCTTACATAAAAGTTAATTATTCGATCCTTGTGCAGATTCAATGGCTCCTAGAAGAATTGGAATTGCTAATGAACTGTCTACCAAGTGTTTTGATTATATAATCAACATTGTTGGACATGACTATTATAATATCGGTGATAGCACTCTCCAAGATTTTTCCATGTACTTGAATATGTATCATCTTAATTTCCCACAGAGCATCTACTTGCCTTTTTATAGCCATGGTCATCTTTAAGGAGTCAACATTCTAGATGAAATGATTTATATGCTCAAGATGCAACTGCACTACTAGCCCTATATTTCAGTTATGCAGTGAATTAAGAGAAGCAACAATGCTGTGAAATTTCAAATTTTTACTCCATGCCATTTCCTTACAGATATGAAAATGGAAAACCCATGGGCTGATATGTTTTCCACTTCAAGTTGGTGGAGAGAAGACTATCATGACATTAGAACAATATCTGAAAAGATTACTCTCTCCAAATTCATCTTTACTTCCAATTATTCATTATCAAATCCATGTATTCATCTTCCAAGTCTCTTGGACAGAAACATAGTCACTTTTTGATCATCATAAAATATTTTCAAACCTCACTCAAGAATGTTCTTTTACAATTGTTCTAAGAAGAGATGGTTTCACAATGTCTCCAATTGTATCCAGTTGAATGAATGAATTCCAGGTGGCTGCTAAGGAATCTCAGGATTCTGTAAATCAAATGAAGAGTTATGTTGAAAGCCTCTTGTATTTCTTGGAAAACAGAAGAGAATCAAATCTTTTGATGTCCTTATAACTCTTGTGCATCAATGGAAAACACTTTCATCTTCTATCATTTGTTCCTGCATTCTCTTACTATCTGCTTTAAAATTTTACATAATACAATGGACCAAGTAAGAATAGTTTTATTGTTGCTAGGATTAAACAAATAACCCACAAACTTTGAATCTTTTTATTTCTCAGTATTGCCTAAATTATACAAAAAAATGTACATTTAGTGAGCTGGGACATGCTTTTGTTCATATTTCCCTTGTCTTTTATAGGGTGTTTAAAGTCATGCGTGTTGGACATAAAAAGGATAATGTTTATGTTTGAAATAGATTTTACCGAATGGATTAAAATTCACTCAATTCATTGATAATTTATCTGAAAACATATTACCACATTCGTGTATGGGGGAAAACATGTAAACTATGACTTAAGAAATTTTTTATCTGAGGAATGATATGAAAAAAGGGATAAAAGGAATTAGAAGAAGTATTTCTTAAGAGTGAAATTACCACTATTTGACAAACCCATTAGGGGGTTGAATTATTCAGGGCCACTTAAGGACATTGGCTGCATAGTCAAATAATAGCATCTTTTGGCTGACAGGTCCATTATGTAGACCCCTTATGCAAGGCCGCCTAAGGGCACGTACTGCATAGTAAGGTAAAAGAACTCTCAGAAATTTTAATTTTCTATTGATAAAAAGCCAATAAAAGTGTATAGAGACTCAAATTTTCCAAAGTATAGAGTCTGTGGTATGGAAAGAGTTACATGAATGTGGAGAGGATATTTCCAATCAAAAATTGTCAAAGAATTGGATGAATGTCACTCCTGTGAAGGTCTGACCCAAATATTGGGAAGTGAAATATAAACCATTGACATAAATACGTTTAGATCATGAAAAAGAGTATGGGAAAAATATGTTAACGATGGATATTTTTGTGGATCCATACATATTTTCGTTGAGACAAATAAGAACAAAAGAGGTTTTTCTCCCATGAATGAAGTTACTACTATTTGAAAAACCCATTAGGGGGTTGAATTATACAGGTCCATTTAAGGGAATTGGTTGAATAGTCAATTAATAGTATCTTTTGGATGATAGTTCCGTTATGTAGACTACTTATGGAAGGCCGCCTAAGGGCACATACTGCATATTCAGACAAAAGAATTCTTAGGTATCAAACATTTTGTGACCAGAAGTCAATAAAAGGGTTATGGAGATGTAGAAGTATTTAAGGATAGGAGTATGACACATGAAAATGAGTATTGTCCATTGCATGAGGGTGATACATAGACCAATTCTAACCATAATCATGTTGTGGCTGGGTCCTGAATTGAGGTATTGGACTTCACTACGTATCCCCTAAAGATGGGAATCAAGCCATATGTAGTTCTTGAAATATAGTTTAACATCATGTGGGATGAGAGTATAGGAGATCATAGTTTATGGTCATAGATTTCGTACAATAATGATGAATACATAGTGTGTTTTTTATAAACCTGATGTGAATGAAGACCAGGGTTTTCATATAGCATTCATGTTTTCACGGGGGGACTTTTTAGCCAAGGGACTGAAAGTGGAATTTGGGGTTAGGCCCAAAGACTTGGGGCTGGATTCAAGGGATGCTTGAACATTCCTAAATATCCCATAAGGATGGGAATCAACCCATACGTAGTTCCAGAAATACCCTTTGTACATATTTGGTTCGTACAAGTGAAGGGTGAAAGGGGATTTTAGTGCTATGATAGTTTGACCCAATATTAAAGGTTCGCGCAGTACCATGTATGCACATAGTCTTTGAAATATTACATGATTGGAGATCAATGTAAATAATGATTCCCTCTCAGGTGAGGGTGTCAAATAATGTTGTAGTTTATTTTCATACAGGAAAAAAGTGTGAATAGTTTAGGGTCGTATGCATGGACCAACACTACATTGTTTAGCGTCATGTAGCTAGGAAAATGGTGTTGCATAGTTTACTGTCATGCAATAGTGAAAAAAGGGACGTACAAAGTTTAACATCATGTGGGATGAAGGTGAACTAATGTGAAGAGATTGGTTTTGGGTTGCTTCACGGATCAACATCATGTGAGACAGAGGTGAACTGACGTGAAGAGATTGGTTTTGGGCTTGAACCTTGGGAGGTTACCTACGTACCTATCCTAGAAGGCAAGGATCAAAGTCTGCATTGTTCGATTAAGAATGAATTGGTTATCAAGTTTTACTTGAGGACAACCCGAAGATGATGTTGGGACTTACGTGTGGTTAGCGGCCCAGAGAGGGTGTTATGGTTGAAGCTTACTCTAATCTCACGTGAGACATACTCGGTGTGAGAAATAAGAGGTAACAAACACCCTAAAAATGCATATTTTAATGTCATGTAGGACATATAAGTGACTATTTCACAGTTTAAATGACATGTGTCAAATACATGGGGTGCTTGGTAGTTTAACATCCTGCAGCTCTGATGAATAGTTTAACATCATGTTGGATGACAAAAGGGGGGACAATGTTTAATGTCATGTTGGAAAAAATTAGGTGAAAATGTAGTTTAAAGTCTTGTTGTGAAAACTATTGGTGCTTCACAGTTTAGTGTTACGTATCAGGGAATAAATATAGTTTAATGTCATTTAAGACGTATTGAGGGATCTTTTTCAGGTTTATGTCATGTAGGATGAATATGTGAACAATTTAATGTCATGTAGGACAATACAATTTTCTGTCATGTAGGAAATTGGGTTGTACAGTTTAACATTGTGTAGCCAAGATGATGGTTCTACATTTTAACATCTTTCTAGATGTAAGTATGTGTGTTACACAAAATAATTTTTCAAGAATCTAGAATTGGTTGGAGTTGTAATGAGTTCTCCATCCATTGAGATTATAGAATAATCTCATTGGAGTAGAACTTATGATTTGAGTAAGGTCCTTCCCACTTTGGCTCAAGCTTGGGAGGTATCTTTCCTAGAATCATTGGAGTTCTGATAACCAATACCAATTCTCCTTGAATGAATGAATGAAGATGAACTTTTTTTGGAAATATCATGTTATTCGATTATGATAGACTTCCAAGTGGTGCAGGGTGCACAATATTTTCCCATCTAATCATTATAATTCATCCAATCACTTTGGAGATTGTTCATATG
The DNA here is from genome assembly GCA_963277665.1 of Viscum album. Classification (NCBI taxonomy): domain Eukaryota; kingdom Viridiplantae; phylum Streptophyta; class Magnoliopsida; order Santalales; family Viscaceae; genus Viscum; species Viscum album. The sequence goes on from OY728126.1 coordinate 1,008,739,275, forward strand.
TAGACGACTGATCAAAAAATGGCAACTCTGAGAAAAAGTAATCGAACCTCAATGGGCAAGACTGCTTCTTTTCTATATACCAATGAATATGGAGTTGATCGCATAGCAGTGCGAGTGGTGGTCTGATAAGCCCATAAAGCATGAAAAAGTTTATCAGGCCAGGATTTCATATCTTTATCCACCATCTTTTTCAGTATATTTGAAAGAGTCTTATTAAAGGCTTATATTTGGCCATTGGCCACTGCATGATACCGAGATGAATGGTTGGATTTGATATTGTATTCTTGATACAACTTCCTTACATCGAATGAACAGAATTTGGTTCCATTGTCTGTCAATATGGTCTGAGGGACACCAAATCTGGTAATGATGTTAGACATGATGAAGCTAACAATGATTTTAGAACTAACTTCTTTGAGAGTAATTGAAATTTCCCATTTGGAAAATAAGTCAGTAGTAGTAAGAATATACTTAAAATGCTTGGATGTAGCTGAAGGACAAGGTCCTACTACATCCATTCCCCATGTGGAAAATAGCCATGAGTATTTAGTTGTATGAAGAAACTCTGTTGGTTTATGAATGAAGTTGGAAATACATGGAAATAATGAAACTTCTTAGTGGAATCAACACAATCTTGTATCATTAAAGGCCACAAGTATCTATGCCTTATAATTTGATCAGACAGTCTATGTCCAGACTGGTGGGCACCACAGACAAATACATGTACTTCTTTTATGACAAACATTATCTCTTCACCATCAATGATTATGAAGAGAATTACATCAAAACCCCTTTTGTAGACAATTTTTTCTAGGTGATCTGGGATATCATAAAGAGTAAAATTGACCACATGTCTCCGGACATGTTCTTTTACAGCTATATCGTGTGGGAGAGTTCCATTTTGAATGTATTCCATGATAGGTGTCATCCATCCGGAAGTATAACCATATGGTTTATAAATGTCACTAATTTCATTGATTTTATCTATTCTGATTTGAACATAAGGTGAAAGTGTACGACGATGGGAAATACTGATGATTGTTTCGTCCCAATTTTGATATGCCTGAGCTGCAGCTACATTATCTAATGCATCAACTTGAGCATTTTGTGATCGTGGAGCATAAGAAAATGTCAGTTCTGATGTAAATTCTTCCATTAACTCTCTGATGTAATCATACAAAGGTATTACCTCTTCTTTTCTGATGGCATAATCCCCATTGACTTGTTTGATTACCAGGTCTGAATCACCTTTCACCTTTAAGTGATTCACTTGGGCCTGAAGCGCCAACTCCAATCCTGCGATGAGAGCATGATATTCTGCTTCATTGTTTGCACCACCTCCCAACAATAATAAGGAATAGGGTAGTACTTCCTTTTCTTGCGAAATAAGTTCAATTCCCAACCAATTTTTTTGGAATTTTACATATTCCATTTTCTTCCCTATTGGACTTCTGGAAGCTCCATAAAAGTACATTTCTCATGTTTGAAGACTATCATGAATAGAGAAGACTTCTTAATCATGAAATTCAACATCTGAAGATGTATCTTCTACTATAGGGTGTTCAGCAAAGAAATCATCCAGAGCATGGCCCTTTATTGCATTTTGATACACATACTGGATATCAAATTGCTGCAAAACAACTGCCCCCCTTTCCAAATGTCCTATAAGCATTGGATTACTAAGGATAAATTTGAGTGGGTTATTGTGAGATTCCAACTGGACCTCATGAAGTTGTAGGTAGTGTCTTAATTTCTTAACTACAAAGATTAACTATAGGAAGCACTTTTCAATAGTTGAATATCGAGTTTCTACTTTAAGCGTTGTCTGAATGAGATGGTAAAGGCTGTTTTCATTCCCAAAATCATTCTTTTGGGCAAGGAAGGCTCCCAATTATCACTTTAAATATTTCAAATAGAAGATAAGTGGTCTTCCTTCAATTGGTGGCATTAATACCGGTGGACTCAAGAGACATTTCTTGACAATATTGAATGCTTCTTTAACTCTTCAGTCCATTGGTAAGTGACTCCCTTCTTCATTAATTTGGTGAAGGGTAAACATTCGACTGCCAGATTGGTGATGAAACACCGAATATAGGCCAATTGTCCGTGAAGTCCTCTCAATTCCTTCAAATTTTGAGGATGTGACATACCAAGGATTGATTTTTTCTTCTTAGGATCAACTTCGATACCACGATGGCATACAACGAAGCCGATAAATTTTCCCAAGGATACCCCAAAATCACATTTCATGGGGTTCATCTTCATATTATGTTGTCTAAGTTAGTGGAATATGATTTCCAAATCAGTCAAGTGATTAGAGAATTGTTTGGATTTAACCACCAAATCATGCACATAACATTCAAAAAATTTCCCTAAAAATAGTTTGAAGATACAGTTCATGGCACATTGATATGTTATGCATACATTATTAAGTTCAAAGATAATTACCTGATAGAAAAACACTCCCTGAGGGGCTCTGAAAGTTTTATATTCTTCATCTTCTAGAGCCATTCAAAATTATACCCTGAATATCCATCCATGATGGAAAGTGCTTCATAGCTAGCTATTTCATCAGTTAAGAGTTCTGTGATAGAAATTTGAAAATCATCCTTGGGACAATGTCGATTAAGATCTATGAAATCAATGAAAACTATAATTTGTCCATTATTCTTTTTCACAGGGACAATATTAGCCAACCATTTTGGATATTGAACTTCTCTGATGAAGTTATCATTGATAAGATTATCCACTCCAGCTTCAATTTTGGATGCATATGTTGGGTGTGTTCTTCTTTCAGCTTTCTTGAAGCATCTATGTTCTTCTAGAAAACCCAAATGATGAGTTGAAACAATAGGACCAAGCCCTGAAATATTTGTATAATTCCATGAAAATATATCTCAATTTTTCTTTAAAAATAAAATATACATTTCTTGATCTTCAAGAGTCATGGACACACTAATTAAAGTGGGGCGTGGATCTTCTTTTGTACCTAGATTTATTTCTCTGAGTTTATCCACAGTGGTAGAGATACCCTCTTCAAATACTGGAGGAGCATCCCAGAGATCTTCCTCTTCTTCATCAAGATGTGTTGTTTCTTCTGTTTCTACATGAATAGTAGACGATGAAGCATAATTTCCATGATTAGGGGAGATTTATAAATTTGAACATCATGAAGAGGATGCTACCATTTCTTACCCTATTGATGATGAAGGGTATTTCTGATGTGATAGAGAGGAGATGATGGATTTAGAATCGACCTAATTGTTCACCTCTAAAATTTCTATAACTTCTTCTGGCCTGGATGGCGAAGTATAGAATTTATGGATTTCAGCAGATGAAATGAAGAACTCTCTATTTGTGCTCTCATCATCTCTTGGTGAATCAACAATTCCTCCCATGCTGTCTGGCTTGGTTTCCATAATTGACATTATGAAAGTTTCCATATGAGTATTTGGATTTGGGTAAATCATTTCAATTTGACTGATAGCCATCACATAATCTGTACTCACATGTATGAATGGGTTTACTGGAATCTTTTCCAAACCATATGGAGCATTAACTTTTGTAACCCCCTTTGTCGTGGATTTATCCTTCCCTTCCATGTGATTGAATTCTACCTCAATTTATTGAGATTCAAATGTTTTGAATGGGGCATTATCACCATACTATGTCCCAATTTGACCATTGAAACAATATTTGAGACACTGATGGCATGACGAAGGAACAACCACATGTTGATGTAGCCAAGGTTCTCCAAGAAAAATGTTGAAGGCTGTGTCATGAAGAACAACAATGAAATTTGAATTGGAGACAAGGTATCCAAACTAAGTTATGAGTGTAATATCTCCTAGTGGTCTTGTTCATTTTTATCATATCCTTGCAACATCAGAGTAGAAGGACATAAATCAAATTCGGTGAGGCCATATCGATGATGTGTACGAATGGTGATGTGGTTGACTCATGAACCATTATCAATGAAAGCTCTTCGGATGTCTACATCATTAATGTTTCCAGATAAATACAAAGGTCTAATATTTCCATGCACAACATCATCTTCATCTTCATCTATAAAAGATATCAATGCATGGAATTATACAGGACCATTCTCTACATGGTGGACTTCAGCCACATCAATTTCAGTTTCAAATTCCTGAGGACTTGACATAGCCTCAATGAGTGAATCCCAAATATCCTTTGATAGATTCATGATATCTTGAATTGATAACTTGGCTGGAAATTGGGCCAAATGTTTTAAGAAATCATATTTTTGATCCAAAGGTTTGAGTTTCCCAATAGGATCATGTGGTTTCACAGGTGCACTAGAAGTTGATGCTTTGGAGGTAGATGCATCTTGTATCGGGGTTGGAGTTGGAAATACTCCTAGCATTGAAAGATTAGACCGACTATGTGTATTTATTTTCTGAGTGGAAGAAGGTGTATCTTGTAACTGATCTTCCAAAAAAACTATTCTAGGACTGAGTCTACCATGTGTGGAAGAAATTTCTTGTTCTTGTTCAGCCTTCTAAAGGGCTCTGCCATGAGTTCCTACTACATAGACAGTTCTAGTAGGGGTAATATTGAAATAGTGTCTTCTAGAATATCCACATCTTCTTCTGTATCCTAGACCTATAGAACTCCCTCTAGTTCCTCTATTTGATATCAGGAACTCAGGCTCATCAATATTGAAACTGTGATTAGCATATGGATCTGTTAAGTGAATCATATTAACAGAACCAAAGATAAACTCTTCATCTGATGAAGATTCTGCCAGATTATCCAATTTAGGTTGTTCTATTTGGTGGGATGGTTCCTTTGGATTTGAAGTGGATGGCATAAAATCTACTGGATTCAAAGAAGACTTGGGCTTTGACATGAGATCATCATCTTCTGACTATAATTCTTTCTTCGAATTGTTCCGCTTCTTTGGGGATTTTCCCTCTGAGGAAGAGGGTATTTCTATGTCATTCCTAGAATAAGACACAATTGGTTTCTTTAATTTTGTTCATATAATGGAATGAGTTCAGTTGATTGTTTTCCTGACCATCTAATCATCATATTTATGTGCATTTTTTCTTTTGACTTCTTTCCACTCACCTTCTTCCTCTAGATTTTTAGTAGAACACTTGCTACCTGGGATGAAGAACCTTTCAGTTTTACTTGTCCTGAGTCCACCATCTTCTGTAGGAGGTATTTGAAGACAAAAAACTCATGAATGGGATGCCCCAACATTTGATGAAATGGGAAATAGTTGAGAAGGTCTTCATCTCCTTCCTTGTTAGGCCTCTTAAGCCTTGGTAACTAAACCAAATTATTTTCCAGAGCCGAAATGAAGTCACCGGGAACATGTTCATTTTGGAAAGAATAAACATTGTTCTTAAACTCCTCAAATTCTTTTCATATTTCAACTCTTGGATCATCTTAAAGAAATGACCTATGTTGTTGGCACTAAAGAGGCAGAGCCCTTTGATAAGATGATGTTTTTGAAGTGGAACCAGGTACAGGTGCTTGTTTAAGAATAATTGTACCAGTCTCTGCTTTCCCTATTCTCCTTCTTGGAGATAATGTAATTACACAAGTTTTATCCTTAGTCTTTATAAGACAATCATCGATCTAATGAGTGATTGATGAAAGGTCTCAAAACCCTCTTGTATATTTCACAGGGATCAATGGTGTACATAATTCTTCACGCAAATTTTCCACACAGATTGGCAACAATTCTTCTTGAGGGAGTGCTATGATTAAGGAATATGTTAATCCCTTCCAGTGAGAAATGAAATCCAAAACTCATACATTCTCCCTTTGCATTAAATTTGTAGGATAAAAAACTGTTGTATTTGGAAACGTTGTTCCAAATTGAATAAGGAATCGTTGATGGAGATCTTCCAACCCAGTAATTGACCGGGATTCCAAGCTTGTATACCAGACAAAAGCAGGCCCTTGTAATGACTGTAAAAAACACCTGAGCTTAACAACTTGTTGTTGTTGAGGAGTTCCCATCATAGGATCACAATGAGAAACAAAATGTGTTAAGTTTTGTCCTTGATCTCCCGAACCATTAAAAATTGGGAATGTGGTACTTGCAAAATTTTATGGGGGAGGAATTACATCCACCCATTCAGGGTAAGATCTATTCTCTGGTTGAATTTGTCCACGTTTTACCTTTATAGATTCCAACCGAGCTGTTAATGACTTAATGGTAGTCATTAACTATTGAGAAACATATGGTTGAGCTGGGACCTGATCAGGTGCAATAACTTGAGTTTGGACAGTTATGGTGACTGGTACTGCAAGTGATGGTAGTACTACAGTTTTTTGTTCCACGTGACCCCTAGGATTAGACCTGTGAGGGTGTACTTGTAAAGTAGGATATTCTTGATCCATCTCAGTAGCTGCAACAAATTCCCTTGACTGACTGACTCCAGAATGCTTAAGAGGAAGACTGCCTTGAAATAGTTCTGCATTCAACCTCTTTAGCTCCTTCATTTCTTCTTCCTATTGTGCGAATCTTTGCTCTAGTGAGAGAGATTGTCCTTCTCCATAGGAAGGGTGGAATGTAACCTAACTTTTTCATTTCCCCTTGTTGGATGCCTTTCGGATAGGGGGAAGTTGGTTATTTGAAGGAATACCTAGATTCTGGGTAAACCTTTGATTTAGTGAATGCACAACTTCTTCATTTATTTCTATGTGTACATCCTATTTAGTAGGAACTTCCTCGTCTAATTCCTCTGATTGAGCCTTATGTTCTGGAGGATCAGTAACAACGGCATTGATGACATTTATTGATTCATAATGCATTTCATCCCTTATATAGACATTTCTGCGATATTGTCTTCTTTCATGTCCTTGATGAGACATTACCTTTTGTTGAGTTGATCCCTCAGGAACTTCTTGGTGAACCGTAATTTGGAGGGAGTCTCCTGATAATTTTTCTCTGCGTTCCTCTTGTGGCTTCTTCCCTAGTCGAGAGAAGACTGACATTCACTGAGGAAGAGATTGAGGATTTTAAAAAGCCCGTAGTCCGGTGGACTGGGGCTGTTCTTGCTGTTTCTGCTCAACTCCTCGAATCCTATTTGATGATTCCAAGGGTTGATCTAAAATAGTCCCTAGTCTGGAAAGATGAGGTGTCTCTTGAGCTGCTATATCTGATACTTTCTTAAAATCTATCTTGATCTTGTGGACTTTAGTCCAGAAATTAGCTGGATGCATCAACCTATATCCACTCAAATCACCTGGCTCAAATGACATTTGGATGATTTCTGACACTTCTATAACCAGTTGATGTGCATTCTCTAAACAAGAAGCCTATTCAATATTATCATTTTCCTGATGCAATAGTAATTCGACAACTTTTTCCTTATATGACTAACTTTGAGAAGAACTAGGTGAGGCTGGTTCTTGAGAAAACCATTGATTAAAAACAAAACCAATTAGATGTGCCTGGCCATGGGCAATAACATTGCATTAGACCACTTTTGGTGTGTGTTTTTACTAGAGATTATAGTGAAATACAGTGCTCTATGAACACCCCATCCCCTGATATGAATACCCGATGGGGCATTGGTAATTAAATGGCACTATTTTTTAAGTGCGCTAAGGCATGAACATTGGAGGGATCTCTGCGGCTTTTCAACCATTGGATATTGGGAAACTGAGAGAGATGCCAAATCAATTTTGCGTTTTAACCCTTATATTATATTGACATTATTTTCATATTCATCAAAAGATAATATTTTCTTTTTCAATTGACAAAGAGTTTTCCACATGTTGAGACGAATATCATGAATACAATCTTCCGTCAACATATCTGGAATATCATTCTGAGAGTCAGCCAAAGGCCAAAACATTACTAGTACTTCACCTTTCTCCAGTTGTTTTCTCATATTCATAACTTCCTCCTTATTATTTGATGATGATTCTTCTACATGATTAGACCAAAGCTGGTTCTTCTTTTTTTCTTCATCAGATTCAACAATATTGGTATATAATTCATTTATCATACTAGAAGATGAATGACCTAGGGGTTGTTTAGAGAATGACCTACACCCCGAGATATCTTCTTATTGAGAAATTATTTCACCTCGTAGTGGTAAATCATCAAACATGACTAGCTTCACATTTTCAAGTGCCTCAAGATAAGAGAGCTTTCTCGATACTGCATTTTCCTTTGAAGAATTTTCCAGGTAATGCGAATTACTACTGCAGAGAGGACTTTCGCAGCTAAATTAATCATCATGGGGTGGACCACCATGGTGGGTTACATCAAAAGATGAAACCTTCTACTCCTTAGTGTTCTAGACACACAGAGGGTTATCGTGGCTCTAATCTGAAGATGATACTTCAAGATCGACCGAACTGTCATGAAGCATGACTTCATGTGGAAGTGTATGATGAAGACCTTCAGAATTATTTCTTCTACTATTAGAAAATGAGAGAGTAGAATCTTGAGTTTCAACAGACAATTTTTTGAGTGCATCAAGAAATACGGCATCGAGTAAGGCCCTATTACAGAGTGGCTCTTGATTTATTGATTGTGATGAATGGGTCTTTTTATTAGATGCCTTCTTACTCACTTGAGGAACCAATTATTGACAAAAGAGGTTATTATGGGTAGGTGTATGTGCCATTTCAATAGAAATGGATAGGTTAGGCAGATTATCTCCATTCAAATCAGGTGTATGTTCCTTACTTGATTGTCCATATGACATGGGGGAGTATGCCCCATGACCCTCATGGACTGAAAAATAGGTGTGTATCTACTCCGGAGTGACATATTGATGAGTCACTCCACTAATAGTGGAATATTTATGTTTCTTTCCCTATGATGATGTTGAAGTTGTTATAATATTCTGATAGGAATCTAGATTATGAGAAGGGATTCACATCTTCTCTTTCACCATTTTCAGAATGTTTTTGGTGACTTTATCTACCGAAATGGGAATATGCATCCATTCCATGTTTGGAGTAGGAGTATGTGCCTACTCCTGTCCTCCTTTTCTTGTCAATTGATACTAAGAGTACTTATGCATAGGGGCATAGAGTTGAGTCTACCCCAAATTTGTTATTAGAGCTTTCTGACTGACTTCTCTGGGTGCTACCAAATGAGACCGTTGTCAGACTTGATGAACATTGGCATGTGTATATACCTGGTGGATTTTCTTCATCAAGTATGGTTGATGAATTTCTTTCAATACTGGTAGACGAGAATACTGATAGAATTTTTTTATTGTGAACAAGTGTATGTCCCTACTTATCAGTTGGCACCATATTAGATTGGCAATAATCTTTGGGTGTAGTTAGATGAGCCTGCACACTAGTTGATGAGTTATAAACAAGCGTATATTCCTACCTATAATACTTCGTCAGAATTTCCTGGAGGGATTGGCGTGTTACTACCAGATGAGTCTACTGGGCAGTAACATCAGGACGTACGAGTGTATATGCCCGCTCATTATTATCCATCAAGCTTGCTTGATGGACTTCTCTGGAGGGGGAAGAAGTAAGAACCTACTCCATGTTGACCAGATTTTTCCTTTGACCGTTCATCTTGTGTGCTCGGGTTTGAGGAACCTGAGCTGAAACTCTAAAGGCAATACCCTCATCATGTTGAGGGCACACTACCGCACGAGTCTGGCGGCGATTGTTGATGGGAGCCCTCAGGATGGACTCATGTCTCCTTGAATTAAGGCCTTGGGTGTCTTCTATATTAACCACCCTATAATATGGGAGAGACTAGTTGTTGTGTTCTGGGGTTAACGACCCGAAACGGTTGGAGACAGTAGTTAGCACCGCCTGCTTCTTGATCACTGGTCATTGTTGTTCGGACAACCAGGTTAAATTATTGACACAGAGGGCTTGTCGAGTGGCCTCCAAAGTCAGAATGGTATCGTGTTGACGGTATTCTTCAACCAGTGCATTTGAGACCCAGCATTGAAGACGCTAAGTAGGTGATGTCGTCCTCACAGTAGAAAAGGATTCAATAGGAATAATAGCAGATGCATTCATAGGTGTGAACATTAGAGAATCCATCTTTGTAATGCAGAGAGCTCTTGGAAAAGGGTGCCTATTTTATATAACAGGCATAATCAAGATAAGTTCAGAAACTACATCTTTTGGATGAGCACATATGTTATTGATTGCTTTTTTTCCCTCACATTGAGTTAAATAGGGGCCTAACAAATAAGTAAAAATCATTTAACTTGGTTAAGGATTCACGTCAGGTTCACCATTTTAGTTTCTTCTGTAAATGGGGATGACCGTCACTGTTTACGGTTCAAACACTCCAATCAATTTCTAATGGTTTTATTCGTATCACCGGAAACATCCAATGATTCTATATCCATTTGTACCTACTGTCCGAAAGTATGTTCTCTTTAGTTGTGGACCTATAAGGCTTAAGAATTTTCATTGGTAGAGAGGATGGGAGGTTGGACTCATCACACCTTTTTGGGGGGAATAATTGTCTACTACAGGACTCTCATATAGATTTGAGTTATTTTTGTGAATCCTTATTAATTTACCATGTACGAAAATGAGTTCTTCCTTTAGATCTTGCAATCAGTGAATGATATGCATCGGATTTAGAGAATCTTTTATATGTATTTGAGGTTCTTCATCGATAGAGAATTATTCGTATTTATTATATATTCTTAGTCAATGGCATCCTTCAACCCATTATATAGAAATCTCTTGGTCATAATTATGACTATAATAGTTTTAAAGCCACTCAGTGGGGTACACGAAGTTTATTTTCATTCATAAGGATATGGATTATTTCCGAATTGGGATCATACCCGCAGATGGGATACCTACATATCCTTTATTAAAGGCGAATCAAAACCCCCATATTTCATGAATTAATATATACTTTAATGTCATATGGGACTGATGAGAATTAATGGGTGATGGGCTTGAACCTTAGAAAGGCTTCCTACATACTATACTTTTAAGGTATAGATCAAATTCCACGTAGTTCGATTAAGAACAATGGGGATTATATATGATTAATGACCCAAAGAGATGTGTCATGGTTACTTTTACACTCTAAGCTCACGTGAGTCATGCTCGATGTGAGAAACAAGAGGTATCAGTAAACTTAACAATTTGTGCCATGAAAGATGCAGTCATAAGGAATGATATGTGATTTATGTATGTGTGACTGCCCAGGTAGGTTAAGACTAGGATTTACTCTTGGAAAGAGGCCTAGGAACAAGGTCCATAAAGATACTTGTGCTTTATGGAGATTTGGATACTCTAACTTGGGGATTACTCCTAAGGAGGATGCCTAGATTAAAGGGGGACTTTAAATTATTATGGGGACTTACTCTTGAAAAGGAATCCCACGTCAAAAAGGGAATTATGGTTGGGACTTACTCCTGAGAAGGAGTCCCACATAAAAAATGGAATTAGGGTTGGGACTTACTCTTGAGAAGTAGGCCCATTGTTTAAGTAGATTTGTAACTTGGGAGTTACATCTAAAAAGGAGGCCCATGTCAAAAAAGGAATTATGGTTGGGACATACTCCTCAGAAGGAGGCCCAAGTCAAAAAGGGAATTATGGTTGGGACTTACTCCTGCTAAGGAGGCCCAATGTTTAATGAGATTTGTACATTGGGACTTACTCCTGAAAAGGAGGCCCAATTTTGGGGGACTTATGATTAGGTTTTCTTCCTGAGAAGGAAACCCAAATAAAAATAAATTAATAATGGGGCTTATTTTTGAGAAGGAGGCCCAGATTAGGGAACTTGGGGATTACTCTTAAGGAGGATACCCAAATTAAATATCTTATCATCTAAAAGGATGAGGTTGAATGAAGGAAATCTCTAACTTTAGTGACATAAAGTTACGTAAATCATAAGGTTTTGAGAGATGTTCAACAGAATTCCTTTTAGATAAGGAAGCCAACAAAGGAACCATGCCATGAATGGCTTTGAAGAGGGTTTTTAAGGATAAATCCTGAAGAGGAGAGATGGATTTGAAGAAAAGGGTTTAATAGGCATGAAGGGCACCCAAAAAGAGGCAGGCACGCAATTCCTAGTCACGCAAGTATACTTGCGTGACATGGGTGTACTTGGGAGACAATTAACCAATAGGGTAATACTTGGGAGAGACTTGGCTCAAGCCCATAGTATTGTCCCTAAAGGCTTCCAAAAGGGTATCACACAAGTTCTATTGAAGGGATAAGGTGGCGCACAAGTGTGGTCACATCCCTTAAGGGTTATACACTTAGGCACACAAGTGTTGATGAATTTCAACACTTAGGCCTTGTTACCCTTATTTAGATCTTCCATTCTAGGTGAGAAATTACATTATAAGTATTCAGAAGACTTCAAGCAACGACTAGGGAACCGAGAGCTTAAATCTTACTTTTGGATATTTTCCGTCCTTGAAATGGGGGGAGCACATGGGGTATTTATAGGCCATTGAATACCATGGGTGAAAATAACATAGGGCGTGAAAGTCACTTTCACGACCCATATGTGGTGCACAAGTGTACTTGTGCGACCATAGTGAAATATGCGCGACCCTTGTGTAATGAAATATGTGTTCATTCCTTTGACAATTTTCGATGTATCTTTAAAGGATGAATCTCATTGAGCATAAGGTAATCACCTTTTTCATTCGTTAGACTATGTGATGGAAAGGAGCGTCAACACCCTAAATTATTAAAAACCCAAAAACAGTAAAACCCCTAAAACCTCTAATAAATTCATAAAGACCCTAAATACCCTAGAACCCCTATAACCCATAATAAATAAGAAAAACTTAAAAAACAATAAATCATTTTAACCCCTAAAAATCCTAAAAATCCCCAAAACAACTAGAAACTATTAAACTCCTAAAAATAAAAAAAAATCATAAAATTCCTAAATACCGAAAAAACCTAAATACAATAAAAAACCCAAAAAACCAAAAATCCCCAGAGAAACCCAAAAAACCCTTAGAAATAATAATATCCAAAAATATTTAAAAACTCTAAAACCCTTAGAAATAATTAAAACCCATAAATCCCAAAAAACCTTAGAACTACTAAAGAATCTTATAACAATTGACACCATATAAATCCTTAAAACATGATAAATCATTAAACAACACTAAAAACATAAAATCCCTAAAAATAATAAAAACTCATAAAACCAAAAACCTATAATTTACCCTAAAAATGTGAAATATCTAATTTTTTTTTCAAAAACTATAAAAATACAAAACCCTAAAAACCATATGAAAACGATAAAAAACCCAAAAGAACCTAGGAAAACCCATAAAAACCATAAAATAAATTAAACCTAAAAATCAAAAAAACCCTAATAACAAATAATTTCCCAAAAGAACTAAAATAAATAAAACCTAACAAAATGTTAAAAACCATATAAACCTTTAAACCACTAAAAACTCCAAAAATTTTCTAAAAATACTAAAATATCAAAAATCCTAAAACACTAAAAACACTAAAACCCTAAAAATATCGAATATCCCATTTAAATAACACAAAACACTAAAAAATAAAATGTCTCTAAACCCCCTTAAACAAACAAAAACCACAAAAACCCAAAAACCCCCCAAAACCCACCCCACCCATCCCCCAAAAAACCTATAAATACCTGAACCCCTAAAAGCCATTAAAAACCCATCAAATTACCCATAGAAACATAATTAAATCTAAAACCCTAAAACCCCTAAAAACTATTAGAAATCTAAAAAGTCATTTAAGTCCTAAAAAATCCCTAAAAACACCGAAAATTACTAGAAACCCTAAAAACCCAAACAACCCAAGGAAACACTAAAAACCCTCCGAATACCCTTAGTACCATAAAACACCAAAATCCCCAAAATCCCAAAAAAAAACCCTCAACACCCTAAAAATACTATAATCCCTAAAAACTCTAAAAACCAAAAAATCCCAAAAACCTTGAAAATCCAAAAAGAACCCAAAAAACACCTTAAAACCAAAAATACACAAAAATTAATAAAACACCCTAAAAAGCCAAAAAATTACTAAATGAAATTAAAATACCAAAAAATACCCTAATGAAGAACTTAAAGTACCTAAAACCTCTAAAAACCCTTAAGCACCCTAAAACTTCTAAAACAATCCAAAAATCCCCAAAGTCGTAAAAACCCTAGAAGCCCTAAAAACCCTTACAATCCTTACAAAATCATTAAATACTAAAACCCACTAAACCCCTAACAACCCAAAAAACCCTAAAACATAAAAACAATAAAACCATAAAACTCCTAAAAACCATAAACCACCAAAATGCCTAAAGAAAAAACCCCAAAACCGCTAAGAAGGAGTTAAATTCTTTCTCACACGAAAATGGACTCTGGGATGTCCCCAACCCCCCCCCCCCCCCCCCCCTCAGATTTGGACCTTTCCTAGGGTTCTTAATCTGTTCATGGGACGGCCTCAACTCCCCCTCTCTCTGTCGGACTTCCCTGAGGCCTCCCACCTCTTTAAATGGACACTAATCGTGAGATTTTGCAATGGTCTACCTTCGGTTGATGAATTTGATAGATTCATTTTCAGATCTTGGGGCCTCCAAGATCGTTCGATGGTAGGGCTTATGGAAAACCACCATATTATGATCCATTTTTCTTTTGAAGAAGATCTGATTCAAGCTTGGTCCTTGACACCTCATTCTTACAATGGATTAGGATTCATTGTTTTTCGATGGAACCTCGATCTCCACCTAAAGCATGACTCCCCTTATACGGTTCTATGGCATTGTTTCCCTGATATTACTTTACCTATTCAAAATAAATCTATTTTGTGTATGCTGGGGAACCTTGTTGGTCGATTCCTATGTGCGAATAAGCGTTCATAGGCGGTCTTTCACCCAGTTTCTCTAAGGGCCTATATTGAGGTCGATGTCTCAAAGAAGCCACTTGATTTTGTGTGGATCTCTGTCGGCGAGGAGATTCGGTATAAGCAGTCAGTGGTGTACGAATATTGGGTAGATTTTTGTGACTCTTGCATGTTCTTGGGGCATGTTAAGGAGGATTACAGGCATAAGGGTCAGAGAGTGAATATGGTTAAGTCCGGCCAGCAGGTTCTGCACTCCCAGCCTATGCAGCAACCTCCTATGGTTGTTGTGGATAGTAGCACTCTTTTGAAGAGTAGTAAATCTCTATCCCATGTTATAGAAATTTATGGTTTTGAGGCCCCAGGTGGTAGAAACATATTTTTGATGGATGCTGAGTAGGAAGATGTGTCTATCACATGCATCCCTCCTACTATGGATTCACTGAGGGTGATAAGCTCAGTGGAACTGTCCGGTGATGGTCACCAAGATGTCCAATCCTCAATAATTATGGGAGGTAGAGTGGAGGGCCCCCATGCAGTGACCACGGGGAGCATACATGCCTTAATGAAATGGTTTAATGCCATGGTTTCTAATGTGTTGGAGCATGAGCAGTAGTGTGGTGGTGAAAAAGGCCCCATTGTGGCAAGTGAGAAATGCTTGCTGGCTTCTATGCAGGCTGAAAGGGACGGTCATGGGGTTGAGAATGGTAGGATGAATGGAAATGTCTCACAACTCCCTATCAATTTCATGCATGAATCGGATGGAATTGTACAGCTAGAGATGGTCAAGGGAGGGGACATCCTTCTGAAGAATACCCGACATCAGCCACCTGAACCAAAGGTTCGCGTGGTGTTCACTAGGGTGAGGAATGATCTGGGTACTGAGAATGGTGTGCATGTTTCCCAGGCTATAGGTAGTGGGGGTGTCATCACCAGGTCTTTGATGAATTCTCCTGACTCCCATGAATCAGTTCTGATCGTAGTGGATGCATCAGAGGCGCTCATCCCCTTTGGGTCACAAGATGATAAATTTATTGAAGATGGGATGATTAGGGAAAATGAAGAGAGGAACAAAAAATGTTTGGTTCTGAAAGACATGGATTTGAAGGACCCTAATGTGATGAATGTACCTGTGAAGATTTCTCTATTATAGGAGGGAATGAAACCCCTATGTTTGATGGTTTGGGAGAGTGGCTCTAATGATGATTGTAGGATGAAATCCAACATGGCCCAAATTTTTATGGAAAAGGCCCTACTTAGAGATTTTCCCTCTTTTGGGAAAGAAAAATTTGCAAGGGGCCTATCTAGGGAGAGGTTTCCACCTACCCTTTCTTGTTTACTCAATTAGGAGGACAATGTTATCCCTGTCTAGGACAAACATGGTGATGTTGACACTACAGTCCTAAAAGTGAGGAGGCCAAGGAAGGACTACTATTCCTTTCTAAGAATGGTATCTACAAGGGCTTATAGAAAAGGTTAGAATAACTCCTCTGGCAAAGTGGGTAGGCCTGCTAAGAAGCAGCTAATTGTGGAGAAGGTGATGTTAAGGGAGTATTAAACCAACTGCTTGAAGCTATATTACTCTTCTGAATGGGAGTCAGCAGACACTAATGTGGCCTCCGGTTATGGTGATGAGAGAGACCCCCTGGTGTGGAATATGATGATGATGATGGGGAAGGCTGGTAGACCACGTGCTGGTGTTTTTACTTGTTCTTTTCAGATTTCTTCTCTCCTTTGGACTTGTTCTTTCTTCTCTCTGTTTACTAACCCCACACTCCTTCCAGGATTTCCAAATGTGTATTTTGGCCCTAAAGTTCCACATCAAGTCAACGGAGTGACGTCGGTTCCGATTTCGAATCACGAGATCTTCTTGGATTCTGCTCTACTAGATTATACATTGGTGGTTTGATTTGGGATGTCCTGACCTTCAGTAAACATATTTGACAGGTTTGTTTCATCTGCGTGGAAGCTCTATGAAAAGGCAGTCGTCGATCTTCTCGATCCTCGACATTTTCAGATCTATTTTACGAAGGAGGAAGACTTGATCACAGCTTGGGCATTCTCTCCAAGGAAAGTTGATGGGTTTTTCTATTCCTTGTTTCTTTGGTCCATTGATTTCCATCTGCAGTGTGATCCTTCAGTCATGGAAATTCGGGTCACCCTTCCTAGGCTAGCCCTTCATTTCTAGAATCCTTCTTTTCTCCGCATCATCAGAAATCTGATTGGTAGGTTCCTTTTCTCGGACTCCCGCACTCGTGCGGTTTGTCACCCCATTTCCCCAAGTATTTTTGTGGAGGTTGATATCTCCAAGGACCTGGTTGATTTGGTTTGCATCGAGGATGAAGGGGAGCTTCTGTGGCATCAACAGGTTTGTTTCGAATCCTGGTTTATGTTCTGTTCAACCTGTCGGCGAATAGGTCACTCGAATTTTAAGTGTCTTGGTGGTGCTGGACCTACTAGACCTGTCTTGCAGCAACCATTTTCTCATGGATTTGATCTAGGAGCTACTAGAGGTGATGGTTTGGTTCATGCTACTCCTATTGTCCACTCCTTTGAAGAACCATTGCTGGAGAAGGACCCAGACAAGGATCCAAACCCTTCCACTAAGGCTTTTTTTTGATAGGCTGAGGATGGATTTAATTGGTAAGGAAGCTGTTGGTGAAGAGGGGTTGGATGGCACCCTGGGTGGCAGTTGCAACAAAGAGGTGCTGAAATCATTTATTAGGAGAGATAAGGAGGTGGTGGAGGTGGAGAGTCTGGATACTGATCTTGAAGCCGTTGGGAAGGGCGGTAGAATCTTAATTCCTGCTGTAGGGGTGTCCTATGGAACCCTAAATGAAAATGGGAACCTAGGAGAAAATGGGAGAATTGCTGATGACTTCCATAAGCTTTCTGGAAGAAAAATAATTGTCACCTATGGGACATCCTTTAACATCCGGTTTGAGGGCCTGGGGTATTTTGAAATCCATGGAGATGATGCTTTAAATGATGGGCAGCATGATACTCCACATGGTGCTGCACCTCTGGGTATTGGTGGCGACCCGAGACTTTGTCTTTAGCAGCTGCAAGACACACCGGAGGCCTTTGACAGTCTAGAGGAGGATGGCCATGTTGACTACAGGAGGCAGAACGCTGGTGATTCTGAAGGGGATCACGCCACACTGCCTACTTCTGATGGAGCTATTGTGACGTGCCCCCTCCTGCTTGAAACCATCTCCCCTAATGATAGGCAGTTGGTCCTGGCTACGGGAGCTGTATCAGATGTGTGTGTGCTCGAAGGGGTTCTCATGACTAAGACTGACGAGGCCAGTACAGGGTTTGATGATTCCATTGTACCTGGTGCCAGTGCTGCTGTGGATGAATCTGATGGGATTGATGGCGTGCACGATACTCGTCCTGCTTGTGTTGAGGAGCTGACATGTGTTGTTGTGGCGTGCTCTGACCTGCATGGAGAAAGTTATGCTGACAATGGGCATGCAGTCCCGGTCGCAGTGGATTTTTCAAATGTGCTTGTTCCCAAAGGGATACTCAATGCCCAGATTTATGAGGATGGACAAACAAGGGCAGTTTTCCTGACTAAGACACTAAAGGACATGACCTTGGAGGTCACCAATGTGATTCCAATAGCATTGCATAAATCCATCTTACAAAACGAAATGGATTTACATGGTTCAAGGGCTTGGGGGAGGGCTCTGATGAATAATCAAGAATGAACTTCAACATGGCACAGATAATGAAGGAGAAGGCTGTGTTTGGGAATGAATTCCCTCTGGGAAAACAGAACCTTACAGGTGGTTCATTTGGGGAGGGGTCCATTGAGGGGTCAATCCCCACTGTTTTCTATATGAATAAAGAGGACACTATTATCCCCGTTCACGATAAATTCTCTGCTAGTGTCACATCTAACCCACAAAAGAGGTAGCCGAGGAAGTACTATTCCTCCCTGCCTAAGACAATGGATACTAGGGCATCCAGTAAAGCAGTGAAGAACTCCTCTGGCATGGTGGGGCGGTCTGCTATAAAGTAGCTGAATGTGGAGCAGGTGCAGCTTAATGTGAAGCAGCAATGCCTCAGTTATTACTACACCACCTTCCTCAAACAATATAAATCATCTGAATGGGAGTCAGTGGAATCAGATTCTTCTACTGGATATGGTGCTGATGGGGACCCGAATGGGGATGGAGACTTCTAACCTCTAATTTGATGTTCCTGCCTCTCTTTCTTCTACTCTCTATGTGGTTTTTGTTTTTGTTTTTCCTTTTTTGGCGTGGGTTGTAAGGGATTTTTGGGTGTGGGTCGTTTGACCCCTCCCCTCCCTTGTCTGTTGTGTCTCTCTTTTCTTACAAAAAACTTGGGGGGGTTGGGAATAGCCCGACCCTCGCATCTTCTTTTCCCTACAATTCATAAAAACACTATATACCAATTTCAATAACCTAAAAGATCCAAAAAACCATAAACAACATTTAAAACCCTAAAACACCTAAATGAATCTAAATCATTTCAAAGACCATAAGTACCATAGTAACCCTAAAAGAATCTAAAAGTCTCAAAAATCCCTAAAGGGTCCTAAACCCCTATGAAGACTCTAAAAGATCCCAAAATACATAAAAATCCACAATGACACTAAGAAACCCTTAAAACCCTAAAATATATAGAAGTCCATAAATCCCATTAAAACATCAAAAGGCCCAAAAAATCATAAAAAATTACGAAAACACTAAGACCATAAAAATCCTAAAAATCCTACATAGAGTAAGAAAACCCTAAAAGTCCTAAAGACCCTAAAAAACCCAAAAACACCCTAAAACAGTAAAAAAATAAAACCAAGAAAATATCATAAAAAACTAAAAACAATAAATGACTAATAAACCCTTAAAACCTAAACAAACTAGAAACAAAAAACCCAAAAAACCACAAAAAACCCTAAAAATCGCTAAAATATGAAAAACATAAAATCACTAAAAACCATTAAAAAACATAAAACACCAAATTACCCCTAAAACCCCACAAACACTATGAATCTATAAAAATAATTAAAAACACAAAAAACCCAAAAAAACCAAAAAAACGAGATAAACACAAAAAACCAATAAAAACACTTAAAACCTTCAAACACCTTAAAACCCCCAAACACTAAAAACCCATAAAACCCTAAAAACCCTAAATCCCAAAAAACCATCAAAATACCAAATTTTCCAAGAACCCCTAAAACCCTATAAAACCCCTAAAAAAGTTATAATACATAAAAAATATTAATATTATACCTTTCACCCTTCACCCTAAAGCCAAAACTATACACCATAAACCCTATATCATATATTATAAACCCTACACCCAAAAACCCCATAACCAACACCCTAAAACCAAGACCCTACACCGTAAAACAAATACTCAACCCCCAACACACTAAACACTATACCCTACAACCTAATCCTTAAACCCTACACCTAAACCATGTACCATACACCATAAACCCTAAACATTTCACCACAAACCTGACACCCTAAAATACCCTAAAAACACTAAAACCCTAAAAAGAGCCCATATAACCATAAAAACAGTAAAACAATTAAACCCTTATAAAAACTGTAAAAACCATAAATGACCCTAAAATCACTAAAAACTACTATAATAATTTAAAACCCAAATAATCCGTAAAATCACCAAATAATACCCAAAAATCCAAAAATCTACAAAAAACAAAAAAACCATAAATACTCAAAACCCCTCAAAACATTAAATATCCTAACAAACTAAAAAAATACCTAAACTCCAAAAAAACCCACAAACCCTAAATACCCTCCAAAAACAATAAATAAAAAAAAGTATCCTAAGAAACTAAAAAATTTTAAAAATACCAAACCCCTAAGAACCCTAAATCACACTAAACCACTCAGTAGAATCTAAAAACCCCCAAACCCCCAAACCCTGAAACCCATAGAAAAACTCAAAATATCCTAAAAAATATATAAAACCCAAAAAACACTAAAACCCATAAAAACATAAAAATCGCAAAAAGTACTAAAAACCTTGAAAACCCAAAAAAAACCATCAAACCCTAAGACACCCTTAAAACATCAAAAAACACATTAAAACATTAAAGACCCAAAAAAACCAAAAAACACATAAAAACTCAAAAACAAAAAAACCGTAGAAGACCTAAAAATACTGAACAACATAAAAACTCCAAAAACTATAATAACATTAAAATCTCTAAAAACAAAAAAACCTAAAAACCTTAAAAATCTTTAAAACCCTATAGACCTTAGAAACCCCTAAAACCCCTAAAACCCATAAAATTCAAAAAACTTATAAAACCCTTAACAAATTTATAAGAGCCCTGAAACATTAGAAAATAATCCTAAAAGACACTTGAATACCTCGAAAAATTTAAAATACCCTAAAAGACCCTAAAACACTAAAAATAATTAAACCCCTAAAAACACGAAAAGACCATAAATTCCTATAACAATCCAAAAAACCCTAAGAACCCTAAAAACCCAAATGGTTTAAACCCCTAAAACCCCATAAAACCATAAAAACCAAAAAAACAGTAAAAACCTTATAAACCCTAGAAACACATAAAATGCCCAAAATACGTTAAAACGTCCAAGAAAACTATAAAACCCAAAACTCTTAAAACCCCTTTAAAACCTAAAATTCCATAAAATTTCATAAAACACCTAAACTCCCTAAAACCCAATAAAATTAATTAACCATCCCCCAACCCTTGAAAAGTCCCAAAAGACCCCCCAATGTCCCCAAAAAATCTTAAAACCATAAACACCCTCGAAGTGTAAAATATCTTAAAACCCCAAAAATCCTTAAAAGAACTTAAAACCCTAACATACCCAATAGAACCTAAAACCCTGAAAAAAAATTACAACCACAAAAGGAAAAAAACCATAAACCCCATAAAATAGTAAACCCACTAAAACCTCATAAACACCAAAAAAATACTTTTATAAACCCCTAAAAATAATAAGAACCCATACATCCCCCAAAAACACCAAAAAACACTAAAACCATTAAAATATTTAAATCTTAAATAACCCTTAAAACCACTTAATTCCCTTGAAGACCCTAAAAATCCCTACATAACACTGAAAACTCCAAAAAACCCAAAAAACTCAACAAAACCCAATTATCCCTACCAAAACCATCCAAACATAATACCCATAAAACCCTTAAATTTTTTTAATACCCTTGAACCCCTTAAGGAACACTGAATCCCTTACTAAAACCTAAACCCCACTAAAAATCATAAAATATTCCTATAAATAGCTAAAAACCAAAAACCCAAAAATCCCAAAAAACTCTAACACCCCTAAAATCTATACAAAACCCTAAACCCCTAAAAAACCTTAAATTCTAAAAAACATTAAAAACCCTAGAGAACAATATAAATTCGTAAAATAATAAAAAAACTAAATAATGTTAAAAAATTCTAAACCCATAAAAAACCAAAAGAACCTAAGAAACTATAAAAATACAATACCCATAGAACCCCATAAATGATTCCAAAAAAACTAAATCCCATAAAAATTCCTAGAACCCAAAAATACAAAGAAGACATAAAAGAGCTAAAAATCCCCAAAAATCCTTAAAACTCCTAAAAACACCACAAACACATTGAAACTCCCTAAAATGTAAAAAAACATAAGAAAAAACCAAAACCCAATAAAACACTTAAAACCCATAAAAATAACTGAAAACAATAAAAAACCCTAAAATTGAAAAAAACTGAAAAAACCCCCAAAAAAACTAAAGAATAATAAAAACCCTAAATTCCTTTGAAAACCATAAAAATAATAATATAAATAAAATATCCTAAAACCCAAAAACCCCAAAAAATCTCAAAATACCGCCAAAACAGAAAACACCTAAAAACATATGAAACCAAAAAATGCCCTAGAACACAATAAAATCCTCCAAAATGATAAAAAAACCCTAAAAACCCAGAAATACCTTTAAAACACTAGAAAAAACAAGAAATCACTAAAACCCCTAAAACCATTAAACACTCTAAAAAACTAAAAAATCTCTAAAACCCCAAAAAACCAGTTAAAGTCCATAAAAACACACCAAAAACACCAAATCCCCTAAAAACATTAATCCCTAGAAAATATAAAACCCTAAAACCCCTAAAACACTTGAAAACCATAAAACCCCTAAAACCATTAAAACCTAATGAAACAAAAAAACAAAAAAAACACCCCTAAAATGTACAAAAAACCCCCAAACCACAAGAGACTCCTAAAACCCTAAAAACCTAAAAAACCAAAAGAGCAAAAAATTAAACAATTAAAAACCCCAAAAGGACCCAAAAAACATAATACACATAAAAGACTATAAAAATTGTAAAACCCCTTAAAACCTAAAACCCCCAAAAAAACATTAAAACCATAAACCCCTGAAATACCCTAAAAGACATTAAAATTAATTAAAAAAATTATAAAATGTTAATATCAAATAATAAATAAAAACCAATATAATACCCTTAAATCCCTAAAACATGCAGGAGCCCTAGAACCCATAAAAACATTAAACCCTTTAAAATACCTAGAAATGGCCAAAAAGAATTAACCACATAAAAACCCTAAAACCCCAGGAACCCCTTAAGATCCATATAACATCTTGAGAACCCCTAAAGAATAATAAATTATAAAAAAACTCTAAATACAATATTCTCTGAAAACCCCATACCCACAAACCCCTAGAATTTTCTAAAATTCCAAAGGACCTAAAAACCAGAAAAATTAGAACAAAACTGAAAACATTAAGAAAATGATAAAAAACTCTAGAAAAATCATGAAACCATAAAAAAACCATAAACCCCTAAAAATAATATAAACCCATTAAAACTATAACATACTCTAAAACCCAAACGACCAATAAACTAAAACCCCCCTAAAAACCCTAAACACCCCTAAAAGAAACTAAAACATTAACAAATCCCAAAACCCCTAAAAGAACTAAAAAACATAAACACCACTAAAATACATTAAAACCCTGTAAAAATTCTTAAAATCATGATAAATATTGAAACTATAATTTTATTATGATTAGGACACTCAAGAGCGTGTGAGTTGAGTTCCTATAAAAATGTCTTCCCAGAATACATTTTTAAAAGATCCCCAATTTGATATACCAGACGAACCAATTAACCAAAGTATCAGATTTATAAATGTTTTTATCTTTAGAAAGTACTCTAATAGAGTTATTAATTATTAGTTAAAGATATATGGATTATCACATTAAATTTTTTATTCAATCTACTACAACAAATTCTTATTTAAGCAGTATATAAGATTAACAAACAAAGTGAATGAAATTTTTTCGTGTGTGAAATGATTAAGTAGTGAAAACATAACATTGAAAAGCATAGAATAATTTAAACAAGAGGTTCAGTCCCAAGCTGAGACTTAGCCCTCTCTAATTAGTGATCTCCTACAACTATGAAATTTATAAATAAAGAAGGATCCAAACCCTAGATCGGGTAAAGGAACAATATACACACTGTCCGGGTTCACAAGACCTCTTCCACAGTGTTCATGGGAGTGAAAAACCAATCAGGACACATAGGGAACTCTTCCACTATTATCTGTGGTTAGTGTGACGTGAAATAGATGGGTTTTGAATATATATATGTATCTTCTAGTTTGGAATAGGAGTCAGTGTGTCTTCATAATATATAATGATACACATTTATGTAAATATAAAATAGTACAAAATCATAGCATACATATTGAGATCATAGTTAGAAGGCTTTGTGTATTGGGCGATGCACCTTGAGATTCTTTAAATATTTATTGAAATGCATCTTGAGTCTATTTCATGAAATGGTAAAAAAATAGAGTATCGTGAGATATTTTTTCTTCGTCTGGTGAGATAATGATATGTTTGATGAGTTTTCTCTTAATTTTGTTTGATTCTAAAAATGTTATTCAATTTTGGTCCTCATAAATGAAATCATGTATCCATAGTAGGAAGTTCTTATTCATTGTTTATTTGATGTGCTACTACATATTTTATTCAGCCCTATTTGCCTTTTGGTTCAGGTGAATTCTTTAAAAACCCTAGGGTCGACAACAAGCATGATCTTGATCATGTGATTTTACATCATACCTCATACTATGACATTGATATTATTGTAGTCTATAAAAGGAAAAAAAGTCATTAAAATAAATTTTGGTACAAATTTTTAAAAATATGACTATTAGAAATAAATTTAATCTTAAATGAAAAAGGAATGATGATGTCTTAGGATCGGTAGCTCATGAATGGTGAGTCTGTATTGGTAGTTTTCTATGTTGGTAGGTTGAATTAATAGTGAATCAACTATTAGTAGGTCATTCAAATGATAATTATTTTTAATGATAAGCCAACTATCAGTAGAAAATACTTAGAAAAAATTATAAACAACAGTGACTCATTCTATCAGTAGATCGAGCTAATGGTGACTCATTACATCGTTAACATGGATTGAATGGTGACTTTTCCATAGAAAAAATTATAAATGGATTTTAGTAGTTAAAAGTGATAGGGACTTAGATATTATTAGGTCAAGCATAAGAGACTCATATCGATGTCTTTTCCTTCTTCTAATTTTAGTATTTCTGATGATAGTGAGACATATGACAGTGAGACATATCATCGATATGTCCAATAGTGAGTCCACCCTACCAGTGACTCATACTTAGCCAAATTTTTCTAACCTGTATTTTTTATTAAATCACAAAAAATAGATTAATCATATAATTAGACATAAATAAAAATAATTAAACTAGGTCAAACATAATAAAACATGATTCGTCAGCATTATAACTAGAGGCGGCCAAAAATCACCCCTTTTATATGATTTAAAATAACGGAATTAACATGACATTAACAATTATGAAAGGAATATTTCTACTAAACATTGAATACATATGATGTGAAATTAAATCATTAGAGTGACATACTCAAAGGAAATAAAATTAAATCCAATTAAATCCATCTGATTCACTAAAATTCATAATGATTCTTCATTTAAATTAAATTCTATATCTTATTTCTCCCCATTTTGAGATTAGAAAAAATTGCATTTGATTATAAATTGTAAATAAAAAGAGATAAATAACATAGAATAGGGAAAAATAGATAATTTAATTCATGATAAAATGATAATACAATAGATGAGAAAAAAATAGAAAATTATATCCCTATAAAAAATCAACCCAATCATTATTTTTCCAAGGAAGGATCCATGGGTTCCTTTCCATTTTCAGAAGAAGTATATAGGGGAATAGTAAGTATATAAGGGGAATAGGTATATAACTAATGAATGGAAACCCTAGAGGGTATAGTAGGTGTATGAATTTGAGTAGAAGGCATATGAGTGGTATGTTCCCTAAAGATCACAGGTCTTAGATGACTAAGTACTTGTACTATAGACATGGTAAATGGTTTAAGGGTTTTAAGTAGAGGATTTAAAGGATTTCTGGTCACAATAGCTCAAAACTTGGTATCAATTGATTTGTATATTGAGCCTGAAGGAAAATTCTCAGTCACTGTTTGAATAGGGAATGCTTTTGGAGCTACAATATCATTACATTGATGATTAAGGTAAGGCTTAAAATTAATTATAAAATCTATGATTATCTACCCTCATTTTTCTATATCCTTTTTGAAATCATATTTATTATCCAAAAACTTCTCCAGGGTAATAGTTAACCTCTTGAGTTGTTTCACTTGTTCCCTTAATTATTGAATAACAGGATGGATTGTAAGATTCTCAACAAAATACGTAAAATAATTGTCTTGTTGGTGTTTGGTGTAAAACATTTTATAGTATAAATCTATATTATTTTAAATTTTATCCCAAGTAATAGTGGTTAAATTTGTGAAAAAACATATGATATCATATATATGATCACAATTTTGTTTATTTTTTCATAGGCTCTCCTAATATGAACTACCCATCATAGTTTGAATATCTTATATAATCATTTGTATGGTCATTTTTCAACATCAAAAGTATGAATAATATCAGTAGATGAGGTTGAGGATTCAATGACTTCATCATTGACTATGGATTTCAAAATTTCTAGATTAAGAGATTGGGAGGAATAACAATATCAACCTATGAATATATATCCTCTAGAGTGTTTGATAGTTTATCTAGGGATTCTAAATACTTAGATGACATCCCTTTCACACCAAAAATGAGTACACCTAACTCATCACTTAATGTTTTATTTTACAATCTCACTTCTTGATGTTTTTAAAGTAAAAGATGTTGAATCTTGGAGACAACCGTTTCTAAAAGAATATCTTCATTATTTTAATTGATAATTCCATCAGAAGCTGGTTGATGGGGAAAGAAAGAGCTTACTAATATGAATAATTCTTCCATAAAAATTTTGAACTCATTCTAAGTCATATTTTCTATACTTACCAGTGCAACATGAGAATTAGAAATAGGATAATGATCTACTTCTGGATTATGTTCTATTTTGAGAGTTATTACAACTTTAACATTCTAAGAATGACTCAGTACTTCAACCATAGATCCATTAGAATTAGATGCCTCGTCATATGAATCAGGATATTCTAAGCAAAGAGTGACATAAACAGGAAATTTGTCCTACTCCCTGACTATCACATCATATTGAATGAGAGTATCAACACTCACCATTTTTGTTTGTTGCTCCCCCTCAACAAATTCTTTCTTTAATGTGTAAACATTTTCTTGCACTAGAGCTACTAGAACTTCTTCATTGATATGAACTTCATCATTCATATAAACATACGAATTTTCTTCCTCAATCACAACTGAATCAAGAGATTTATGGGATTGCAAAGCCGATTCATGTTCTACTAAAGAACTAGCTGCCAGACTTGAATTCACAACATGATCTAGAGTAAGATAAGTAGGTTATTTAATAGGTCCTTGATCATCATCAAGATTGTTAGATTCCCCATTTCCTTTATCTTCCTCATCATTTTCATCATATGCATTTTCTTCACCATATTCTTCTCCTTCATCTTCATATTCTTCCTCTTCATCTCCATCATCCTCTTCCTCTTCCTCATTGTTACTTTTTTCATTTCACCATTTGATTTTTCATCTTCCCCACTACCACTTTTATTGAGGTATTTAACATTTTCTAATTATTTAGTCTCTTTATCATTATCTTATGGAATGATAAGTTCCTTTTTAGAAATATTATAATGAGTTATAGAATGTCTATAGGTCATACGTTATGGAATTACTCAAATATATGGGTTAACTCTATCATTAAAATGAGATTCTTCTCCTTGATTTTCCTCATATTCTTCTTTTTCTTCACCTAAATACTCTATAACATCATAAGGTCCTAGACCAGGAACAACCATGTCTCCTAGACTTGAGGGGTGCTCAATCGGATTGAATTAATTATATATATTATCATTATCTTCAACCCATTGTTTCTTTTAACATATTCCAATGTATCTTCATCCTCTTAAAAATGACCTTTGTGTTGAAAAACCCATCACATCCTGTAACCAATTCTTCATCCTCATACACAAGATCATTAACTTTCTTCATTGGAGAAATAATCATTGGATATAACAAATAATTTGACTTCGATTGAGGTTTCATCATTTCATTAATATGAATCATTAGATACATGTACAAGTTAATATTATGGCCTTCCTTCATCGAATATAAAAAATACACCTCCTGGTATTTGAGAGAGGAAAAATCCCCTTCTTATTAGATGTAACTAATGTTGGATAATTTTGAACAATAAACTACATGAACCATCAAGCTATATTATTATTGGCCTTCAAGGAAATTCATTTCTAGTAAGCTTTATCAATGATTTCTAAAAATTGAAAATATCACTCAGATGAGTAGAAATGCCTTGATAATCATTGGAAATACCTTTATGAGGTAATGCGAAGCATTCGGACAACTAATTTGAAGAAAAAGAAACTCTTTCACCATTTATCAAAGTCTTAATTGAAAAATATTTTGTGCCTTCGAGAATAAATTATACATGAAAATAAAACTCCTACACAATATTTTGATAAAATGGTCTTATGTTATTGGAGAACCACTCAAACCACCCTGGTTCTTATAACACATTCAATAAGATATATTTTCTTGGCAGTAACCATTTATAATGAACTTCCTTTTCAAGAGTGACAATTCTTCTCGCAAGTTTAGGATGGAGAGATTTTTGTTTATGTTTACTATATTCTCATTTCTACTTCTTATAAGTATGAGACTCATCCAAATATTTCTCAAAGACATGTGTAACTCTAACCACTAGTGATATTTGATGGTTTTGGTTTAAAGGATAAGGGAAGTAGTTCAGGAAGGAATAATGTGAGAGATGGATGGTGAGTGTGATAATGTGAGTTGGATCTATTCGAGTTTTATTATTTAATGATTTTGAAATCATAATTCAAGAAATTTTGATTAATATAAAATGAAACAAGTAAAATAGTTACACATTAACATACAAACAAAAATAATAATAAAGCATAGAACAATGTGACACGATGGTGAGTACTATTGGTGAGTAATAAATTGTGAGATACAACGTTGAGACATCAATCTGTAAGAAACAATGGTGAGACATAATGGGTAATTCATAGTAGTGAGACATCATTGGTGAGACATCAACAGTGTGTCTTCAATGGTGAGTCATCAATGATGAGACATCAAGGGTGAGTTATCAATAATGATATATAAATGGCGAGACATCAATGGTGAGACATCAATGTTGAGTCACATAAAATTGATCATTTCTAAATCATGTTTGAATTAACACATTATTTAATATTTTAATGGCTTAGTAATATTATATGCAAGTTGATTTTTAGTGTCAATGAATTTTAACGTTATATAACCTCTTAGATAATGATCTCTAAAAAAGTGATATCTTACCTCAAGTTGTTTTATTCTTGAATGATAAAATATATTCTTTTAAATGTTAAAAGATTTTTTTTGTCACAATTTATATGGACATTCCTAATTGGATAAGAATAGTCTAGTAATGTGTGTGTCATAAAAAAATTGAACATAACAACTATTAGAAACTATGTATTCATCTTAGGCAGTAGATAATGCAATATAATTTTTCTTTTTACTACACCATGAAAATAGATACTTTCCCAAAAAATGATAGGTTATAGATGTTCCATTCATATGGAGCTTGCACCCACCAAAATCAAAATGATAATAACTAAGTCAAATGGGTTTCCCCAAGGATAGAATAGTCCAAAGTGGGTTGTATATTTGACGTATTTGAAAAAAAATAACAGTAATAAGATGAAACTCTTAAATATTTTCTTGAAAATTATCACACATACATACACAAAACATAATATCAGGTTGACTAGTAGACAAGTAAAGAATACTTCTAGTCATACCTCTATAATTGGTTTGATCTTCTGATTTTTCATTTTCATCAAGGCCCAATTTACTAGTGGTACACATATGAGTATCACTACTTTTAGTCCTATCCAAATTAAAACATTTTAAAATATCTTTAGTATATTTTCTTTGATATTAAATAATACATTTTGTACATTGAAATTTTTTGAAATACATGAAATAATTTTAGTTCTCCCATTAAACTCATTTCAAACTCATTTTTCAACATTTTAGAAAAATCAATACATAAGTATTTTTTTGAAGATCAATAAAAAATATCATCAACATATATTTGAAAAACTAAAATATATTTAGAAAAAAAATTTACGAAATGATTAGGATCACAAATCCATTTAGTAAAACCATTAGAAATATGAAAAGTGATGAACTAATCATACCAAGATCTTAGATCCTATTTTAAAAAATACAATGCTTTTGTTAGTTTGAAAACATGATTTGGAGAATGAAGATTTGTAAAATTAGGGGGGTCTCAACAAAAAAAACTTCTCGACTATATAACCATATAGGAATGAAAATTTTACATCCATTTGAATTTTTTTGATATTAAGATGTTCTTAATAAGCTAGATGTATTATAATGGCATCAAGTAGGGCCACATGTGAAATGGTTTCTTCATAGTCTGTTCCTTCCACTTGACTATAACCTTGTGAAACTATTGTATCTTTATTTCTTACTATTGTACTTTTTTCATCTAATTAATTTCTAAACACCCGCATAGTTCCTATTTTCAATGTTTCTTTGGGTATATCAACATGTTTCAAAGCATTATTTCTTTCAAATTAGATTAATTCATCCTACACATCCATCATCCAGAATTCATCATTTATTAAAAAATTGATGTTCTTAGGTTCAATCCAGGACAAAAATGCATGATGTTGAGCATGGTTTCATAGAGAAGCTCTAGTATGGATTCCTTTTTCCATGTCTGTAACTAGAATATCTAAATTATAGTTCATAAGAGTTCTAACAAATAGAAATAATAATGGGATATTTATTTTGGGTTCATCTACAGGTTTGGGTTCCCTTTGGTTAGAAATTAGAGAGTTTTCCTAACTGGATATTGCTTCACATTTAATAACTAAATAATAAGGTTTATGATTTATGTCTGGACTATATATATCATCATCATGATTTTTTATGGAGGTTTTGGATCAATTTGGATCTGTTTCATCACACTAAACATGCATATACTCTTCCACACACTTGGTATTCTTATTATAGACTATATATTCATTACATGAGACTGAATAACCTAGTAAAATATCCTCATCACTATTGGAGGAAAAATTTCAATATTTTCATTTGTATTGAGAATAAACAATTTTCAATCAAAAATATTGAAGTAATTAACATTAGGTTTCCTATTATTTCATAGCTCATATGGGTCCTATTTAGGAAGGTCTAATTAAAAATCTATTGATTAATAATCATATTTTATTCAAACCTAATAAACAAATTAAATAGGCATATCCTATTCATTAAACAATGTACAAGATATTTCTAGTGAGGTTATACTTCTCCTTTATATAAATACATTATATTGGGGAGTCTTAAGAGAAGAGAAGTTACATATATATCCATTTCGTGAGAAAAATTATTCAAACTCTTGATTTTCAAATTCACAACCCTGATCACTTCTTAACGATCTGATTCTAAGTCCATGTAATTGTTTTACTGATCTTTCATACATGATGAAATAAGGGAAAGACTCACTTTTTTCAGCTAAAAAGAATGACCATGTATACCTAAAAAAGTCATCTACTAGAACATAGACATATTGATTCCCATTTAATTATGAAACACTATAAGGTATAAACAAATATATGAGGCCCAACTCAAGTGTTTGAGATGTAAAAACTTCTTTATTTGGTATGAAATATATTTTGTGTTATTTCCCTTTTCTTTAAGGATTAGAGAATTTATCATTTGTAAACTCAAGATTATGTAGTTCCTTAACTTGACATTTTCTTATAACATATGTATGAGAGTGAAGGTTACAATTTCCAATTCTCTTATACTAGATCCATGACTCTTTAAGAAAGGAACTTAAGAAAGAAACCTTCTGTTAGACTAAAGAATCCTGATATACATCATATAAATTTTCATTCCTAAAAGTAGTAAAGACTAAATAATTTTTAGAATTAAAAACATTAAAATAATCATTTTTAATTTAACAAGAAATCTGTCATCAAATAATTTGGAAATTATAAGAATATTGTACTGATGACCATCAAAAATAAGAAGTTATGAAATTAAAACTGAGATAGTTTTATAGATTTGACCAAAGCCAATAATTTTCCTTTTTTCATTGTCACCAAATTTGACATGTCCACCATCAATTTTAATGAGGTTATCAAATAAAGATTAGTCCCTTCTCATGTGTCTTGAACACCCACTATAAAAGTACCATAAGTTGTTATAGGAACACTTCAAATAGCTTTACTACAAAAATAATTTAAACAAGGAAAGAATATGGTACCTAGAAATTCTTTTGTCCACTATTAGAAGAAATTAAATATTTAGGAACCAACATTTTATTCATGTGTTTCTTATAAGCACCATGTAATGTTTTTGAAAAATAAAAACTATTGTATTCAGAAGTACTATTAGAAGTAAAATATTTTCCACTACAGGAACTGGCAGAAAATTTTCAAGAACTGGTCATAACGCCAAATTTTATAGATTTATATAAAAAATGGTTTTAACAAAATTTATGTTCTTAGTTGATAACTAAAACTAGTAGTTTTTTTTGGAGCAACATGTTTACCAGGAATTTAGACTAATGTATCTTTTCCATTTTTAAACTACTCAAGATGCTTTTTGTAATTTACCGTTATACAGTTTATGTTATGTATTTTCTTTATGATGTTATGAAATATTCTCCATTTCTATATTAAGTTCATATTTTATAATAGTAGAAAGACAATACTATTTCTTTATTAAATTACATTTATCTATAATCACATTACAAGTATCCTCAAGAATTTTATAATATTAAAAATTTTCAATATTAGTCATATTTTTAGAGCCTGATTCACATTTATCTCCAAAATAAAAATAATTTTTTCAGGAGATACTAAGGTTACCTCAGATGTGTTTTTCATGAAACTAATGTCGGTTTTCTCAGCCTTTTCATCATGAGGAGATTCATATTCACTAGATTTGTCCTCATAAGAACTCTAGGTACCCTTCCTTAACTTCTTTAAATTTTTATCCTTATCCTAATACATATTCTTATAATTTTATTTGGGATAGTCAGGTATCACATGTCCTCTTATTTCTCATTCATAGAAGACTATCTCGTTGTTGTGATCATTCCTTTTCCAATCATTTTTCCAGATACCTTTGTTATCATACTATCCACTATATTTTTAGCTGGAGTTTTTCTTAGTGGTAAGCACCCCTTAATTCTACATGAAAAATGGGGGTTCAAAACCCATTGGGTGTAGGTACTGTAGAAGACTGTAGTATACTATAGCAGTGGCGACACTATAGCAGTGGCGGATAATATAGTGGCAGCAGGTCACTGTAGCAGTGATAGGGTAATGTAGTAGTGAGAGGATACTGTGTGGTACTGTAGCAGTGCAGGTACTGCAGTAGTACTATTCGAAGAATGGGCCTATGGGCCATATAATGGGCAAAATGCCCACTAGGCCTTTAGTATCTTTAATGGGTCTCCCTCTACCCAGTTAAAGAGGTCATTTCTTTGCTTCAATAATAAATGAGACTTTGAACCCATCCTTTTAAAAAAAATACTATCCTCTATAGCTAGGATTTCTAAATAAATTTTTCTATAAAGCTACTTAAATATCCTATATAGTTGAGCCATTTCCTCATCACTGTCACTTCACATATCTTTATTGCTCGAAATTTCAACATGAAATTCAATTTTCTTCTTCTTTTTGGATGCAGTGGTTTTGAAACTAAAAAAATTTCTTTTTGGTTCATCATATTCTTATATGTTGACCTTTATTTCTTCCTCATACATCATCAGTTTTCAAATAATATCCTTTACATTTAGTGCATCGATTTCAAAGGACTCTCTAGTTGATATCGTGGTCCCTCTAACCCTTTTTGGAAGACATCTCAAGATTCTCAAGATCAATTATTTTATGGTGGCTATCATTCCCAGTGAGATCATTATATTTACAATCTCATTTAACTTGATATACAGGTCAAAATAGGTTCATCATGCTACATTTTGAAATTATCATATTTAACATAATATGTGTTGATCCTCATTTCCTTAATATTTGTGGTTTATTCATATTAAATAGCTAATATATCCCATGCATCAAAGGCCGTCTTTTTATGTAGAAATAATATTTAATTCGTCATCACCTAGTGCACAGTATAAAGCATTCTTATCTTTGAAATTATTATTGTATGTATCCTTAGTTCCATCATCCCAAGTGTTTCTAGTGGTAGTAGGAATCTTATATTCATCAACTACAACATACTAGAGTTAAAAACCACTAGTTTCTAAATGAAATTTAATAATAAGTTTCCTCTGAGAATAATTTTTTCCATTAAAATAGGGAGGAATATTGATATCAACACTTTACTATCTATTATCAATTTAATTTTTTTAAAGAACAAAAAAAATTTAATTAGATGAAATTTTAAGATATTTAAAATCACAATTAAAATCACAGTTGAAAAGTGATTTTAAAAATCTCATAATACTCTAAAACCATATTTTGTTCATAGTATGAAACTCAAGAGGGGTGAATTGAGTTCCTATAAAAAATTATGTTGAAAAACATATTTAAAAGATCCCCAATTTGAAATACAAAATTCTCCAGTTAACCATAGTAGCTGATTTAAAAAAGTTTTTATCTATTGAAAGACTTCACAAAGAGTGATTATTACTTAGTTTAAGAAATAAGGATTATCACTTTAACTTTTGATATCAATATACTAATAAAAATTCTAATATAAACGCTATCAAAGATTAACTATCAATGGGACTGAAATTTTTTTGTAATGTGAAGAGATAAAGCAGTGAAAACGGAGCTCTGAATGAAAAAATAAAATTAAAACAAAAGGTTCAATATGAAGATGAGACTTAGTACTATCTTTTTGATTATCACCACCCACTATAAATTTTATAAATAAATAAGGATCCACACCCTAGATCATGGTAAATAAAAGATACACACTTTCCTAGTTTACAAGACCTCTTCCATAGTTTTTGTGGGAGTGAAAAAACAACTAAGACATACATGGGCCTCTTCCACTATTATTTGTGGGTAGTGTGATGTGAAATATATGGTTTGTGAATATATATATATATCTTATAGTTTTTCATAGGAGTATGTGTGTGTTAATAATACAGACAGTCAAGCACTACTCAAAATATAAAATATTACACAATCATAGCATAAATAATGAGATAAGAGTCAGAAGGCTTTGTGTTTTTGGTGATTCAGATTGATACTCTTGATAGATTTATTGAAATGTATATTGAGTAAATTTCCGAAAACATCCAGTAAAACATAGTATCATGAGAGATTCTCTATTCAAATTCCAGTGAGATAGTGGTATATTTGATGAGAATTCTCCTCTTTTTGTTTGATTCTACAGATGTTCTTTAATTTTTCTTCTTAGAAATGTCTTCGTGTATGCACAATAGGTAGTTCTTCTTATTTGTTTCTTTGAAGCACAACTTCTTATAATTTTCATCTCTCTTTTCCTTCTAGATAAGGTTCTTTATTTATACATAGCCGGGTCAACTAGACAAATGATATCGATCATGTACTTTAACCTCATACCTTGTACTCTGACATCAATATTAATTTTATCTACAAATTTTAGACAAGGTCATTAAAATAAATCATGGTACTAAGTTTCACAAATATTACTGTTAGAAATAAATTTAAATTTAAATGAAAATATAATGAATGATGGTGTTTTAGGATCAATTGCTCATGAACGGTGAGGCAGGATCAGTGGGTCCCTCTATCGTTAGGTAGACTTGATGGTGACTCATCTATAGGTAGGCCATTCTTATGGTACGTCCACTTGATGGTAGGTCAACTATCAGTAGACCATGAAAATAGAAAATTATGAACATCGGTGAGTCATTTTGTCTGTAGCTCGAGCTGACAGCAATTCATACCATTGGTAACTCATTTGGAATGGTGACTAATCCTTAGAAAAAATCCAAAAAGCTATCGACATCTCAATGTGAGGGGGACTTAGATATCGGTAGGTTAGACATCGATGATTAATATCAGTGTCTTGTCCTTTTCTATATTTCGGTATATGTTCTGACATTGAGATAACTTATAGTGAATCATATCATTAGTAGTTCATACAATGAGTCCACCCTGATGGTTAATCCTACTTATCCCACTTTTTCTAATCTATCTTATATCATTTCTTATATAGTAAAACACTAACATAATAGATTCATCTTATAATTAAACCTAAATAAACACAATTAAACTTAATCAAACTTAATAAAACAAGATTTGGGAGGATTAAAATGTGAGGATTTTCCCACATAAAAAATTTAAAACCCCTAAAATACAAATAATCCCTAAAATCCTAAAAATCCTAAATACACTAAAATCACAAAATCCACTAAAAATACTAAAAAAACCAAAAAAATCACAAAAACCCTAAAAACACCCTAATGTTGTTAAAACCCAGTAAAAACTCCTAAAAACAATAAAAACCACTCAAATCCACAAAAAACCTTTTAAACACATAAACCAAATAAAAATATTAAAAAATATTAAAACCCCATATAAAAATCTAAATATAAAAAACCCATAAAAACCCACAATAATAGTGAAAACCTAAAAACCCATCAAAGCCTGTAAAAATACATAAAACAATAACAACACCAAACCCCCCTAGAATACATGAAAAACTATAAAAATATTTAAAAACGTGAAGGACCTTGAAATCCCATATAAACCCCCAAAAACACTAAATCCCTAAAAATCATAAAACCCTAAAAGCCCTAAAAAGACCTAAAAACATTTAAAACCCTAAAAAACCCAAAAAACAGTAAAATCTACAAAACCATATAAAGATCTAGAATCCAAAATAAAACTAATACTCCTAAAATCATTTAAACCCCTTAAAATCTAATAATACAAAAAATCTAAATGACCCTAAAAACCCTAACACCCATAAAACCAAAAAAAACAGTAAAAGGCTTGAAAACCCCAAAACTCTATAAAATCTATAAAAGTCCTTAAAAACAATTAAACATCCTTAAGACACTAAAAACACTAATGAAATATAAAAAAGAATAAAACCTTACAAATCCAAAAAACCCCCCAAAACCAAAAATGTCGTAAAGACCATAAAATCCTTAAAAACTCTAAAAAACCTAACCCCCCCCCCAATAAACAACTCAAAATCCCAAATAAATACTAAAAATCCCAAACACCCTCAAAGATATCCATGAAAACCCCTAAAACTCCTAAAAACCCAAAAACCACTATAACAAAAAAAAGAAAAAAAATTCACTGAAACACTAAAAATATCAAAATCAGATAAAAATCTATAAAAACCATAAAAAAATCTAAAAACCCTACAAAATCCTTAAATATCCTAAAAAAACCTGGAAACCATAAAAAACCTTTACACCATCAAAAATACCCAACCCCATTAAATTACATAAAACCTTTTAAAAACGTCTATATACCCTAAAAATCTAAAAACCGTAAAAACCCTTACAAACCTAAAAACCCTAAAAAGAATAAAACCATTAAACTCCCTTTAAAAAACTAAAAATTTTATAAACTATAAAAACCAAAATAACAATTAAAACCAATAAAGGCAATAAAAATGACTAACTAATTAAAAACCATAAAAACTATGAAACCCCACATATCATAAACTCCATAACCCCCCCCCCCTCCAAAACCCTAAAAAAATTCAAAGAAACCATAAAACCTGAATAAAAAAATCCTAAAACCACTGAAAACCATAATAAAACCCTAAAACCCCCCCAAAAACCTATATCCACTAAAACCCCTAAAAGTTATTAAAATCCTAAAACCACAAAAATACTAAAAAAATCACTGAAATCCTTAAATAGTCTAAAAATACCTAAAAACCGATAAAAATACATAAACCCATAAGAACTCGAAATCCCATAAAAACCAAAAAAATATCAATGCCTCAAAATACTAAAAACCCTAAACCCCCTAAATCATCTAATCCATAAACACCCATAGAAACCTAATACTCAGCTATAACAGTTAAAAAATTCATTAAACAAAAAAAAATCCAAAAAATTACCCTAAAAACCCCCTTGAAACCCTCCAAAAGCCTAAAAACTCTAAAAAACCTAAAATAATAAAAAAAACCCTAGAAATGAAAACCCTAAATGTCCATAAAATCCAAAAAAACATAAATCACACTCAAAACCCTAAAATATCTAAAAAACATAAAACCCATAAAACACAAAAAACCATAAAGAAACCATTGACCAACAAAAAACATTGAATCCCTGAAAGACTGTGAAAACTCAAAAAAAACCTTATTACCCATATGTAAATCTTAAAATTTTAAAAACACCAAAACCCCCAAAAACTCCAAAATATTCTAAAAACCATAATAACCATAAAAGATCTTAAAACCCCTAAAAGACCCTAAAAACCATAAAAACCCTAAAATATAATAAATTTTTTAGAAATTCCCTAAATGTCTCTAAAAATATTTTAGGTCCCTATAAATCCCTAAAAAACCAAAAAAACCTAAAAACCCTAATGGATAATAAAACCCCTAAAAATCCTATAGGTCCCTAAAAACTCTAAAAAACCCAAAAAAACCCTAAATCCTCTAAATAACCAAAACCCCCTATAAACTCTAAAGCAC
Organism: Viscum album; assembly: GCA_963277665.1. NCBI lineage: Eukaryota > Viridiplantae > Streptophyta > Magnoliopsida > Santalales > Viscaceae > Viscum > Viscum album. The sequence goes on from OY728126.1 coordinate 1,008,778,351, forward strand.
CATTAAAACCCTAAATACCAAATAAGACCCAAAAATTTCATAAAACCCCTATAAACCCAAAAAGTCAACAAAAAACCTTGAAAATCATAAAAAAATGTTAAAACCCCATAGAAAACCCTAAAAACCCTAAACAATCCCAAAAACCTAAAAACCTTAAAAGACCTAGAAACCCACTAAAATCCAAAAAAGTCCCTGAAAACCAAAAAAAAAATTAAATAAAACTATAAAACCATAAAACCCTAAAAACCATAAAACAGTAAATAAACCTAAAATCACCAAAATCCTAGAAAAACCCTAAAACCCTAAAAATATTTTAATACCCTAAAAAATAAAAAAAAAATGAAAAAACATAAGACGATTAAAATTCTCTAAAATAGATAAAACTCTAAAAAACCCATGACCACTAAAAAACCTAAAACCACTAAAAACATTAAAAAACAAAAAAACTATAAATTCACTAAAGGCCTTAAAAACCCTAAAATAAAACAAATAGTCTTAAAAACCCCTCAAATCATTAATGGATCCTAAAAAAACATAAAACCACTAAAGAACAAAAGAACCCCAAAAAGTCTGAAAAACACATAAAAATCCTAATAAACTTAAATACCCTAAAAACCCTCAAAGAACCAAAAAAAACTAGAACAACATTAAAAGTTTTAGGAAACCTAAAAGTCCCTAAAAAACAAAAAATACCAAAAAACCCCCAAAACCCCAAAACTCTATAAAATTGTATGACCCAAAAACCCATAAAACCCCAAAGAAAATGATAAAACAGCCTAAAACCTCAAAAATCCATCAAAATGATACAAAATCATTAAAATAGTGAAAAAAACTAAAAACCTAAAAACCCGTAAAAACCAATAAAACCCCTGATAAACACTAAAAACACTAAAACTCCTTAAACACCCTAAAAAATATAAAACCATAAAAAATAATAATATTCATGAAACACGAAAAACCAAAAAAACCCCTAAAAATTGTAAAATCCATTAAAAATCCAAAAACCCCATAGTAAACATTAAACCCGAAAAACCCGCAAAACCCGCAAAACCCAAAAAAATCTGAATAACCATAAACACCCCTAAAAACCTTAAACTCCCCCAAAAAAACCCTTAAACACTAAAAATCATAATAACCTAAAAAACACAAAAAACATTAAAACAAAAAACACAGAAAAACACTAAAAAATGTTAAAAACCTAAAATTATAAAAAATAATTACAATTCTAAAAATCGATAAACCGATGGAAACCCTTAAATAACCTAATGAACCCCCATACCCTAAATAATCCTCAAAACCCTAAAACCCCTAACGAACCAAAGAACCCAAAAAACCTAAAGGAACCTAAAACCCTAAACAATGATAAGTAACCCTAAAATGCTAAATGGACCTAAAAGACTCTAAATCCCGCAAAGACCGAAAAAACCAAAAATAACACTTAACAACCCTAAAATGAAAAAAAACTGAAAAACCATAAATGACCCTCACAACCTAGAAAACCTAAAAACACCATAAAAGACCCTAAAACCCTAAAATCTTTAAAAAGTGTAAAAATTTAATAAAAAATTCAAAATTCAATATGACAATAAAAACCATAACAACTCTGAAAACCCTTAAACCCTAAAACACCAAAAAATTCTAAAAACCATAAAACATTAAAACATAAAAAAACCCTGAAAAACCATAAAACCTCGAAAAACCATAAATCATTAAAATCCTATAAAATCTATAAAACCCGAAAAAATCCCAAAAAAACCCTAAAACAATAACACATATAACCCCTAAAAATATTTAAAAACCTTAAAAAATCTGAAATCCCTAAAATCTAAAATATCCAGTTAAAACTCTAAAACCCTAAAAAACCAAAAAAACCATAAACCCCTAAAATACCCCAAAAATAAATAAAAACACTAAATACATTAAAACCTGCTAAAACACTTAAAAATACTAACCCCCCCCCCCCCAGAGCATAAAACACCCATACCCCCTAAAAATCTTAAAAACCCTAAAACATGTAATAACAAAAAAAATAGCAAAAACCCTTAGAAGCATAAAATTTCTATGAAAACCCTCAAAACCCTAATATCCCTAAAAATATCTAAACACAAAAAACCCCTAAAATAGCCAAAAAACACTGTATAACCCAAAAAACGTAAATAATATTTGCAATCACCAAAAAAACATATGAATACCTAAAAATCTAAAACCATGAAAAACTACATCACACTAAAATAACCCTATGAATCCCTCAAATTCCATAAAACATTAAAAAACCTAAAATCCTTAAAATCTCAAAATACTCTAAAGTCCCTTAAAACCCAATAAAACTATAAAAGAATCCAAAAACACAATATACCTCCCCTAAAAACCATAAGATCCCCTAAAACCCTTACACCTCTAAAACAACTAAAAATCCTAAGAAACACTAAAAGTATTAAACAACCTTATTAATCATAAAAATCCATAAAAACATTAAAAATACTTAAACCCTTAAAATCATGAAATATGTATTAATTTAAAAAAATAAAATCCCTAAACACCAAAAAACACTAAAACCCATAAAAATCATAAACAATCTAAAATTCCTAAAAACCTAAAAATCCCTAAAACCATAAAATCCCCTAAAAACCCTACAAACACAAAAACCCATTAAAAGACCATAAAAACCATAAAACCACTTAATGAACATAAAATCCCTAAAACCCTAAATATCCTAAAATACCCTAAAATACCCTCAAAATCTTCAACACTATACAACCATAAAAAACTGAAAAAATGAAAAAAACCAAAAAACCCAAAAAATCTATAAATCTTTAAAAAAACCTAAACCACTAAAATTCCTAAAAACACAATAAACCCAAAAAACCTAAAACCCATGAACAACATAAAAAAAAATCTCCAAAACCCCAAAACCCACCTTAAAACCCTTGAAACACTAAAAACACTAACATAATAATAAAAACCTTAAACACCAAAAAAAAACACTAAATCGACGAAAAAACAATAAAACACACTAAAATCGTAAATAATATTTGAAATCCCAAAAATGCTAATAAATACTAAAAAATATCCTAAGTCTTCGAAAAAATAAAAAACAATAACAAAACTGGAAGAAGCCCTAAAATAACCTAAAACATTAGAAACCCTATAACCCTAAAATTCTAAAAATCAGAAAATACCCTAAAGTACATTAAAACCCCAAAAAATCTAGAAGAACCCGAAAAACCATTATACCCCCTAAAAACCATAACAACCCCTAAAAATCTTAATCCCCTAAAACTTTGAAAAATCCTAGGAAACACTAAAAAAATATTAAAGAACCCTATGAATCTTAAAAAACCATAAGAACCTAAAAACCCCTAAAACCCATAAAATCATAAATAACACATCAACAAAAAAAATCCCTAAACCCCCCGAAACACTAAAACCCATAAAAATAATAAAAAATCTAAAATCACTAAAAACCAAAAAAATACCTAAAATCCCTAAAACAATAAAAACTCCTAAAACCCTAAAAACACTAAAACCCCTTAATAGACCATAGAACCCCTAAAACCCCCAAAAGAACATAGAATACCTTAAAACCAAAATACCCTAAAAACCCTAAAATACCCTAAAAATCCTCAATATCATGCATGCATAAAAACTGAAGAACCTGAAAAACCTTAAATCCCAAAAACCCATAAATCTTTAAAAAATCCTAAAACACAAAAATTCCTAAAAAACTATAAACCTGAAAAACCTAACACCCATGAACACCCTAAAATATCCAAAAACCCATAAACCCAAAAACCCCACCACCTCCCCCCCCAAAACAAACTTGAAACACTTAAAAAACTAACATAACACAAAAAACCATAAACCCAAAATTCCCTAAAAAATGAAAAAAAATATGAAAAACCCATAGATATCTAAAAAAACCATATCAAACTAAAAAATCATAAAATCTCCAAAAAAACCCTAAAACCCAAAGAACCATAAATACCCCGAATACATTTAAATCCCTTAAACTCCATAAAAATGAATGTACCCTAAAAAATCTAAAACCCCTACAAACCCTAAACCCTTAGAATACTCTAAACCCTTAAGATACCTGAATAACAAAAATCACAATAAAAAACCTAAAACCCTAAAACCCATAAATATTAGTGAAGACCCAATGAAAACCCTAAAAACACCTAAAGACTGTAAGAAACTCATTAGACTTATAAAAAAAAATAACCCCAAAAAACTAAATCCATTAAGATCTTTAAAATACCTTAAAACCACTAACACCGTTAAAACCACCAAAACCTATAAGAGACCATAAAAATTAAAATACCCCAAAAACCTAGAAAAACACAAATATGCTGAAAAACTATAAAAACATCTAAAATACATTAAAACCCTAAGTCTGTAAAAATACTAAAACCCCTAAATTTCCCAAAAAAAAATAAAAACCCTAAAAATCCTAAATAACTGTAAACCACCAAAAAACCATAAAACCTCTGAAAACCATAGAATCAACAAAAAAATAAAAAACCATTAAACCTACTAAAACAATTTAAATCACTGATACCCTTAAAAATCCTTTAAAATCACTAAATAACAAAAAAACCCTAAAAACCTTAAAAAGGTCAACAAATCCTCAAAAACATAAAAATTCTAAAAACCTTAAAAATCCGTAAAAAAAACAACTTGAACCCCTAAGAAATCCTATGAAAACCGTAAAAACCTAAAAACCCTAAAAATTAAGAAAATCCAAAAAACCCAAGAAAACCCTAAGAACCCTTAACACCCAAAAATACAAAAAATCCTTAAAACACAATAAAACCCAAAAAAACATTAAAAATTTATAAAACTCTAAAAGAATTTAAAATACCTAAACAACCCTAAAAGACTCTGAATAACACATTAAGAAAACTAAATGACCCCAACAACCCTTAAACCCATACAAGAATAAAACCCTCGAAAAATCACAAATCCACTAAAAACCCTAAAAACCCCTAACCACCAAGAAAAACCTAAAAATAATTTAAAAATCCAAGAAGACCCCAAAACCATAAAAACCATAAAACCCCTTAAAATACTAAAAACCATAAAAATTATAAAAACCCTAAAAAAACTCTATATATTTAGAAAATATAAAAACACTAAAAGAATAATCAAAACCCCTAAAACCCCTAAAAATCTAAAAACCCCCTATACCTCGAAAATCCTTAAAAATCCTAAACACACTAAAACCCCTAAAAATAATGAAAATGATAAAACCTAAAAAACAAATTTAAAAACCTAAAAATAATAGAAACCCTATAATCACTAGAAACCCTAAAAACCCCAAGTAACCCTAAATCCCTAAAATAAATAAATACTATAAAACCACTAAAACCCCTAAAAATCCCTAGAATCCCTTAAAAACCTAAAAACACTAAAAACCCAAAAAAACCGAACAAACATTAAAAATCATAAAAATAATAAATATATAAAAACCCCTAAAAACTGTAAAAACCATAAAAACCCTGAATAACATTAAATTCCCTTAAAACACTAAGATACCCTTAAACCCCTGAAAAACCCTAAAAGTCTGTAAAAACACTATACCCCCCTAAAGAACCTAAAAACTCTAAAAACCATAAAATACCTTAAAATACCCTAAAAACAATTAAAATATCCTAAAAACCTTAAAACTATAGAAGGCAATAAAGAATCCAAATACCACTAAATTGTCATAAAATATCCTAAAATCATAAATGACTCAAAAAACAGTAAACTTTCACAAAGAATCCAATAGATCCCTAAAAATTATAAATGTACCTAAAATCCCTTAATCCCAAAAACAACCAAAAAATACTAAAAACACTAAAAATAATGAAAAACATAGAAACCCCTAAAATCATTAAAAATATATAAAACATTTAATAGAACAAAAATACCCTAAAAATACCAACAACCCCCTAAAATGTTAAAACACTACAAACCTAAAAACCCATAAAAACCCCAAAATCCTAAAACCATTAAAACCCATAAAATCATTTAATCCTTAAATAAACCATAAAAACACTCCAAGCAACTAAAGCGATCAAAAACCCTAAAACACCAAAATCCCCCAAAACCCTAATAAAACACTAAAAACCATAAAACATAAAAAAAATTGAAAACCCCAAAAAACTATAAAAATGATTAAAACCCCTAAAAACCTTAAAAACAATCTAAAATACCCAAAAACCCCAATAAACCCAAAAAATCTAAATATTTAAAAACCATAAAATCCTAAAAACTAATAAAAAATAAGATGCTATAAATCCTAAAAATTCAAAAAACCCAAAAACCATAAAAACCCAAAAACCCTTAAAACCCTTAAACCCGTTAAAACACTATAAAAACCCTAAAACCCATTAAAATACTAAAACCCTTAAACCCTTAAAATCACTAAATACACCCTAAATCAATAAAAACCCTAGAAAGATCAAAAACATAAAAACCATAGAAAAACCTAACACCATAAAAACCGTAAAAACCCTAAAAAATATAAAACCCCTAAAAACTATTAAAACACATATCAAAAATTAAAATTCCTAAAAACCCCTTAAACCGTAAAACCACTAAAACCCTAAGAACCACCCCTAAAGCCCCTAGAACCCCCCAAAACCCCAAAACCCAAAAACTCAAAAAAAAACATAAAATAATTATAAAAATACTACAAAACCATTAAACTCCAAAATAACCATGAACACCCAAAAAATCCTAAAAACAATGAAACCATAAAACACATAAAACCCTAAAAACCATAATACCCCTAAATATACATAAAAATAATAGAAACCCATAAACACTCTAAAAACCTAAATACACAAAAGTCCCTAAATACCCTAAAATACTAGAATAAATCCAATAAAAACTCTAAATGACCATAAAAACCCTAAAAATTATATAAACCCAATAAACCACCAAAACCCAAAAAACATTAATAACATTAACAAACATAAAAAAGCGTAAAACCCTAAAACCCAAAAAATCGTTAAAATACTAAAATAACCCAAATAAATCCCCCTAAAACCCTAAGACCCCTTTAAAACCCTAAAAATCATAAAATGATCCATGAAATCCCTAAAACCCAACTATATTTTTGCTTTCCATCAGATTACACTTAATCAAAAGGTTCCTAAATGTTTCATAGACTGTCCAAAGTTTTAAATATCTGAACGTGAGTTTGTTGATGCATCCTATCTACTCTATCTAACACTGATTGTGATATTTTAGGAATCATATGACCTCGATGGATGATTTTGATCGACATATTTTAAATTCATGTTGGGTTTCAAGATCACTCAGTGGTAGCTCTTCTAGAACCCTAACATTTCTTGATCCGTTTTTCCTCGAAGGATGATCCAATTCTATATTGGTCATTTTCACAACAAAGATGTAAGGGTTCAAGCTTCTTCCTCTTAAAATGGTTCGTTGAATTTCATTTTAAGTGTGACACATCAAAAATGTCAATTTGGGTGATTTTTCTTGAACTCCCACTTATATTCCTAAAAAATGTTATTCTTCATATGTTAGGGAACATTGTGGGGTGGTATCTCAGCTCGAACAACAAGAACCATGCTATTTTCCATCTGATCTCACCTAAGATCTGTGTTGAGGTGGATATGGAAAAGTTGTAGGTTGATTTTCTTTGGATTGTTGTAATTGAGCAATTGTGTAATAAACAATCAATCATTTTTTAGTCTTGTTGTGACTTATTTCCTTCATGCGACTAGATGGGTCACTTATCTGCAGTTTTCTAACACGGTTTGAGGCAGATGAATGATGATGTGGTTTCCCCTTCAATGAAATGGCCTCAATTTGAAATATTATTGGGAAGAGATTATCCTTCTGGTCCTATTTCTATTGAAGCTGTAGAATTAAAACTATTTGAATCTCTTACTACTATTTCTTACCAAGTCAATTTCTAGTTGGGGAACTATACCTCTATGAGGGTTTCTGAAAATATAGATCCCCATGGAGATGTGAAGTAGGTGTAGGAAGATGTGAGTTCTGGGAATGTTTTTTCTGGTGGGACAGATTATCTATTCTAGGAATGGAGTAAGTTGTCTGGCTCCCTTCATTGAAGATGGATTTGTTGAAAAGCAATGTGATGAAGAGGTGAATGCAGGACCCTCATCGATATCTCTAGACTATGTGATCCTGGATGAGGTGGTCAAGCATCCCTAGATGATTCCATAGGTTTTAGGGAAAAATCCCCTCGTTTCTATAATCTTTAATCAGCTAGGATCTGATCTAGGATTTCCTACCCATAATGCAGCAAATCCTAGTTTGATGCTATTGTGTAGATTTGATTCTATGTTATAAAAAGTCCTCTTCATATGAGCTATTCGAGGCATGTGGAGAATGAAAATAATGAATTGTAGATGATCCCTTACGTTGGGGGGTTAGGAAGGTGTTGATCCAGAATATCTTTTATTAGGATTCAGAAAGTTTATGATTCTTAATTGATCACACTATGAGTCAAGAGAAGTTGTTGTGAACTGGGTATGAGGGCATCCCATTGGAGCAATCATATTACTAGATGACCGAATATAGAGGCCCAGATACAGTTGGTCCTACTGGTTTGTGAGGGAATCTCCTTGGAAAACCCTTTTTTTCTAGTTCTGGGTGATATGGATCTGGAGGATATCATGTTGTAGCCTTAGAGTTGGGAGAATATGGATAATGTTGTGGATGGTAGAAGAATAAAGGAGGTTGTGGGTGTACCGAGTGATTGTGTTTTACATGGTATGGAGAATGTTTCAGAGGGATTTAGTTCTTCTCCACCAAGTAGGAGGTCAAGGAGGGATTACTCTGCATTACCAAAACTCATGGCTACCAGGGCCTCCTCTAAGGAAGTCAAATGAAATTATAATGATAGTTTGTGATGGAGGACATACAATATATCTTCTTGAACTCAGTGTCCTCTGGAGGAACAAAGAATATTAGAAAAGTATTTGGCACTCTTAAAATATCATGAAGTAGTGGATTCTTCATGGGAGTCAATGGATTTTGGAGAAAACTTTGTTTCTAGCTATGGTGGGGCTGATGATCCTACTGTTTTGTAGTTTTCAGTCTTGACTCTTTTTAGATGCCATGCATTTACTTTTTTTATGAAATTTTGTGGGGACAAGAATGCATGGTCCTATTCCTTCTTTTCCAAATCAATCTGAAACCTTAAAAATCCCTAAAATACTGAATGACCCTTAAACATCTTAATACTTTGAAAACCCCTTTAAATAATGAAATAAACCAAAACCCCAAATATTTGTATAACCCATTAAATACCCTCGAAACTCCACAAAATAATAAAACGTCTTTAAATAAATAAAACCTCCATAAAATCCACGAAAAAATGAATAAACCCTTAAAAATCAAAATACTAAAATCCTAAAAAACAATTAAAACCCTAAAAAACTCTAATAACCCTAAAAACATTAAAGAAATTTAAAAACCTGAAAACCCCCAGAATACCCTAAAAACACTAAAACACCAAAAAACCATTTTTGGCACCAAATAATGTGTATCATATACTATTCTATGTAATTTAGGGTTTGATTTCCATTTTCTACAAGACATATCCATAATGAGTTATAAGAGGAAAGACTCTCCCTCCAAGAGACAATCATGGATTTCCAAGATCGATGATAAAAAGGTTTCGATGCATAAAAATGAAAATTATTTTTTTTAGAGAACACTTGGTTTATTCAATATATCAAGAAGAGTATATATCTTATATATATCAAATTTAGCTGGTCATAGAGCCCAAACTAACATAAAAATCAAATGTTATATAACATGAAAGATGGAAAGATTTTACAAATGGATTTTCCTCACATGTGCAGATGACCTACATAGATGACCTATATGGATGGCATGCATAGAGGATCTATAGGGAGGACCTCCATGGATGACCTATATGGAGGACCTGGATGGATGATCTGCACAGAGGACTGGTATTGAGGACCTGAATGGGGGACCTGCATGGAGGAACTACATGGACAACCTATAGAGCATGCCTTCATGGATATCCAACGTGGATAATGTTCCTTTGATTATGTTCCCCTGTTTTCAAATAAATAGTAACCTTAGGCTCTCTATTTGAACAACTAAAAATTAAAAAGATACCTTAGATCTTTTATTGAGAATCACATTCTCCTAGGTCCCCTAAAATTTATATGGTAGCTTTGCAGAACCCAAGAGAATAGAGAATTAAATGGGATAATAAACATCAATGTATCTTCAAGTATAAATATAGAATAAACCAACCTTGGGTAAATTCTACTCTATAGAGAAACCACCTACATGAGGTTCATCTCCCTATTCTGGAACCTACATGATTCCATTTTACGAACACCGGAGGAGATCTGGGGTGCCTTGGCTAAAGACTGACCCAACTTTTGTCTCCCTAGTATCTTATTACTTGAGGCATATTTTGCTTGTGAAGGCCTATACCCCCTGTGTGAAGAACATTAAGTTCCTCCTAGACCCTTGGTAGAGCACCTATGCTATACACCTAAGGGGTACACCTATGATAGGCCAAACTATGTCTAGAACCTACACCCAAGACCTAAATGATCAACCATTTCAGCCCTCTTCCAAAGACACTGATGTTAGGGATTCTCTCTCCCTGGTTCCCCAGTATAAAAGGGACCACAATGAATGCTCCACCAAGGCCTCTTGACTTAAAACCCCATGAAAAAATGTACACTAGAGTGTCTCCCATTTGGATTTGTATTTCTATAGTCATAGGATCCTAGTAATGGTCCTTCCAGATAGTTAGGATCCTTATAGCACAATAAGATTTGAATATCTATGGTCATGAACACCCCTACCCCTGGGATAGTTTTTGGGAGTTCCTATTATAGATGATTAGAGTCTGGACAATGTCCTTTATAGTATATTAGTTTCATCCCAACATCAAAACAAACCACGTCTCCCTAGATGATGATAAACTACAGAGTGACCTTACTCTCCCTAGATGAAAAAAAACTCTCAAGTGCCCCACTATGTGGCTCGAAAACCAACATGAACATAATAATGACCAAATAATTTCTATATAGTACATAATGGGATACCATTTTTTGAGATCCTTCGATACATGCAGATATCTCCATTTATTAGAAACATCAGATACAAATAAATAATTCCATGTTTTATACATGCTAATAATTGATTTAAAATCATGGGGGGACTCACATCATACATGAGGATTAATGAAGGATTCATAAACATTTATTATATCTATAAGAGATTCCTAGAGTAGGAAATAATTTTCCCAAAAATTGTTTGATGATCCTGACATCCCATACTCTCAAGTAATCTGAGTTCTTAAGCTTTGTAAGTCAAAAAAAACTAACAAGTTCCTACCTATGGAATGTTGTTACTCGTGGATACTGAACCGTTGGATGTTTATGGTTCAACAAAAAAACCCATTGAAAACCATTTTTAAATAGTGTCTCAACACCCAAACACACATTCATATGGAAACAAATAATAGTGAACCCAATGTGAATCCTAAACAAAGATGATAGTAGCACTTAACTATTAGGCCCATTCTACTCTCAAAATGAGGGAGGGATGGAATAAGAAATCAATCATGCATGTGTTCCCTCAAATGATATACTTATTTGATGAATTTAGTTGTTTTTTATCATATATATAAGCACTATTTTCTATAACTTCTATTGATCTAATGGACTCCTTCATGTTTTCACAACTGAACGCCCTAACTGCCACTCAGTCTGGATCTTCATACATGTGAAGGATTCCATCGACATCCAATATTCTTCAACGATAGGTCTTAAACTCATAGTTTTGAGAGTTTATTCAAAATGGTATGATCTCAAACCTGGAGGATACCTTAAAATCCATTTAGCCTATGAAGAACCCTCGATCATCTGGTCAGCAATGACTAGTGGTCCGGAATTAGATGGCATTGACCACCATTTTCAAATGTTATGGGATATTATCCCCATAACGCAACAATGAGTCTCTCTCACATGTAAAAGAGGTAGATCAGGAGGCTACCTACTGCATAATACAGGAGATAAAGGGGTAAATTTCAAGGGTTCATTCCAGCAATCACTATCGCCAATGTAGCAAGGTAGTTAACCCTAAACATGATTAAGGTGTTTTCCTCAACTAACCGACCTCAGTCTTTCAGACCGAGGAATTCAAGATAGTCTGATGGGGAAAACAACTGGAAAAAAGGAGTCGGTTCACACCTTTTCCACTTCTATAAAATCCCACTAACCCAGATTGGTGGAAGAAAGTGAGTGGGAACATTCACTCGTCATCCTTTCATCATCCATCCAACAAAATCTCCTTCTTCCAATCAAAGAATCACACAACTCAAATACAGCTGTAACCAGAATGTAGGTTCATATACCTACCTACAATCAAAAAAACTTCTGGAGGACATGTCTGGAAGCACATAATGAAGTCTGTCGACCATGTTTAGTGGAAAATAGAGAGCGGGCACACAAAACTTCTAGCACCCATCAAGCTTGCCAGAACTCTCACTTAGCAGATCGTGAAGAATTCAGTAAAAAAATCCTCATGATAAGTAGAGTTTTTACTCAACTCTCTTCCCCCATAGATGAGTACTTTCATTATCCACTAGAAGGAAAAGGGGGACTGGAGCTGGCACATACACATACTCCAGATACTTACTGGGAATATATCCTCGTTCCAACTACTGAAATCACCAATCACATCCTATAAAAGGTGAAAGGTAAGATGAAAATTCATTCCCACATCCTATAGACATTACAAGACATAATCAAAGAAAAATAAGTAGTGGAAGAGGGATGGAAGAATAACTATTTTCCCACAAATAGGGTAGATCATCATTAAAAACACCCCATATTAGACATGAACATATGATCTCATGCAGGAAGTACATGGTTCAAACTCCCACATATTATATGAGAAATCATATTGGGAACATACACTATCTCCAATTGAAGTTAATCGACCTATTCCAATGGCCACTCCAAGGAAGGCACAAACACCACCCCCTAACGAACACTTCTCCCAAAGGGTGGACCTAATATCTCATTAGAAGGAAACTAATAAGAATTATCTTCAAACATGATTAGAAAATTAATATTTGGTATACAATTAGGCTTCAGTTAATGTTGGAGATCTTAAAGCCCTCATATTTATATCTTTTGCAGGTCAAGATCCTACCATCTTGTTACCAAATTATAGTAGTAGTACCAGTTATTCTAAAGATATTCATCAGGTACTTAAGAATAAAGGATTTCCTCATGAAAACATCTCGGTCAATTTTGAGAGCCTATCTCTTGATGAGAGACCCCCCCCCCCCATGTGGCTAGAAGAACAAGGAGAAAAAGGTTCTTCCCCTTACTATAATCCACCATGGTGCTCCTCCCCATGATGACATTTTTTGTGAATGTTCTCTAGTTTTTACTGATTGGAATTATCAATGGAATTACAAAATTTGAAATAAAGTAACGAGAAAGCCCTCCAATCATGAGGCACTTGAAAACATGAGGTCAGTCCTATCTAATGCCCTGTCACTGGCAGATGAAATCCTTTCTCAATCAGAAGATATCCCAAGATAGTGGTCATTCTCTAAACAACCCTTGTGTCATTTTCCTTCCATCATAGTATAGTATATCCCTACAAATCCCACTATTTATGGTAAACAATCCAAATGAATCCAATCTAATTGGACCAGGTCAAGGTAACTCTGGTGATAGATGAAGAAGTTATACTAAACATAATGAAGAATCTTCCTAAAGATGATATACCAATCATGTTCTATTCTTTATCCGCCTCTCAATATAGAATTCCATGGGTTTTTGTGGAAAATTGTGCTCATGAAATCCACCTCAACATATGGAAAACTCTTCGTCACATAAAACAAAAGGTATTACCTGATGATGATTATCAAATCACATCAAGATAATAAAAGGGTTATAGTCCCAAATTGACTGGGCATATCTCTTGGCTTCCTGATATCCAAATATAGAGAAACAATAAGGATCCCATTAATGTGAATGCCTCAATGCATTAACGAAGTTAGATAACTGATAAAATATACAACATTCGATGTTCGTATCGTAGGATGGGGTGTGCATGGAGAATTACACATCACGTCACTCCTTATTTAGCAAAGCTCTCTAAAAGTGGTATAAGGCAATCTCATAACACCATATTGGATAAAATAAATGGAATATGTTCATGACCAATGATATTCCCAACAAGAACAATCCCCAACCAACTCTCACCGTTGTCGGACAAAAAGAGAACATTGTATTAAGATACTATTATTTCATGCATATGAGAATATCGAGCAGAAAACCTATTTAGAGGGTCACTATAAAAAATAAGACTATATTCAATAGGTTATTTGCGATGGGACCTCATCGAAAAAAGTTATTTGTGACAGGGTCCCGTCGATAATACCCCATTGCAAAAAATGGCACCACAAATAGTTTATACATTTTTTTAAAAACCTTATTGTGAGAGGACCATCAATAATAGTTATTTGTGACCAGCCCATCACAAATGACATAAAAAATAAAAGAAAAGTTAATATTAAAAAAATTAAATAAAATAACATTAACAATATTAATAATGTTATATTCATAAAATTATATTTAATAATAATAATAATAATAATATTATTATTATTATTATAAAATTAATATGAATAATAATATAAAAAATTATAAATAATAAAAACCAAAATATTCTCAAAAATATATAAAATATTTTAATAATACCAAAATAATAATAATAAATAATAATTTTTTTAAAAGAATAAATAAATAATAAAAATAATATATATATATATATATATATATATTAGGTGTTTAGGGTCATAAATTCACACACATCACACACACAGATCAGAAAGGCTGGTCATAGCCCTCCTAGGAGATAACCCACCGATCAATCCTTTTTGATTCATTACATGGCCTAGAGGCCTAGTGAAAATAAACCACATAATATATCCTAAAAGACCCATAAATAGGCTTGAAGGCCCAATCAAGAATTAGGTATGCATAATACTGTTTATTTTATTCCTACATCACCACATACCGACATCATGCGTTATGCCTATGTAAATTTGCTCCCCCCTGAATTTGAACATGTGTCTGATGTATTATTATGGAGAATTTTTACCACTCAGGTAAGCCCCAAACTGAAAAATAAATAAATAATAATGTAATAATATAATAATAAAATAAATATATATTAAAATAATAAAAAAATTAAATATTCAAAATAATATAAAAGACAATGTATAATGAAATGTAAATATTTAATATTACCAAAAAATTAAATTCAAATGTTTTATCATAAAAAATAAATAAATCAATGAGGGGGAGGGACTCCATGAAGAGTTGGATGAGTTGGAGGAGATGGTAGAGGGAACTCCATCCTGAAATCATGAGCCAGACATCACATGTACTCCATCATCTTCTCTTGTTGCTACTACATCCACCAATGCATCTCCTCTTGTTGTTGTTTCTCCTTTCGATACAACCCTTCCTACTCCATGCACATTCTCTCTTTAAGCTCGCCCTGAGCTCACACCTTCTCCTAATACTATGCTATAGATAATGATGACTCTCCACAAGATTCTCTCTAGCTACACACCGACATCGCAACTGTACCATAATAATTCCCATGCATCAATTGAGTGCTGATACTAACAACTTATCCTATCTTGAAGGTATACTACATCTCCTACATCCATATTATATCATAAAATCATACTGAACTGGTCTGATCTTCAGAATTGTTCTATATCTCTGTCAGTGATTGATACTTCATGGCCTCATATGGCTCCTTCAATTGAAATTTAAAATTAAAAGAGTAAAAATATTATTTTCACTTCATATTAAAAAAAATTATAATGACCAAATTCTGATGTTTTTGATCACCTCTAATATATCTAGTGACATTATCACTAAACATCCTCCAATAAACCTAAATATTCACAATGTCGAATTGTTCAACTAGATATATGAATATAAAATAAAACATTTACATTTAAAATTATATATATTAATTGAAAATGGTATTTACCATATGTTCCTTATCATATAATGTTTATGACTACTAGATCTATGTGTAAAATCCTCTCTACCACGATTATGACAACCTACTAATGATCTCCTCTAAAAATGACCACCATCCAGTTTGAAAAAAATCTATCCCAAACCTAAGATGGAATTTTAAATGTTTGGCTAGTGAAAAAATACTGATCAATCTGTGAATCTTGCATTACTCATTGCTTTCTTCTATAAATTGTACCAAAACTGATGATAATGATCATGCATAAAAGCCTCCCAATCCTACAAAATGGAGTCACACATGCTATCATCAATCAGATACCATATAACCTATAAAAAATTAATAATATAAAGTTATTAATTTATTAAATTTCAAAATGAATCTTATTTATTTATGTACCAACCAAGAATTGAATATGTGGCATTGAACATCTATGAAAATCTGATTGCATGTAACTCATGCTCTAGAAAAATATTTTTTTCAATATAGCACTCACTAGTCCAATAGCTATATGAAAAATTCTATTAAAAAGAAAAAAAATAAAACAATTAGTATATAAATAAAAAAATGATAATTAATGAAAACTAACTAAATTACAAAGGTAAACATACCTCTTCATGTATGGATCAAAGCCAATAGGTGTACATCACTCATAGATATGGTCAGGAATCATCAATCACGCAAGACCACTCCCCATCTAAGTCATACCTAAACCACCAATAGTCTAAGGTTCAAATGATCCAACATCCTACTCATCATCAGGCAGACCCCCATCCTTTGAGTCACCAAACAGATCTGATTCCATCTGAAACATGAAGTTACTATTGTCATCAAATAATTAAAAACAACTATTATATATAGGTATATATATTATATATGATTATAACCATCATTTAACTCTATCAATATTCATCTTTATCCTCTATTTCACATCTAAAGGTTTCAACACCATCATATTCCTCATTAGCATAATCAATTTCCATATATGTTTTGATTTCATCATCTCTTATCATTTCAAATTCATTTGTTACATCATTCACAACATCTTTTCCTTTAAACCTTAACTGTGTGGTTTCGCCATCGATATTCTAGTCTCTTGGTGAAAAAGATAGATTTGGAGTAGTCTATTCAAAAATATCAATTCTTTTCACTTCAATAGAACCATTTTCATTTTGAATAAACTGATTTTCCAGAGATTTCATTTTTATTATGCTCTACTAGTCACCCAACTCTATTGTAGTTGCACTGTAATTTTCCTAATATATCTGATTTACCGGATTATCCAATAAAAATGGTTCATTTATTTCAATAAAGAATTTATATTTAATATAATTTTTTCCATGGATCAAATGAACATGTAAGCCTCTGACATTATCCAACCACTAACATTTAAACATCATTATGTAATTATTTCCCAGATAACAGAAATCAATACTTTATTCCAGCATGTCATAAAATTCAACTAGAATTCCTTTATAATGAAATCCTCTCATGAAAAAACCACAATTCATTGTTTTTTTGATTCCACATATGCCCATGTATGAAATCAAAAACCATTCACCATATATACATTATCATATTTAACTATTTTGGATGGTGGGTTACTTAGTACACACAATCGATTATCAATTTTATCTATATGATGAGATGCATAAGTTTTTATTTAAAAATCTATCAATATAACAAGTAATAAATTGATTTTATATGTTAAACCATAACAAATTTATGTCACCAGTTTTTGAAACAAGTTGGAAAAATTATTTTTATGGCATTATTCAAGATCAGCTACTATAATTTGTGGAAATTGTTTCATGATATGATTATCATATAACCGAAAAATTAAATAATATCAATTTACTGTAATTTTTTTTATAAAATAAGTTATAGAAGAACTCATAGTACAAATGGTGAAATTTCTTCGCAGTTGGGTAGAACATATGTATGAGCTCTGTGGATTTCATCATCTAAAAGTCATAGTTCTTGAACTACACTAAATCCATGTTCTGGATGATTGAAACCCAATTACTAATTTTTCATTTCTTCTTCAACATTTCTCCCATTATGGGCCATGTGGTTGTGTTTTTATAGATATTCAAATTTACAATAATTAGAAAAGAAAAAATAAATTTCCTACTATAAATAATATTCTACAATTTATCCCTCAATTGATTCTTTGTTATGTACTTTTTTCTTCAATTTTTGCACATATCTCTTGAATGGGTACATCTATCCGAATTTTACTAGACATCCACATTTTCCTTCATGCAAAAACTATAATATAAAATGTTCCATTGAGTCAAATAAAGTCGATGATATTTTTTTTCCAATTTACATAAAATTAAAACAACATATTTTTATAGTCTGATTAATTCATCGAAGTCTATTGTCACCACAAAATTGTCTTGGAAAAAATATGATATTTTTGTTAGCACATCTCTAAATATATAATTCAAAAAACATATTAATACAATTGGAAAAATTCATTCAATTATAACATGACATTCATTTATTTTTTTTAATCTCGTAATATGATCATTTCTGGCACATAATCCCAAATTGGAAACATAACCATCTATAATTATCAAATTTTTAATCCAATAACAAAAGAAATAGTTGATTTTCTTTGGAAGGTGTATAGGCTAATTTTGGCCTCATTAACATCTGTGAACTAAAATTTTCAAATAGTGGAATTTTTTGTCATCTTGAAATTCATGTAAGATCTAATATTTCCACTAAATTATCTTCATTAATAACTATTGTATCCAAAATGGTATAAAATATAATATCAAAACAATTTTTCCTAATATTCATGACATTAAACATGTGATAGACCAACAAATCAGACCAATATGGAAGATCCAAAAAAATGGTCAATTTTAACCAATTTTGTTCTTTCTCATTGCCATCAATTTTTTGTTGTTTAATAGTTGGTCCAAATGTAATTAGAGGTAAAAAATAGACAAATGATTTTAAATCATTATGTGAGATAATTATTGGAGGTCTATCTCTTTCAATTGTGTCTTTTTTGAAATGATATTTGTTCCTCTTAAATGGATTATCAGTTTGAAAAAATATGTGATGATAGGCAAAAAAATAATTTTTTTCTTTCTTTGAATAGAAAAAATGCTTTGTTCTCTCCCACACAATGAGAAAATGATTTTGGAATAGTTGTAATCTAGCTAGATAATAGGTCATATGCTAGAAAGTCACCAATTGTCTATATCCTGACTTCTTTCAGTAGGAAGTTTTGTTTTTCAGGATCACCATATGTACAAACTCCATTACTCCACAATGAATTTAACTCCTCAATAAATGGTTTCAAATAAAAATCAATATTCAATTTTTGATGTCTGAGAATTAATAATGTCAAAAATATTTGTGGATCCTTCATCAACATTTAAGGAGGTAAATTGTACAGAGTTATAAAGACAATCCAATTTGAATACTGACTATTGTAAGATCAAAATGGATAGAAACCATAAGGAGAAATACCCAAACACATGTTTTGGGAATTTGAAGCGAAATATAGATTTAATTGGAAAAATAATTCAATGAATCACCACTAGAGGGATGATTTAAGCTTTTTCCAGTTGATGTATTAAATATGTTCCCTGAAATCAATGTTTCTATGTTCTGAGACATAAATAAATGCTACAATCTTGGTGTTAGTGCGAAATACCTCAACTATTTTATAGGAATAAATCCACACTTCTGTAGTTGAGCATCTTTATACCATATTTTTCTATATATGGGAAAACTATCCAATGACTCATTTTCACCATAATTTAATATGTAATCATTTGAACATGTATGAACCCTCTGATAACCAAGAACCATATTACAAACCAACCACTTTCTCTCATTGAAATTTATAGGCAACACATTTCCTTTCAGTAATAGTTTTTTAACCAAAGAGAATATCTGATCAAAACAGCTATTTGAAATTACATTATCAGATTTAATCACCATCAATTTATCAACTATTTTAAATTTTCTTATCTTTTAACCCTGATTAAAGGCATCATTAGAAAACCTCAACAACTCAAAAATATTAAGATGGTTATAAATATATAGCTTAATCAATACCATCTAGAGTTTCACATTGTTGAAAAGACAAGCCTTCCACATCATATACTAAATTTTCAAACTGTGATGGATCTTGAACCAAATTATTACTAACTATTCTAGAACTATTTTAAAAAATTTGATACCAAAAAACAATATATGTTTGAAAACCAAAACACAAAAGACGACCCCAACATTTTTAAAATGTGTCAAACATCCTAAGACTACATTTTTTACATGGACAATAAATTTTCCCTTCTGAAACAAATTGTGGTTTTGATGTTGCAAATGATAATAATGTTTCTTCACCCTCAATATATATAATATTTAAACAAAAATATTTGGATTTCTTTAGTGTTTTATCCAAGCACGATCATCAAATAATGAATATTGCTGACTTCCCAATTTCATATTTCTCTAAAACATATAAAATAAGTAGTTTTTTAATAAATTGATTTAAGAAAAACCTGATTCAAAAAATTAATAATATGTTATTTATTCTTATGTATTCTTAATTACTACTATTTATTAATAATTACCGCTAATTACTGATATTTATTACAAATAATCTCTATTTTTTCTAATTACCAATAATTACTGTTATTTATTACTCTGTATTTAATTTTGTTACTAATTATTACATTTTATTCCTAATTATAGCTAAATATTACTAATTACTACTAATTACTGCACATTACTACTAAAAACTACTAATTACAGCTAATTACTGCTAATTGCTACTAATTATAGTTAATTATTGTAATTTATTACTAGTTGCTACAAATTATAAAAACTATTACAAACTATTACTATTTATTACTATTTATTACTAATTATTACTGATTATTAATAATTATTACTATTTATTAATAATTATTACTGAATATTAATAATTATTACTATTTATTACAAATTGTTACTATTTATTACTAATTATTACTAATTATTACTATTTATTATTACTATTTATTATTGTTATTACTTTTTATTAATATTTATCTTTAATTATTACTATTTACTGATAATTACCACTATTCACAGCTAATTACCACTACTTTACACTAATTATTACTAATTATTACTAATTAAAACTAAATATTCCTATATATTGTGATTTATACCTATTTATTACTAATTATACAGAATTATACATATTTATTACAAATTATACCAATTTATTACCAATTGTAACTAATTATACATATTTATTAATCATTATATATATTTATTACTAATTATACCTATTTATTAATAATTGTACATATTTATACATATTTATTACAATTTATAACTATTTATAACAAATTATATCTTTTTTATTACAAATTATTCCTATTTATTTCTAATTATACCAATTTATTACAAATTATTATTAATTAATCCTAATTTTTCCAAGTTATTCCTAATTATTTGTAATTATTCCTACTTAATACTAATTATTAGAAATTATTCCTAATTATTTATATTTATTCCTAATTATTTGTATGCTTTCTTAAATATTCTTAATTATTCCTAACTATTCCTAATTGTTCCTAATTGTTCATAACTCTCCCAATTTATTCCTAATTATTACTAGTTATCACTTATTATCCCTAAGTATTAGTATTTATTTCTATTTATTACCAATTATTACTAATTATTACTAATTATTTGTATTTATTACTATTTATTAGTATTTATTATTATTTATTCTGAATTATACCTAATTATTCCTAATTAATCCTAATTAATTATAGTTAATCTTAATTATTCATAATTATTACTAATTATTAGTAATTATTTTTTGTTAATACTAATTATTACTAATTATTACTATTTATTACAATTTATTACAATTTATTACTATTTAATAATACTTATTACTATTTACTACTATTTATTACTATTTATTTGTATTTATTACTATTTATTTCTATTTATTACTATTTGATACTATTTATTATTATTTAGTACTATTTAAAACTAATTATTACTAATTATAAATATTTATTACTAATTGTTACTAATTATTTATATTTATTACTTATTATAACAAATTATTTCTAATTACAACTATTCATTAATAATTATTACTAATTGTTGCTTTTTATTACCAATTGTTCCTCATTATTCAAAATTATTACTATTTATTCCAATTTATTTCTAATTATTACAATTTATTTCTATAATTATTGTTATCTATTATTATTTATGAAAAATTATTACTTTTTATCCCTAATTATTACAATTTATTTCCATTTATTACAAATTATTACAAATTATTACTAATTATTACTAATTGCTGCTAATTATTCACATTTATTACAAATTATTCATATTAATTAATAATTTTTTCTTATTTATTCCTAATTTTTTCTATTTATTAGAAATTTGTATTAATTATTCCTATTTTTTATTATTTGTTCTTAATTATAAATATTTATTAATATTTATTCCAATTTATTACTATTTATTAATATTTATTAATATTAATTACAAATTTTTCCTATTTCTTTCTCATTATTATTAATTATTCCTATTTATTACTAAATATTCCTAATTACTATTTATTCGTAATTATTCTTATTTATTACTATTTATTCATATTTATTACTATTTTTCCTATTTATTTCTAATTATTCCAATTTATTACAATTTATTATTATTATTTCCTATTTATTACTATATATTCTTAATTATTTCTATTTCTAACTATTTGTATTTATGACTATTTATTCCTAATTATTCGTATTTATTCCAATTTATTACTATTTATAACTAATTACTATTAATTATTACTTACTACTGTTAATTATTATTAATTGGCGCTAATTATTACATTTTATTAGTATTTATTACTAATGAAACAACATATTTTTAAAAAACAATATATCAAAATAAAATTATATAATTCTATTTTAATTTAGTTGTCACTAATTAACAATAATTATAACTAACATAAAATTAAAAGAATTAACTAAAAATAATAGCAATAGATAAATACCTAAAAACATAATCTTTTTTATGCTGCGAGGTTTGAAAATTGCTCTGATATGAAATTTTAAACTTTGCAAAAAAATTCCGAGAGAAATATGAGAGTTAAGAGAGATAGAGGAGTTAAGAGTGATGTGAAATGAAAAGAATAGATCATGGTGTAAATATAGGTTAGACTATTTGCGATGAGATTCTTGTCGCAAATACTAACCCCCTATTAATTAGGGAGGACAATTAAAAGGTATTCGTGACAGTTCCCCTCACAAATACCAAACTGACGATATAACATTTGCGACGAGCGATAAATCCCATCATAAATTCTAACCCCTATTACTTTGTGGGGCGGCAATTAAAAAGGGTATTGGCAATGGGTCCCGTCCCAAATGCTAAAACCACCAAAGGGTATTTTGCGACATGACCTGTCGCAAATAACATTCCCATAGTAAGGCGTGCAGTACATGCCAAACCATTTCCAACTAGATACCCATTCTTGTTGCAAATACATAGTTATATCCGATGGGAAGAGGGTCCCATCTCAAATAACCCATCGCAAATGATGGGTTTTTCCTTAATGGATGTCAGTCATCAGATTGTGTAGATGTTAATAATAGAACAATGATCTTTGGAAACGTGTCATTTAATTAAATTCTGAATAATGTACCCAACCCATGTTTGAACAAAAATCTTTAAAATTAGAAGAGTAGCTATGGTAATATCATCTATAGCAGTTCGGATGAAACCCCAGCTCACAGGGCTGGGGGCTTTTTTAAATCAACCCTCGGGTTCATCCAATCACACCTAAGGGGTTGCGAAAGAAGAACATGAACAACCCCAACCCTCAAGAATGGGGGTTTTTTACCATAAAAATCCCCACCTCAACAGGAATCAGGTTTCTCCAAATTTGGGAAGATGCGGTGGAATGAATCCTCATTGTTCGTCTAATATCGTGATCTGGTACATTCACTTTGAACAGGTAGTATTGAACTCTCTGAGGATTCCCATCAGTTTACTATCAATCAAGAAGATCAAAGGATGTCAATAAAGAAGAGGAAAAGGTCTCATGGAGGGTGCAGTAGTAGGCGATCTCGCAAAGATACTGACAGAATGCCTACGATGCATTACACATCTTTGAATGTCATCAATGTTATCGTCGAAAACCCTCTAGAATATAAGTCCAACTCAGAGGAGTTAGAAGAGGAAGTTCTAGTTCATAATCAGGTGCACGATGAAAGAAATGAAGGATGTGTGTGTACTCAAAACTAGAGGCATCCCCTAAATTTGGTGACTCCCTCGAACAATCCCCCTTTACCTCCACGAAAAACACCCAATTGGAAAAAGGTAATGGTCAGACTATGTCTCACCTCCCTCCCAGGGAGGCTCAATCCCTCTAATTAGAGGAAATATTTCCTCAGCATGCGGATGAGATAAAAGGGTTGATAAGAGTCAATATGGAGTTACTCAACGGTGTCCTTCCTTCCAGACATGCTCTGTAAGAAGATCCTCAACCTGCACTTCTAGTTGACACACCCTAGTAAAGAGGGTTCATCAGAAAAACTGAAGCAAACATTGAACATCTTCTCATGGTGGGACACCAACCACTAATGTATTTGGATCCCGCAGAAGAAGATCAAGAATTTTCCCTGTTTGTTATATAACTAGAACATTTTTAGGAACATCCTTAAAGAACTACACCTTTAGGTTACCCACAATAGATACCAGCAGTGCCACCACCAGTAGTCATACCAGTCTCCACACCTGTTTAGGCTCTAGCCACCACACCTACTCAGGTCCCAACTCAGTAGGACATTACTCGAATTCTTTTGAACACCATTGATTCATTAACAACTCGATTAGAATCCATGGAAGGAGGACAGGTGCCAATATATCTAGAAAAAAAGTCTTACCCTAGATGGGTGGATCCTACCCCTCCCACGCCAAACACTGGAAATCCAACATACCTGATATTTAATGGCTCATGAGACCCAAAACTACACTTGAAACATTTCATCTATCATTGTGATCCCATAATGGGTACCCTTGAATAGAATGAGGTGATGAAGCTTAGGTGTTTTGTAAAATTGTTAAAAGGGATAGATTCCATGTGGTACATAAGTTTGTAGTGTCGATCGATTACTAGCTGGGAAGACCTCCATCAAAAATTCAACTTCTTGTTTAGTTCAGCACTGTATAATCCAACAGTCTTCAGCCTCACAAACTGTAAACAGTGGGAGCATGAAAGAGTTTCATGTTTCATTAAATGGTGGAATAGATTGATATATTCATTAAGTCTACCACTTCCTCAAGAGGATTTGTTTCATAACTATATATAAAATAACTACAATGAGTTTCACACACTATCAATTCCTGTGAAATAAAAAAGAGGGTTATGAGATCTTTACATAATTGATCAGCAAGTAAATAAATCAATTGTAGAACCCAAGTCCAATTTCCATGTAATACCATCAAATTAGGGATGGAGGACATGAAAGGAAGAGGTCTCTATAGGTATGCTTAATCAGGCCCCTATTTCTAGTCCCACCTCAAGGCTTATGCCATACTGTACAACTCTACCTCCATAGAGTCAACAAACACCCCTACCTCATCTAGATGATAAAATAGATCCGAGGTAGAAATAGTTTGGGGAGATTAAAAATATAGTCGGCTATTTTTGAAGTAACCAAATCCCCAACTTCATCATCACGGTGCCGAAAAACAACACAGTATAGTTTCTAAATCCAAAGAAGCCTAATAAAATGGCGATGAAAATCTCCAAAAATATTTTCCATTTCATTATAATTTGTGGTACCCCATCCAGGATCTATTTTCAAATACTTCTTACAAAATATGATGGACTAAAGGAAGGACAAACTAAAAATGTCATAATCCTTGGTAGTATGTGTTGTTTTTACCAACCAGGAGGAGAAATGTGATTAGAAGGAAGATGAATGTAAGAGTACGTAAATGTTCAATGATTGGATGGTCAGAAAAATGATCAAACAGACCCATTATATTATTCAAGAATATTTCAAACAACAAATTGTACCCTCAACCCCTTCCTCTAAAGAAAAACCAGCTTCATTAGCGACTCAATCCTCTGGAGACCAATCCTCTAAGAAGAAACATGGTTTAAAGAATAAAGAGTGATCAAAAGAATATGAGCTCACATCAAGACCAACTTTTTCCTTGAATTTAGCCAAAATCATACCAGATGTCTCAAAAGCATAGGAACCACCTCTCCAAATGGAAATGTAAGAGTCAACCCATCATGTAGAATCTACATTAGATAAAGAATTGACCTTTATTTCCATTACCTTTATTCACATAACATATCCCCTCACAAATGATGATTATTATTGTGAAACCTAGTTCCCTATACTTGATTAGGGAACTTGGGGAAGACATTGTCAAGTTCATGGATACATGGGAAGATGTGATCATGCTATGAGCCACTGTGTCAACAAAACCCTCGCTCAAACTTTCTATGTGGCCGAAACTCAAGGGTAATCACTACAATAAGCTCAGTAGAAATAATAGAATTATTCCTCCACACATGAAAAGGTAAACCCATACATGAGCATCTTGGAAGAGTGATTAGAGAATATTTCACCACCTTCATGGAAAGCAGGTAGACCCAACTGACCTAACCTACCAAGAGTGGAAGAAATACCGAATCCTACCTTCAGGGCTGACCTATCTGCACATGTAACATTGGCTCCTAAGGTGTCTAAAGAATAAAATCATAATGTTGGGAATTTTAGACCTCGAGATCATAAATATGATGTCATGAAGAAATTATCTCATATGCTAGCTAGGTTATCAATCCTGGATTCTCTCATTCTATCAAAGGACCTCCGGGAAGAACTTATTGATGAATCACCAAGACATCAGGAATTCTAATTCAATGTTTTACATAATGAGGTATATCATAAACATAATAATCCTACATAATTCCCTGAAATCATATCTTTCATATATCAGGATGAGTATTCTATCATGCATGGATAAGTCAAATCCCTGTATATCTATGTAAGATTAAATGACATTGATATCTAGCAATCCTTTATTGATAATGGATCAAGATTCAACATAATTCTAGTATAGAAACTTCACCATCTGGGTCTAAATGAATCTCACTTGTCTCACTCTAATATGATGTCACAAGGTTATTACAAGAATGATCAAGATCTGCTCAGCAAGATCACACTTAGAACTCAGTTGAGAGAACATGTGTCTGAATATGGATTCATGGTTTTTCGGTAGGACACATCATTCAATGTTCTGCTGGGAATCCATTACTTCATCATACCACCAGTGTTTGAAATATTTTATTAATGGAAAAATTAGGACTGATTTTGGTGACAAGGCCCCATTCAGACTCTGTGAGACACAATACATCAATGATAGATTCTATCACAATGGAGGGAAATAATCCATGGCTAATGATACTGCCTAAATAAATTCCACAAATAGATTGGTGATGATCCCATATAACCCTTTAATATAGCTGAGCTCATATTAAATACATCATATTAGTCAAATTAATGGGCTAGGCTCAAATTCAATAACTCATTCAGCAACTTCTATGATGTTAATTATGGTATTTCAGCCCGATGGAACTAAAAAAGTTATCAACTCACCAAGGGATGGTGAAAACTTGAATGAAAATGCATTCATTTTATCCCTTCAGTTCTAAACAAATCCAGTTATGTTACTTAGGCTAGAATAATCTACCATGATAGTAGGAGAAAGTGAAGGGGCTCTTTCTCAATCTCTCATTTTCCTTTCAAGACTCTAAGATGTCTTCACACCAGCAAGTGATCCTGAAATTATTTCCTCATCCTCTGGATGTCCAAATGTTGTCTCCCCTCTTCCCTCTGTGGAACATATTTTTTCATCTCTTCCCGAGAAAGAGGCACAAGTGATGTATCATGAGGAAGATGAAGAGGAAAAATAATATGATCTTAGGGATTCCCCTCTACCATTTGAGAAAGGCATCTCAACCACCATGGATGAACTTGAAAAGATAAAAATAGGTAAAAAATAATATCTATACTCCACTTTAATTAGTGTGGCCATGACTCCTGAAGAACAATAGGTATATACCTCCTTCCTAAAGAATCATCAAGATGTGTCTTCTTGGAATTATATAGACATTCTAGACCATGAGCCCAAGTTGTCCTCCCATCACTTGGGTTTTCCAGAGGATCGTCAAGGATACAAGAATGCTTCAAGGAGGATGCACCTAACTCACACCTCAAAAATTGAGGCACAAGTGAAAAAAACCAACAATGAGGATTTTATATGAGAGGTACAATACCCCAAATGGATAGAAAAAAATTGTCCTTGTGAAGAAGAAGATTGGGAAAATTTAATTTTTCATTGATTTCATATATAACAAATAATAGTTTCACAAAGATGGTTTCTCAATTCTGATCACATAACTCATGATTGATGAAATAGAAGTTTATCACCCTATCCTTTATGGATGGATATTCTGTGTATGAACAAATCCATATATATTCGAAATATGTAGATGACACAAATCTCAAATCCCCTCCAAGGGTATTTTGTTATCAAGTAATTCACTATGGCTGGAAGAATATTGGTTCCACATACCACCGTTCAATGCACCACATCATCAAACCCATCATGGGGAAGTTTTTTGAATTCTACATTAATGATCTACTGGTTAAGCTAAAAAAAATTATGACAACATCGATGACTTATATACCATACTCATCATTCTTTGACAACATAATATGAATATGAACCCCTTGAAATGTGTTTTCGGGGTAACCTCATGAAACATTCTCAACATAATCATAATCCGTTGTGACATTGATGTTGATCCTGGAAAAAATAAATCTATTCTTAGCATGTCACCTCTTACAACAATGAAATACATGAGAGGACGTCAAGTAATCTTATCTTACATTCGGTGAATTATACCCAAACTCACATGAAAGTGTTTACCCTTCGCCAAATTGATGAAGATGGGTGGCACATATCAGTGGACTAATTATAGTCAAGGAGCATTTCGTGCTCTAAATAAATACCTATTGAGACCACTGTTATTTATACCACCTATTGAAGGAAAGGCACTCAATATGTTTGTGACGGCCCATGAACTATCATTGGGCATCATCTGCATGAGAAATAATGATTCAAGGAATGAAAGCAACCTTTATTATCTCAATCAAACCATGATTGACACTAAGACACATTATTCAGATATCAGGAAGAGCTTTCTATATTTAATCTTTTCTTATTCAGATTTTGAGGAACTACCTGTAGCACTATTAAATCCACATAGTTTCTTGGAAAAACCATATCAAATTTATCCTCATTCATTCAATACTGACAAGAATTGTAGAAGAGAGGAAAGTTATTATGTAGTATTTCAACATATATATTATGACTCGGAATGTAGTGAAAGTTTGGGATTTGGTGGATTTCTCTAGTAAACACGTCTCTACATAAGAGATTCCATTAAAAACCTAACTCCCTGATGAATAAATATTCTCTATTCAATTAGGTCCAAAATATTAGAAATTTATTTTTACGGCACATCCAAGATACCAACAAGAAATATAATAGAAGACCCTATACTCAGCAAAGCCAGGTTAGGGATTGTGTTTATCTCCCCAGATAAGGTGGTGTTACCATACCCATCCATGTTATCATATGGTTGTACTAAAGATGAGGTAGAATCTCATTCTATCATTCTAGAACCAGAATTGGCACACCAAATACTGGCGAACCACCTAGAGGTGATGGGAGACTCAGAGGTGGAAATCAAGTAGATCAATAGAGATTACACCATTAGAAAAGAGGAGCTAATTCCACTGTTTGACAATGTATGAGGGTTGATGGAATAATTATCCTCATACTCAAAATTGACTCACATTACATGATCACATAATGCCCAGGAAGATTCATTGGGAAATGTAGCTATAGATTTGGCAGATCCAAATATGAAAAAACCAGTCAATAGCATTGCCCACCGACAAATGATCTCACCTTTTGTTTGAATCAAAATAGTATATATTAATGAAATAAGTCCCATCCTAGAGCCATAAGGCCCTACCATGGGATAGATGACTCCCATCATGGACATACTTAAATATGGGGTACTCCCATAGGACATTGTAGGGAGAGAACATATTCAAGAGTGAGCAACCATTTTAATTCTTTATGATAGCCCAAATCTATAGAAAATCCATTGAAAACAAGGATTTGATGGATTCATTATTAGATGTGTCGATGGGGAAGATATTTTAGCCACTATGGAAGAAGTACACGCTAGATCCTACATTTCCCACCAGTTAGGGTACTTTATTTTTGATCAAATCCAAAGACTGGGATACTTCTGGCCTTTTATGAAATAGGATTTC
This sequence comes from Viscum album, assembly GCA_963277665.1. Lineage (NCBI taxonomy): Eukaryota > Viridiplantae > Streptophyta > Magnoliopsida > Santalales > Viscaceae > Viscum > Viscum album. The sequence goes on from OY728126.1 coordinate 1,008,808,848, forward strand.
AGAGAGTTCACTAAGAATTTTCATTCCATCTAATGGAATTCCAACTTCATTCACCAACCCTAGGAGTTTATTCATCCAACCAAGTACTCCTAGCCATTTTCCACATGGGGGATGGATGTTGTTGGACTATACCCTCCAGCTATGGCTAAGCAGTTCATGTACTTCCTTACTGCTACTGATTTCTTCTCCAAAATTGATGAGGAAATTCCTATCAAAGATATCTGATCCAAAATCATTTTTAGATTCATCAATGATAACATAATTATCATATTTGGTCTCCCTCATAATATAGTGATGGACAATGACACCAATTTATGTTATGATGATGTAGAAAATCTATATCCTGAGTATAATATCAAATCCAACCATTAAACCAGCTATTAAGTCGCATTGAATGGATATATAGAGGATTTTAACAAGACCATGTCAAACATACTCATGAAGATGGTGGATAAAGATAATAAATATTGGACACACAAGATCTTGCATGCCTTATGGTATTACCAGACTAAAACTCATACTATAACATGGAAAACTGTGTACTCATTAGTGTATGGAATAGAAGAAGTTTTTTCCATAGAATTTAAGTTTACATTGCTTTTTATTTCCATTTGTAACCAACTACCTATAGATGAACAGTCTAAATATGACTGTATGAATTGGAGAGACTGTGTGAAAATATATTGAATAATTTACAACACTTAGAGGTATATCAGAACAAGATAGCACATGTATTTATCAATAATTACCTCCTTGGTTCACTCCTCAAAGAAGTGTTTATTTTTTACCTTTGGACTCCAATGATACTCATAATGAAGCCTCCAAATATTAATCCATTTTGGGAGGGACCCTACTCCATATCTAAGTTCCACTCTAACAAAGCTTACTACATGATCTCAATGGATGCATCACTCACAATGACCCCAACCAATGTAAGGATCTTGAAGAAATATTTCATGTAATTATAAAATCTCCATCTTAGATACAAGACATTAAACTGAATAGCATCATACTTCCAATATTCAAGACATTAAATTATATAGTTGGTCCTTATCGCATGTCCTTAAAATACATGACACAATGTTTGTCTCACTTTACAATAAACCCCAAGAAACCTATTTTCTTTAAGGAATGACATTACACTTCATGGTTATAATTTTTTACAATAGATGTTAAGGAACAACCAGTGTACCACAAGCCCGGATATCCCTCATGGTCCCTTAAAAAATGCTCCCTTTTAACAGGTATAAGTTCCAACTTTTTTACATCCTCATCGTATGACGGTATACTACACGACACATCCAAGACGTACATGTGGCTATTTTATCATTACTATTGAGTTATGTTGTAATGCTCAAATATCTGATCATGGGTCCAACTATGACCATAAAGACAATATCTTCTTTCTCCGTTTACGATCTAGATCTACACAAAACGTATGGTGTGATTCTAATTATAGTGAGATGCATGGTGATATATAGAATCATGATTTGGGAACAACCATTAATTTGGAAAATATTTTAATCCATTTCTCCATGTCAAACCACGTTGGTGTGGGGAACCTTCTTGAATGGCTACATGTGGCGTGATTCTCATCCCATTGAGATACGTAGTGACACCCATATCTCTAATATTGTGTCCATGCCGAATTTTTTTAAATAAAACCTCATATATTACATTTTTTTATAAATCAATTCTGTATAGGAAACATTTCCAAAACTATGTGTGGTTTTGTTATCATCATAATAAGATTCTTAATGATACCCAGACATCCACTCTTGGGCCCAACCTCAATGATCCCATCAATTCATGACGGTTCGGCTTTATCCTCACCACATAATGTTAAACATCAATTAATTTTAATAACAATGAACATCTTGATTCTCATCTGAATGAGATATGTATAAATACCTAAATCCTATCTCCTAGAGCAGCCACCACATAATTAACAATCCCCTATCCATCACTTATGTTTCCCTTACACTATATAATAAAAATTAGCCACACTTTGTTTTTCACACTGAGAACAACTCATGTGGGATTATGAGTTTGATAAAGGATTTCCCTATAAGAGTAAGTTGTATCTACTCACATTGTGGTTATCATGGTTCTGGTCGCAATAACATAAATGGAACACCAGATGTCCTCATCACATGACAAAAAACTGCATGATTTGTCTATGAACTATATATGAATTGATTATTTCCCTAGAAAGATATTTATTAACACCCAAGTAATACACCATGGCCTAGACGCAATATTCCTTTTTCATATCAAAGTCACCTACATCCTTTCCGTATGATGGTAAATTTAATGGTCCTTCAAGTACTATGTGTCACTTGATTCTCACCCATATGAAATATGTAGTGATTCCCAAATATCTAATCCTGGGACCAATTTCAACACAATATAGAGAATTAGAAACTCTCCCATGTATCAGTTAGATCTATAAGATGATATCCCATACGATTTCCCACATTACACGTGAACCTGTATCTATTAGAACTATGTCTGGCTTGATTATTACTGCCCCAAAACACGTAGTGATACTTGGGCCCCCTTCCATGGTTCATCAAGATATTCCTATTGATCTTCATGTCGAGACTCCTTTTTCTTTACTGCATGACATTAAACAACATGAATAGTATCCTTTCCACATAAAGTTAAATTAAAGTGTACCCGGAGAAATTCGTGTGGCTTGATTCTAACTATATTGAGATAAGTAGGGAAGACAAAAACATAGATATTATTCCCATCCATAGAATGAAGAAAAATTACCCCTCTCTTGAATAAAATCAAAAATATTTGAAGGAGATTTTATTTTGGGTCCTCTCCTTAGAGATCTCACCAAGAAAACAAGAGATTTTCCCTTTATACATATGAGTTAGATTTGTGCATAGGACTCCAAACTCATGAAAAATATTTTTATAAACACTTACTGTATGAATTGGATAATGCCCATTTCACATTTCACTATCTTAGTATAGAATAATTTAAGGTATTAATAAAATTTTGTCATCTTTTGGTGTTGGATTGTTTGATACCCGAAAGCTCCTTTTCCTGACATTACAGTACATAACCCAGTTGGACATGCATAAGTTTCCCCCGTATCAGGAGTGTCAACTAAAGGATGTTTCTTTTTGACTATGCAGTACATTCCCTAGTTATACTAGCATAAAAGAAACCCCATAATGGATTTTTCATATAGTGATAATTTCTCCCTTAGGATAATCCTCTTTTGTCTCTTTAACCTTTGACGACATTATATTGGGACCCATAATTTAAAATTAGTGGTCATCTGTTTCAGGTTTTTCCAATATCCTTTCTCCTAACATGATGGTATCTAAGACCATGGTATACATTTCCCACTTCATATGTTAAAGCATAGTGGAATAACCTTGGGCCATTTCACCACATACCATCTCTTATATCCATAATATTATGGTTCTTGTCATATGTCCTAAACCTACAGGCACCATACTTCATGAATTTAGTAAGACCTTCATAGAGAGTTAATTTCCTTAGAATATTTGGTAATCATTACTTGAAACACCCCTTTTGTATCCCGAAACATATCTCCACAAACGAATCTCTGTGCTTGGGGTGATATGAACCTCCATAAACATTCATTGGCTTTGAGAGATAGAATGTCATAATTCTTAAGAGCTCCTTTTCCTAACTATATAGTATGCACCCCATATATCCTGGTATACATTGCCACTATAATAGTTCTATCATCTAAAGGATTAAACTATTGACTATGCAGTATGTTCCCTTGCTATTCATGCATAGAACAACCCCCACAATGGGGTTTTCAGGTAGTGGTAACTTCATTCTTGAGAGACACCTACTCTAATACCATCGCCCCCTTTTCCCATACCACTATTTAGATACGAGATTCAATAAATCAGATATTAAAACTTCCATCTTATATAGATGAATATATTAGCACATTTCTAGAAAAAAATTCAAGAATGGGGAAATCAAAAAACCTTCGATTGAAACTAAAAGGCCTTAATTTGTATCCCCAATTACATTTTTTCTGAATGAATTTAAATTTCACAACATAATTTCCTTGTTGCATGACATTAAACTAAAAACATTATTTCTTTACTGCATGAATTTAAATTGCATGAAATAATTTCCTTGCCATAATATGTTAAACTACATTGTCAATGTATTTGTCGCATGACATTAAACTACATGATACCTTCATCTTTTTCTAGAAAGGATCCATCCCCCACTAACATTGGTTATCTAACAAACTATACCATCATTCACACACCAAATTTTTGTTGGAGTGGGTTCCCATTTTAGTCATGTTTCAATATAGATAATACATTTATTCTCAAACATATTTCCATGGAAAATCCACCACTTGTAATTATTAGAAATACCAATATCCACAAACTTCTATCACTCATGAGAAATTTAATTTAGGAATTCATGGTAAATCCATTACCTAACTATGAAGTGTGTTCCCCCATTGGCCTTGCATAATTCTCCCACATAATGGCCCTATTAGCCTAAGGATACCACTATTTGTCTATGTAGTAAATTACCCAGTTTTCCTTTCATAAAGTATCACTCATAATGGGGGTTTCAACCATGGATAACATCATAGTCAAGAGAGAAACACTCTATACCATTATTCAATATTTGACAGTCAGAATCCAAAACATTATATCCCAATATTCCCCTTGGAAGTATCTGAAAAAAATCAAAAAATTCCTTTCCATGATGCCTTGATTGGGTTATCATTTCATAATTTAGGGTCAATATTTTTTGACCTAAAAACATGCATTTATAGTCCCGAAGGTATAAAATTAAACTTCCCTAAAGAAAAGAGACATAGTACACACAAACTTGAAATCATGAAAAGGGTACTCTTGAAAAAAGTCAGCTATTAGCACGTTATAACTACACCCTGTGTTGTTTATGAAAAATTTGTCAATAAAAAGTTAAAAGGAACAAAATTATTAGGATAAAAACCAAAAAAGTGTTGTCTAAGAAAAATAAATGTCTCACCCACTATGTATCTTCCATATTGAACTTATGAAAAAATTAGAGCACCCTTCCACAAGTTAATTATCTCCAAAACCAACAACTGGTTTTTGAACGTGTCAAAGGGCCCATTAGTTACCTTAATACTTCATTATTTTGGTTCCAAAAAAATCTATTTCTTATGGGGGATTTGTTGACACTAAAAAATGATTTTCATGCACTTTTATTCATAATTCATGTTTGGATTTCCATTTTCCAAGATACTTATCCGCAATGAGGAAAAAGAGGAAAGACCCCCCAAGAGTTCATCGGTGATTTCCAATATCGATGATATAAAGGGTTCGATGGATCAAATTTCAATTTACTGTTTTCTTTTGGGAAAAAATGGTGTATTAAATATATTAAATAAGTGAATATATCTTTAATATCTTTGATTTGACTAGTTGCAAAGTCCAAACATACATATGTATCAAGAGGTAGGGTTCACAGAAGATGGGAAATTTTTATAATGAGATTTTCCACACCTACGCCGAGGATATGCATGGAGGACCTATAGGGAGGATATGAAAAGGGGACATTAAGGGAGGACCTTCACAGAGGACCTATATAGAGGACCTACATGGAGGACCTACACAGAGGACCTCCTCCGAGGTCCTACACGAAGGACCTATAGAGAGGACCTTCACAAAGGACCTACAAAGAGGACCTGCATAGAGGACCTTCTTAGAGGACTTGTACGATGTAATATCATTCAAAAAAGTCACCTTTTGATTATAAATAAGACCCTTGGGCTCCCTGTTTGAACAACTAAAAATATAATGTAACCCTTGATCACTCGTTTCACAAAACCATCGCCCAAGTCCCCATAAAATTCTTTGTATGATATCATATACATGAGTGAATAGAGAATTAAATGGGATAAGCTAGATCAAAGTCCTTTCTATGTCAAAAGGAATAATACACTTTCATAGGGACAATTATCCTATATGGATAAACCACCTGCATGGGTTCCCTCTCCCTGATCAGGGACCTGTGTGAGACCCTTTCCAGAACACTAAGGGAGACCCCGAGTGACTTGGCTAAAGCCTCACCCATGTGTTGTCAACTTATTGTCCTATTACCCAATGCATATCCATCCTGTGCTGGCCTATACCCACTACTTGAAAAAAATTTAGTTTTTCCTAGGCCCTGCGTGACACACCTTCAAGACACACCTGAGAAAAACACAATCTCCACACATAACTATGTCGATCACCTACACCCAAGACCTACCTGAGTCACCCTTTGATCCCTCTTCGAAATCCACCGATGGCATGGATCTCATCTCCTTGGTTCTTATGTCTAAAAGAGACCATAATGAATCCCCAAACAAGGCCTCCTAACATAGAAAATCATAGGAAAGGCATGACAGAGTGTCTGCCATTTGTATTTGGATTTCTATGGTTAGTGGTTTCCCCCAATGGTCTTACCATATAGTTAGGATCCTTGATCACATGCAGATTTGTATATCTATGGTCATGAGGACCCCTACCAAAGGTATAGTGTCGATGAGTTCTCAGTCTGGAGTATTAGAGATTTGACCAAGACATTAAATTATCTTCTCTATGATATGGAACCTCTATTTCCCAATAGGGAGGTTTAGGATGACACTTTCTTTTCCATTCAACATGGAATCAAATCCCCATACTGCTACAGAAAACAATTCTGGGCATCCCTCCTTGAGTAATCCCCTAGACATTCTAGTATAAGGTTTTAGTTTTTCTAATCTCGACCAATGCGTCCTTCACCTTCATTCGTTTATAAGTTGAAGTTAAGAGAGGGATTTGTCATAACCCCATCCTCTTCTACCATCATCCTTCTCTGCATCCACTTGTGAATGGGGAAAACTGTGTGGTTTTTCAAATCTTCAACTTCCCATTGCTTCTCACACCGAGCATGAATCATGTTGGATTAAAGGTTAGTGGTATTCATGAAATCCTATCCACATGAACTATTAAAATACGAGAACACTTATTCCTACTAAACAGGATACACAGGAAGCCCTCTTTGGGTCTGAGCTTAATGGGAATCCTCTTGAGGAATAAGCCCCAATAATAATCCCCTTAATCCAGGAATCATCCTAAAGAATAATCCCCGAGTTAATACCCTAAACCACCATGAGTTAAAACATTCATTATGGTTGCATTTATAAGGGTGTCCTCTTTTGGAATAAGCCTTCTCATAATCATCGCAAAGGGATATACCCCCATTTGATACATACATTGAGGGCCTCCATAGGCATGGGTCCTTATGATCGAACTATATGGGATTTGATTCCCATCTGAATGGGAAACATAAGAATACTCCCTAAGGTTCATACCCAACACCCAAATAAACCATATTCTTTCTCAGCCACATTCCCAATAGAGTTTAATTAAACTAGTTAATTCTCATCTATCTAAGGATTTCTAGGACTCTTCAACACAAGTCCCACACTAAACTTCGACTAGGCACCTTCCGCCTAGACATCCTCACTACATGATGCTAAGCTGTAAGGTTGGGTCCTTCACACAAAGAATTAAAATGTATGATTTTCCATGTATGTGGCACTGAGATATGTTGGTTCTGATTACCTTCAAAATGATACATAGGAAGCCCATCTATGGGTTTAATCCCAACATTTAAACAAACATCATCTCACTATATAATGATAATATCTAGAGTGACCATAGTTTCCCTGGATGACAATAAACTCCAGAGTTCCCCACTGTGTTGCTAGAAAACCAGAATCGTCATAATAATAATGAATGAAATTATATGTAGTACATAAGGGGGTACTATTAATGGATAACCTTACATACATACAAAGATCTCCTTTGATGAAGAACATCATATACATATAAATTATTCTAAGATTTATAAATCTAAATAATTGATTTTTAATCTTGGGGTGGGCCACATCATAACTGGGAGTTGATGATGGATTCATAAACATTTATTAAATCTATATGCTAGTCCTGGAGTAGGGAATAAAATCCCCAAATGTGTGTGCTGAGCCCGATAACCCATCCTCTCAATCAATGCACGTTCTCAAACATCATAGGTCAAAACACCTAACGAGCACTTGATTTTGGATGTTAGGTCCCCATGGATACAGAACCATTGAGTGTTTTCCGTTACACAAACTAACCATTTAGAAACTGTTCTGAAATAATGTCTCTGAACCTGAACACACATTTAGAGGCAAATACCCTTAAAATCTATAAAACCACTAAAAACCCAAAAAAAAATGTAAACCCCGTAGAAACCCTAAAAACAAAAAAGGACCATAAGAACAATATATAGTCTAGAAACAATAAAACTTCTAAAAACCTGGAAAACCCTAAATTCCTTATAACAACTAAATACCCTAAAAACCCCAAACATCCCTAAAAACCATAAAATATCATAAAAACCCTAAAATCCATAAAAATTGTTAAATGACTAAAAACCAAAAAACCCATAAAAGAATATTAAACAATAAAAACCCCAAATGACCATAAAATACCATAAAAATACACTAAAACCCCGTTACATAACTAAAATATAATAAAATACCCTGAAAACCCAAATTGTCTCTAAAAACACTAAATACCCATAATGTACCCTAATAACCTTTTAAACCCAAAAAGTCTCTAACCCCCCAACCCTAAAGGAACCTAAAACTCCCTAAAACTCCAAAGAACACTAAAACCCAAAAGAACTCCCGGAAACCCTAAGGATCTTAAAAAAAATAAAAACACTAAAACCAAAAAAATTATAAATGACCTTAAAATAAACAAAAAATCCCTAAAACCCTAAAAACCCAAATAATAATGGAAACCCCTAATACCTCAAACCCTCTAAAAACATAAAAACCTGAAAAAAAACCAAAATTCTCCTTAAATACTATAATCCATAGAAACCCTAAAGACCATAGAATTCCCTATAATACTCTAAAAAAAATAAAATCATACAAGATTACTAAAACCAATAAATATTATAGAAATCCGTAAATACCCTAAAACCCCTTAACCACTAAAAACCATAAATCTCTAAAAAAACAGAAATAACTATAAATCCTCTCAAAGATCTAAAAAATTATTTAACCCTAAAACCCCATAATCCCCATAAAACCACAAAAGAAATATAAAATGACACGAAAAGGAAAAAACCCTAAAAACCATTAATACCCTAAAAATTCTAAAACCCCCCTAAAAACTCTAAAACCCTCAAAAAATTCCTTAAAAATCCTAGAAACCAAATAAAAATCTAAAATAGCATGAAAACCCCTAAAAACATAAAACATTAAAAAAAATAAAAAATCTTGAAACCCCTAAATATACTTTAGAATACCCTAAACCCCTGATATCCTTTAATAACTATAGAAATACATAAAAATTCCCAAAAAACCTAAAAATACTAGAAACCCGAAAAACCTAAAAGACCCCAAACCCCCCAAACCCCCCCCCCCAAATAAAAACTCCTAAAACCCCTAAAAAAATAAAATCCAAAAAACACCTAAACTTATCTAAACCCCTAAAACCAAAAAACCAAAAAAACCCCTAAAATCTGAAAAACCCTAAAAATATCTAAAGACCATTAAAACCCTGAAAACACTAAAACCCCCTAAAACCCATAAAAATCCTAATATACTCATTACAACCCTAAAATCCCTAAAAAAACTAAAAAACCATAAAAACCCCAAAAACCAAAAACCCATGGAGCCCATGGAAACCCTAATAAAACCCTAAAATCCCAGAATAAAGTAAAATATTATCCTAAATATTGTAAAATCCATGAAAACACGAAATACCCTAAAGCCCCTAAAACCCTAAAACCATAAAAATAGTTTAAACTATAAATAACATAAAAAATATGAAAAATCCCCAAAAAACTAAAAACCCATAAAACCCTAAAAACCCTAAAAACCCTAAAAATCCGAAAAACCATAAAACCCCTAAAATTATTTAAAAATTATAAAAAACCATAAAACAATAAAAAACCAAAAAAACTGTAAAAATCCTAAAAGAGTCAAAATAAAAATATAAAACTCATAAAAGAACATAAAACCATAAAACACTATAAACATCCTAAAATACCATGAAACCCAAAAAACTAGAAAACTACTAAATTTCCCCAAAATTTATAAAAAACCATAAAAAGTCTAAAAAAACCCCTAAAAACTGTTAAAAACTAAGAAAACCTAAGAAACAATAATAATCCTAAAAAAATATCTAAAAACCCTAAAACTCTAAAAAACATGTTTTTTTAAAGGTAAAGGGGGCAGACCCCCGTTTATTGAAAGAAAGAAACTCCTTTTAAAGGGAAGAAGGATGAACCCATTACAAAGATAGATGTAGAACATCAAACAAAACAGGGCACACTGTAACAGCCCAAGATTTTAAAAAAAAATATTCTTTTTAATTTTATTGATGTCTTTTGTTGTACGCTACACCAAAAGGAGCTTGCACAACACACATCCTTGACTTGACTTGCATTACACGCAATCGCGACCTTCCTCGATAGCATGTGTAGTACGCAATACCGAGTTTCACTAAACAACGATATGCTATAAAAATATTATTAAAACTAGCCGTTATGAATAGTAATAACCACTTTTTGAAATCCAGTAAATCTTATTTTTCAAAATTAACTTTATTTTTGGATTTGGAGTATCGAATTTAGCCTAAGGTGAAATTTTGGTACTTTTCGGATAACTTTCATATTCTGATGAATAGTGAAAATTACTAAATTATAATTAAAAACAACTTTTTTAATCGAAATAATTAATAGTGATAAATCATTAATTTGAGTGGTTTTAAAGTATATTTAGAATATATTTTTACAATTTAATACAATGTTGGTCATTGGATGTAATTTCACATTTAAACTAGACATAAACAAGTGTCAATCTTTTGATAGATATTGTTTCTTAAAAACACGCTATTTGTTTTAACAGCGGGATTTAATTATAAAATTAATTAATGTAACTTTTATGTTATGAATTTGGTAAAATAGACTTCATTTTTGAATTCGGAATATGAAATATAGCTTGGGATGAAATTTTGGCATTGTTCTGAAAAACATCAATTTTTGATGAATAGTGAAACTACTAAGTGGTAGGTTAAAAACTGAATTTTGCATAAAACTTAATTTTACCGCTTATGTGAATGGAATTTCGAAACTCCGAGAGATACGGTTAATATCAAGGACTAAAATGTGGTTCAATGAGATGAAAATAATTTTTGGTGATTAGTAACTTTTTACTTTTTTTACCGCGGTTAATAGTAAATAGGGTAACTAAGGGTAAATATGATATTAATATTACCCTAACACATGTCCTAATTCTATTGGACAAGTGAAATTCGACCAAAAACAAACTTAGGAATAAAATATGACCATTTAGGCCCACTTGGATTAGATTAGGACATTTATTATTAATTTATTTAAAGAAGGGTCAAAATAGTTAAAATCAAAGTTTAATAAGTAAATCATTTTTAATATGGGGTTATACATAAGCTAAATTCGATTTTAAATATTCATTAGAAAGCTAAAAAGATTTCCTACATGATGGTATTTTATTTGTAATTTTTAAACATCAAATAATTTAATTTATCTATGACACAAAGATGATGCAGTAATTTTCTTATTACTGAAATATTGACATAATTGATAATATAAATACCAAAATAAATGTAATTTAAGACTTTTTATGAATTCCACTAATTTTCTAGGTTACTATGATATATTAATGTTGATTTAATCAACTTGGTTCGAACATTTAATTCTGTTATGACTTTCACAAAAATCATATATCAAATAGTGTCAAAATTGACACAAAATAGTTTTTAAATCAAATATTATATTATTAATTGTTATTGTATTCCTAAAAATCTAAGGTTCGGCCAAATGACTTAGATAAGGATATATATATTAATAATAAACAATTTGGGGTTTGTTTGGCATGTTATAGTAAGTGTATTAACCATATAGTGTAAGAAAACAAAAAGACACGGTAAAAGTTAAATTATTTAACTTATAGTTAAATCTAATTGATAAGGTTAAAATAATATCCTAAACTTATCTAAATTCTATTGGTTGATAGGCTTTCGACCCATCCCCACTTTAGCTTCGAAATAAGACCCTTTGGAACCATTATAAACCGATTTTGACTTTAATATAAAATAATATTTTGAGATATTCCTAAGGTTCCCCTCTCCTCCCTTATAAAAGGACACCTTCCCCCCTTCCTCCTCACACCAATTTGAGCACTCAAGCTCGGCCAACCCATGCCAAAATCTCTTCTCCACTTCCCTATCAACATCCTAGAGGTTCTGGTCTTCCTCAAAGACCAATTCTAGTGCCCTAAGAGGAGGTCTCAAAGAGGCACTTCAAAGAAGAGGAGGTTCGGACACTTACAAAGCAAGTCGGACCTAAGGTAAGGGAAATATCACAATCTCATTTTTATCCGAGATTGTTTATTCGTAAGTATTTACTGGGGTGTATTTTATCATCCACATCCATGTTCCCTCAATATGTAATATTATTTCCATCCACCTACAATTGTTTAAATCCAATTTTACCCTTCTATGAGTTTTTAGTAAAGGATATGAAAGGAATATTTTTTCGTTTTTCGTACGAGGTACTTTTTGACTTTTCCGACAAAAGTACGAAGAATGTTTTTTTTAACTTATACGGCACGAACGGATTTTTATGGTTTTATAAAGCCTTATTTTCATGAACCTTCCTCCAAAATATTTCATGAATATTTTCAATAAAATCTTTTTCTTTTAAAATTGCATGATGTTTTGTGAAAAGAAATTGATTTTGAAGAAGAAAGGATATTTTCCTCAAGAATTCAATTCAATTGTTTTATCAAAATTATTTTCCATCTAAGATAATAAAGGGTTCTGTTTCTATCCATATTTTTACATTGATTTGACTATGTTGTGATGGAATTATTTTTATGAATTCCTTTATCTTATATGAATTGATTTATGATGTCATGATGTTTCAAGAATCCCATTTTTGTTACATGTGTTATGCGATGATGTATGTTTTATGATTATGTGGCACACATAAGAAAGGATTCATTATAAGATGGGTGGGACCTATATCTCCCTCCAATGCATTGGGTAAAGATTTCATATCTCATGAGATAGACATGGCTGGAATGGTAGGTTATACCGGTTCAGTGAAACAGGACTGAAACGAGGATTACTCGATTCAGAAAGGGACTTTGTCCACTAAGATAGTCTTGGCAATGAGTCTTGACTAACAAGAAATGATTCTCTATGATTATGTGTGTATGCCACAATGAGTAATGTTTTAAGTTATGGTTTCAGTTTCACTTCTATGATTTATTCCATGTTAAGATATTATGATCTCTTTTGCAGGTTATGATTTTCAAAAAGATATGATATGATTTTTATTTCCTTTATTGCCCTTGCTGAGCATTTGAGCTCACCCTTTTATGTTTTCTTTTCCCCAGGATATAAAGAAAGGTTTTAGGTAAAAAAAACGGATGACCTTTATGGGAGATATTGAAGAACTTTCACCACGATTAGAAGATTACGTTCCGAGTTTCCAAAGACACTAAACTATTACGATCCTTTAGTGTGTGTTTTTGTTATGTACTAAGTATTCCGCAAATGTAATGTAATGTCCATGTACGTCAGGCTTCGGGTCTCTACAGTTGGTATCAGAGGAAAGGTTTAGTCAACCTTTGGAAACTAGGACGCGAAAACATTAGTGAGATCCCTAGAGATATTTCTAAGGTATGTCTAGGTATGTCTCTAAGGTTAAGTATACGTATAGGTTATAGTCCTAGAATTGCGCTAACGATCTTAGAATTTAACCTAAGATGTTAGATATTGAGGGTACTAACCCTTTATTATGTTGTTTTCCCTAGCATGATTTTTGCCTCTCACACAATTCTTTTGGGGTTTTAGACGATGGCTGGAACCCGAAGGAACCGTGTTAATGCGGAATGTGATGGGCAATGCAATGATTGTACCCCTGAGCAACCAAACGATATAGGAGCTGGAATGCAAAATCTTGTAGCCATGCTCACACAACTTTCTCAAGCTATGAATCATGCAGGACTTACAAACGAGCAAAGGAAGGAGAAACATTCTGTTGAATCCTTCATGAGGCAGCGTCCACCTTCTTTCAGTGGGTCTACTGATCCATTAGTTGCTAAACAATGGATTAGTACTACTGAAAAGATATTTTCAGTTCTTCAATGTTCTGAACATGATAAAGTCATCCTAGCAGTGTATCGTATGGAAGGAGATGTTGATCAATGGTGGAATCTTATTAAGAATACAAGGCAAAGGGATGAAATTGAGTCTATGGAATGGGACGAGTTCAAGAACTTATTTTTCAATAAGTACTTCCCTCGTATTCTTCGAACAAAGATGGAGAAAGAGTTTCTTGAACTGAAGCAAAGGGACAATGAATCTGTTGGTACCTATGAAGCAAATTTTACAAGACTTGCAAGGTATGATTCTGGAATTATCATTCAACCTGAAAGTAAAGTTGATCGATTTTTCAGTGGCTTAAAACCAAGTCTTCGAAGGGCATTAGCTATAAGAGACTTCAGTAGCTATGAAGAAATTGTGCGTTGTGCTATCAAGGTAGAAATGGAAGTTGGTGTTACATATCCATCTCATGGTTTTGACAAAAAACGAAAGATGGAGTTCAAGGAGAAATCTCAGAATAATGGTGAAAAGAAGATGAATGTTTCCTTATGCACAAAGTGTGGAAAGAAGCATGGTGGAGATTGTCTAAAAGGGACTAGAAAATGTTTTAAGTTTGGAAAAGAAGGTCATCGAGCAGCTGAGTGTCGAAGTAATGGAAAAAGGGTTTCTAATGATGTGAATAAAGCAAACACTGCAGAGAACGCACCGCCAACACTTCAATGCTTCAAGTGCAAGGAAATGGGGCATTATACTAATAATTGCCCTAATCCAAGGGTTAGTGATGATCAACATGAGCAACCACTGAAGGCAAAGGACAAAGGGAAATCACATGCGATCACTATTGGCAATGTTGAATATGACAACAATGTGGTGGAATGATTAAGTGTTTATGTAATGGGATTCCAAAATAATGTTGTATCATTGAGTATTGCAATATTTATTGATGTGGTATTCAAAGCGATTGAGATATTTTTTGGAAATAAGATGATATGCGCATCATGAAGAAGAGAAAATGAAATGTTTAATAGTATTCATGAGCTCATGATTGATATAAGGACTAAGTGATATCATGGTTTGAGTATATAGAATTTTGAGGATTTTGGTATGTGGAAAGTGTTAACTTTTAACTGCACTCATGTTTTCACTAAGGTATTCAAGAGAATACACGATTAAGGACTTTGAATGTTTGGAATGTGACCAACAAGACATATCTTATGATATGCGGGGATCAACGACAGTATTAAATCTCTGGTAATCGATATCACTATATTATGAGAGTGGACTGCAGTATTATGTATAAGCCTAATGATTAGACTAGATTATGTTGGACATAAGTTAGTATTGTTTAAGGATAGAAGATTTTCGATATTATTGATGGGATGTTATAGTAACGTAGTTTTAGAAAAAGGACAACCTGCAGGACGGGCGACAGCCCATCGCTTCGGACAAGGCTGTAGGAATCGAACCCACAACCAAAGTGCGACTAGCCTTTATCGCCTACCACTGGCCTACAGGAAGTCCCTGTTTAGTAGAAACTAGTTTTATTATATTAAGCAGTATGATATATGAAGTATAAGTCCATTTTAGGAACTATATATGATTAATCTCACTATTGAATGACTTATGTATATTTAATAACTTTTGCTTACCTTTTGTTTGAGACAGATGGAATGACCCGTCATTCTATCACATGATCTGCTAACACTTCACGAATAACAAATTCAACTTCATTTATTTAAGAGATGAAGTGGAAATTGTTCAAGGCACGAACAACAGTGATATTGTATCAAAATAAAGTAAGTATTTATTCTAAGCAAATTTTCAACTTTAGGGAAATGATCTTGAAAACCAAAAAAATGTTGTCCTAGTGATCTTATACCTGATGAATCAGATGGTACCTTATATCATCACAAATCTATGGATTTGTGATTACTGGCTTTTCCATAGCCATGTTCTCTACCACTCTCCATCAGAACATGATGCTTAGATTTCTCTTCCATATCCATATTTTCACCTATGTGGAAACCCAGTGATTAGTTTATTTGGGTAATCGTTACATTTCATACTTTAGTTTTTAAAGCCATGTTTTGGTATTCCCTTTTACGATGTGGGTTTCTATTAAAGAAACTTTCAAATAGTAAACCATTTATAACCCCGACGAATTTTGAGGGTGAAATTCATTTTAAGGGGGGTAGAATGTAACAGCCCAAGATTTTATAAAAAAAATATTCTTTTTAATTTTATTGATGTCTTGTGTTGTACGCTACACCAAAAGGAGCTTGCACAACACACATCCTTGACTTGACTTGCATTACACGCAATCGCGACCTTCCTCGATAGCGTGTGTAGTACGCAATACCGAGTTTCACTAAACAACGATATGCTATAAAAATATTATTAAAACTAGCCGTTATGAATAGTAATAACCACTTTTTGAAATCCAGTAAATCTTATTTTTCAAAATGAACTTTATTTTTGGATTCGGAGTATCGAATTTAGCCTAAGGTGAAATTTTGGTACTTTTCGGATAACTTTCATATTCTGATGAATAGTGAAAATTACTAAATTATAATTAAAAACAACTTTTTTAATCGAAATAATTAATAGTGATAAATCATTAATTTGAGTGGTTTTAAAGTATATTTAGAATATATTTTTACAATTTAATACAATGTTGGTCATTGGATATAATTTCACATTTAAACTAGACATAAACAAGTGTCAATCTTTTGATAGATATTGTTTCTTAAAAACACGCTATTTGTTTTAACAGCGGGATTTAATTATAAAATTAATTAATGCAACTTTTATGTTATGAATTTGGTAAAATAGACTTCATTTTTGAATTCGGAATATGAAATATAGCTTGGGATGAAATTTTGGCATTGTTCTGAAAAACATCAATTTTTGATGAATAGTGAAACTACTAAGTGGTAGGTTAAAAACTGAATTTTGCATAAAACTTAATTTTACCGCTTCTGTGAATGGAATTTCGAAAATCCGAGAGACACGGTTAATATCAAGGACTAAAATGTGGTTCAATGAGATGAAAATAATTTTTGGTGAATAGTAACTTTTTACTTTTTTTACCGCGGTTAATAGTAAATAGGGTAACTAAGGGTAAATATGATATTAATATTACCCTAACACATGTCCTAATTCTATTGGACAAGTGAAATTCGACCAAAAACAAACTTAGGAATAAAATATGACCATTTAGGCCCACTTGGATTAGATTAGGACATTTATTATTAATTTATTTAAAGAAGGGTCAAAATAGTTAAAATCAAAGTTTAATAAGTAAATAATTTTTAATATGGGGTTATACATAAGATAAATTCGATTTTAAATATTCATTAGAAAGCTAAAAAGATTTCCTACATGATGGTATTTTATTTGTAATTTTTAAACATCAAATAATTTAATTTATTTATTACACAATGATGATGCAATAATTTTCTTATTAATGAAATATTGACATAATTGATAATATAAATACCAAAATAAATGTAATTTAAGACTTTTTATGAATTCCACTAATTTTCTAGGTTACTATGATATATTAATGTTGATTTAATCAACTTGGTTCGAACATTTAATTCTGTTATGACTTTCACAAAAATCATATATCAAATAGTGTCAAAATTGACACAAAATAGTTTTTAAATCAAATATTATATTATTAATTGTTATTGTATTCCTAAAAATCTAAGGTTCGGCCAAATGACTTAGATAAGGATATATATATTAATAATAAACAATTTGGGGTTCGTTTGGCATGTTATAGTAAGTGTATTAACCATATAGTGTAAGAAAACAAAAAGACACGGTAAAAGTTAAATTATTTAACTTATAGTTAAATCTAATTGATAAGGTTAAAATAATATCCTAAACTTATCTAAATTCTATTGGTTGATAGGCTTTCGACCCATCCCCACTTTAGCTTCGAAATAAGACCCTTTGGAACCATTATAAACCGATTTTGACTTTAATATAAAATAATATTTTGAGATATTCCTAAGGTGCCCCTCTCCTCCCTTATAAAAGGACACCTTCCCCCCTTCCTCCTCACACCAATTTGAGCACTCAAGCTCGGCCAACCCCTGCCAAAATCTCTTCTCCACTTCCCTATCAACATCCTAGAGGTTCTGGTCTTCCTCAAAGACCAATTCTAGTGCCCTAAGAGGAGGTCTCAAAGAGGCACTTCAAAGAAGAGGAGGTTCGGACACTTACAAAGCAAGTCGGACCTAAGGTAAGGGAAATATCACAATCTCATTTTTATCCGAGATTGTTTATTCGTAAGTATTTACTGGGGTGTATTTTATCATCCACATCCATGTTCCCTCAATATGTAATATTATTTCCATCCACCTACAATTGTTTAAATCCAATTTTACCCTTCTATGAGTTTTTAGTAAAGGATATGAAAGGAATATTTTTTCGTTTTTCGTACGAGGTACTTTTTGACTTTTCCGACAAAAGTACGAAGAATGTTTTTTTTAACTTATACGGCACGAACGGATTTTTACGGTTTTATAAAGCCTTATTTTCATGAACCTTCCTCCAAAATATTTCATGAATATTTTCAATAAAATCTTTTTCTTTTAAAATTGCATGATGTTTTGTGAAAAGAAATTGATTTTGAAGAAAAAAGGATATTTTCCTCAAGAATTCAATTCAATTGTTTTATCAAAATTATTTTCCATCTAAGATAATAAAGGGTTCTGTTTCTATCCATATTTTTACATTGATTTGACTATGTTGTGATGGAATTATTTTTATGAATTCCTTTATCTTATATGAATTGATTTATGATGTCATGATGTTTCAAGAATCCCATTTTTGTTACATGTGTTATGCGATGATGTATGTTTTATGATTATGTGGCACACATAAGAAAGGATTCATTATAAGATGGGTGGGACCTATATCTCCCTCCAATGCATTGGGTAAAGATTTCATATCTCATGAGATAGACATGGCTGGAATGGTAGGTTATACCGGTTCAGTGAAACAGGACTGAAACGAGGATTACTCGATTCAGAAAGGGACTTTGTCCACTAAGATAGTCTTGGCAATGAGTCTTGACTAACAAGAAATGATTCTCTATGATTATGTGTGTATGCCACAATGAGTAATGTTTTAAGTTATGGTTTCAGTTTCACTTCTATGATTTATTCCATGTTAAGATATTATGATCTCTTTTGCAGGTTATGATTTTCAAAAAGATATGATATGATTTTTATTTCCTTTATTGCCCTTGCTGAGCATTTGAGCTCACCCTTTTATGTTTTCTTTTCCCCAGGATATAAAGAAAGGTTTTAGGTAAAAAAAACGGATGACCTTTATGGGAGATATTGAAGAACTTTCACCACGATTAGAAGATTACGTTCCGAGTTTCCAAAGACACTAAACTATTACGATCCTTTAGTGTGTGTTTTTGTTATGTACTAAGTATTCCGCAAATGTAATGTAATGTCCATGTACGTCAGGCTTCGGGTCTCTACACACACAGCCAAACATAGATCCCAAAGTCAAAAGGAAACAAAAATCAAAGCAGGATCAAGCCAAAAAGTCTCATCTCCGCCCTCTAAAAAACATGTTACCAAATGGAAAGCATAAGAAATATATAAATACTTTAACAAACCCAGAAAACCAAAAAAATCCAAAACGACAAAACCCAATAAAACCCAAAAATCCACAAATTTTATAGAAATGTTAGAAACCCTAAGAAACCAAAAATAAATCTGTAACACACTTAAAACCCCCTAAAACCATAAAAACCATAAAACCAATAAAACACCCCAAACCCCTAAAATTTTTTAAAAACTATAAAAATCACGAAAAGACCCTACAAACCATAAAAACCATGAAATATCATAAATAAACTATTAAAACCCCAAAAAATACCAAAACCCCGTAAGCACCCCAAAATTACATAAAAAACCTAAAACCATAAAACCCTAAAAACCCTACAAACATTAAAAATAAACAGAACCCATTAAAACCGTAAATACCCCAATAAATCATAAAAAAGACCAAAACCTAAGAGCAAAAAAACCCTAAAACCCCTAAAAACCCTAACTAACCAAAAAAATCTAACAAACTCTATCACCCACCCCCCATTAAAACACGAACCCCCCCCCCTCCAAAGCCACTAAAACTTAAAAATCCGAAAACAAAAATAAATCTACAAAACCAAAAACCCCAAAAACCTAAAAATCCCTAAAAACACTAAAAAAACCATAAAAAACTATATTAACCCTAAAAACCTAAATTTCAATAAATACCATAAAATCATAGAAAACCCAAAAAACCATAAAATAATAAAACCCCAAAAAACACTAAAACCCTAAAAAACTTTAAAAACGCTAAAAATCATAAAACTACAACAAAACTTAAAAACACTAGTAACCCTTGAAATCTTTAAAAACCTATAACCTTTAAAAACTAGATAAAAATATAAAAACCCCTTCAAACTAAAAAAACACTAAAAACACTAAACACCCTAAAAACAAAAAACTATAAAACCCCCCAAAACCATAAAATCCCATTCAACCTGTTAAACCCTAAAACCCCTAAAGGACCCTTAAAAACAAAAAAAAAATACAGAAAGGACAAAAACCCCAAAAAACACAACAATCCATAAAAACCCCAATACTATAAAAACCCATAAATACCCTAAAAATGATAAAAATATGGAAATATACTAAATAACCTAAAAGACACTTAAAACCCTAAAAGACCCTGAATGACCCTAAAACCCCTAAAAGAATCTAAAATCATGAAAATACCATAAAACTTTTAAAACCCATAAAAGACATTAGAAACCATAAAAGACATTAAAACCCGTTAAAATATTAACACACTAAAGAATACTGACCCCCCCCCCTCCAGGAAAATAAAATATCCTCTAAATCTTAAAACACTCCAAAAAACTCCAGAACACCTTATTGGACCCTAAAAACTACAAAACCCCCTAAGAGACCCTTTAAACCACTAAAATCCCTAAAATACCATAAACCCCATAAAGAGGCCTAAAAACTCTTTAAAAGCCTTAGAATGACCTAAAATCCCTAGAAAACCCTAATCGAATAAAAAATCAAAAAAACACTAAAGGAATAAAAAAACCCCATAAAGTACCCAAAACACTAATTGAACCTCAAAAAACTCTAAAAACACTAATGTACCCTAAAACCACTAGAACCCACTAAAAGAACCTATAAACCCTAAATGGCCCTAAAAAATCGCAAAACCCCCCAAACACCTAAAATACCCTACCAACCCAACAAACTCTATAGAAATCCCTAAAACACAAGAACCACCTAAAATCCAAAAAAACCCATCAACCCTTAAATATAACAAAACCACTACAATCCTAAAAACCCATAAATCCCATTTAAATCCTCCCCAAACCATACAATCACTAAAACCCCTAATGTAACCTAAAAACACTTAATAATATTATGTATCCTAGGAACCCCTAAAGCAAAGGACCCTAAAACCATTAAAAACCCTAAAGGACTTTAAAAACCAAAGATGAACCTAAAAACCCTAAAACCAATAAAAAACAGAAAAAACAATAAGACCCACCAAGACCCAAAACCCCTAAATGTCCCTAAAATTCCTAAAATATAATGAAAACCATAAGAACGTTAAATCCAAAAAAACCATAAAAGGTACCAAAACTCCAAAAAGTCTAAAAGACCCTAAAACTCATTGAAACCCAAAAAACCCAAAAAACCTAAAAATCCCAATAGCCCCAAAAACACATAAAACCACTAAAAACAAAAAAAAATCATAAAAAACATAAAACCCCCAAGACCATAAAAAACATAAAAACCAATAAAACCCTAAAATAATATAAATCATTTTAAAAACATAATAAATCCAAAAAAACAAAAAATATTAAAAAACCAAAAAAAACCCATTCAAGAACTAAAACCCATGAAATAATTCTAAAACCAAAAAATCACCAAAAAAATCAATAAATAAACCTGAAAAATCGGGGAAAAAAATAAAACTCTAGATAACCAAAAAAACCATAAAATTCCTAAAAACCATTAAACCCCTAAAAATATTTAATGACATAAAAAAACTTAAACCCACCTAAAACCATTAAAATCCAAATAATTCAATATGAAATCCCATTAAAATCGTAATGCACCCACCCTAAAAACCAATTAAAACCCAAAACCCCCAAAAACACAAAAAAATGTAAAAACCATAAAAAACTACAAACACAATAAAACATTAAAAAAACATAAAACCCATAAAATCATATAAACACCAAAAAACACTCTATTATTACCTCATTAACCTAATAACCTACTAAATCCTAAAACACAAAAAAACACTAAAACCCCTAGAAACCCAAAAAAATATCCTAAAACCCTAAAATGTAGTAAAAACCCCAAACCCCCCCATAAACCCTAAAAACCAAAAGGCCATTCAACCATAAATCCCTGTAAAATCCATAAAATCCATAATAACCTAAAATCCAAAATAACTCATTTACCCCTAAAAAATCCTAGAACCATTAAGAAACCCTATAGACCAATAAAAACACGTAAAACCTAAAAACCCCTAAAACACAAAAAAGACTAAAAATATCTAAAAAAACCAAATACATAAAAAAATTAAAAACCCATAAAAACACTTAAATCCCTAAAAACCACACAAACACCATAAAAATAAGAAAATCCCAATTCCCTTAAAATCCTATATAAACTCTAAGAAAACCATAAGAAATCATAAAAACCCTAAAATCCACTAAAACCCTTCAAAAGCCCAAAACAACTTTATTGGGTCCTGAATAATTTTTAATGGGAAATTAAATACTCCCAAGAATTAGGAAAAAGGACAAAGAACAAACTAGATGAAGATTCGAAGAATAATGTTGAAGAATCCATATTTGTAAAAGAAAAATAGTGTATTGTAATCTATAAACCATTTGCAGATCGCTACTCTATAGGGATATTTACGACATCAATAAGCTATCGTGAACCAAATGGTTCATGGGGGTAGTGATGATGGTGCCAAAATCATGAACCAAAAAGGTCATTTGCATAATGTAGATGTAAAATTCTGCCCCACATATGATCCACCCCCTGTGAACTAAACACTTCATGGGAGAGGTGCAATAGATGGCCTCCCACGAATGAAATGAAGTCTTTTGCGAGAGGGAGGTGGTGGTTTTTTCTTCCTTGTATAATGAAACTGTTACCTAAGTGGTACAAGGTTGGGTTTCCATTATGGTCTTCCGTAAAAGGCGTCACATGACCCATAGATCTTTCTCATCTTCCCTTATATAAATGGACCATGATGAGAGTTGAGTAAGAGACTAGATTTGAGGATGAATGAAAATATTTTTAAGGATGACACTTTAGAGAAGGATTTTTGATGAGATTGATCAAGGAATCATGTGTGCCTTTAGATGATCCTCTTCAGGTATATCCTGTCTTGTATCATTAAAGAATAAAGCATAATTTCAAAGGTAAAATCGTGAACCCAATCCCATTATTGATGAACATCATGTTGGGAGTAGAACCAATATCCCTTCTTCAAATCGGCGTACAACACAACAAATCAATATACCAATGGAACCTTGTGACTTGTATCAACTCACTACATAGATAGATCCCAACACCGTGTAACTCCATGTGATGAGGATGGAATTCAATGATGCATAGCACCTTGCTATGTGGATGGAACATTGTGCCGTGTAGAAAAATGAAATGTGGACTGCATCAAAGTACGTGTACCGCTATGGTATGCTGATGTACCCTAAAACCGCATTGGAACATGCTATGTAGGGATCTCCCCATAATGTGTGGTGAAATTGTATGAAAAAATGAGGTGCCCTTATGCATTCCACCCCTTACACTTATCATCTCCTCCCATTTATGTCATATTATCTGTAGTCCCTCTATGAACTAGTCTAACAGAATTATGCCAAAGCCTCTTCCAAATCCACCACACCCATATGATAAAACTATTGCACACATCAGCATTCCCTTATGAGTTTTTGTACCCATGGTAAGTGGAGTCGTGTGGGGTAATCTGTGTCATGGTGCAGACCCCCAGAATGTTCACAATTTTACATTCCCATGATATCCTGCGGTCCATCCCTAGGATACTATTGTGAACCTCCACATTCTAGAGATCGATGATAATCACAAGCCTTTTCCTTCGATGAGGGTCAAAGATACACAAGGGATATCATGATTTATTTTCCCTTTGATGAGATTTAATAGTCCTCCCCTTTCCCAAATCAAATTTCAGAGCGTCCCTCCTAGAGTAAGCCCATTTGATAATAGGATGTGTTGCTCTCACCCTAGCTTGTTCTACTATCCTCCACATCCTTTTCCATCATCAAAGAAAAGAATGTGTGTGGCATGTTGAGTCCTTAACATCCTCTTGTTTCTCACACCAATAATGACTCATGTGGGCTTAGTGTCTAGTGATAATCACATCACCCACACAATCAACTTCCTGAAATAAACTATGAGAACTCTGATTAGCACAAAAATAGTGATTTTTAGGATGGATGTCTAAGGTCCAAGATCAAAGGGTATCCTTTTCAAAGGCTAACCCCAATCATGACCACAAATTTATCAATGAATCCTTTATGGTTTTTGTCCACACTCTAATTCATAAAAGGAATTCACTGTAAATGAAAGTCCCAAATCATTCCTTCTTTATGGGAAGCTTCTATGCACAAGACCCATCATACAAAACTATGATGGCTTTTATTCCTAACCAAGTAGAATATATAGGAAGCCTCCACAAGGTCCAAACCTAAATTCTAAACATACCCTATTGTTTTCTATGTCATATTCATGGTAGGTTTACCCATTACACTGAAGAATACATCACTTCCAGGTACCTTTGGTCTCCATAATGTAAGTACCACACCAAATATTGACTAGGAACCTTCTACCTAAATTTCCTTGCAGCACGACATTAAACTGCATGAATGGGTCCTCGTCACACAACCATAAAAGGTGATGTGTCCAGATAAGTGGAATTGATCTATGTGGGATCTGATTCCTCTCATGAGGATACATAGGAAACCCATTTAATGGGTTTGACCCCGACATTAAAATAGTTTTTGTCCACTGTGAATGACCATAAAATCTATAATTCCTTATCATATGTCTTAAATCATTATTGTCTTGGAGAAAGACCATAGTATCCTTAATGTGTCCACAAAAGGGTAACATTGATGAAGAAATCCAGATACAGATATATTTCTTCATCAATATAGAACCTTGGGTTTGTACAAGTGATTCTGAACCCATGCCTATTTTTGATTGATCTTAAGACCTAGGAGTAATCAGTGGACACATGATTGGGAATGAACCAAGGATTCATGAACATATGAAAATTGCTTAAATCTATAAGAGGTTCCTGGAATGGGAAATAATTTTCCCCCCAAAATGGTGTGATGAGCATGAATTCTCATCCCCTTGACCAATATGTGTCCTCAAGTGTCATTATAAAAATCATCCAACTAGCACATTCCTTTGGAAATCTGGTCCACGAATCATGGATATGAGGGTCGTTGGCTGTTTCTGCATCTCTAAAAAAACCTTATGGAGACCATCTAAGGACATCAATCCCAAATGGGATGATTAAAAAACTCATCAACCCTATGCAACCACCCTCCAGGGCCACTCAACTTTGGGAAATCCATCATTACATAAAAACTATATACCACCCAGTCTCGGTGGGACCATCTCGCCCACCAAAAAGGGGCCACGATACGAATCGATTCGAATAAAAAATGGTGACTCCAATGTGAAATACTCTATAATAACAGGTGATTGGTTATTATACATCATTCCATAGTGTTTACTTAAAAAAGTTGTACCTTGGGTAGAAACAAAAATGTTTAACCTGATGTGAATCCTAAACAAAGGTGGTGGTGTTACCCCACCTCAATCCCATTCAAATTCAAAATGAAGAGTGTCAATAAAGATCATCAATTATACATGTAGTCATGAGATGCTAATTTGATGGTGTTTTGATGTTTGTACATGTAATATATTTTAGGAATTATGAAGATATACCTTCAATCCAACAGTATCCTAATAATTTTCTTAGAAATGGGCATTCACAACCGCACAAGTGGCTAGATACCCAATGACAAACAGGACACCATCTCCTGCCCAATGTCTTCAATACTAGATCTCGAATATGATAATCTAAGGGTACCACTAGAATGGTCCCCTCTGCTACCCTGGAGAAAGCATGGTAGTCCCTCTAGGCCATGAAGTCCCGCCCGCCACTCATCAACCAATGATCGGCGGTCCAAAACCAAGTAGCTCCACTTTCCATCTACAATCGTTTCGAGAGCCTGTCCTCAGAATGTGTTAATGAGCACATCCCTTATCCTAGGGAGTCATATAATGTATTCAATAATGTCTTTGTCCATACAATAAGATATACCCACTCAAAATCCCCTACTAGAGAATGTCATTGTCAGTACAACACCACTCAATACCCTCGTTTTGAAGAGGATACCGTACTGAAGGCTCCTGCTGAAGCTCAATAAGTATGGGTCCCCCGGGCTACCAGTCAAGATTGGGAAATATAAAACCAGAAATAGGTCATCACCATTGTTCTTATGTGGGATACCCTCCGAAGAAACATTATGGTACACTATGAGTAGGTGTACACTCTTGCTCCCTTTTTTAAATCCCTCCATTCATATATTGTGAGAAATTACAAGCATGTGCATATTATTACTAGGGAAACTGAACATGCCGCAGACATAGTGTGGAAAATTATAGGCATATGAAAATTACATACAATGAAAAAGAATCCCACCATCAAAAAATGGAAGAAAACTATGGGCAACCATAAAACACTTTGAATTCTAATGCACATGAGGCCCATCAGTCAAATATAGTGACAATGCATTGGAAGATGCAAATTCCTGACTACCACAATGAAACCAATAATTAAAATATAGTGGTGATGATATATAAGAAGATTAAAATTTTGGAAGATGAAAATCAAGTCCATGAGTCAAATACATTTAAAAATGAGATGAAAAAAATTACTGCTCACAAATATTAAGCCCACCGGTCAAATATGATGGAAACTGGAGAATGTAGCTGGTGTATCCTAGATACAAACCATGGGTAGATCTGTTACTCTTCCCCGACACAAGGAAATTTCTTGTACCCACTAATATCTCATGGTGGATCGGAGTAGAAATAAACTCTTATTCTGACATTAGAATGGGAATTTATACCCGTTCCAACCAAAGACGTATCTCAACACATCCTGGAAATGATGGAGGATCAGATATTGATACCAAATAACATCTTACAGACCTGTCAAGGCATAATTTAATCTGTGGAAAATACAAGGGGTCTGGCCAAGACCCTGTATCCCCAAGAGGGGTGACTCATCCAAAAAATATTATTGGAACTCCGAAGAAAACCTGCATCCCTACTCCTATCCATGAGGGTCAATGACTATATTCCACGAAACAAATATAAGCAGATTCAGAACAAACAACTAGTCCAACAACGGAACACCAGTCTAATGTGGTGGACACACTATGGAAAGAATATATCCCTCCTAGAACTCAAGATTCTCTTCGTCATATCCTGGTGACATCATGAGAGTCACCCAAACAAGGACCTGTATATTAAGGTTGTTACCAATATCAGGTGGTCCTAGTTTCCTACAAGAGAAAACACAAGAATTAAAGGAGACAAAAATAGCAAGGAAATGAAGTGCACATTCATGATTATTATCTACTGGAAGATAGAACTATAAACTCCATAAAACAACTATCCATAGAGTCTAAATATCATTTCAATCCATTTTCAAATTATAGATATTTTAGTAGTATTTTTTATTGTCCTCCCTACAATGTCAATACCAACAGCTCTGAATGCCCTCCTCCAAGCACCCATGGTGGCTAACATCATGGGAAATAAATGATCAATTAGGGGAGCCTATATCATTAAGTGAATCATGAAATCCCTCTCCTTGACCAAAATATCAAACAAAAATATGGTCCTACCCTTTCTATCATCCACCCTAGTCATCCTCCCTATGTTATTCACTGTGAAGATTCCCCCTATAGTCGGACATAAAGATATGATGTAAACCCTCTCCATCGTTGTAATCACTACAAAGGCCCTCCCCATAGTAAAATAAATCCACAAGAAGGTTCTACCCACATTTTAGTTCATTATGGTGGTCCTCCCCAAGATTCACACTATAGATATTCTCCCTACAAGTGGAAATAAATCCATGATGTTAGTCATCACCATTATGGAATTCTTTATGAAGGTCCTCCCCATAATAACAACCAATAGAATAAAGTTTATCTCCTTTATGTGGTCTACCCTGAAGGACCTCCCCAGGGTATACGCCGTGGAAAATTTCTATTTGGTTGGACACTAAGTTTTAATGGTACCACTCTCTATGAAAAAATAGATTGTGAAGGTCCTCCCCATAGTCAAAAGTCACACTAACAAGAAGGTCATCCCCTCATCAGGTCAAATATGAGAAAAACTAATTTTCGGAGGTGCTTGGAAGGATGGGTTTAGATACACTTGAAACCCAATTTATGACAATATAAATCCTTTGAAATACAAGAGTAGGCCTAGGGCTACTCTCAAACTCAAATCCACCACCACACCATTCATGCATCAATGAAATCATTGATGACCATGCTACTCTAGATGAAGACATCAAAAAGCCTCCATGTTGGGCACACCAAGTAGAGGAAACACTGGTGGAATAACAACATAATATATTTCTTATGAGAAGACAACTATCTGGTGATGACATACCCATTATGTTCTATCCCAAATACAATTATTAGTTCAACATTCCAGGAGTGTCTTCTATAGAATGAATGAACAACATTTGTCTTACGATCCGGACCACACTCTACAAGTAGAAAATTAAATGTCTTCCCTATGATGGGTATGAAATCCATGTTCATGTATTTGGGTACCTTCATTGGAAAATTGCCCTAGAATCCCTTCTGTCTATTTGGAAACCCCAATCAGAGAGGATAAATAATGAACCTGAACTAGCTTTCCTCCATGCACTGCACAAGTTGGGTTGCCTCATCGGTGACATCTCGTCTGGTGTTTATATCCAAGGGTGAGGAGATCATGAACTCCACACTTCACCTCACATCATGTCTATTTGATCCCACTAGAGAAGATATCATGAAAGGTTATCATCCCTAGATGGAATTAGAGTGAACTACCTGCTCAGGAAATGTGGGGATTTCAATAAGAAACGACCTTGAGAAATTAAAAAATGTGTTTGGATGGATGAGAGAAATCCCTCGAAAAACACCGGAACAAGGCCACTAATAACATTCAACAATATTCTCACATAATGTAAGCTAATCAATGAGCACTGATTATGTCCTTAGAAGAAAATAATTCACTTGAAGATCAAACACCATATCTGGCTCATGCCTGAATGGAAATGCACGAGATCAATAAGATGAAAATAACAATATAAGTTTCTAAAATACGGGATAAAACCCAACCAATAGGTTTGGGAGGATTTTTAACAAATAATAACCCCATAATACCATCAAATTATGGAAAATACACATCAACATAATAATGTGAGCAACCTAAGCCCGTAGGGCTTCGTGCATTTTCACCATAACCACCCACCGAGGGGATGACATCCTTTTCATTCTTAGGGGGTTAAATGAATAGAGAGGTTACTCATTAAATCCCGTCTCATGAATCATGTCCCACATAAACGATTCATATGACTAGGTCATGTCATGGTTTTCTTTGGGTTACCCTTCTTCAAGAAACCTAAAGAGGACCCCTGACTGTACACTCGTCTAATATATTGAATCCATCCATGGATGGATATCAGGATTTCTATCTATTAAAGAAAAAACTAGTGAAAATATAGGAAAATATACAAAGGATTTCCTTGGATGGGTACCCAGTTCAAGTACTAGTTTATCTGACACACCCAATCTCACCTTCTATTATACCCTTCCATGTTCAAGTCCAACTGGACACACATAAAGAGATAATGAATACCATCATGTCATTGGTATCATGTTTGTAATACATGTAAGGGAGATGTGCTCTGATACAACTAGAATGGAAACCATACCTTGAATGGGTACGAAACATCCCACCACCACCAAATTTTGGGAACCTCGTATTCTAACTGTTTAATGGTTTAGGTGATGTGGAATAAAATCTGATTAATTATGAGTCTTACTATGCTCCCATGAGGGGAACCCCAAAAAAATAACAGTTAATGAAGCTCAGATGATTCGTGTAAACTCTGTAAGGTTCAGCCTTTATGTGATACAATAGTTTTCCAACTAACTCAAAAATACGGTGGGAGGATCACTGGTGACATTTCATATTCCAGTTTCATTCAATGTTGCAATAGACAATAGTAAGTGACATCATGAACTGAAAAAATGGTAAAATGAGTGGGTTTTATTCTAAATTACCAGATTGAATGGTCTGACTTACATCTTGATCTTACCACTCCCCCAAGATGAAATTCAGTCCTTGTTCATTTACAACCTCCACAATGATCGGTGAACACCACTCATTCTTGTGAAATATATAAGTGGGTTTTAGGACTTCTCCACAATTTACCAAAAAATAGAAGACTCCTAACAAAATTAATAATCTCAAGTCCTGGGAAGCCCCATTGTCCCTAGGGAAAATAGTGGGAAGAGATGAAGTGACATCTGTTAAACTTAATCCACCTCTAGTTCCAGTTCTAGGTCCCAGGCCCACACAAAACCATATAGGGCCCCCCTAAACATCAAAAACCACCCCGACTAATCAAGATAAGGGAAGGGGGGATTAGAGAAATATATTCTATGAATGAAAGAATAAATTTTACTCATTCTTTGATGACCATGTCTTTGGCTACTTGGTAGATTCCATGAATTGATGCTTTCTGTGGCAACAAGAGCCAAACAGGGATGATGAAGTAGGTCTCAATGACCAGACATATTATTTTCCCTTAAATTGGATACTATTACACAACATACATGATTTATTTGTATTCAAGGAACACCTAAAATTTATAGATTCCAATAATTTCAAGCTACAACAACCAGTGGTAAAAGTGGCATATGTTTCCACCACCGACCCGAACTAAAGAGGGGAGTGGAAGAAAGTTGTCAATAGAAAAGACAAAATATTCTATATTTGGATGTCTTGGAAAGTGTTCAACCTATACCATGGAATAATCCAAATTATGTTTAAGAAATCAATTGTTCCCCCAATAGCTCCTGATGCAACACAATCGTTATCTTCAACCCCATAATCCTCTGAAGGTCGACTATCCAAAAAGCGGTCCGACTAGAAAAGAAGAAAGAATCTACAAGATGATGAATCAACACCAATACCAAAGAAATATTTGACACTCAAATTTTATTCCATAGGGTAATAAATTACAAGAATCGCCCCTCCAAATGGACAATTGGAGGAAGATGATGAGACATTGTCATCATCACATAAGGAACTGAATTTCAGCGCAATTATTGTCATCCACATAATGGGACCCTTATATAAAAAAGAATATGGTTAGAAACCAAAGTTCCCCAACGCTAATATGGGAGATAATGTAAGAGAAAATAATATATAGGGATATCAAGGGAGATACAATTGTGGCATAAATCAAGATTATGGTTATACCCCCACTTAAACAGTCAATGTTAAAGAAACTCACAAAGAGTAATTCAGCAGACCCAATAAGAACAGGGAAAATCTCCTGCCCCTATAAAAATCCACTCTGGTATAATATTTCTATAATATCTATCAAGAAAATATTGGTGAAAAATATCCACTAGCATATGGTTTGACCTACCTAGATGGATCTAAAACGGATGGAAGCTCCTCTAGCTTCAGTCCTAAGGGTCGACCCATCGTTATCAAATGACCATGTGCCTAATGTGATTATGAAAGAGATTTCCATAGCTATGAAGAATTTACCTTTAGATCATTAATATTATATTCTAAATAATCTATCTTCTATACAAAAAAAAAATTCAATCATGGATGAACTAAATCTATTTGTAGATCTTAGGTAAGAACAAATAGAAGATTTTAAAATTCCCCAAGAGTTTGAAGCCAAGGTAGTTGTTACTGAAGTCTACTAGATGGAGACCAATCCTACATAACGACATGAGGTTATCTCTTTCATTGATCAAGATGAAGATACCATCATGAAAGGGCACATTAAACCCCTATATGTGTCTGAGAGGATAAATGATGTCGATGTCAGCAATGTCTTCATTGAAAATGGATCCAGAGTTAATCTCCTACCAGTGTGGACATGTCATCGGCTCAGCTATAGTCATGATGATCTTAAAACCTAAACTACAAATTTGATGAGTAGTAAAAAAAGTTAGTAGAATCCATTAGGCCAAATAATGCTCAAAACATGTCTTGGTGACCTCATAGTCGACTCAGTATTTTTGGTGGTTCAAAACAAATATGGCCTTTAATGTTAGGCTAGGAAGGCCCTGGAAACATCAGCATGTAGTAATTCCCAAATCATACCACAAGTGTGTCAAATATTAAGTTAATTGGAAGAGTGAGACATTTCAAGTTAACAAGGACCCATTTTACTTCTACGAGTCACACTATATTGATGCAGGGTTCAATGAGCTGAAAGGAAAGCAACCCTCAATCGATGGAATTGATTGGTTCATCGCCCCAAATGGTTTGTAAATGGTTATCACTGAACCATTAAAGAAACATGGTGATTAATACATAATATATATCAATCAACTCTATTTCACAAGTCTATATTTGGATTCATGTAATATAGTACTCTTGATTTCGGTCATAGCTACCAACCTAATAGTGTTGTAAAATCCACTAACCTATAAGGAAATTGTAATACCCCAACCCCTCTAACCTAGAGTCAGTGCATTATTACATAACATTAGAATGATCACAATAGATCATTTCCTGAAAGGCCAATCAGTTTAGTATCTTTGGATGTACTAGATACATTTATATGTTTCACATTAAATTATGAAAAAAAAATTAAAAACATTGTGTCTCCATTGAATACACTCATATCCCTTATCATATCTCTATAGTTGAGTCATAAAATACTTCTTCGCATTCTGGAAAAAATAAAAAATAAGAAAATAGTCATCTTAGATGCTCAGTTAGGATAACAATATAGAGGAAGCGAACATAAACAAGCATAAACACTTATGGAAATGTATAAGACTAAAACCCAAGACTGTTAAACATAAACATCATAATAATATGAGAAAGATAAGTCAAATAATGTCATTTACTTATTCACATTGATATTTTAATAGATGAATAACCCCACGTAAATCAATAGCTACTATAATAATGATAGAGTTCATAATGTTGGACATCTAAACCACAAATTCAAGGCCTCGTGCATAGACCAGGAAAATAAATTTGGTCAAGGGCTTCTGCCAAGACACTAGCTTTTCTTGTGATACCTACCGATGCATCGATGGGCTATAGCGGGCCCCTGCTATCACATACTACATCCAATGCATTCCTCATATGAAAAGGGTGAAACTTAATATAAACATTCATATTAAACTAACATACCAAATGTTAATACTTTAACCACAAACTATGATTGAAATAAAAATAGCACATCCACAGTAAAACATATCATTAAACTATCAATATAATATGGAACATTGTATCATAATAAATCAACTTTAATTAAACATGAAATCCAATATTATAAGTTATAATATATGAAATCAATCCAAAAATTATTTGGGAGAAATATTTATTTGTACTTTGAAATCATTTAAAAGTCCCATAATAATAAAATAAAACATTTCTTTTGAAAATATTCATATAAGTTTGTTGACACTCCTTTTCATCACATTGTCTAAAAGAATGGAAAGGGAAATGACATAGCACAAATTGATTCATCCTTTGAAGAAATCATCAAAAATCGACACATGTATGAACAAGGCTTCAAAAGCACAAGGGTCGTGCATGTTCCTCACTGTCGCACAAGTATACTTGCGCGCCACCTAATGGTCATGAAAGTGACTTGCGTGCCCTAGGATAACTACCCAGGGTCTTCACCAGCCAATAAATAGACTCCGTGGGCCCCCCATTTGAGGAGTAATTTTTCCAAAATTCACAGACAGAGCTTTGAACACCCAAGTCTCTTCTTCAGGTATTCTGAACTCTTATAAGGCAATTCTTTACCTAGAATGGATGGTCTAATAGGAGGAGTAAGGTCTAGGTTTTAGAATTCACTAAAACTTGTGCACCTAAGTGTTTTACCCATAAGGGAAATGAACACACTTGTGCGCCGCCCTACTTCTTCATCAGAACTTGCGCACCATCTTATGGAATGTGTCTAGGGATATTACCAAGGGTTTGAGCCAAGTCTCGCCCAAGTATTACTCAAAGACTGAAAATAATGCAAGTACCCATGTGTCGCGCAGATATACCTGTGCGACCAGGACTTGCACACCCACGCAGTAACTGCGCGCCTTCCAGGACTTGCGCGCCCCTACCTTTTTGGGTTCCTTTCCAACCCACTTCACCCCTCTAATTCCATTCCACTTCTACTATTAAAGATTCAGTCTTCAAGACACTCTTCAAATCCATTTATGGTATGATTTCTTGATTTGGCTTCCTTATCTGAAAGGAACTCTGGGGAACATCTCTCAAAAATCCAGTGATTTATAGATCTTTATGTCACTAAAGATTGAGATTTCATTCATTCAACCTCATCCTTTAAGATGAGAGAATCCATAACCTGGGCCTCCTTTTCAGATATAAGCCCAAGTCATAATTCTCAAATATGGGTATCCTCCTCAGGAGTAAGCCCCAACCATAATTCTCTTAACCTGGGCCTCCTTTTCAGGAGTAAGCCTCAGTCTCAAATATGGGCATCCTCCTCATGAGTATGCCCCAACCATAATTCTCTTAACCTAGGCCTCCATTTCATGAGTAATCCCCAATCTCAAATATGGGCATCCTACTCAAGAGTAAGCCCCAACCATAATTCTCTTAACCTGGGCCTCCTTCTCAGGAGTAATCCCCAGTCTCAAATATGAGAATCCTCCTCAGGAGTAAGCCCCAAACATAATTCTCTTAACCTGGGACTCCTTTTCAGGAGTAAGCCCCAGTCTCAAATATGGGATCCTCCTCAGGAGTAAGCCCCAACCATAATTTTCTTAACCTGGGCCTCCTTTTCAAGATTAAGCCCTAGTCTCAAATATGGGCATCCTCCCCAGGAGTAAGCCCCAACCATAATTCTCTTAACCTGGGCCTCCTTTTCAGGAGTAAGCCCTAGTCTAAAATATGGGAATCCTTCTTAGGATTAAGCCCCAACCATAATTCTATTAACCTGTGCCTCCTTTTCAGGAGTAAGCCCCAGTCTCAAATATGTGCGTCCTTCTTAGGAGTAACCCCCAACCATAATTCTCTTAACCTAGGCCTCCTTTTCAAGAGTAAACCCCTGTCTCAAATATGGGCATCATGTTCAGGAGTAAGCCCAACCCATAATTATCTTAACCTGGGCCTCCATTTCAGGAGTAAGCCCCAGTCTCAAATATGGGCATCCTCCTTAGGAGTAAGCCCCAACCATAATTCTTTTAACATGTGCCTCCTTTTCTGGTGTAATCCCCAGTCTCAAATATGGGAATCCTCCTCAAGAGTAATCCCCAACCATAATTCTCTTATCCTGGGCCTTGTTTTCAAGTGGAAGATCCCATCTCAAATATGGGCATCCTCCTCAGGAGTAAGCCCCAACCATAATTCTCTTAATCTATGCCTCCTTCTCAAGAGTAAGCCCAGTCTCAAATATAGGCATCCTCTTTAGAATTAAGCCCCAAGTCCCTTAATTTTTCAAGTCCCTTAAACTGGGCCTCCTTTCCTAGAGTAAGCCCCAATCTTAATTTCTCTTAACCAGTTCTAATTTACTTTGGATTTGGGGCTTCTTTCTCAGGAGTAAAACCCAATCATAAGTCCACTCCTAACTTGGACATATTCCTTAGGATTAAGCCCCAAGATTAGAGTATCCAAATCTCCATAATGTACATATACGTTTATGGACCCTGTTCCCAGATTTCTTCCCTGAAGTAAATCTAAATCCTCATCTATTTTGGACAGTCATAAAGACATAATCCCCACATAATTGCATCTTTTGTGGAAAAATTGTCTAGTTTCACCAATACCTTTTGTTTCTCACACCGAGCATGACTCACATGATCTTAGAGTTTAAAAGAAATCATGACTTCTTTCTTTGATCCATCAATCATGCATAAGAATCATACTCCCTTATTCGAACTATGTGGGTTCTGATTCCTTTTCCAAAACAAAGGATACATTGGTAGCCCATCAATGGTTACGATCCCAATTCTGAAATAATCAATGTCCTCCTGAATGAAAATAAACTTCAAGTGCCCCACTGAGTGGCTTTAAAACCAGTATGGTCATCATAATGACCAAGAGACTTTTATGTATTTTAAGGATACCATCAACTAAGAATATCTAACAAAAACAGATGATTCTTCATCGATGAAGAACCTCGAATACATATAAAATATTCTCTTAATTTCATACATATCAATCATTGTGAGTCAACCGTGATTGAGCCCGTAAGGGGCGCCGCAGCTTTTAGGGTTTTCTCGTCGCCGCCCCCCTCCTCCGCAGGGCTGCGTTTTCTTCCTCAGCTTCCCTGGCATGTTCGCGGTGCGGCGGTTCGACGGAGTGTGGTCTCGTGGGTGTTCTTCTGCCGCATGGATGGACACCGCTTCGGTGGGTTTGGGGTCTTCTTCCAGTTTCTCTGCGATGTGGTGTCGCGATCTGGTGCGGCATCGGTGTCTTGGTCCTTCTCTGAGGCGATGGACCCTTGTTCTGGAGCGCTGGGGTCAAGGCCCGCTGCTTCGATGGGGTCGTTCCTGTTCTACGCAGCGTCGGGGCTTCGATCCGTTTCTTTGGGATCGGGATCTTGTTTCTCTGCGGTGGTGGGGTCTAGATCCGGTGCTTCTCTTGGTTTGTGTTCCACTACGGCGTGTGCTCGTTCTGGTGCAACGTCGTCTTGCTGAGGCTTTGGGGTCACGCTCCGGCCTTCCAAGACTTACCTTCCTCTTCCGCGGTGGTGGCGGCAGCTTCGGTGGTGTGGAATCGTGCTCCACTTCACAGCGAAGGGGTCATGCTCCAGTTCCGCGCCGAAGGGGTTGGTTCGTTCCATGCTTCGAGCACTGTCCGAGGTACCTTGGTTGGTCTCTTGTGGTATCTGTGTACAGGGATGAGGGCGGCAACGGGTACTACTGTGATGATTGTGGGGTGCGTTTGAGGTGCTGGCTATGTTCCTTTGGATTGAAATTTGGTTGTTTGTGTTGTTTTGGATCTACTTCAATTGCTTGTCTGGTGCTGCTGTTTGCGGGTTCTGTTTGGTTTGGAGGTGATGCTGGAGTAATGAATTGTCCATGGAATTGGTGATTTTTGGTGGTGCAAATGGTGTGGTTGGCAGTGATTCTATATGGAGCAGGGTGCGGCATCGGGGCAGACTGATCTTCGCTCTAGTTTCTTTAACATCCTTTTGTGGATGGATTATCTTGGAGGTTCATCTCACTTCGCTGGACGGTTGGGCGAACTTCGTCTGAAGTTTGCTGATGGGAGGATTTGGGCTGGTGTCGATGGTCACACCGGTGGATGTTTGAGGAGGCTGGCTTGGAGATTTGGTCTGCTTGTCTGATTTTTGTGCCTTGGTTCATGGTTTCTTGGCCTTGTTTTTGTTGTTTGAATGTGATGAAGTGATGAAAGGTGAAGTGGTGTCGTGGTGTTTTGATGGTGTGGTGTGGCAATGTTGTGTTGTTTGGTTTCTAACTTTTTCCTTAAAAGTGTTTGCATAATAAAAAATTTAATTTTCAGTCAGTCAATCATTGTTTGTAAGACTAAAGGAATGATCATTTTATAGTTGGTAATGTAATAAGGATTCATGAACATAACTTAAATCTATAATGAGAGTCCCGGAATAGACAATAATTCCCCTAAAAAAGGTGTGATGAGTCTGACCACCCATCCTCTCAACCAATGGAAATTCCTAAGCCTCATCAATCCACAACTAATGAGCACCTACCTTTGGAAAGTAGGTCCAAATGGATGTGGAATCATTGGATGTTTCCAGTTCTACGAAAAAACCCGTTTGAAACTGATTGGAATGTTTGAACCTTCAATCAACGAGGTTATCCACGATTCCAGAGGGAAACAAAAAATGGTGAACCTGACGTGAATCCTTAACGAAGTTAAAATAATTATTTCCTTATTTGTTAGGCCCCTATTTAAAACTCAATGAGAGGGCCAACAAAACAATCATTGTCATATGTACACATCCAAAAGATGTAGTAGTTGGATTTATCTTGATTCCATCTGTTACATCAAACATGCACTCTTTTTCACGATTTTATGCATTTCGAGAAGTGGCTGATCTCAAGTTCACACCTATGAATACCACTACTATGAATACCGCTGCTGAAAATGACACTGCTACTACTCCTACTGGATCGTCATCCACTCTGAGGATGACATCACCTACTCAGCATCTTCAACGCTGGGTATCATATGGGATGGTTAAGGAGTACCGTCAACATGGTACCATTCCAACTCTGGAGGCTGCTCGACAAGACCTCCAAGTGAACAATTCAACCTGGTCATCCATACAACGATGACCAGTGATCAAGAAACAGGTGGTACTAACTACAGTCTCCAACTGTTTATGGTCGTTATCCCAGGAACACAATCACCATTCAATCCTATATTCTGGGGACGTGAATGAGCAGGTCCCTCAGGGTCTTAATTCAAAGAATCAAGAGACCTTCCTGAGGGCTCCTATCAACAATCAATACCAGACTCGTGCGACAATACGCCCTCAACCTGATGAGGGTACCGACTCCAGGCATTTGGCTCAGGTTCCTCGAACCCGAGCAGGCAAGATAAACCGCCAAAGGCGGAATACGGTCAACTGTGAGCAGGTTCTCATCTCTTCCATCTTCGGAGAAGACCACCATCCTAACTTGGTGGAAAGCAACGAGCGGGAACATAAACCTGCCCGTTTAAATTCCGTGGTCCAGCAGACTCGTCTGGCTGCATCACATCAATCCCACAAGGCAATTCCAGTGGAGTACTATAGGCAAGAACATATACCTTTTTATACATCGTTATCTAGTCAGCAGGCTCGTCTGACTACATATGATGGAGCTCGTCAACCATGTTCGGCGAAGTGAAATCAGCAGACACATACACCTTCTAGTATTAATCAATCCTACCAACAGTCTCTCTTGGTAGAACACAGAGAAGTCAGTTGGAAAGCTCCGATGACACACATGAGGCAGACTCAACTCTATGCCCCCACACTTGAGTACTATCAGGATTCACTGACAAGAACAGGAGGACAAGAGTAGGTATATACACCTACTCCAAGCACGGATGGATGTATATCCCTCTTCCGGTATTTGAAGTCACCAAGAATATTTTATCAATGGTGAAAGAGCTGAAGAAAATCCTTGCTCATATTCTAGATGCTTTCCAGGAT
This sequence comes from Viscum album, assembly GCA_963277665.1. Taxonomy (NCBI): domain Eukaryota; kingdom Viridiplantae; phylum Streptophyta; class Magnoliopsida; order Santalales; family Viscaceae; genus Viscum; species Viscum album. Next base: position 1,008,848,633 of record OY728126.1, read on the forward strand.
ATTATAACAGCTTTAGCAGCATCTCAGGGAAAGACACATAAATATATCCCTACCAGTGGAGTGACACATCAACAGTTCACTACAGAATAGACACACACATCTGTTCCAGTCCAAGATGGTTGTGGGATATACTCCCCCATATCATACGGACAACCAAGTCAGGCACGTACACCTGATTTGAGTTTAGATCATCAGCCTAACCTGGCCATCATTCCTGATCAGGCACATACACCTACTCAGAGCAGCCAATTTTTTCAACAAGTGGTTTCCAAGGTGAGTAAGAAGGCGTCTAAAAAGAAGACCCACCCAGCACAGTAAGGAGATCAAGATCCAATCTGTAATAAGGCCTTGCTCGATGCTGGAGTTCTTGAATCCCTCAGACAATTACCTTTTGTAATTCAACATTCTACTCCATCATTTCCCAATAGTGGGAACATTAATTCCGAAGGTATTCAACAGACACTTCTTCATGAAGGCTTTCTTCATGAAAATTTGGCCGATCTCGAAGTTTCATCTTCAGATGAGAGCCACAGGAACCCTCTGTGTTCTCAGATGACCAAGGAGCAAGAGATATCATCTTTTGTTGTAACCCATCATGGTGGTCCTCCCCATGATGATGAATGTCACTGAAAAAGTCCTCTCTACAGTAGTGATGCACATTTCCCGGAAAATGCTGTAGTGGACAATGTAGTGCCGAGAAAGCCCTCTTATCTTGAGGCACTTGCAAATTCGAAACCATTCATGTCTAATGGTTCATCGCTAGAAGGTGAAATACATTCTCAATCGGAAGATAGCCCAGGGTGTAGGTCATTCTACAAACCACCCCTAAGTCATGCGTCATCTAGTTTGATCAGTGATTTCTCTACCAATCTTGTTGAATCCATTGAAGAAACAAGGAAGCACCAACTCTGGTCAAATCAGGTAGAAGAATATTCATTTAATTATAAAGAGGAAATACTGAACATGAGAAAACAACTGGAGAAAGGTCAAGTGCCAATTATGTTTTGGCCTCTGGCTGACTCTCATAATGACATTCCAGAGATGTTAACGAAATATGAGATTCATGATATTATTATCAACATATGGAAAAATATTTGTCAGTTGAAAAGAAAGTACTATTTTTATGAATATGAAAACCATCTTAAGATAATAGAAGGATTAGAACATCAGATTGATTTGGCATCTCTATTAGTCTCTCGATATTTGAAGGCTAAAAAGCAATAGAGAGCCCTTCAGCATTCATGCCTTGGCAGACTAAGAAGATTTCACTAGTTAATTGCCAATGCCCCATATGGTATTCATGTCAGATTATGGGGTGTTCATGGAGTACTACATTTCATGGTGATCTCCGGTCAGCAAAACCCTCCAAAAATGGTCTAATGCAACATTATTGCCCATGGTCGGCCACAGTAAATGGGCTTTATTTGTAATCAAAAGCTTTCCCAAGAACATGCCTCAACTAGTTCCTCTCAAAATCAAGAATACAGAGAACGAGTTGTTGAATTAATCCTGCATCATGAAAATGAGAATATTGAACATGCCTCTTCTATGGAGCAAGCACATCATCAAGTGACAGAAGTGTCAGAAATCAACCAACGGTCTTTCGAACTGGGTGATAAAAGTGGATACAGGTTGATTCCTCCAGCAAATTTCTGGACTAAGGTCCATAAGATCAGGAGAGATTTTAAGAATGTCTCAGACATAGCTTGTCAAGATCCACCCCAGCTTTCCAGACTGGGGACTCTTTTAATCCAACCCTTGGAATCAACAAATAGGATTCAGGGAGTTGAGTGGGAATAGCAGGAACAGCCCTAGTCCACCAGACTGGGGACTTTTTCAAATCATTAATCCCCTCCTCAGAGAAAGTCGGTCTTTTCTAGATTGGGTAAGAAGCCGCAAGAGGAACGAAGAGCCAAATTATCAGAAGATTCTCTCCAAATTACGGTTCGTCAAGAAGTTCCTAAGGGATTGAATCAACAAAAGGCAACGTCTCATTAAAGACATGGACAAAGACAATATCACAGAAATGCTGATATAAGGGATGTGATGCGTTATGCATTAATCTATGTCATCAATGCTATTGTTTCTGATCCACCAGATGCAGCTCACTCAGGGGACTCAGATGAAGAGGTTCCTACTCAGGAAGTTGTACACACAGTTAAAAATGAAGAAGGTGTGCGTACACGAAATCAAAGGTATACCCAGAATCTGGAAATTCCTTCAAATAACCCACTTCCCCCTCTCCGAAAGGGATCAAACAAGGGGAAGGGAATGAATCAGGTTACATATCCTTCCTCTGGAGAAGTCCAATTGCTATCACAAGAGAAAATATTTGCACAACAGGAGGAAGAAATGAAAGAATTTAGGAGGTTGAACGTAGACTACTTCAAGGTAGTCTTCCTCCTATGTGTGCTGGAGTCAGTCAGCCAAGGGAGTTTGTTGCAGCTACTGAGATGGATCAATAATATCCTCCTTAATCAGTACACCCTCACAGGTCTAATCCTATGGGTCAAGTGCAACAACAATTCGAAGTGTTGCAATCAGTTATAGTACCAACTGCCATACTTGTCCAGACTCCAGTCATTACACCTGTCCAAGTATAAGTTCAACCGGATGTTTCTCAAAAGTTAATAACTACAATTGAATCATTAACAGCTCAGTTAGAGACAATGGAAGTGAAGCGTGTGCAGGTTAAACTGGAAAATAAATCTTACCCTAAATGGGTAGATTCAATCTCTCATCCATTAAATTTTTGGAACCCTGTATTCCCTATTTTCAATGGATTAGGTGACCCTGAACACCATTTGATGCATTACATGTCTTGTTGCGATCCTATGATGGGAACTTCAGAGCATCAAGAAGCAGTGAAACTCAGATGCTTCGTCTGAACCTTGCAAAGACCAACCTTTTTCTGGCACACAAGATTGAAATCCCATTCAATTACCGGATGGGAAGATCTCCATCAACAATTTCTTCTTTAATTCGGCTCAACATTTCCAAAGACAACAGTTTTCGATCTTACAAACTGTATGCAAAGGGAGAATGAAAGAGTATCTGATTTCATTGCTCGCTGGAAGGGATTAACATATTCCCGGAGCTTAGCACTCCTTTAAGATGAACTATTGCCAATCTGTGTGGCAAATCTATGTGACGAATTATGCACACCACTGATCCCTGTGAAATACACATAAGGGTTTCGAGACCTTACTTCAATCGCTCAACAAATTGTAGATTCTCTTATATAGACTAAGGCTAAATCTCATGTATTTCCATCAGATCCAGGAAGGAGAATGGGTAAAGTAGAAACTGCTACAGTTATGATTAAACAAGAACATGTACCTGCTTCTACCTCAAAACCTTCATCTTTTCGAAGGGCTCCACATCTTGAGCACCAACAACAAAGGACATTTCGTCAAGAAGATCAAAAAGATCAAAGACGAAAACAATTTGAGGACTTGAAGAGAAAAACATACTCTTTTCAAAATGAACATGTTCTTGGTTACTTCATTTCGGCCCTAGAGAATAATTTGGTTCAACTGCCAAAGACCAAGAGTCCAAACAAGGAAGGATTTGAAGACCGTCCCAATTATTTCCCCTTTCATCAAATGTTGGGGCATCCCATCCATGAGTTTTTTGTCTTCAACAACCTCCTACAAAAGATGGTCGACTCAGGACAAGTCAAACTGAAAGGCTCTTCAGCCCAGGTAGCATGTGTTACTACTACAGTTCCAGAGGAGGAAGGTGATTAGCAAGAAGTCAAAAGCAAAAATGCACAAAAATATGATGATTGGTTGGTCCCAAAGATGATCAACCAAACTCATCCTATTTTTCGAACACAGTTGAATAAGCCAATTGTACCTTCTTCCATGAATACCGCAACAAAATCCTCTTTAGAGGGAAAATCCTCAAAAGGGGGGCATAATTCCATGAAAGAGAAAGAATCAGAAGAAGATGATTATGTGTCAAAACCTAAGTTGTCTTTGACTCTATAGGACTTCATGCAATCTACTTCAAATCAGTGGGCACCGCCCCACCAAATGGCCCAACCTAAATTGGCTAGTTAGGCAGAATCCTCATTGGATGAGGAGTTTATTTTCAGTTCTGTTAATATGTTTCAATTAACAGATCCATATTCCAGTCGCAGTTTCGATTTCAATGAGCCTAAATTCCCGGTATCAAATAGAGGAATCAGATGAATTTCAAGAGGATCAGGATACAGGGGAATACATGGATCTTTCAGAAGCCACTATTCAAATTATACCCCTGCTAAAACCATGTACACAGCAAAAACTCGTGGTAGATCCCTTCAACGAGCTCAGCAAGAACAAGCAAGTTCTTCCACCAATAGAAAATTCAGTCCTGGTACAGTTATTTTGGAAGACCAGTTGAAGGTTCCATCTTCTTCCTCTCATCATGTAAATAGACCTAATTGGTCTAATATTCCAATGCCAAGAGTATTACCAACTCATATCCTGGTAAAAGATGCATCAAATTCAAAATCATCAACTTCCAAGGCACCTGTTAAACCACATGTTCCTATTAAGAAATGCAGTCCTCTAGATCAAAAGTATGATTTGTTGAAACACTGGGCCCATGTACCAGGCATGTTATCAATTATGGATGCTTTGAATCTGTTAAAAGATCTTCGGGAGGCACTCATCAAGGATTTTTCAAGTCCTCAAGAGTTTGAAACTAAAATTGCTGCAGCTGAATTCTATCACATAGAGAATAATCCTATAGAATGCTATGAAATAATGTCTTTTACTGATGAAGATGAAGATGATGTTGTGCATGGGAAAATTAGATGTTTGTACTTATCTAGCAAGGTCAATGGCGTAGATGTCCGAAGATCTTTCATTGACAATGGTTCAGGAGTCAACCTCATGCCCATTCGTACACTTTGTCGATTGGGCCTCATGGAATCTAATTTATCTCCTTCTACCATGATTCTACAAGGATATGATAAAAATAAACAAGAACCACTGGGCAAAGTTACACTCAGAACTCAGTTTGGAGATCTTGTATCCAATTCATATTTCATGGTTGTTGATCAAGACACAGCCCTCAACATCCTTCTTGGAAGACCCTGGCTACATCAACATGCGACTATCCCTTCATCATACCATCAATGTCTCAAATATTGTTTCTATGTTCAAGTTGAGACATTGTATGGTGATAAGGCTCCGTTCAAGACATGTTAGTCTCAATACATTGAGGTGGAATTCTATCATATGAAGGGAAGGGAGAAATCCACATCAAAGGAGATTACCAAAATTAATGCTCCATATGTTTTGGAAAAGATTCTAGTAAATCCATTTGCACATGTGAGTAAAGATTATGTGATTCCTATCAGTAAAATTGATAGGATATACCCAAATCAAAACACTCTTATGGAAAGATCCATAATGTCAATTACGGCAATCAAGCCAAACAACATGGGTGAAATTGGTGATTCTCCAAGTATTGATGAAAGACCAAATGGTGACGTCTTCATTTCATCTGCTGAAATCCAACAATTCTATACTTCGCCAATTAGGCTAGAAGAAGTTATAGAAACATCCAAGGTGAGAAATGATGTTGATTCTCAATCCATAATCTCTTCTTTATTACCCAAAGAAGACCCTTCTTCATCAATCGGGTCGGAAATGGAAGCTTCTTCTTCAAGATGTGCAAATTCTGACATCTCTACTGATCATGAAAATTCTACTTTATCATCTACTATGAAAGTTGAAATGGAAGAAATAACACATGATGAAGAAGAATAGGAAGATCTCAGAGATGATCCTCCAGCATTTGAAGAGGGTATCTCTACCACCGTGGATGAACTCAGAGAAATAAATCTGGGTACAAAAGAATATCCACGCCTCACATTAATCAGTGCTCCCATGACTCTTGAAGAGAAAGAGATGTATATTTCCTTTTTAAAGAAAAATAGAGATATATTTTCTTGAAAAGATACAGAAATTCCCAAGTGTGATCCTGATGTTGCTACTCATCATTTGGGTTTACCAGAAGAACATCGAGGATTTAAGCAACCCGCGAGAAGAACACACCCAACTTATGCTTCCAAAATTGAAGCTGAAGTGGATAATCTTATCAAATAAAACTTAATCAGAGAAGTTCAATATCCCAAGTGGGTGGCTAATATTGTCCCTGTAAAGAAGAATAACGGACAAATTAGAGTTTGCATCGATTTCAGAGATGTTAATCGGCATTGTCCTAAGGATGATTTCCCAGTTCTGATTACAGAACTTTTAATTGATGAAACAGCTGGCTATGAAGCACTTTCCTTCATGGATGGATATTCCGGATATAATCAAATCTGAATGGCCCCAGAATATGAGGAATCCACAGACTTTAGATCCCCTGAGGGTGTGTTTTTCTACAGGGTAATGCCCATTGACTTAAAGAATGCGGGCGCTACATATCAGCGTGCCATGCATAGTATCTTCAAACCCTTTCTAGAGAAGTTTGTGGAATACTATGTTGATGATTTGGTGGTTGAATCCAAATAATGTTCTAATCACTTCGCTGATTTGGAAGTCATATTCCGCAAGCTTTGACAATATAATTTGATGATGAACCCCAAAAAATGTGCTTTTGGGGTAACCTCAAGAAAATTTCTCATCTTTGTTGTATGCCATCGTGGTATTGAAGTCGATCCTGAGAAGACAAAGTCATTCTTTTGTATGTCACCTCCTCGAAATTTGAATGAATTAAGAGGACTTCAAGGACACTTAGCCTATATTTGGCGTTTAATCGCCATTTTGGCTGGAAAAAGTTTACCCTTCACTAAATTGATGAAGAAGGGAGTCACTTATCAGTGGACTGAAGAATGTCAAGAAGCATTCGATATTCTCAAGAAATACCTCTTGAGTCCACTAGTACTCATGCCACCTGTTGAAGTAAGACCACTTATCCTCTACGTCACAACTCTAGAATGATCATTGGGTGCCTTTCTTGCTCAGAAGAATGACGTTGGGAATGAAAACAACCTCTAATACCTCAGTCGAACAATGCTTGAAGCAGAAACCATATATTCAAGTATTGAGAAGTGCTGCCTGGAATTAATCTTTGTAGTTAAGAATTCGAGACACTACATGAAACATCACGAGGTCCAATTGGTATCTCGCAATAACCCTCCCAAATTCATCCTTAGTTGTCCAATGCTTACAGGACGTCTAGCAAGGTGGGCAGTTATTTTGCAGCAATTTGATATTCAGTATGTGTCTCAAAAGGCAATAAAGGGCCATGCTCTGGCTAATTTCCCAGTTGAACACCCCTCAGTGGAAGAAACATCTTCAGACATTGAACTCCCTGATGAGGAAATCTTCTCTATTCAAGAAAGTCCTAAGCATTGGAAATGTATTTTGATGGTGCTTCCAGAAGTCCAACAGGGAGGAAAATGGAAAATCCTAAATTCAATAATGTTGGCTTAGGAATTGTTCTCATTTATCTAAAAAAGGTAGTGTTTCCTTATTCCATCTTATTGTGGGAAGGTGGTACCAATAATGAAGCATAATACCGAGAACTCATCATAGGCATGGAATTGGCACTTCAAGCACAAGTGAATCACTTAAAGGTGAAAGGTGATTCAGACCTGGTAATCAAACAAGTCAATGGGGATTATGCAATCAGAACAGAAGAACTAATCCCTTTTTATGATTATGTCAGAGAGTTAATGGTGGACTTCCCTTCAGAACTGACATTTTCTTATGTCTTTTGATCACAAAATTCTCAAGTTGATGCACTGGCTAATATAGCCACAGCTCTGGAAGATCCAAATCAGGACGAGAAACCATCAGTATTTCCCACCGTTGTGCAATTTCAGCTAATGTTCGAATCAGAATAGAGTAAATTAATGAAATTAGTCCCATTTATGAACTGTATGGTCATATTATAGGATGTATGTCACCTATCAGGGAATAACTTCAAAATGGAACACTATCACCTAATAGAGCCGAGAAAGAACAAATCTGGTGACGTGTGGTCAATTTTACTCTTTATAATAGCCCAGATCACCTAGAAGAAATTATCTAGAAACGTGGTGTTGATGGAGTTCTCTTCAGATGCAATGATGGGGAAGAGAAAATGGCTGTCATGAAAGAAGTGCGTGCAGGAGTATGTGGTGCCCACCAGTCTGGACATAGACTGTCTGATCAGATTCGAAGGCTTGGATACTTTAGGCCCTCAATGATACAAGATTGTGTTGATTTCACAAAGAAGTGTCATTAATTCCAAGTACATGCCAACTTCATTCATCAACCTCTAGAGTTACTTCATAAAGATAAATACTCGTGGAAATTTTCCACATGGGGAATGGTGTGGTGGGACCTTACCCTTCAGCTATGGCCAAGCAGTTTAAGTATATTCTTACTGCTACTGATTTCTTTTCCAAATGGGCAGAGGCAATACCTCTCAAGGAAGTTAGTTCTAAATTAATTTTTAGATCCATCAAGTCTAACATCATTACCAGATTTGGTGTCCCTCATACCATATTGACTGACAATGGCACCAACTTCTGTTCATCTAAGGTGAAGAAATTGTATCAAGAATAAAACATCAAATCCAACCATTCATCCCGATATCATGCAGTGGCCAATGGACAGATAGAAGCTTTCAACAAGACTCTATCAAATATACTACAAAAGATGGTGGATAAAGATAAGAAATCATGGATTGATAAACTCTTTCATGCTTTATGGGCTTATCAGACTACCACCCGCACTGCAACTCGGTCAACTCCATATTCATTGGTATATGGAACAGAATCATTCTTGCCAATTGAAGTTAAAATACCCTCACTCAGAGTTTCCATTTGTGATCAATCATCTATAGATGAACAATCTCAAAAGCAATTGAATGAATTAGAATGGTTAGATGAGAAAAGATTGTGCACTTTGCACCACTTGGAAGTATATCAGAATGGAATAGCACAAGCTTTTAACAATAAATTTGGTCTTCATTCATTCACTCAGGGAGAATTGGTATTAGTTCTCAGAACGCCAATGATACCAGGAATGAATCCTGAAAAGCTTGAGCCAAAATGGGAAGGACCTTACTCAATACCTAAGGTCTACTCCAATGGAGCTTTTCAATAATCTCGATGGATGGAGAACTCATCACTACTCCAACCAATGCCATATTTTTGAAGAAGTATTTTGTATAAACACAAAATATATCATCCATGGTCCGGTATGACCTTAAACTGCACCACCATCCAGCAATATGTTAAACTGCATCATCAACGGTCCATGCATATGACCCTAAACTATTTGAACATATGTCCAACATGACGTTATACTATGTCCCCATCATCGACATTGTTATATGATGTTAAACTTTATAGCAACAGTCCATACATATGACCTTAAATTATTTGTATTCCTTTCGTCTCACATGACGTTAAACTGTGACGTCCTAACTACATGATGCTAAACTGTACAGAATTACCTTATGTCCAGCATGACATTAAACTGCACCATCCATGGTCCATGCATATGACCTTAAAATATTCGCACTTTCATCCAACATGACGCTAAACTGTATCATCCCTTTTTCATCCAACATGACGTCAAACTGTGAAAACGTCCCTTACGTCAAGAATGGCGTTAAATTGAATCATCAATGGTCCATACAGATGACCTTAAACTATTTGTGTTACTTTCATCCAACATGATGTTAAACTATGAAAAAATTCCCTAATACGTCCAACATGATGTTAAATGGTGTACTCTTTTGTCCTTACTGCATGACATTAAACTGCACATCCCTCTTTTTGTCTAACATGACATTAAATTGTGTTGTCCCCATCGTCCTAACTACATGACGCTAAACTATACATAAAATCCATTGATATGTCCTACATGAAATTAAATTGTACTTTGTCCCTGCTACATGACACTAAACTATGCAGCACCAATAGTATTAACTGCATAACTTTAAACTGCATAGTCCCTTTATATGTCTTACATGACATTAAACTGTGCATCGTTAAGGTTGTTATTACCTCTTGTTTCTCACACCGAGTATGACTCACCTCAGCTTAGAGAAAACCTCAACCATAACACTCTCTCTGGGCTACTAACCACGTGTAAGTCCCAACAACATCATTTTTAGGTCATTGTCTCCAAGAACAACTTGATCATTAATTCATTATTTAAATGAGCTACACGGACATTGATCCTTGCCTTCCAGGATGGGTATGTTGGCAACCTCCCAAGGTTCAAGACCAAAACCAATCTATTCACATCAGTTCACTTCCATCTCATACGATGTTGATTCGTGAAACCGCCCCTAGAATCAATATCTTTACATTGATTCACTTTCGTCCTTGCTATACGATGTTAAGCTCTACAACACTGTTTTGTCCAGTATAACAATAAACTAGAAATATTAATTCATACCCTCACCTGATAGGTAACCATTATTTACATTGATTTTTCAATCATGTTTCATTTCAATGTCTACGTGCGTACATGGCAATGCCCAAACCTTTTATCTTTGGTTAAACCATCATTGCACTAATGTCCCTTTTAACCCTTCACATGTACGATCCAAATTTCTAAAGAGGGTATTTCTAGAACTACATGGGCTTGATTCCCATCCTTATAGAATATGTAGGAATGTTCGAGTGTCCCTCGAATATATCCCCAAGTCTTTTGGGACTAACCCCAAATTCCACTTTTAGTCACTTGGCTTAAAAGTCCCCATGAAAACACACACAATGTATTTCTTATAATGGTCCAAGCTCTATGACCCTAAACTAATATCTCTAATCCTTTTGTCCTACACGACGTTAAACTATAGTTTAATAACTACGTATGGCTTGATTCACATCCTTATGAGATATGTAGTGAAGTCCAATATATCAATTCAGGACCCATCCAGAACATGATTATGGTTAGCATTGATCTGTGTATCTTTGTATACATTGGACAATACCCATCTTTATGTGTCATAATCCTAAAATTAAATATTATCAGATATTCATAATCCTTTTCTTGACTTTTAGTCACAAAAATGTCAAATTTCTGAAAGTTCTTTTACCTGACTATGCAGTACGTGCCCTTAGGCGGCCTTCCATAAACAGTCTCCATAACCAATTTGTCAGCCAAGAGATACTATTATCTGACTATGCAGCCAATTCCCTTTGGTGTCCCTGCATAATTCAACCCCTTAACATGTTTTTCAGATACTGGTAACTTCATTCTTAGGAAGAAAGCCTCTTTTGTCCTTATTGGTCTTAAATGATAGTATGTAGGGATCCGCAAAAAATATCCATCCTTAACATATTTGTCCCATAGCCTTTTTTAAGATCTAAAAGTATTCAAGCCTATGGTTTATATTCTCTTTCCCTATATTTGGGTCAGACCTTCGTAGGAGTGATATCCTTCTAGTTCTTTGATAATCTTGTTTTGAAATATCTTCTCCATATTCAAGTACCTCTTTCCATACAACAAACTCTATACTTTAAAAAATTTGAATCTCCATAAACATTCACTGGATTTTTAGCACTAGGAATGTAAAATTCTGAGAGTTCTTTTTCCTGACTATGCAGCACGTGCCCTTAGGCGGCCTTTAATAAACAGTCTACATAATAAAATTTTGATCCAAAAGATGATATTTATTTGACTATACATCCAATGCCCTTAGGTGGCCCTGCATAATTCAACCCCCTAACGGGTTTGTTAAATAATAGTAACTTCATTCTTGGAAACTACTTCTTCTAATGCCTTTTAGCACTTTTTCATATAATTCCTTAGATTCAAATATTATTAAGCCGTAGTTTACATATTTTCCTTCATACTTGAGTATGGTAATACGTTTTCAGATAAACTGTCATAGAATTGAGTCAATTATAATTCTTTCTGTCAAAGCTATTTCGACCTTAAACATTAGCCTCTTTATGTCCGACGTGCATGACTTTAAACTGCCCATAAAAGACAAAGGAACTATGAATAGAAGTAAAGTTCCAGCTCACTAAACATAAATTTTTTATGATTTAGGTAATATTGATCAATTAAAAGATTCAATGTTTGTAGGGTTATTTATAATAATCCTAGAAAAAATCAAACTATGCTTACTAGTCCCATTGGATTGGGTAAAATTTAAAGCATGTAGAAAAAGAATGCAGGTACAAATAATTGAATATGAAAGTGTTTTAATTGATACATAGAAGATAAAAGGACATCCACAGACTGGAGTCTCTTCTCTTTTTCAAGAATTACAAAAGGCTTTCAACATAACTCTTCATTTGATTTATGGAATCCCAAGCTTTATCAGCAACCAACTGGAATTCATTCATTCAACTGGACACAATAAGAGACACAGTGATACCAGCTCTTCTTGGAACAATTGTAAAAGGATGTTCTCGAGTGCAGTTGGACAAAATTTTATGTTGATAAAATAGCGACTCTGTTTCTGTCCAAGATACTTGGAAGATGGATACATGGATTTGAGAATGGAGCGTTGGAAGTAAAGATCTATTTTGAGAGAGTACTCTTTTCGAATATTTCTCTAATGTCATGTTTGTCTTCTCTCCACCAACCGGCAGCGGAAAACATTTCAGGCCATGGGTTTTCCATTTTCATATCTACAAGGAATTGACATGGAAGAAAAATTTGAAAGTTCACACCAATGTTGTTGCTCTTAATGCACAACATAGCCGAAATAGAAGAGTAGCAGTGCAACTGCATCTCAGGTGTATAGTTCTTTGCATCTGGAACATTGACTCCTTGTAGATGACCATTACCATACAGAGACAGGTAGATTCTCTCTAGGAAATTAAGATGATATTTCTTCAAGTACTTAGCCAAATCTGGGAGAGTGTTGTCACAGATATCATAATAATCATGGCCAAAAATGTTCATCATGTCATCAATCCGCTTTCTAGCCAGTTCATCAGTCGTTCTTATTCTCCTGAGAGCCATTGAATCTGCACAAAAGTTGAATAAACTATCTCTTCAATGGGTTTATTTTTCATAAAATTTGTGAAGGAATTCAGAAAAAAGGAAAAGGCATTATGGCACACAAGTCTAAACTCGGTGCACACATGTTAGTGTGTCGCTCTAGTTTTTGACGCGCAAGTATAAACCGTAGAAGTCTAAACACCTCTACAGCAGCACGACAGCAAAGAAACAGCAGAAAACAGAGCAACCTACACGGTGAAGGCCACTTGCGTGGAGAGAGCTCAAAAGTTTGAAATCTAGATGCTTTTTATGGAAATGGGGACACATATTTATAGGCCACAACCGTACCCTACCTGCCGAAGTATGTCCAGCTAGAAGTTGCGCGCCATACCTTGTGTTCCACAACATCCGCGCCATACACTTGTGCACCACCTTTCCTTTATTTTTCTTCTTTTCCTCAGAGTCACATCCTCATTTCATTCGGATCCAACTATGAGGGGGGACTTTTGTTGACGCTCCTTTTCATCACATTGTCTAAAATAATGGAAAGGGAAATGACTTAGAACAAATTGATTCATCCTTTTAAGAAATCATCAAAAATCTACAAAGGCATGAACAAGGCTTCAAAAGCACAAGGGTCACGCAAGTTCCCTCACTGTCGTGCATGTATACATGTGCACCACCTAATGTTCGTGCAAGTGACTTGTGCGCCCTAAAGGATAACCGCCCAAGGTCTTCTCCAGCCTATAAATAGACCCTGTGGGCCCCCCATTTGAGGACGTAATTTTCCAGAATTCACAGACATATCTCTGAACGCCCATGTTTCTTCTTCAGGTCTTCCTAACTCTTATAAGGTATTTATTTACCTAGAATGGAAGGTTTAAACCTGAGGAGTAAGGTATAAGTGTTAGAATTCACTAACACTTGCACGCCTAAGGGTTTTACCTTAAGGGAAATGAACACACTTTTACGCCGCCCTACTTCTTCATCAGAACTTACGCACCATCTTCTGGAAAGCCTCTTGGGATAACACCAAGGGTCTGAGCCAAGTCTCGCCCAAGTATTACTCAAAGACAGAAAATCATGCATGTACCCATGTGTCGCGTAGGTATGCCTGTGTGACTAGGACTTGTGCGCCCACATAGTACTTGCGCGCCTACCAGGACTTGCGCGCCCCTACCTTTTTGGGTTCTTTTCCTACCCACTTCACCCCTCTTATGCCATTCTACTTCTCCTATTCAAGATTCAGTCTTCAAGGCACTCTTCAAAGCCATTTATGTCATGATTTCTTGATTTGGCTTCCTTATCTGAAAGGAACTCTTTGGAACATCTCTAAAAAATCTAGTGATTTATAGATCTTTATGTCACTAAAGATTGATATTTCATTCATTCAACCTCATCCTTTATGATGAGAGAATCCTTAACCTGGGCCTCCTTTTCACGAATAATCCCCAGTCATAATTCTCAAATATGGGAAACCTCCTCAGGAGTAAGCCCCAACCATAATCCTCTTAACCTGGGCCTCTTTTTCAGGAGTAAGCCCCAGTCTCAAATATGGGAATCTTCCTCAAGAGTAAGCCCCAACCACAATTCTCTTAACTTGGGCCTCCTTTTCAGGAGTAATCCCCAATCTCAAATATGGGCATCCTCCTCAGGAGTAAGCACAAAGTATAATTCTCTTAACCTGGGCCTCCTTTTCTGGAGTAAGCCCCAGTCTCAAATATGTGCATCCTCCTCAAAAGTAAGCCCCAACCATAAATCTCTTAACTTCAGCATCCTTTTCAGGAGTAATCCCCAGTCTCAAATATGGGAATCCTCCTTAGGAGTAATCCCCAACCATAATTCTCTTTACCTAGGTCTCCTTTTTTGGAGTAATCCTCATTCTCAAATATGGGCATCCTCCTCAAGAATAATACCCAACCATAATTATCTTAACCTGGGCCTCCTTTTCAGGATTAAGCCCTAGTCTCAAATATGGGAATTCTCCTCAAGAGTAAGCCCCAACCATAATTCTCTTAACATGGGCCTCCTTTTCAAGTGTAATCACGAGTCTCAAATATGGGCACCTCTTTAGGAGTAATCCCCAAACATAATTCTCTTAACATGTGACTCCTTTTCAGGAGTAAGCCCCAGTCTCAAATATGGGCATCTTCTTCAGGAGTAAGCCCCAACCATAAATCTCTTGTTATGGGCCTTCTTTTAATGAGTAATCCCAAGTCTCAAATAAGGGCATCCTCCTCAGGAGTAAGCCCCCAAACATAATTCTCTTATTCTGGGCCTCCTTTTTAGGAGTTAGCCCTGGTCTCAAATATGGGCATCCTCTTTAGGAGTAAGCCCCAAGTCCCTTAATTTTTCAATTCTCTTAAACTGGGCCTCCTTTTCAGGAGTAATCCCCTGTCTTAATTTCACTTAACCAGTTCTAATTTAATTTTTATTTGGGGCTTCTTTCTCAGGAGTAAAACCCAATCATAAGTCCACTCCTAACATGGGAATCTTCCTTAGGAGTATGCCCCAAGATTAGAGTATCCAAATCTCCATAAAGTACATATAACATTATGGACCCTGTTCCCAGATTTCTTCCCTGAAGTAAATCTTAGTCCTCATCTATTTTGTCCAGTCATAAACACATAATCCCCACGTCATTGCATCTTTCATGGAACAATTGTCTGGTTTAACCAATACCACTTGTTTCTCACACCGAGCAGGACTTGCGTGAGCTTATAGTGTAAAATTAATCCTGACTTCTTTCTTTGAGCCATCATTCATTCATAACTATCATACTCCCTTATTCGAACTACGTGGGTTCTGATTCCTTTTCCAAAACAAATGATACGTAGGTAGACTATCAACGGGTACGATCCCAATTCTGGAATAATCCATGTCCTCATGAATGACAATAAAATTCAAGTGCCCCACTGAGTGGCTTTAAAACCAGTAGGGTCAACATAATGACCAAGAGACTTTTATATATTTTAAGGATACCATTAACTAAGAATCTCTAACAAATACAGATGATTATTCATCGATGAAGAACCTCGAATACATATAAAAGATTCTATGAATTTCTTACATATCAATCACTGATTGTCAGACTAAAGGAAAGCTCGTTTTATACTTGGTAATGTAATAACGATTCACGAACATAACTTAAATCTATAAATAGAGTCCTGGAATAGATAATAATTCCCCTAAAAAAGGTGTAATGAGTCCAACCTCCCATCCTCTCGACCAATGAAAATTCCTAAGGCTCATCAGTCCACAACTGATGAGCGCCTACCTTTGGAAAGCAGGTACAAATGGATATGGAATCATTGGATGTTTCCGGTTCTACGAACAAACCCATTAGAAACTGATTGGAATGTTTTAACTTTCAATCAACGAGGTCATCCCCGATTCCAGATGGAAACAAAGTTTGTATGGGAAATTTTGAAGGTGTTATAACGGTTGAAAATAGCTGCATCTGCTATATAAGTTAAAAAAATCATTATTTCCTTAATTTGTCGAAAAGGTCACAAAGTACATTATTCAAGAAATAAAAAAAGGATTCCATTCAAAAAAATTTGAACAAAGTCAGAAAAGGTATAAATGACTTTTCACCCATGTTTTATAAAATAGTAAAACTGGTTTGAAATACATTTTTAGGAAACATGTATGTGGATGATAAATATGTCCCGCTTGATACGTATGTATAAAGAACCTTAAATAATGAAGAGATTGTAAAATTAACCCTTAAATTATATATTTCTTTTGTCGAGGGTATGCTAACCCTTTGTATAATTTTTAAATCCTTTTTTTCAATTATAAAAGAACCACATACAAAAATATGATATCATATATGATCCTCTAATATTGCATTGTTAAAAATATTTCAGTAGTATCATTGCTTCAATTGTTAACTGATTCATTTTCCTTGAAATGTTTTGTTATGTAAGTCATGTTTGTTATAAATAGGATGTATTTGATTCAAAACTACAATGATATTAAGTTCTTATTTTTGTATCATCAAATGAAAATTATTCATGAATGGTTACGATGGGGAATGAAATCTCATTACGTCATGGAGACCGTAAGCTGTACGTACGCCCGTATAGTGACTTTTTCATTAATAGGATGGATAGAATAATAAATATGGTTGTACCATATTTATAGTAACATATCATTATGTATAATGTACTTTAGTTATTATTTTATTATGGAAACAACATAGAAAGAAGATTTGGAAAAAGAAAATGAGTTTGAAAGAGGTGATGAAATAATTACCATTTATTTAGGTGTTTCCTTTTGATTTGAAGAAAAAGGATCCTTAGGTTGGATTTATGATCAATTTAAGGCCTCTAGGTTGAATTCAATGGAGTTGGTATGAAATTTGATCAGGTTTTGTACGAGCCAAAAGAGCTTTGTTAATGTGAATTTTAGAGAAGGGGAAATACCCTTTTATAAGAGAGGTGAGCGGAACTTTAGAAAGAGCTTGAAATATTAATTTATTATAAAATTGTTTTCGGTTTCTAATAGCTACAAATGGATTTATTTCGAGGATAATGTGGTTATGGGATGAAATAATCTCAAAAAATTGGATTTAGAAATTTTTAATTCACCATATTAACCTTATCATTAAGATTTAACCCTTAGTTAAATAGTTTAACTATTACCATGTCCTCTTAAATTATTACACTATATTGTTAATAAACATACAATAAAATTCCAATAGAACCTAAAGTGTTTCAATAATGACATATCTAACATTAAATAAGTCATTTTTTTAATCTTATATTTTTTAAAATGTTATATCATTTAACAAAATAGTATTTGTCTTAAAAACTCATTTATGTCAATTTTGACACTATTTATTATTTGGGTTTTGTATAAGTTATAATAACATGATTACTTCAAGAAAAAAACATTTAATCAACCCTAACATGAAATATTAGACTATAAAATTAGTTTATGGCATCAAAATTTTAAATTTACATTTTTTTAATATTTATAATATCAAATATTTTAATCTTTCATTAATAAGATAATTACTGAATCATCATTGGGTAATAAATAAATTTAATTATTTAATGTCTAAAAATTAAAAATAATATACCATGATATAAGAATTCGTTTTATATTTCTAATTAATATTTATAGTTGAATTTATAGTATGTATAACCCTATATAAATAATGGTTTAGTTATGAAAATTTGAATTTAAGACTTTTAACTATTCTTTAAATAAAATATAATAAATTTCCTAATATAGTCCATGTGGATCAAAAAGGATCGAATTTTTTTCCTAAGGTTTATATTTTTTAAATAAACTTATCAAGTAAAATTAGGACATGTTTTAGTATAATTATAATATTATTTTTACCTTTAATTACCCTATTTATTTTTAACTGTGGTAAATAATGTTCCAAAGTTACTATTCACCAATAATTATTTTTATCCTTTTGAACCACATTTTACATACTGATGAAAACCATTTAAGTTGGTTTTTTGAAACTAAATTCATAGAATAGGTAAAATTAAGTTTTATGAATATTTTCAAATTTTCTTAGAAGGTGGGTAAAAGACATTAAATGGTTTAATAAAATTTTATATATCCAATCTTAATATAAAATGACTCCAATGAATTAAAATGTACTAATATATTTATTATGTATCTATTGTGACTTTGAGAAACATTTAAATAAAAATAATTATTATTTAAATAAAAATTTGGTTTTAAACTATAATGCATTTTTTTTTTCAAAATTCATCACAAATTGAATGTTTACAGAAAAATACCAACAAACTAACCTAAGATAATTTTGATATTCTGGATCCAAAAATGATGTCAATTTTGAAAAATAAAAATTATAAAATTCCAAAAAGTGGATATTAATATTCATTACTTTTTTTTAAATGGCTAGTTTTTTTGGTCAGGGTGTGCTAGAACTTTGGGCTATGTACAACACAAGCTATTGTATTGTTAAAAGAGAAACATACCATGGAATCTTGGATTGTTACATATTTGGTGAATTGTTAGAAAAAAATTTCTTTGAAACATCCTCACATCTCCAAAAAAATCTTTATCTCACTTGTTGGGGTAGAAGATGAAGAATACACCTTAAACCCCTCTCTCTATCCTCTCCGGGTAATTCTCCACTATTAGTCAGATTGGAAGAAATTGTGTCATCTCCCAATCACCAAAATTGTATCTCTTCTGTCAACTATAGAGAGCTCATTTGAAGAATAGATTCTCTATCATAAGAAGAATAATTTTAGGAAGAAGATGATGAATAATAATAATACCTTAGGGATGCACCCACAGCATTTAAGGAGGGTCTCTCTATCACCATTGAAGATCTCGGGAAAATAAACCAAGGAACTGAAGAAGACATGTTCCCCCCTGATTAGTGTGACCATATATTCTACGGAGAAAGTGGTATACACCTCCCTCCAAAAGAAGAATCAAGACATTTTCACCTGGAACTATAAGGAAATTCGATGTATTTGTCTTGAAGTGGCCACTCACCACCTTGGCCTTCCAGATGACCACTACAGCTACAAGAAGGCCTCCAAAAGGATGTGTCGGACACATACTGCCAATATAGATGTTGAAGTTTGCAATATCATTCAAAAAAACATCATTTAAAATGTTCAATATCGTATTTTTCTGTCCAATATAGTTCCCGTTAAATAATATTATTGGTAAATCAATGTTTGGATTGACTTTAGAGATCTCAATCAGTATTGCCCGAAAGATGACTTCTTGGTCCCAATCACAAAATTATTGATTGATGGAACTTCTAGATACAAGCCTCTCTTATTCATTGATGACTATTCAGATTATAATGAAATCTAAATGGACCAATATGATGAATAATCCACTTAATTCAAGGCCCCCATCATTGAATGTTTATCTACAAGATGATTCCCTTTGGTGTGAAAACTTTTGGTGCCACATAACAGCATGCCGTGCATTGCATTTTCAAACGCTTCTTGGGAAAATTCATTTAATTCTATTTTGATGATCTGGTGATTAAATAATGACAATTCTTGTACCAATTGGAAGATCTCGAAACAACCTTTAATAAAACATGGAAAGACAGTCTAAAAATGAACCCCCAAAAATTTGATTTTGGAATCACCTTAGGGAAATTACTCAGCTTCTTTGTATGACATCGTGGCCTCAAATTAAACCCTGGTAAGACTAAGGAAATACTTGTAATGTCACCTCCTCACTACTTCACTTAGTTTAGAGGAATTCTAGGACTCATTGCCTACAATAGGCTCTTCACAGCCAACCTTCTTGGAAAATGTTTTCTCTTCACTGTGTTGATGAAAAACAAGGATTCTTATTAATGGACTGATGATTATCAGGATGAACTCAATAATATCATGAATTACCTCTTAGTAGAACACCCCTTGGTATAAATAATCCAATTTAATACTGAATTACCAGATAAAGAAGTGTACTTTGTTCAAAAGTAATTTCAATCTTGGAAGATGAATTTTGATGATGTATTAAGATGTTTGATAGGGAAAATAAGGAAAGATACCAAGATCAAAAAAATTGGTCTAGTATTCATACTCATATCTCTTTAAAATGTGGTCTTTCCATACACTTTCATGTTGTATTATAGGTGAATGAAAAATGAAAAAGAATACAAGGCCCATATAACAGGTCTGGAATTTGCACTACAAGCACATTTAGAACACCTAAAGATAAAAGGTGACTCGAAGATGGTCATAAATAAATTTAATGGTGAATATGCAGTCAAGAAAAAGGGGATAATACCTTTGATTAATCATCTACGAGAAATTATGGATGTGTTCTAATCAGATCCAACTTTGACGTATGTCCCTTGGTCACAAAATTCACCAGATGGTACATTATAGAATACATCCACAACTCTAGACAAACTATATTGAAATAAAATGGTCATCAACATTTCCCACCACCAAATGGTTTTACCATTTGATTGGGCCAATATGGAAGAACTCAACAGATCTACCCCATCTATAAACGGTACGGTCATACCACCATCTAGAAAACTCCCATTTCAAATTGCTTCCAAAAGTGAGGGATCCCACCAGATAGGGCTGAAATTGAACATATATGGAAATTAGAAGTCATCTTTGTGTTGTACGATGGTATAAACCATAAAAAGGTCATCTATATGTGGGGAATTTCCAGATTCCTTCTTAGTTGTGTCAATGGAGAGGAGACCACCCCATTAATGAAAGAAGCACATGCTGGTTCTTATAGGTCACATTAGTCAGCATACAATCACTCTCATAAAATTTGGTGGATTGGATAATATGGAACCATTATAATGTTGGATTTTCCATAGTTCAACAAGAAGTTCCACTGTTGTTATGTTTATACCAATTTGATTCACCAACCCCCAAATTTATTTCATACAACCAAGTACTCATAGCCATTTTCATTAAAGGTAATAGAAGTAGTGGGACCCTATCCTCCCTATATGACAAAATAATTCAAAATACATTCTCATAGAAATCGACTTCATCTGAAAATGGGAAGAAAATACACCCCTCATGGAATTTGGGGAAAGAAGCATCACCAACATTGTGAAAGGCAGAATCATCACTAGATTTGGTGTCCCTAATAAAATAATGATAAAGTTGACACCAATATTTTCTCTACTAAATTGGATAATCTATTGTAGGAGTATGTAATAAAGTATAATTGTTCATCCCATTATTTGATATGGCCAACGGATAGATAGAGGCCTTCAACAAGGCCATTTAAAATATACTCTAGATGATATTAGATAAGGAAAATAAATCGTAGATAGATAATATCCTTCATTACCTATGTGATTACTGGACCATGACCCATACCACAACTCAAGACACGCAATAATCATTAGTATACGGAAACGAGGTGGTCTTACCCATCAAAGACCAACTAACATCACTTCGTGCTTCCAAATGTGATCAATTATCCATAGATGTGAATTCCCAAAAAGGGTTTGATGAGTTTGATGGATTGGTTGAGAAAATATTTCACACATTGAACCATTTTTAAATTTACTAGAACCGAATTTCTTGAGCCTTCATTAAAAAGGATTGTATTTGGTCTTTCCTTGAAGGAGATTTGGCATTGGTCCTTATAACGCTGATGATAATTAGAAAGAAGCCCCCAGAATTGGAGTAAAAATGTTAAGGACCATATTTCATACACAATTTCTAATCTAATAGAGCATATGCCTTAATTTCAATGGATGGTCAACTCATCACAGCCCCCACAATTGCAAGGTTTCTAAATAAATACATTGATCAATAATTTGATATTTTTCTTCACTACATGATGTTAAACTTCATTGAAAAACATCCTAATTTAATGATGTTAAAAAAAGATAAAAAAGGTCTTTCCATCCATAACAGATGGTCTTTCATCCTAACAAAATGTTTCTAAACTATGTGGAGTTAATCTTAGCCGCAAGACATTAAACTACATAGCCCAAAATGCATCCATGATACATGATGTTAAAATGTGCAGCACTATGATCATAATCGCATTACATTAAAATTCATGATGAAATCCTCCTAAGAAAATTATGTTAAAATGTATGAGGATTGTTAGGCCCCATTCAATAGTTTATTGTGCATGAGAGAGATCTATGCGGGAGAAAGAAAAAATTCCCCCATTTTCACGTGAGAGCCTAATCCACATGAAAACATTCTTTCTCTAGAACTATGTATGGATTGATTCCATCCCTTGGATGATACGTAGTGACACCTATATTCCCATTCGAGTCAAGACAACATAAAATAAAAATTCCCTGTTCCTTTTTTGTAGCCAAACCCATGAATGGAGGTCCACAAAACTATGTGTAGCTTGACTCTTATCCTCATAGGATCTGTAGTGGAGCCAAATTTTATGTTCTGGTTTATCCACCCCCAAGTGAAAATGACTGCTCCCTAAGCATAGGCCAGACTGGTATAGGATTCTTTAGAACTACACGAGGCTTGATTCTTGCCATCCCAAAATACGTAGTGATGCAGGAATTATACATCCTGGTTCAGTCACCACCATGTTAAAATCCCCCCTCCCTATTCACGGGTCCGACTAGTACATGTAGCTTTAGAACTACATGTTGCTTGATTCTAGCCCTTGCTGGATACATATTGATGCCCGAATTCTATATCTTGGTCTATCTTCCATCATAATCAAAATTCCCCCTACGTATGGGTCAAATATATACAAGGAAATTCATAGCATTATGTTAGGATTGGTTCATGCTAACACAAGGTATGTAGTAATTACTAACTTCCCAAATCTAGGCCTGGCTAAAAAATGGATCAAAGGGAAAGTATCCCCATCCTTCTTCATGTTACCAATATGAGGTGAAGTAATTATTTTCCTTCCCTTATTTCTCACACCAACCATAGATCAAAGGGAATAAAATCTTCAACAAGTAATTACCCATAGGTGAACCAATCCACTACATGGACAAGGTACATTCTACAAGACATTGAACTGTATGGAAATGTCACCTACCACAAGACATTAAAATGTATGGATAATGTCCTCAATATAAGATATTAAACTTAAAGGTACCTCAAGGACTACGTGTGGCATGATTATCAATATGGAGAGATACATAGTGAAACCCAGACCTTATTCCATGGTCCATCCACCCAAAATTACCAAAATTCCCCTAATATCTGGCACGCAATATGTATGCTAATGCATGTGATTTCAAATCCTAATTACTATAACAGAGGAGTTTTAAATGATCATACCCCTATATATGAGTCAAATATAAGTAGCATATTCCACGATTCACAACTAATCTTAGTCTAGATTGTTCTTACATACTTGGATACACTCGTTATATCAATTAAACTCTGTGACCTTTGAAATCATAGATTTCTATAATCATTCATGGCCATTGGAAATGGATGGTTAATGCCATGTTTTCACCTTTGTTTCACTATGCACACAATTCCCCAGCGGCTCTGCATTAGTTTCCCACAAACATGATATGTCGACAAAAGAAATTTTTTTCCTTAGGAAAGGGATTCTCCTACATATGCATGACCATTACCTCCCAAACCTCACATCATTTTTCCTGATTTGGGTGCCCCAACGATCTTAATTTACAATGTATGTCCCCCAATCACATTTGAGATTTTCCAGAACATCCTATCCCTATTAAATGATACAAACTCATGATCTCTCCAAAATGCATTCCCTACAACATGACATTAAATTCTACTTCCAATGTCATTTCCACAAGACTTAAAACTATATGGACCCAAAATAGCCATATCCATTCATGTCGAGTCACCCAAATCCTTTATTAATGAAGATAAAATACATGTTCAAGCTAGAACAATGCATGGATTGATTCTTGTCATCACATGACACGTAGGGGTGCCCTGACTTTCATCCCATCTCAGCCACCCTGAATTGAAAAATGAATTCTCCCTCATGTATGGTCTAGACCCACATGGGGGTGGGATTTCCTTAAAATAACTATATCTTGTTTGATTCTTACCCATTAAGGATATGTGGTGATTCCTGAATGACCTGAACTAGACCCAGCTATGAAGCACATAATATTGGCCCAACCTAAAGTAAAATTTTGGAACCCTCAAATAGGATCCATTTTTAGGGCCATCTCACGAGTAATAAAATGTATCATCTTCATGTCAGACCATCAATGTCCTTACCGCATGACAATAAATTGCATTAAATCCACCTCATCCCTGCACGTCAATAAATTTCTTGATAAAATGTCATTATTTTACCACGTCAAACAACACAACACCACCCAATGTATAACATTATACCTTCCCCAATTAAGCCAAAACAAGGTAATAGAATAAAACCCTTACCACTGCTTGTTTTCAAACTAAGCATATTTCACATGGGACTTGGTATTTTCTAAGGGGATTCTCCAAAAAGTTATGGAAAATCATTCCTCAGTAGTTGGTCCTAGTGGAATAACCTTAAAAAGAACATTATGGCCCCCCTAATGGGGAGCCCATTTCCTAATCGTATGCCATTAAACTACACGGAATCCAAAATATGGATAAAAATTCCCCTCCCCCTATGCATGGATTAGGAATATATATAGAGTTTAATCACAGGATACCTAGATCATTAAACCTGAGTTCATCTCCAACAAAATTATCTACCCTACATATGAATCAGACTTATATAGGAGAGTCCCAAATTATAATGATAATCATGGCCTAAATGTTTCAAATATTCCCAAAAACATCCATTCCAACTATCAAACTCAATACTTCAAGTGATTTTAGATCATCACAAACACCCATGGCCATCATAAATGGATGGAAAGTGCCCTATTTACTCATTTTTTGACTATGAACACAATGAGCCGACGACTCTGCATAATTTTCACACAAAAACAGCATGTTAACCGAAGGAAAATTCAACCTTAGGAAATGAATTTTCCTAATATTATATTACCAATGGATTCCAAGCCCCAAATAATTTCTCCTAATCTAAAAAATATGGGAGTTATGGTTGTCACTTTTCTACCTACTAATATCTTGGATATGTCAGGACATCCAGACCAGGTTATCTTCTAGTTAACTGGGGTTTTTTGTATCAATTTCATAATCATATGAAATTTAAACTGTGTCATACATGATACCCAATGTTCACTCTTGGGTCTTGAGAGATCAAAAGGTATTTCCTCATGTACCAATGCATGGATGAAATCCATACAGGATGGTATAGTATGAGCCTCGTATCATGGGTATTCTCGTACATGGGTTGGAAATGCCTCATTCATATTCAAGAATTAGTTTTTCATATAGACAAACCTATTAAGAACTACGTCTGGTTTGATTCCTATTGCCATAGGATATATAGAAACACCCAAACCTTATATCTCATTTCTAGACATGAAATAAAATTGTTCTTTCTTTCCCACACATGGGTCAGACTTGAAGAGGGAGTCTCCTTAAACTTGCATGGAAAGGACCTCTTTACCCATTCCGGGAAAAATACTGCCTAAAATTTCCCCCTTTTAGAATTAGAACCCCCTCTTCACATACCATACTCTATACCAGAAAATATCCAAATCCTCATAATCATTAATGGCCATCGGATATAGAAGGTCAATGACCCAGAGACACCTTTGTTTGACTATGAACACAATGCCTTGGATGCTCTGTATAAGTTTTCCCCAAAAATTTCTCATCAACCAAAAGAAAAAAAAAATTCCTTAGGAGATGTTTTTTTACCTCCATTCTCCCATATGATGTTTACATCTCACCTCACTCAATGGTTTCAGAAACCCCCCAGATTACAGTTTACATCATTTCTCCCCTATCATGCCTGATGATGGAAGAACATTTACTGTCAAACTACCCTGAAAAGGGAAAATAATTTACCCCTCTGGTCAGAGTAAAATGACTTTAAATCAGTAGTCTTGAATGTCCTGGATTCATGAAATTAAACAAAACCAGGATCTATCTCTTATTTACACAAGTAAAATTCACATGGGAGAGGTTTCTAGACAAAAACAAATATGAATGACTATTTTACATTGAGACATTGTTCCCTTAATAGGCCACCGACTACGATCTTATAAAGAAAAAAAAATAAAAATTTCAATAAAATTTATAGGCCATCAAGAATGGATAGCCAGTGTCCTACAGACACCATTATTGGACTATGAACAAAATTCCCCCAAATTCATTGCATATGTTTCCCACAAAATTGACCTATTAGACAAAGAAAAACATAACCACAAGAGAGGCTTTTCATATCATTGTACTCTCAATGGTTTCCATGCCCCATGTCGTATCCTATATTGAGAAACCGAAAAATTAGGGTCAAGAAAATCCCTCATCCATGTTTGAAAATTATTGGCACATCCACAGTGTATAAACCCTAATTGGGGCCCTCATCCTGCAAGTCATGGTCATTGTTTTTTGACCTAAAACATTATTCATGGTACTCTGGTTTTCAATACAATAAACTTCCCATATACAATACAGAACCTTCCAAGGCAACAACCCACAAATGGAACCTTGGACAGAATGTGATTATTATCTCACTAAACCTATACATTGTATTGTTTTTGAAAAATATTGAACAACTAAACAATTTAAGGAAACCTAAGACTTTTTTGGTTGAAAATAGATATAAGTAAGCCTATGAAAAAGTGACGTCACACTTTCTAAGACAACTTTGAATCGGGTTTTGGAAAAATTAGGGTAATAATAAAAAAGTTTGAATGTTAGTTGGGCATTATATAAACCCTAGAAATAGTCAATGTATACTAGTTGAGTCCCCCGGAACTGGAAAAAATAGATCATGACTTTATTATAATACTTATCCCGGATTTTGACTCAAATTGACATCTGGTTGAGATTATGAGGTCCAAATGGACTTAATCATTATTGATAGACATTGTAGGATGGGGGAAAATGAAGAAATGGAGAGATAAATGTTTTCATTCCATCAAATGAAGATAAAAAGGGGATCCAAAATTTTTTAGCCTCTCTATATGAGTATGTACTAGTAATTACATAGTAGGTTATGTGAATTCACAAGATTGTATTAATGCATGATGTGATTCTTTAATGGCATGGAAGAACCCCAAAAAATCTGTATTATTGGTCACCGCACTTGACCAAAATGCCTCTACCTCCCTCACTGCATCAAGTCATTCCATTTCCACATCTACCACCAGATGGATCCCCTTATAAAATTTAGTCATGGCTCATTACAATTCTTGTTTGAGTTTCTCTAATTATTTACTCTATTGATCCACTTCTAGACCATGCTTCCCTGGTAAGACTCTTTGCTTTTTGATTTTTATTTGTAGCCTTGTTACTGCCCCAACATGCACATTATCTTCATTCATAAAGATTTCTATGGAGGTGGAAATATGATCCATGGACACTATAGTAGAGGGACGAGATTAAAGTGTACCAAAATTCTCCTAGGACTCAATCACCTACTTTAGTAGGTCCTAAATTCCATGATAATAAACCACCCCCAAATCCTAGGACTTAAAAAAGGGAATGAAATATGGGTAGATCTGTCGGTATGACCCCTCTAAAACAATAAATATATGACTAGAGAATATATTCTAGAATATGAAGAGGATTGATGAGTGTATACCCCCATATGAGATCTTTTCTACCCCCAAAGGATTTGAAAAGGACCAACCACCCGATGAGGTGGATTCCCCTAACTGATATGGACTAATCAGTGGTAGATTTTGGAAAATACTAGAATGGATAAGTTGATATATCTAACTATGGCCAACTAAGACACCATGATGAAGGTTGTGACTCTCACACCACTAAAATCATGTACCGGTAAGAGCAAGATGCTCAGAAACATGTCCAATAAGGCCACTAGCCAAAAAAAAATATTGACATCGAGAACAAATTCACATACCCATTCACAAAACTATCCATCCTCCAAGATAAGACAATAGTAGCCCTCTCACCTTCATGTTTCAATAGTTGGGTTGGACCATGGCCTATGAACATGGGGTCTAGAATACTTTGTTTTACAAAGATGTTGATCCAATATGAAAAGAGAAAATCATGCATCGGGTGAGGGTCAATATCATTTGAAAGGGTCTTGATTGTGAAATAAGTTTCTTGTCCAAAGGAGGACTCCTTTTATCATCATCCCACATGGAGTAAGGAGGTATAAATTCATTGTGAATATCTATGATGATGGGAACTCCAGAAAGCAGTCAAATATCCTAGAGGCTGATACTGACTTCCCCATGAACTAAATGAAATGTGTTGGTATCTAGGCTTCATCTACTGAAATGATATAAAATAAGCGCACTTGTTTAATGAGTGTAAGCTTGGGATACCAAAGTTGCCTCATATAAACCCACGACTTGAAATTATGGTTGGAATTCATCACAACATTGGAGAACCTAAAAAAGGGAACCTGTAGTCTTCACCAAATGAACCTTTAGAGTGAAGGTCCCACTTTAACAACCATCTACATCGCTCATTTTTCATGGCCTTTTTCACAATACTATCATAACAATAATATTTGTTCTCTTGTCCTCACACTACACCCTTTAGTGACCAAGGGGAATAGTTTAATAAGGATCCAATAGCGGGGTTTTCTTATATGTATCACCCCTTTCCTAAATTATAGCCTTATGGATAGTGTTATTATCAATTACCCTAGCCAAAGGATGGATATCCTTGCACAGTTTTTGAAGAACCACATCAGAGAGTAGAACAAACTCATAAAGGAGATACTAGTCTAAAATTGGATACTATTTATGACATTCACTAAGGAGTTGAGATAAAAAATAATTAAATAAAACAACATGGGCCATATTATAGGCACAATTTATCATGTCCCTCTACCTTTCATCAGTAGCCAAAATGGGAGGAGCAACAATAACATCAATAGTGAATTCAGTAACTACATGTGGAAGATCCATTATTGTATGTACAAAGTACCATGGCAAATTATAGTCCAACAAAAACCTGTAAAAGTATCTATATTAGTCCATGTATATAATTCCAAGGAATAGTTCACAAAATCCCCACCAATAGCTCATGGATGCTCATGATCCACTAGCTAGCGAAGCATTGGCCAGTAGACCGAATGTCCACAGAACAAGTGAGACACACTCCAAACCTCACTACAAGGCTATCTAAACTCACTTTTCACATATTAGAATGTTCTTTTAAAGGAATGAAAAGTGAAGTTTTTATGGAGGGAATCGACAAAGGAGACGATTCTAACGAGAAGGGTGAGTGAAAAATAATTAGGAGCACAATGTTTGCTAAGAAATCAAGTAAAAGAAAAATTAATTGAGAACCCTATATATAAGAGTGGCCCCCCAAATGGTTCCACCTTCATACCACATAGTTCTTCCATCTAGGACCACTTTCTACATCAAAATAGCCTCATCATCCTCCTGATTAGAACCTATTCTGATTTGGGGAATTTTTTGGGTCCTAACAAATTTGAAGAGGGTAAGTAAATACTCCCATGAATTTGAAAATGGGATGAAAAAATATAATGAATAATTAGAGAAGAATGTTGAAGAATCCAAATTTTGATAAAGAAAATAGGTCACCACAAACCTTAAGTCCTTCGTGGACCACCACTCCACAAGGAAGTCTGTGGCCCCGCAGCCCAACCACGAACCAAACAGTCCACAATGTACTGATGACTGAGACAACCTCATGAACGAAAAAAGTATTTCATGGAATATATATGGAAACATACACCCCATGTATGAGTCCCCTTTGAATTAAACAATTAAGGTGTGAGTTATAGCAGACGACCTCTCGTGAATGAAACGAAGTCATTCGTGGGAGTGAGGTGGTGATTTCCACCACCACGTAGGAAGAAACAACTGAACGAGTCATACAGGGGTCTGGTTTTTATGATGGACATCTTCCAAAGGTGTCGTGAGACCAACATATCTATATCCTCCACCCTTCTATTAACGACGAAAACATTTTTTTAATGGGAAGACTATGAACCCAATCCCTTCACAGATGAACTTACCACAAGGCACAAAACCAAATTCCCTTCTTCAAATCAGCATTCCACATAGAACATGGCTACATGGATGGAATATTGTGCCAGGTAGAAACTCGCTATGTGAATGGATCCTGTCACCGTGTAGCACCATGCTACATAGACAGAATTCTATGCTACATAACACCATGCTACACAGACGTAAATGGGTTCCACATAGAAAAATTCTACGAGGACCACATCCAAATCTACGTACCACCATGGAATGTCGATGAACCCTTGACACACATGGAACCATGCTATGAGGAGATACCCCCTCCCACATGAAGAAATGATATTCATAATGGGATACCCTTGGGAATTCCACCCTTCGGATCCAATCATCTCCATCCATTTTTTTCACCTCATACACTGGCCCTCCGCAAACTAGTCTATCAGAATTAGGCCGAAGCCTCTTCCAAAACCCCAAGACCCGTATGATAAAACAATTTGGTGAATCCGTGTGGGATTATGATTTTCAATACCCATGGTAAGGGGAGTCATCTGGGTAATCCCTAAAATATTGCGGACTCCCAAAATTACTATAAGTTTATAGTCCAAGGGAAACCTGGGGTCAAACCTTGGGATACCAATGTGAACCTCCATGTTCTTAGGATCAAGGGTAATCATTTGATTTTACATTTGATCAGTTTTAGTTATATACAAGATAAATCACACATTCTTTACAAATTAATGAAAAGAAAATATTCTCCCCATTCCTAGAATCAATTTCAGGGAATCCCTCTTGGAGTAAGCCCCTCTGATCATATGAGGTGGTGCTCTCTCCTTGATCACTTCCAACATCATCCTCCCATTATTCTATCAGTTGAGAAGAGTACATGTATTTCTTGTTGATTCTTTCGCATCCTATTTTTTCTCACACCGAGCATGAATCACTAGGTCTTAGAGTATAGTGATAATCATAACACCCACACAATCCACTTCCTTAAATGAAATGGGAGACCTCTAATTCCCACCATAACTTGGATATGTAGGATGCCTATCTATGGTCTGAGATAAATGGGTATCATCCTCAAAGGTTGACCCCAATCATGACCCCCAATTCATTAAGGCCTCATTTATCGTGTAAGTTGCAGCTTTGGTTACAAAAGGGACTTATATAACTATGGAATCCCCAAATAAACAATATTTTATTGGAAACTTCTATGTGTAAGCCCCATCATACCAAACTACGAGGGATTTTATTCCCAACCAACTGGGATATTTAGGAATCCCCCCCCCACTGAGTTCCAAACCTGACATAGAAACTTACCCCAATGTTTTTGGGCCATTTTCATTGTAGGGTGACCCTTTAACCCAAATACAACATCACTTCTGGTTACCTTGTGTTGCCTCGGTGTATGTTCCACACCAACGCTTGACTTGGATCCTTCCACAGAAATGTCTTTTCCAAATGATGTTAAACTGAGTGGATGGGTCCTCGTCACATGGCCTTAAAAGGTGATGTGTCCAAATAAGTGGCAATGAACTACATGGTCACTGATTACACCCACAAAGATACATAGGTAGCCCTATTATGGGTTCAAACCGGACATCAGAACATTATCCACCGCCATGGATGATGATCAACTCTAGAGAACCTCATCATATGGCTTAAATCATCACTATCTTGGAGAAATACTAGACAATCCCTAATGTGTCCACAAATGGGTAAAATTGATGAAGAACCTCAAATACATATAGATTTCTTCATCAATAGATAACCTTGGATAAATATAGATGATTCCCAACCAATGCATATTTCCGATTGATCATGCAACCTAGGAGTAATCTATAGACACATGCCTAGGAATGATCTTATGATTCATGAACACATGAACATTTATTAAATATATAAGAGAGTCCCATAACATACAATAATTTACTGCAAAAGGTGTGATGAGCCCGACGTCCCCTCCTCTCGACCAATGTGAGTCCTCAAGTGTCAATGTCCAAATCATTCAACGAGCACCTAACATTGGAAAGAAAGTCCATGAATCTTGGATATATGGGTCCTTGGGTGTTTCTAGCTCTACTACTAAACTCATTGGAGACTATATGAGGGCATCATACCAAATGTGGGCTGATTTCATAAACACTTAACCCCCTACAATCACCCGTCTGGACCACTCAAATGTGAAAAATCCTTCAAAACATAAAAAATGATATGCTACCATGTCCCGACGGGACCATTTTTCCAATCAAAAGGGGGCCATGACACAAAGCAGGTCAAAACAACCCTAAACCCCCTAAAAACGTA
Organism: Viscum album; assembly: GCA_963277665.1. Lineage (NCBI taxonomy): Eukaryota > Viridiplantae > Streptophyta > Magnoliopsida > Santalales > Viscaceae > Viscum > Viscum album. The sequence continues at coordinate 1,008,881,321 of OY728126.1, forward strand.
AATATCCATTAAAACCATAAAAACCCTAAGAAACTTTGAAATATTTCAAATCCCAAAAAACTCAAAAAAAAAACAAAATCCTTAAACACCCAAGAAACAATCTAAACACATAAAGACCCTGAAAACCCAAAACCCCCAAAAATCCTAATAACCCTAGAAACCCGTAAAAGCCCCTAAAACCCCTATCGCACTTGAAATATCCTTAAAAACACCAAAATACCCAGAAAACACATAAGTGACCTAAATAACCCTAAACCCTTTAAAATCCTATATGAATCATAAAAAATATAAAAAACCAATAAATACTAAAAAATCCTAAATACGCTAAAAACCAAATAAACAAAAATAACGCAAAAAAATAACAAAACACCAAAAAAACCCCAAAATCTCTTAAAACACTAAAAAATCAAAAATTCGAAAAATAATATTTTTTTTAATATACATAAAAACCTCTAAAAAGACTAAAAACCCCTAAAATCCTAGAAAAAATCATAAATGTTCTTATATCCCCTTAAAACCCATAAAAATATCTGATACCCAAAAACCCTTATTTTTTTAATTAAAACCCTTGAAAGACTATAAATATCCCCTAAACCCTAAAAGTCCCTAAAAAGACATAAAAGCATGAAAATCCTAAAAAATAATAGAAAACCCCTAAATCCTCTTAAAACCCATTAATAACCTAAAACCCACTAAAAACATACAAAACACTAAAATCCTTTAAACACTATAAATCATAAAAACCCAAAACCCTAGAAAACACAAATTACCCTAAAAACACTCTAAACAATAAAAAACACAAAAAACACCCCAAAACCCTAAAGCCTCTTATAAAATAAAAAACCCAAATCCTTAAAAAACTAAAATCCTAAAAACCAAAGAAAACACTACAAACTAAAAAACCCTTAGAGGACCATAAAAAACCTAAAACCCCATAGAAACCCTAAATGCACTAAAAACGTAAAATCCCCTAAAAACCTAAAATGACACAAAAATACACTAAAATCATTGATAACCCTTAGAGGACCCTAAAAAATATAAAAATCTAAAAGTACACTAAAAACCTGAAAACCCCTAAAGGACCGTAGAATACCCTCAGTGAAAATAAAAAAAACTGAATGACCATAAAAACCAAATAAAACCGTAAAAGACAGTAATAACCCCTAAAACCCCTAAATGATCATAAAATTCAATAAGAGACTCTAAAAATCCCCAAAAACCCAAAAAGACCCTAAAAAAACCAAAAACCCCTAAAATACCAAAAAACACTAAAAATTATAAATGGCCATAAAACCATAAAAAATAGTGAATCTCAATAAAACCCCAAAAAAGAAACCGTAAAAAATCTAATGGAACCAAAAAACTCTTTTATTCAAAAAAAACCCCAAAACACTAAAATCCATAAAACAACTAAAAACCATAATAAATCCCTAAAAACCTACCAAAACCAAAAATACCCTAAATACACTAAAAAATGAAAAACTCATAAAAACCTAAAAAAACCAAACACACACTAAAAAAATAAAAAAGGTATGACCCCAAAAAACCCAAAACACCCTAAAACCCATAACAACACGAAAGGTCCCTAAAATATGTAAAAACATAAACACCCCTAAAAAATATAAAACCCATTAAAGTAACCCAAAATATGCCAAAAAACCAAAATATACTAAAATATATAAAAACTCTAAAACCCCTCAAAACCATAAAAACCAAATAATAAAAAAAATAGTGAAAAAATCAAAAAAACCATAAAACCCATAAAAACCAAAAAAATATCCACAAAAACCAAAAAAAATATCTTAAAAACACTAAATTACATAAAAATACTAAAATGACACTAAAAATAATAAAGCTCTAAATACCCTAAAAACCCTTAAAATAACATTAAAATCCCAAAAAAACTATAAAATACACTAAACAAAATATAAGATCTATGAAAACCCCTTAATACCCAAAACACAAAAAAACCTAAATACACTAAAAAATATAAAATACTCTTAAAACCGCAAACCCATAAAACCCCTAAAACCAAAAAAAAGACAAAAAAACCTCATAAATCCATAATATCCATAAAGACCCCAAAACTCTTAAAAAAATAAAAACCCTAAAAACCCCAAAAATCCATAAAACCCCTAAAATATTATAAAAAATACTCAAAGCGTTCTGGCGGTGCTGGTCATACATCGGTTTGTCCAGGGCCCAGTATATCTGGAAAACGTTTTCGAGTTTCTTTCATTGTTTTGTGCTTGGGAGAGTTCTGGCGGGCCTAGGAATACATCAGAGGCTTTGAAGAGGCATAGTTTTTCTGGAGGTCGGGATTGGTTATGACGGATCTTGTTGTTTCTTTTCTAGATCTGAGCTCTGCTTTGATGATGAAAAAGTTTGGTGTTCTTGGGAGTCAGCTATGGATGTTGGCTTCCTCCTATGTCAATCTGCATAGTCCTAGTCCCCCTGGTGTGCCACGCTTCAGATCTATGGTGGTATGGTCCAGATCCGATCTTTTCTTGGTGTGGCGGTGCACTTCCATAGTGGATCCTCTCAGATCTATACTTTTCATTGTGCGGTGATCTTGGTGGATCTTGGCTCCTTTGACTGATTTTTCTCCCGTGTGGTGGCGAGGAGAGGCTCGATCTCGGTGCTTCTGGTTGTTGTGCAGTGATTAATTTATTTTCCTTGAAGCTGTGTGGGGAGCCATTGATTTGGTTTGGCTCGAGCTGCTAGGCGATGGTGCAGATTTCTCATCTTGGATCTCAGCGCAGAGGCAGGTTCATTTCTGGATTTTTTTTGTGGTATGATATTGTTGCTGGTCTATACAAGTGTTTTGTTCTGGTCTATTTGTTGGGATATGGTGGATGTTTCATAGATTATGGCGGGATTGGATTAGTGATGGTTTTTAGTTCTGTTTTGAGGTATTGGATGTTGACTACTCTTGGTGTGCGAGTTCTGTGGTGCTTGCAGTGGACCTTCATGGTAGGGAGGTGATGGATACTGGTTTTTTTGTGAAAAATGATGATTGTTACCGTATGGATGTGAGCTGTGGTCAGTGGTGGTTGTGTGCTTTTTGTGATGATGGTTATGTGCTGTTGGTGGTAGCATGTTTTGGTTTGAAGGTGCTGGATTCTGGTCTTTGTGATATTCGATGTTGGTTGTTGCTTGGTGGTGAGATTCTGAATGCTGGTGATGGTGAGGCTTGTGATTTTAATGCTGGTGGTTCTGTGATGTTGGATGTTGGCTGCTGCTTGGATGGGAGGTGCTGAAGATGTTGCGTCTGCATTATTGCTGGTTGTTGATTGCCTGTGAGCTGCTAGATGCTGGTTAATGTTGGATGATGGTGGTCGCTGCTTGTCTTGGTGTGTTTTTTCTTTTTTCTTCTCAATTTTGATTTTTCTTTTTTTTGGGTCTTCTGCATCTTGAGTTGTAAAGTGTTATTGGGTGTGGGTTGTTTGAACCCTCCCCTCCCTTGTCTGTTGTGTCTCTTTACTCTTTCTAATAAATTTTGGGAGGGGGGGGGGGGGCTGGGAATAGCATGACCCTCGCATCTTCCTTGCCAAAAAAACCAATAAAAACCTTAAAAATATAAAAACATATTAGTAACCATAAAAAAATTTTAAACCCATAAATAAATTCAAAACTAAATACAACACTTAAAAACATAAAAACATTGAAAAATAGTAATGTCACATTAATCCCCTAAAATCACATAGAAACCCGAAAAGCACTAATGATATCTAAAAACATAGAAAATCCATAAAAACCCATATGAAAGCAAGGAAAGTTGTAAAAAACCTAAACACCTAAAACCCTATAAACCCTAAAACCACCATAAAAACCATAAACCCCAAAAAACCCCAAAAAACCCAAAACTCTAAAAACCCTTTAAAAACATAAAATCCATAGAATCACTAAAAACCCTAAAATCCCTAAAAACTCCAAAACCCTGAAGAACCCTACAAACCCAAAAAGAATATAAAAACCCCTACAAGACCCTAGAAACCCATAAAACCCTAAATGAACTAAAAAACAAAAAATTGATAAAAACCCATTAATAACCGTATAAAACCACTAAAAGGCCCTAAAACTGCTTTAGCAACATAAATTCCAAAAAACCATAAAAAAATAAAAACCTACAATAACCCTCAGAAACATAAAATTGATAAACCCCATAAAAAATGTTAAAAACCATAAAATCCATTTAAAATATTTAAAACCCCTAAAACCCATCAAAAAACATAAAAAACTCTAGAAACCCAAAAATAATAATAATAACAACCTCAAACCCCTTAAAAAGCCATGAAAAACTATAAAATCCCTAAAACTACTAAAATAACCCTAAAAATAGTAAATACAACTAAAACCCCTGAAAAAACCAAGAGCCTTAAAATACCCAGAAACTCCTAAAAATTACAAAAAATCAAAAAATCTATAATCTTAATGAAAACCCTAAAAACCCTAAAACCCCATAAATATCAAAAATCTCTTAAAACCCTAATAACCCTAGAAAATTCATTAAAACACTAAAAACACTACAACCCATAAAAAAATAAAACCCTTAATACTGGAATAACACTAAAATCCCATAAACCATAAAAATTACAGAAACCCAAAAAACACAAAATAACACTAAAAATCCTAAAACTATTTAAAATAGTGGAAATCCCTAAATCCCATAAGATGACAAGGAGGATGGAGGCCGAGTCTCCGGGTTCTCCCTCTCATTACTCTACGCTGCTTCACTCCGATGGATCTTCAATACTCTTTGGCGGTGACATCCAGGGCTTCTCGCTGGACTGGGTGTAGTTTTGGATGCTCGATGAGATTGGCGATGGTCATGGCGACTCCCGTTGGTGCTACGGTGGGAAAGCATGGAGGATTTCTATGTTGACGGAGAAGTCAACCCTGGACCTAGATCTGGTTTTGCGGTGGTTTTTTGAACTTTGAAATGGCTTTAGATAGGATCTAGGGCTTCATTCATTTGGAAAGGTGCAGTGGCAGCTTTTTTCTTGGATCCGATGTGGTGCGTGCGCGACAGATAGAGAATCTACTTCTAGGGTTTCAAGAACCCTGGATTTGACAGTGGAGGTCCTCGATCGGGGAGGCAAGGTTTGTGTCTAGCCCTTACTTGCTGTTGATCTTGCAGCCCCTCCAAATCTATGTTTTAGAGGAATGTGGTGGCTGCTCTGGTTTTTCTGGCTTGGCGGCAGTCTCTGGCAGATGATAGGAGGGACATGGTGGTTTGGATTCTGGTTTTTCATGGATGATACAAAGATACATGTTCATTTTCAACTCGCTCGTTTTCATGCTGCTGTCGAGCTTTTGGATTTCTACTGCTTGCTGGATGCTATGTTGGAATTTGGAAGTGTTGTATGTGATCCTTTTGGCTGCTGTGGTGATGATGATTGTTTTGGTTGTGAGATTTTGCTGCTGATGGATCATGAGTATGATGCAAGACTGAACCCTCATGGAGATGATTTGCTGGTTGCTGGAAAGGGTGTGAATGGAAGCTAGTTGGGGAAAGGATGTTTCATTTACTTTTTGTTGAATTCTAATTGGGGGATGATGTTTGGGGCTGTTTGGTTATTTGTTGTTGCTGCGGATGAGTTTGCTGTTGTGCTGCTAGTTGCTGGTTGTTGTTTATTAGGAGGCGATGATGGCTGTGTTTGGTTGTGGTACTTGTGTTGTGGTTTGATGATGTTGGCTTTCATTGGTTGTGATGTCAGATTTGGTGTTGTTGGTTGCTGGGGCTGGTTGGTTTGGATGTGCTGCTGCTATTGTATTGTTGGGATGATTAGAGGTGGTGCTGCTGGATGCTGGTATTGGATGGATGTGACGTGATGATGTCGTTATTGTGTCTGTTATGAGTCTTTTTCTTTCTTTGTTTTCCTTTTTTTGGTGTGGGTTTGTAAGGGGTTTTGGGTGTGGGTCATTTGACCCCTCCCCTCCCTTGTCTATTGTGTCTCCTTTTTTTCTCTTTAATAAATTTGGGGGGGCTGGGAATAGCCTGACCCTCACATCTTTCTTTCCCTAAAACCCCTAATATAATCATAAGAATCCATAAAAATATGAAAACCCTCTAAAACCAAAAAACCCCTAAAACCAAATAATCCTAGAAAAACTAAATCCCTAGAAACCTAGGCCCACCCGAAAACCCCTTAAAACCATAGAAAATACAAAAAACCCTAAAACTCCTTAAAAAGGAAAAATTCTGTAAAAATAGAAAAAAATCCTAAAAACCAAAAAAAATCCCAAAACCAAAAGACATTAATGCATATAAAAACAATTTAAAACATTAAAACCCTAAAACATCCAAAACCCTACAAACCCAAAAAACCCTAAAAATGTCTAAAAACCCATAAAACCCTAAAAATATATAAAATTACTTATACCCCTAAAAACCCTAAAAACACTAAAAAAATCATTGAAACTGTAAGAACCATGAAACTCTAACCAATAAAATCATAAAAATCATTAAAACCCCATAAAACCATAAAAATCCAAAAAACCAAAAAAAACTCCGAAATCCCTAACACCATTAAAATCGAGGAAACCCAAAAAACCCAAAAAACCCTAAAGGACTACAAAAACTCTAAAAATCGATAAAAAAACTCAAAAAACTAAAAAAAAATAAAAACCCTAAACAATATAAGTAATTCCAAAAACCCTAAAAATACAGTAAAACTGAAAGTACACCATATAACCCCAAAAAACACATAAAAGGCGCAAAAACGTAATAGGAACAAAAAAAATTCTAAATACCCTAAAAACTCTATGAGACCCTAAGAAACCTAAAAGACTATAAAATCCATTAAAACCCCAAAATGACACAAATAACCCTTAAACATTTAAAAGGTTATAACATATCATAAACCCCCTAAAAGATGCCATAACCACTAAAGGAACCTTTTAAACCCTAAAAACCAAAAAGAAAATTTAAAACACAAAAGGATCATAAGAAACACAAAACCCCCTAAAACCCCCCTTTATGAACCTAAAGACCCTAAAAACCATATTGAACCATAAAAAGGCCCATAAAATCATATAACCACAAAAGACTCTAAAACCCAAAAGACCATAAGACCCTAAAAGACAATAAGAAACCAAAAAATCCCTAAAAACCATGAATCCACAAAAATCCATAAAATACCATAGAAAACTTAAAAACCATAAACGAGCCTAAAAATACCTCAAACCCATTAAAATAACTAAAAATCACAAAAAGTACCTAAAAAACCAAAAAAAATTAAAGGACCCTATAAACCCTAAAGAACAATAAAACCCCGTAAAACTATAAAAACCTATAAATCCATAAATTTTTTAAAAAGAATAAAAAACCGAAGGACCATTAAAAGGAATAATAAACTTAAAAAAGTAAAATTTTCTAAATAACTAAAACTCCTAAAAAGATGTAAAATCATAAAGAAGCCTAAAATACTCTAAAAACCCCCAAAACCAAAAAAACTCAAAATGACCCTAAAACCCCCTAAAATAACCCGAATAGTCCCCAAAACCCCTAAAAACCTAAAGGACCCAAAAAACCAAAAACAATCATAAAAAACCCTAATCAACCTAAATCCCCTAAAACACCCAAAAACACTAAAAATCCTAAAATCCCAAAAACTCCTAAAAACCCTGAAAGACCAAAAACAACTAAAGAACCATAAAAACCCAAAAATCATGAAAAAGAACCTAAATATATAAAAACCCTAAAACCCTAAAAAACACCAAATAGGCCCTTAAAATCCTAAAAAAATTTAAACTCACCTAAAAACCTGTAAAAACTCTAAGAAAACACCAGACACCCTAAAACTCCCTAAAGCTCCTAAAATTCCCTAATAGAAAAAATGTATTAATAACCCCTAAAATTGAAAAAAAAATCCTAAAAACCCTAAAAATTAAAAAATTCCATAAAACCATTAAAAATCACGATAGACCCAAAAAACCAGAAAAGTAGAAAACCATAAAACCCCCAAATACCCCTAAAAACCAAAAATACCCATAAAAATCATGAAAACCACCCAAAACCCCCAAAACCATAAAAATAATTAAAAAACTAAAAAAACCATAAACCCCATATAAACAAAACTATACATCCCTAAAAACATTAAAAACACTAAAAAACCCTAAACACCCTAAAACCCCTAAAAACTCAATAATATTCTAAAACACTAAAAACTAAAATCCCAAAAAACTCTAAAAACACCGAAAATCCCTAAAAATGCTAAAATCCCCAAAAAAAACCCAAACCCTCTTAAAAATAATTAAAAATAAAACAAAAAACCTAAAAACTATAAAAACCATAAAACCCCCTTAAACATAAAATGAATAACGAAAAACCACTAAAACCCTAAAAAAACCCCAAAACCACTAAATATCTAAATGACCCTAGTACAATAAATGTTTTTCATATATTTATAATATCTAATGTATCTCCCAAATATATTACATGAACTCTCATCTTCTCTCTCCCGATATCTCCTTGATAGTGCCGACAGTGATCCTCCCTCCCCCTCTACAAGAGATGGTATTTTTGCTTGATATCGATCGGGACATTGCCTTCATCTCTACTCATGTAACTAATTTTCTTCACCCCTTCCCTCAAATTTATATTTTCCCAAAGGTTCCTTACTTATATGAGGGATAACCTCACTTACCCTTATCAGACATGGAGTTCCATGCGGCCTCTATGCTTCATGGCATGACCATGGTTTCCCTATTCATTAATCCCCGACCCTCATTGGAGTCTTTTGAAAGAATTTTTTTGAATATAGGAATATTTAATATGTGGAGATAGTAGGGTTATTATATGGACTCCATTTTATGATTAGGTTATCAATAGAGGATGATCTAATCCAAACATGTTTTATGGCCCATTGAAGCCTCAATGGCGTCAGATTCTTTATCTTTAGATGGATCTTTGACCTGCACATGAATCGGGACTCGTCGCTGATTACCTCATAGGTTAGGTTCCTGGAACTCCCTCTTCTGTTTTAGAATCCATAAATTATTTTTATGATCAGAAATCATGTGGGAAGGTATTTGAGTTTGGGAAACTGGACTCAAGCAATCTGCAACCCAGTTGCCCTAAGAGTATTTCTTGAATTGGATTTCTCAAAACCTCTAATTGACTTCATGTGTATTACTGTTGGCATGGAGTTACATTAAAAACAAATGGTAGTTGTGGAGTCCTTTGTTCATTATTCTCTATATACAAGTCATGGGGTCATTTTATCACTTCTTGTAGATGATGGGGTAGTGGTGCCGGATTTATAAAAGGTGAAAAAACAGTGATGGCGGTTGAATCAATGTAATATTGCGACAACGACTCCTATGATAAAGAAAATGTTGAGGCAATATGCTATGCTGAATGTATCTCAGGTGTATGAGATATTGAAGTGGGATCTAGTGAGTGTATATGAGAAGAGAGTAATGGAAACTGGGTAAGGTGTGAGGTCCCCTAGGTTGTGTTCTGATGATTTGCAGGAGTAGGGGAAGGATGGAAGATTGGAGGATCAAGCTTCGTTTTGAAAGGGAATAAAGGTATAGGATTCAGACGGTGTTTCATTGTGCCATGGGTTTGGATCACTAGCCTTGGAGGGGTAGTCTACTGTATAGGTTCTGGTGACGGCGTTACCCTTTGGTGGTCTGGATGTGAAGGCTCCTTGGAATGGTAGCAGGCTTGAAGAGGTTGGTGATAGTGTTGTACATCTTCAAGGTTATCAGGGGGATGTTGTTTTCTTGGGAGGTGTGGATGAAGGTCAAGAGGCTGCGATCTCTTATAGTGTGAATGCTGAACATAGGGAGGCTAGCCTTGGATGTTTCCCCCTTGTGTAATAGGTTTTATCGCCTTATTTATGTAGAGTCGGAGGACAAGGATGATGTAGAGGGGGATGCAGAGGAGTAGGGGTTGGCGGAGGAATAGGAGAGGTAGTTGATACTGGGGTCGTGACTACTACTAGAAATAGTTCCATTGTGGATGAAAATGGTCCCTTGGTGGATCATCTTCCTGGTGATGTCTCCCATAGGCGAGATGTGCTAGAGTTATTACTATTTAATGCTCATGGTGATGGTACAGAGGATGAGGAAGGGTGAAGCGGTGAGGCTTCAATTGTCCCTAGAGGTGATCTATAGGATGGGGCATGGGCATTGCATGGTGGATAAAGGGTGGTTCAGATGGCCAGTGACACCATTGGGTGCTTGAATAGTGTTGGTGAGCTGGAGAAAAGGGTGGTGGAGGTGCTTGTGAAAAATAGTGATGGGTTTGCTTGGAATGAGCCTTATTTCCAAGGAAAAAAGGCTGACTAGGATGGAGGGGAAATTGTCTCCTACTATACATGAACTGAAGGTGGATAACTTTGTATGTGACGTGGGGTGTCCTGATTTAAAAAAGGATAAGGGATTTCCACTGGTGATGGCTAATATTGTTTCTACTCCCCGTCTGGATCTCAGGGTACCTTACTTGGGGGGTCCCATGCCTGTCACAGAGTGGGGTCCTTCCTAATTATTCCCTTAACTAGGATGCCCTCTTCATCCCTCATGAACCCTTCTATAAGGACGGTAAATTCTTGAATTACAATAAGGATATGATTATTAAGGAGGGGGATAAAAAGCTGGATGATGGTTCCTTCCTGGGCCCCATGAAGAGGAGGATTATATGGGATTACTCCACTCTTCCAAGATCCATGGCTACACGGGCATCATCAAAGGTAGTCAAACTGAAAGTCAAAGTTAACAAATGGGAGCATCAACACACCCCAGAGAAAGAAAGATGCAGGGAGGAGCTCTTAACGCTCAACAAACATCATGAGGATTTTGATACAGCATGGTAATTGATGGAAAATGGGGAAAACTATAACTTCTACTCTAACAATGCTGCTCTTGGATATGAAGCAGAGCGTGATACTTATGGTGAATCTTCACTTTCAATATTTGGGGGTGATGTTTACTGATTTGTTTATTTTTTTGGGTTTTCTCTATGGGTTTGTTAGGGGTTGTTAGGGGTTTTGGGTGTGGGTTGTTTGATCCCTCCCATCCCTTTTATGTAGTGTCTTATTTTCTAATAAATTTTTTGCAGGCCTAGAATAGCCTTGCCTCACACCTTTCTTTCCCTAGTATAGTAAAAACCATTTTAATCGTCCTAAAACCCCTAGAAACCCTAAATAAATTAAAAACCTAAAAAAAATAAAGGTCCATAAAAACCCAAATAATACTAAAATACCATAATAACCTGAATAAAAATAAAACTACATAAAAACCCCAAAGTCCCTAAAAACCTTAAAAACCCTAATTGAACCAAAAAACCCGAAAAACCTATAGAACCCCTATAGACACTAAAACTCCTAAACAAGACCTAAAACCCCTAAACATTTAAAAAGAACCAAAAAATCATAAAAAACTAAAATCTCTAAAACCCCTAAAATACAATAAAATTTCTAAAAGAACATAAAACCCCTTAAAACCCTAAAAAGTAAAAACATCTTAAAAACATTAAACTCCTTAAAAACCACAAAAATATATAAAAAACATTGAAATTTCCTGAATACCCTAAAACCATAGAAACCTATAAAACCCACCAAAAAAAATATCCTTAAAAACCTTAATCCCCCTCCCAGAAAAACCCCACACCCCCTTAAAACATAAAAATCCTAAAAATCCGACAAATTCAGAAAACACTAAAACCACAAAAACCAGTAAAACCCCCCTGAAAGATAATGATTCACTAAAAAACCCCAAAACCCATAAAACCCATAAAACACCAAGAACCTTAAAACCCCTTTAAAAGTCACTAATAATTTCTAGAACCATAAAAATTGTAAAACACACAATATATAATACCCCCCCCCCATCGAACCCAAAAATTCCCTAAAATCTTTAGAAAATCCTCAAACACTAAAAGAGATATAAGAAAACCAAAAACCCACTAAATACCCTGAAAACTATAAATACCCATAAATAACTTAAAACAAAAAAAAGTCTCTAAAAATCATTGAAAACATGGAAATAATAATAAAAGAACCTAAAAACAGTAAAACCTCTAAAAATACTAAAAACACTAAAAACCTAGAAATTCTAAAAACCCAAAACACTAAAATCTGTGAAAACCCCTAAAACAATATTGAAACTAAATATACTAATAACCATAAACCCCATAAATACATTAAATCCCCCAAAAATTTTAAATACCATATTAATCCTAAAAAGCTAAAAATTAGAAAAACTGAAACACCCTAAAAACATTAAAAACCCAAAACCCTTAAAATCTATAAAAACTCCTAAAATCCAAAAACACCCAAAAAACAAAAAAGAATACCAAAACCTTAAAAAAAATTAAATTCCCTAAAAACATAATTACCCAAAACCTTAATAGGTTTTTCTGGGATATATAATTTTTATTGATTTTAGATTTTTTAGATTATTGATGTATTTTTAGGGTATTTTAGGTGTTTTATAGGCTTTTTGGGCATTTCAAGTTTTGGGGGATTTTTACTGTCTTTTAGGTGAATATCATTTTTTAGGTATTTTAGGAGTTTTACAGTTTTTTGGGGGTTTTCATCTTTTATGGTTTTTAGTGTTTTTAGGGTTATTTTTTATTTTATGTTTTTAAGGTGCACTAGTGTTTTTAGGGCATTTAGTATTTTATGGATTTTTTAGGATTTTTGGGATTTTTGGGGATTTTTTATTTTCTGGGGTTTTATTTGTTTTAAGGGGGGTTTTTGTGTTTTTATGGTTTTTATGGATTTTTTAGTTTTTTGGTTTTTCGGGGTCCTTAGAGTTTAGGTATTTTTTGGACATTTAGTGATTTTAGGGGTTTAAATGGGTTTTAGGTGGTTTTATGATTTTTATGGTTTTGGGGGGTGTTAATTGTTATAGTGATCATTATGATATTTTATGGTTATTACTATCTTTTTAGGTGTTTTTAGGGGTTTTAGGTGGTTTAGGGTTTTTACAATATTTAATGTTTTAGGGTTTTTATGGTTTTAGTGGTTTTAGGATTTTAGTCATTTTAGGGGTTTTAGGATTGCTTTTGGGTTTATGGTTTTTAGAGTTCATAGGGGTTTTTTGGTTTTTATAAAATATAAGGGATTTGATGTTTTTAGAGAGTTTAAGGTTTTATAGTGTTTTCTAGGTTTTTGGTGTTTAAAGTGGTTTTAGTGTGTTAATGTTTCTATAGCATATTTTTGGGGTTTTAAAAGGATTTTAGGGTATTTCATTATTTTAAGGTTTTTAGGGTCTTTTAATGGTTTTAGGACTTTTATGTGTTTATGGTTTTATGGGAATTTTATAGTTATTTTTATGTTTTTATATTTTTATAGTTTTTAGGTTTTTATGGCATCATAGGGTTTTTAGGTTTATTATGATTTTTATGGTTTTTATGTTTTTTAGGGTTTTTGTATTTTTAGGTGTTTTTTGTTTTTTATGGGGTGTTAAGGGTTTTAGGGGTTTTAAGGATTTTGGGTTTTTTGTGTTTCTAGTGTTTCATTGTTTTTATGGTTTTATTAGGGTTGTTCGGTGTTTTCAGGCATGTTAGGGTTTTTTTATTATTTTTTAGTGTCTTAAGGATTTCTTGGGTTTTAGGGTATTTTAGTTTTTTTTGTGTATTTTACAATTTTTTGGGGTTTTAATGGTGGAATTGATGGTTTTTTATAGTTTCTAGTTTTTTATGGTTTTATTGATTTCTATGGTTTTTTGGGGTTTCCATGGTTTTAGGGACATTCAGGGTATTTTATGTTTTTTATGGTTTTAGTGTCTTTATGGGTTTTTTGTGGTTTGAAGTGTTTTTAGGGGTTTTAAAGATTTTTTACATGTTTTATGATTTTTATTATTTTTACTATATTTTGTGGTTTAAATGGTTTTTTGTTTCTTTTTATGGGTCTTAGTTTTTTAGGGGTTTTCTGGTTTTTAGGGTTTTTTGTTTTTATGTTTTTTTGGTTAGTAGGGTTTTTAGTGTTTTTGTAGGGTTCAGAGTTCTTTTAGGGGTTTCAATTTTTTTAGGGGGTTTAGGTTCTTTTGATTTTTTATAGTTTTGTTGGGTTTTTTGGGATTTTCTAGAGTTGTTTGTTTTTTATAATTTCATTACGTGTTGTTTGGTTTTCTACTGGTTCGTAAGGTTCTGTAGGGGTTTAGGGGTTTTTAGGTATTTTTATGGTTTTAGGGTATTATTGTGTTTTTAGTGTATTTTTTTATTCTTATGATTCCTTAGTATTGTTTATGTGTTTTAAGATATTATAAGGGTTTTTTGGGTTTTATATTTTTTATGTTTTTTTGGTATTTTAAGAGGTTGAAATGTTTTCAAGAGTTTGTTGGGTTTTATGGTTTTTATGGTTTTTAGGGGTGGTAGATTTTTTAGCATTTTAGTTTTTTTAGTATTTTTTAGGGTTTTAGGGTTGTTTTGGTTTTTACAGTTCTTAGGGTTTTAGGTTTTTAGGGGTTTTAAGGTGTTTTAGGGCAAGGAAGATGCAGAGGTCAGGCTATTCCCGACCCCCCCCCCCCCCCCCAATTTATTAGATAAAAAGACGCATCAAAAACATCAAACAAGGGAGGGGTGGGGTCAAAAGACCGGCACCCAAAAACCCTTAACAACTCCAAAAACAGAAAAAGAAACATGAAGCAATCAAAAAGAAAAACAAAACCAAAAAAACACACAGAAAACCAAGGAGCAACCATCACCATCTTCCAGCATCAACCATAAACCAAGAGCTCACAACCAATCAATGACCACCATCCAATCACACAAAAACCAGTAACCACCACATCCATTCAGCAACCATCATCCATTCTCACATGATCCGGCATCCAGCACCTCCGTACCAAGAAGGTCCAACACAATCACCACAAATCCAACAATGCCAAATTCCAAACTGAAAGATTCATCGCATTCCAACCAAATATAAACAATCTTGTAGCAGCATTACCATCATTGATCATCTCCTTTCCCGAAGGATCAAACCAGCAGAAACACGAACCCAAAACATCTACAGCCTCTAGCACCTCCTCACCAAGACGAGTCACTACCCGCGACTTAGAACCACCAGCAGAAAACTCATAACCAGCATCTTCATCACGTCCTATCCCTACAGCAAGTAGTAACCAACACCACCAATTATAGTAATCTCCTTCCACACCATGCAAACCCACAACTACAAACCACCAGTCACGCACATCAGTACACACTGATTCCCCCAGAAGCATCAAAAACATCAATAAAATAGAACCATTTTGACCAGAGACTTAGACAATCCTCTAAACAAATGGCATGCTTAGCCATCAAGACACTCCATAAGCACTAAAAACCGTAAAAGTAGTACAAAAAAATACCCACAATGTTGTAGCAACTGGAATGCAGAGACCACCGGTGCACCAAAAGAATGCGGGATCCACAACTCAAAAGAGAAAACATACCAGAACCTCCGAGATCTGATCCTCAGTAGTTGTGGAAAGACAACAGTAGCAGTAATTATCTGAATTGCAGACACCAACTTGACCCATCCATGCGACGTCTCCTCCACAGATCCAAGAAACCACCAAGGAGTGCCGCCCGAAAAAAAATAACTAAGTCGAAGCGCCTAAACCATGCCAAACCGAAGCCACCGGTTTGAAAACTCAAACTGAGCCATCATATTCCAAAAACAATGAATGGCATCGCGTGGAGTCGCCATCCGCATAAGTTGAGACCCAGATATGAGGTCAACGAACGAGTTTGCCGAAGCACGCAACCTCTTCCTCTTCGAAAAATTGAAGCTGAAAACTACCAATTGCCAAATGCCCATCATCAGCCACCAAGGACCTTCACCTCCGAGGGTCGATCAACCTCACCAAAGTTCTTCCAAATAAGACCACGGAGAGAAATAAGGATGATGTGGATGGCGGCACCATGGATCCCTAGCGAGGGGAGAGAGCAAACCAGGAGAAACAGGAGCCATATTTCTTAAGGTGTTTTAGGGGTTTCAAGGGTATTTGGGGTTTCTATTTATTTCAGTGTTTTTAGTGTTTCTAGGGTGTTAGTGGGATATTTTGGATCTTTTAGGATTTTATATCATTTTTATTAACTTTTAGTGTATTTAGGGTCTTTAGGATCTTTTAGGTTTTTTAGGTTTAGGGGGTCCTTTTAGGTTTTAATAGGTTTTTATGATCTTCTTGAGGGTTTAGTGTTTTTAATGACTTTTTGTATATTTTTTGGTTTAGGGGATTGTTAGTTTAATTAAAGGGTTTGGGGTATTTTAGGTTTGTTTGATGTGTTTTTATGGGTTTTACGATTTTTAGTGTTTTTATGGGTTTTAGTTGTGTTAGGGTTTTTACTATTTTTATGGGTTTTAGGGTTATTTATGGTTATTTGGTTATTGGGGTTTTTAGAATTTTAAGCTATTAGGGGTTTTAGTGTTTTAGTTGTTATTATTATCATTTAGTTTTTTAGGATTTTTTGGGGTTTAGATTGGGGGGTTGCAGATTTTTATGGTTGTTAGGGTTTTTAGGGCTTTTAGTGTTTTCTGAGTTTTTATGTTTTTTGGATTTTAAGGTCTATTTTGTTTTTAGGGTTTTTTTAAATGTTTTAGGAGTTTTAGGTTTTTTTATTATTTTTATGATATTTTAGGATTATTTATAGTTTTTTAGATTTTATAATGTTTTATAAGGTTTTCTAGGGTTTTAGTGTTTATAGGCAATGAAGGTGCAGGACCAAGCACACATGGGCCCCCAAATTTATTGAATAAAAATACATGCAAAGCGTTATAAGGAAGGCTTACACATACGGGTTTGTATTTTAGATTTAATATCCATGTACACATGTGGAGAACCACATTGGGGGACAAGAGAAGACCACATCGAGCTCCTTTCCACTCCTGCTTTCATGGAGAGTACATCAGCCACATTGTTCTATATGGCATACAAATACGGGTTTGTAGTTCACAATTCATATCCATGTTCACAAGAAGAGATCAATATTAGTGGAAAAAAAATACCACATTGGGATCCTTTTAACCAGTGGTTTCTTGGAGAGTGCCTCTACCACCATGTTTTCCCCCTTAAATGCATGTGTGGCATTAAGAGTGAGCTCCTATGATTTGTTAAGACACTTAATCCAGTGTGGGATAATTATCCAAGGGACTCTCCTAGATTTGATATTAATGGCTTCCACCACTAACATAGTGTCTCATTCAATCCAAAATACAACCATTTGAATTGGACTGAAAACATGATCACCTTCCCTGTAGAATAATGTTCAGAAACATACAATAATCCTTTTCCGACGATGTGAAAAAATAATCCTTTCACAAATCCCTAGTGAGTAAAAAAGACACCACCACACCCTGGGGGTCTGTTCACACCCAAGGATGCACCATCAACATCCATCGTAATCAATGATGGAATCGAGGGAATCCGTCATAAAAACTTCAACACATGTGGTTTCTATCTCCTTCTAGACACACCAAGAAGATGAATAATAATTAAATAAGTGACATAATTACCCGTAGAACCTTTTTTATTGTAGGAATCATCTATATCAACCATGTCAATGGACACAACATCACCATGGATGGAACTCCTTTTATTGTCAAAAGCATCAGAATTTTGGGCTACCCAGATATTAGCTATAACGGAAATAGCCATTTAATGTAGTAGGTTATGGAACTACTCACTAAATTTATGGGTAGTTATACTTCACATCAATTCCTATAGATGGAAATCTAAAAATATTGTAAACCCAAACATGCCCTGGATATAAGGCTAGAGATTGGTTGCTTGTGTGTAGTGGACAAAGAGGTGCAACACACCCTCCTCAGCCTGCATTCATATATGATAGATCAAGGAAAAAAATAACATTGTTTTTTTATTTCATCATGAAAAGTTAATATTTACATCCAAGGATACCACATAATAAGATGCTTTTTTTGAGGGATGAAGGGATTTTGGAAGGTATACATAAAAGTTGAAGTGTTATTTCCCTAAAAATCTTTTGTTGATATAAATCTATACTATTGAGAAACCCAACAGGATTAGGTTTCCATATGAGGGTGTCAAAATCAATGAAATTATATATAAAAACTTCCAAAAAAATGTGAGATTGTAAAATATCTAAAACTCCCCCAATATCCTTGTTTAAATCAGCAATAGTCATGTGATGTCCATTTGGGTGGAGGAGTCACCAACTCAAATGGAGGAATTCCTAACAAGGCTTTTGTCCATCAATTCAAATTGGACTACTTAGAGAAAACCAAATTTGAATTGGACATAATGTATTCAATGTGGGCCTTGATTGTAGTCCATGTGGAAGAAGGGATTTTCCCTAAAAATACAAAGCTATTGAATGAATCTATCATGAAGAAAATCCAAAACATCACCTTGATAGGTGATCATATTCCAGATTAATTTTCAAATAATTTTATCATTAATTTTCTAGATATACATGAAACCTAGTCCACCCATGTCACTATGTTTTGTGAAATCCTTCCATGCAACAGTAACAAGGTTCCTATAATTAATATTTCCTATCTAGGAAAATTTTCTGATCTTGGCTATGATATCATTTAGGATAGAAAAATCCCATTTATAAATAGAGAAGGCATGAACAAACCTAGATGTGATGGTTATATGAATCAAGAAGAACCTCCCTTCATGTGACATAGATTTTACATTACAATTAGTTATTTTTTTAGTTTTTTTGATCAAGACGTTCTCAAAGTGGCATTTCCAGGCAATTCTCTAGAAGAGAGGGATACCAAGATACTCAAAGGGTAATGAACCCCACATAACCCTAAGGTATTTGGAAATTTTATTTAGTTTGGAGGCATATATTCCTATTACCAACACCACTGAGGACTTGTTCCAGCTAATTGATTGACCTTCCACCTTTTCATAGTGTCAAAATATTTTCATAATGGATGCTAATATTCCTTTGATAGCTTGCTTGAGGAGGAGGATTTGATCTGCATTAAAGAGGTGAGAGGGAACATAGAGATCCCTTCGATCCCTAATGATCCTATAGATGCTAGCCCAATAGAGGTAAATAATTCATTGAATTAGGTAATATTTAGAGATTTAAAATAGGTGGCCATAGATTATTTCACCATGACTAACACTATGTGATCATTTAAAGGGACCCTTTGTAGAGCCATTGATAAGAATTGATATTCTGGGACTAGTCATGATCGTGGTGATAATCGCGATAAAGGCAGAGGATAACCCATAATTGTAGAGGACTTCAAAAATAAATCATCATTTTATGATATAAAAAGCCCTCAAGATATCGAATTTCAGATAAAATCTCCCATATTTATTTTACGTTTCCATGATATTGACACCATTTGAGGATGAATAGAGAGAATGTTGGATTCTTTTCAAAGGTACAAACCCAAATTCATTGGGTGTGATAATATTTTGCATATCTTTTCACAACCTCAAATCATTCTTTTTTATAATGACTTTTTGAATGGTGTTTCCAATAGAAAATAAATAAAATAACCTAATATCAAAAGATTTATGAGAATTTGGGATTAAGGTGATGAATTTATAATTAATTCCATGGGGAAAGAGGAGTAAATAAAAAAATTACCAAATTACATACGTGGTCTAAACATGCATGAAATACCAGTATAACATGAATAACATGTTACGAAAGATCCGGACCCATTGCACCTTCCATATTCAAAGAATATAAGGAAGTTATGAACTCTTATTCGAAGTGGGAGTAGTTAAGGAAATATTCTGATGCACATTCTAGAAATGGAGAATAGAGTCAGCAGGCAAAGCATTATCCCCACTCCCATCATCATTATTGAAATGTTTTAAGTACTCCACCACATTACAAGATATATAAATTTGAAAAGTATGAAGCGATCCACTTATGTGAATGGTACCAATTCCTATCTTGACGTTACTTTCCTTATGAAGTTGGTGGATTAATTTGGAGTTTCTATCTTCATCTTTGATCCATTTTCATTGATTTTATTCTTGACTATCATTTCTTTAAGATATAGGAGGTCATCCAACTTGGTATGGAGTTGAATCTCTTCGTGGGACGGTAAATTCATTTGATGGTTGTAAATATAAAAATTGGATAGATTATTTTTTGCAGTCCTAATATCCGCATTAAGCCTACAGTGGGAGGTCTTAATCCATTATCTCAAGATACCATTTACTTTTTTGATCTTGGAGGACACAATATTGAGGGGGATTCAATCATATGTGTTATTATAGTCCTTTATTACCACTTCCCTTCTTAATAGAATGTTAATCCAAGAATTATTAACATAAAAAGGAATTATATATGGCCTCATGTTATCTATCATGACATAAACAAGAAAGGTATTGTGATCTGAATTAAAATTTTGCAGCGTGAGTCCAGTGATAGAAGTGGGAGAACCCGAGTCATTAATCTATAAGAAGCATATGTCGAGGTTACGTGAATACCTTACATTAAGAGGGAATAAACCCCATGTGAATTAAGTTCTAGTTATGGGATGTTTAGTGAGATTACAAGGTTCAATTCATAGAGTTTTTAGTGTTTTTGTAGTTTTTTTAAATTTTCTATGGTTTTAGAGTTATTTAATTTTTTTGCTTTTTTGAGTTTTAGGGTTTTTAATGTTTTTATGACCTTTTAGTATTTTTAGGGGTTTTCATGTTTTTATGGTTTTCTGGTCTTTTAATAATTTAAAGGTTTTTAGGATATTTTTGGGTTTTAGGGATTTTTAAGGTTTTCAGAATCATTTAGTTTTTCTATGATTTTATAGTATTTTGGGGATTTAGGGTTTTAGGGATTTAGAGTGTTTTTATATTATTTTTGGGATTTAGGGTTTTAGAAACTTTAATTCTTTTTTGGGGGTTTTAGGTCATTTATATTTTTTAGGGTTTTAGGGGTTTTAGGGCCCTTACGATTTTTAGGTTTTATAGGTTCCATTAGGTTTTTGAGATATTTTTAGAATCCTTTAGTATTTTTTGGGGGGTTTTAGTGTCTATTTGGGATTTTAATGTCTTTTTAGGTTTTTAGAGTATTTTTTGGTCATTATGGGGTTTTATTGTTTTTAGTTTCTTTTAGGATCCTTTAGGGGTTTTATAGGGTTTAGGGTTTAACTAGGGTCATTTAAGGATTTTAGAGTTTATATGGTTATATGATATATTTGGGTATTTAAGGTTATTTATGTTTTTTAGTGACTTTTATAGGAATTTTTGGTTTTCTGTTCATTCTAGGGGATTTTGGGGTCTTTTGGGATATTAGAGTCTTTTATGTGTTTTTAGGGGTTTTGAGATTTGTTAGGGTCTTTTAGTGTTTTCTTAGGATTTTATTGTTTTTATGGAGATTTACAGTTTTTGAGATTCTTTAGGGGTTTAGAGGCTTTTTAGGGTTTTACGATTTTCTAGTACATTAGTTTTTAGGGTATTTTTATTGTTTTTATAGATTTTAGGGTTTTGGTGGTTTTATGGTTTTAAGGATGTTTTGGGTTTTTAAGGGTTTAAAGGGATTTTAGTATATTTAGGGTTTTTGGGATTTTTATGGTTTTTATGTTTTTAGGGTGTCTTAGAAATTTTAATATATTTTTGGGGTTTTATGATTTTTAAGGTTTTGGGGGGTTTTTGGATTTTAGGGGTTTCATGGGTTTTTAGTTATTTTTAGTTGGTATAGGGTATTTAGTGATTTTGGGGTTTTTAGGATTTTTTATGGTTTTAAATATTATTTATTTAATTTTGGTTTGTTTGGATTTTTTATTTTTTATGTTATTTTATAGCTCTTTTCGAATTTTTTAGGGTTTTAAAGGTATTAGGGTGTTCAGGGATTTTGAGTTTTTAAGTTATATTTGGGGTTCTAGGGTCTCATAGGGTTTTAGGGGTTTATAGGATATCTGAGGGTGTTTGGGGGCTTTTAGTTGTTATTGGTTTTTAGGGTCTTCTTTGGGATTTTAGGGGCTTTTATGATTTTATAGTATTTTAATGTCTTTTAGGGTTTTTTTTACAATTTTAAGTTGTTTTAGTGTTCTTATTGTTTTATTGGGATTTTAGTGGTTTTAGATTTATTAAATGTTTTAATGGGGTTGGGGTGTTAGGGTTTTATGGGTTTTGGGTTATAGGTGATTTATTTTTTAAGTGTTTTATGTGGTCTATAATTTTTATGGGTTTTAGGTGAGTTTTGAGGGTTTTGGAGATTTTGAGGTTCTTATGGGTTTTAATAATTTTGTAGGGTTTTTAGGGGTTTTGGCATTTTAGGGTTTTTAGTGGTTTTAAATGTTTTGAGTTTTTTTGGTTTTTAGCGTTTTTAAGGATTTTAGGTCATTAAATATTTTTTATATACATAGGGTATATGAGGATAATTTTACGGTTATTATAGTATAATTAGGGTTTCATGGTTTTTAGTTTTTTTAGGTTTTTAGTGTTTTAAAGAGTATTTATGGTCTTTAGGGTTTTTATTATTTTTACAGTTTTTTTTTGTGTTTTTTAATTTTTAGGGGTCTTGCAGTTTTTTTTAGTTTCTAGTGCCTTTAACTATATTAATATGGTTTATGGTGTTTATGTTTTTCCTGAGTTTAGGATTTTTTTGGGTGTTAAGTGTTTTTAGGGCCTTTTAAGGGTTTTATGGTTTTTAGGGTCTTTTAGGGAGTTTTGGGTTTATTTTTATTTATAGGAATTTTATGTATTTTAATAGTTCTCAGAGTTTCTAATAACATCAGTGTTTCATTTTGGATTTTATGGGTTTTAAGTGTCCTAGGGTTTTTATGGTATTAAGGGTTTTTAGTTCTTTTTTTAATTTTTATTGGTTTTTTTAAATTTTCAGGGTTTTAGGGTTTTCATAAATATTGAGTTATTTTATATATTCTAGTGGCTTTGTGGGTTTTATAAAATTTTAGGTGTTTTAGGTTTTTTAAGGGTTTAATGATTTTTCAAATCATTTTAGTGATTTTATGGGTTTAAAGCGGGGTTATGATTTTTTTTTACGTTTGAAATTGTTTTCCTGGGTATTAGAGGTTTTTACCCATTTAAGGGTTTTATGTTTTTTTAAAAGTTTTAATATTTTGTAGGGGGTTTAGTGTTTTTAGGATTATATAATTGTTTTTTATTATTGTTAGTATTTTTACGTTTTATTATGGGTTTTAGGGTTCTTTGTATTTTATTGGGCTTTAAAATTTGTTTATGGTTGTTTGGATTTTAGGGGTGTTTGAGGTTTTTAGGGGTTTTTTTATTTTTAGTATTTTTTATGGTTTTTAGGGTATTTAAGGGTTTTTAGTTTTTTTAGGTTCATTTTGGTGTTTTTAGGGTTTTGGGGACTTTTATAGGTTTCTAGGGTTTTAGAGTCTTCTTGGGTTTTAGGGTTTTTATTCTATGTAAGGGTTGTTAGGGTATTTTAGGAGTATTAGTGTTTTATGGTTTTTATTGTTTTTATCGTTTTTATGGATTTTCTTGTTTTTTATATTTTTTTTGGGTTTGAGGTTTTTAGGGTTTAATTTTATATAGGTATTTGGGGGATTTACAGTTTTAAGGTTTCTGAGATTTCTAGGGTTTTCATGCATTTTTTAGGCGTTTTAGGGTTTTTAGGGGTTTTAGGATTTTATGGGTTTTTTTTTGGATTTTTGGAGGGTTAGGTGTTTTATGGTATTTAGGTGTTTTAGGGGTCTTTATGGTTTTAAGGGTTTTATGGTTTTTAGGATTGCTTTGGTTTTTTCGGTATTTTCGGTTTTTATGGGTTTTTAGAATTTTGTAGGGTTTTGTAGGGGCTTAATCATTTTAAGGGTGTTTAGGGTTTTAATGGGTTATTTTACAGTTATTAGGCCCATTCATAAGTTTTTAGGGGTTTATGTGATTTTAGGGGTTCAAATTGGTTTTATTTTTCTTTTATTTTTTGGGAATATTAGGGATTTGGGGTGGTTACTGGTTTTATGGTTTGTAGTGTTTTATTATTTTTAGTGTATTTTATGGGATTACAGTGTTTTTAGGGTTTTTTGGATTTTAGGGTCTTATTATGTTTTATTGTGTTTTTTGG
This sequence comes from Viscum album, assembly GCA_963277665.1. Lineage (NCBI taxonomy): Eukaryota > Viridiplantae > Streptophyta > Magnoliopsida > Santalales > Viscaceae > Viscum > Viscum album. The sequence goes on from OY728126.1 coordinate 1,008,905,277, forward strand.
GTTTTTAGATTTTTTAGGGGTTTTGGGGATTGTAAGATTCTTTTATAGTGTTCAGGGTTTGTAGTGTTCCTTTTGGATTTGAGGGTCATTTTAAGGGTTTAGGGTTTTATAGATCCCTTATATTTTTGGGGTTTTTAGGGATTTCTATAGTTTTTAGTGATATTTAGGGTTTTTATGGGTTTTAAATTTAGGTTTTTGTAAGTTGTTTTTATGGTTTTTAGAGTTTTTAGGTTTTTTAAGCTTTATTAGAGGTTTTTAGGGGTTTTACGATTTTTAGGGTTTTGAAAATTTTTGTAGTTTAAACCTTTTTTTTATTTTTTGGGTGTTAGAGGTTCTAACGGTTTTTTGGGACCTTATTGGTGTTAGGGTTTTTAGGGTCTTTGGTTGTTATAAAGGGGGTTTACGGTATTTATGGTAGTAATTGTATTTTCGGGTTTTTATTGTTTTAGTGTTCTTTATGGTTTCATGTGTTTTTTATGGTATTTAATGGTTTATAGGCTTTTAGGGTTTTTTTAGTATTTTAGAGTTTTTTTGTTTTTATTGTACTTTAGGGGTTTTAGAGATATTTTAGTGTTATTTTAGGGTTTTGGAGTTCTTTTAATTTTTTGTAGTATTTTAAGGGTATTTAAGGGTATTTAAGGTTACGTAGGGGTTTTAAGGGGTTTTAAGGAATTCATATTTTTTTGGGATTTTTGGGTATTTTCTAGATTTTTGGGGTTTTCATGATTTGTTCGGATTTTGATGGATTTTTGGAGTCTTTTAGTGTTTTTTATGGTTTTGAATGTTTTTTGTGATTTTAAAGAATTTTATGGTTTCTCTGATTTATTGGGTTTCAGTATTTTTAGGGGTTTAGGGGTTTATATGTTTTAGGGGTTTTATGGACTTTTCGAGTTTTTAGGATTTTAGGGTGTTTTAGGATTTTTAGGGTATTTTAATAATTTTTTTTTGGGTTTTGGGTCTTTTATGGCCATTTAGTGTTTATTGGGTTTTTGAATGGTTTAAGGGGTTTTTACAGTTTTTGGGGGTTGGGATATTGTTTTTAGGGGTCTAAAGGGTTTTTTGGGGTTTATGGATTTTTACGATTTTCAGGGTTTTTAGTGATTTAATATATTTTTATGATTTTGAGGTTTTAGAGTTATTTAGGGTTTTGGGGGTTTTCAGGTTTTAATGGATTTTTGGGTTGGTGAGTTTTAAGGGGTTTTCAGAGTTTTAATGTTTTTAGGGTTTCTTGGGGTTTTATGGGTTATTTAGATTTTATATGGTTATTACTAATTTTCATATTTTTTAGTTTGTTTTATTTTTTTGGGAGTTTTAGGTTCTTTTTTGGGTTATAAGCTTTTTAGGGTTTTTAGGATTTGTAGGGGAAAGGAAGGTGTGAGGCCAGGCTATTCTTGCCTCCCACCCCCAAAAAAAATTTATTAATAGAAAAGAAAAGCTGAATATAGTGGGGTGGAGCCAAACAGGCCACACCAAAAACCCTAGACCCCCCAAGACACCAAAACCCTGAAAGACCCGAAAAGTAGAAGAAAAAGAAGAAGGAATGACAAATCATTGACTCCATCCCCAAATGGGTCCCCATAAGCTCCATAACCATAGTAAGCATCTGAATCCATTGAATCCCATTCAGATGATTCATATTGCTTTAGGTAGGAATTGTAGTACTCTCTGAGACGTTTCTGCTCCACATTTAGCTGTGCCTTGAAATACCGACCTCCCCTGCCATAGGAATCTTCATTAGCTTTTTAAGAGGCTGTCATGGACACTATCTTTGGAAAAGTAGAATAGTCCTTCCTCACCATTCTCTTTCAGTGGTCTAGTGAGACCCCTGTAGATTTCCCATCTAGAATGGCCACCTTAAAAAAGGTCCTCTCCATACTTATTATAGCGATATTATCATTCATCATTAGAGAATCCTCATGGAAAAAACATCAACAGGGATGAAAGAGGCTTTCTGATTTAGGGGGAAGTTGGAACGAACTCCACACTGCAGCTTGCAAGGAGTATCCAGGTCCATTTAAAAGTGCCCCTCGTCCCTAGGTAGCTTGCAGACCTCCACAACAGGCTTCATCACCACCCTAAGTTCAGTATCCTCCCACTGATCATGAGAAAAATGATCCAGATTCCCCTGCAAAGACACATAATAAGGCTCACCAGCTGAAACCCCCTCATTCACCATCAAAGCCAAAGCCCCCTACCCATGCTGTGGGGAACCCTTCGTCACCACAGAACATTGCTTCGCCAACTCCCCTTGCCCTGACACCACCCCCTGCTTAGCCTTCTCCCCCAGCACCTGACTGAACTAGGCCACATCTCTCTGTTCAGATCCCTCCCCCTGCTCTTTCACCTTCCCTTCCACATGATCTCCCACCTTCTTTACCACCACCTCATTCTTATCCATTTCCTCTGGTCATATACCCTCTCCTTCCCAACTACACAACAAGATTCACCAGCAGCATATCCACAAAGAACCACCCTATGAATTTTCACAGTGAGGCCAGAAGACCTAGATCCTGCCACACCCTCGACATCGACCTCCCCAACCTCCAAATTTCTCTCTGCTGACAGAACCTTCACCTCATATACACCATTGTCACCACAACTCAAGTCCTGCACAATAGCTTCATCCCCATTCTTCTCCTTGCCAAAATAGATCACCTCCCCCTTCCTGGGAAAATGCCCCAGTTCTTCCATCATCCCCTGATCCTCCACATACAAATGTGCCATTTTCCCACCATTTAGCTAAATATACACAAGGAATTCAAACCTATTATACAAGGTAGTATCACTCTGATCATGCACATCCCTATTCCCAGCCCGTTCATCCTTAAGACTATCAGCAAGATGCACAACTATTGCATTACCCTCCTCATTCCCACTACTATTATTTGGAGTCTCAAAACCCATGTAAAAAGGATCTTACCTTACTTCCACTTTATAACCACCACAATTAAGATCAGATATCAAGAGAGCAAATATGTCCCTAAAATTTGGTTGGGGAGGCAAGCATTGAGGATCCTTGATAGGCACCTCCTTCCCCCACCAGATTCTGGATCCTTCTCCATGTCCCACTAGTACAAGATTCTAAGCACCATAACCCCCTTAATCCTCTCCTACATGCACGGTTATAATTACCAATATTCTGGAAAGAGGAACAAAAATCGACCCATGCCTCAAAGATCACTAGATGTATCCATCAGAGCTCCTCACCAACAACGATCCACACAATGTCCAGTGCCTCATTAGAAGCATCCACCTCAACAAAAGCCCTAGGAGCGACTGGATGGCATGCTGCCCGAGTCCTGTTATCCACACAAAGGAGCCTTCCCACCAGGTTCCCCAATATCAAAATAATAGAAAAATTTTGGAAGGGGAGAGGATGTTCCAGAAATCTCACCCAGGTTGCCACCATTGCCAAATCATGGTGCAAGTTAAGATCAAAACTCCATCGGAAAAGAGAGAACCAGGAACCACCATAGATCTAAGGAGCCACAGACTAGGCATGGATAAGATCTTACTCAAACATAAAGAGAATCAAAATATCTAAGCTATCTACAAGACGCACTTTATGTGGTGTTGAGGGTTTTTTAGGATTTTAAGGTTTCACAAGGGTTTCTTAAGGGTTTAGGGTTTTTTGTATTTTTAATGTTTTAATGTATTTTTACTGTTCACCATTAAGACTATCAGCAAGATGCATAACTACTGCATTACCCTCCTCATTCCCACTACTATTATTTGGAGTCTCAAACCCCAAGTCGAAAGGGTCTTACCTTACCTCCACTTTATCACAACCAAAATTAAGATCGTCTCCCATGCGAGAAAATATGTTACTAACCTTTGGTTGGGGAGGAAAGCATTGAGGAGCCATGACAGGAACCTCCTTCCCTCCCCCCAACTGGATTCTATAATCCTTTGCCATGTCCCACCAGATCCAGATTCGAAGCACAAGACCCCCTTAAGCCTCCCCTATAGACACGGTTATCATGACCAAGATGTCGACAAGAGAAACAAAAAATTACCCATGTCTCAAAGATCACCAGTTGTCTCCATCGGAGCTCCTCACCAACAATGATCCACACAAAGTCCAGTGGCTACTTAGAAGCATCCACCTCAACAAATTCCCCAGGAGTAACTGGATGGAATACAGCCTGAGTCCTGCTGTCAACACAAAGTAACCTTCCCACCAGGTTCCCCAACATCGAAATAATAGAAAAATTTTGGAAGGGGAGAGGATGTTCTGGAAATCTCACCAGGTTCCCACCATTGGCAATTCATGGTGAAAGTTAAGATCAGAACTCCATCAGAAAAGAGAGAACATGGAACCACTGTAATTCTGAGGAGCTTCAAACCAGGCATGTATAAGATTTTACTCATATGAAAAGTGAATCAAAATATGGGAGCTATCCACAAGACCCACCGTAGCATGATATTGCATACCCCAACATTCAAAATAAATCTGTAAAAAACTTCCACCAAGGGGTGCCAGCTCATGAAATGAGAAACTAAGGTCAAATTAAGCAAAGAGGAGGCATCATTAAACTCTGAAATCGAGAGCTAGAGTGGTGGGTGTCCTTCAAGAAGTCCAGGATCCTTCAAGACTAGGCACACTCAGTCCATCAAATTTATTAATTAATTGTAAAAGAAAACAGTTAAAAAGAAGGATTACAAAAACATGTGTGAAGATCACCCTTTATATCCAATTCTATATATGGTTCATAACAATGTGGGAAAATAAATGACCACATCGTGCTTCTTTCCACATGAACTTTCTTCGAGATCAAGTATTCCATGGTGTTATCCACTCTATATGAATGTGTGATGTAGAGAGTGAGTTACTCGGAATAATTGAGGAACTCCATCCATTGTGAGGGAATTCACAAGGATACTCTCCTATATTTTCTCTTCAGGGTATCCCTCATATGAATCAAGTCTGATTGGATCCAGAGAAACATCCACCTAAATTGGACCAAAAACTTTACAACCTTTATCATATTCCAAATTTCATCCTCATATGCACATCTGATACCGATGAAATGGAATAATCAACCTTTTACAAATCCCTAGTGTGTGAGAAAAACCCCAAAACACCCCAAGCAGACGGGTTAACCTGGGGAAGCACCATCCACATTCACTTTAATCCATGATAGAATAAGAGGTATCCACCATATGAACTTCAGAACCTGTGGTTTTTGATCCATCCAGAAACTCCATGAAAACACAATGTAATTAAATAAATTACAACATTTTCCATAGAACGTGTTTGAATGAAAGACGTTATGTGGACCCTGAAAGGATGTCGCATTTTGAGCATCCCAAACATAGGTGAAAATCGAAGCAGTGGTAGTGAGGAGGAGGTCATGTACATGTTCATTGAGATGAATGTATGAAATTCCTCTAACCAAGTCATGAAATATGATTTTCAAGAAGATATTAAAACTAAATAGGTTATGTAGATAGTCCTTGAGAACAATAGAAAGGTTTCAGTGAAAGAAGATATTTCGAACTCTATCCTCAGTGTGGAGGAAGTGGCAGAAAAGACAAGGTTGGGCACCTATCGACCTTCTCCAACTGCTCAATCATATAAAATCTATTTCTACAAATTTTCCACAGCAAAAGATTATGGGAGGGTTGCATAAAAGGCCTCCAGAATTTAGATATCTGAGTTGGAGGTTCAATTCCCTATGAAAATTTTTACAAGTATAACTCTCTAGTTCTAAGCTACCCAATAAGGTTTTGTTTCCATATGAGCATGTCAGAGTCAATAGAATGATACCTCAGAATCTATATAATGACATAATCAAGTAAGATCCCATCAATCTCTCCAATTACCTAGTTGATACTAATAATAGTAAAATGTAATAAATTCTACGGAGGTAGAATAGATTCAAGTATTGGTTGTTCCAGCTAGTTTTTGGTCCAACAGTTCTGGTTGGATTGCTTCAAAATAACCCATTTTAATTATGATAGAATACCATTATGTGATCACCTGACTGAAAACCAAATATATGAATGGATTTAACCTGATAATCCATTATAGAGTTTATGAGTGAACCTTTCATTAGGAAATTTTAGGGCCCCTTCACTTGGATTGAACAAATTCCATGTGAACATTCCAAGAAGGGATTCATTAAATTTATGAGATCTTTAATTCCTATCCCAACTATGTCAATGGGTTTGGTGCATTCATTCTATGTGATGGAAACCAATTTCCTCTAACTAATATAGCCCATCCAATAATAGTTCTTTTTCTTGATTTATATGATTTTGTTTAGTCTTTTGGGCCATTTGAAGATGGAGAATTCATGGAAAACATAGAGGTTATAATGGAATTAAATAGTCATACCCTTCCCACTTAAGATAATCTATTCACATTCCATCTGGCTAGTTTTTTAGTTATCTTAAAATAAATATACTCATGGTGGAATATGTTCACCATTACCAAAATAAAGGGATACCCAAATAAAAGAAGATTAAAGAACCCCTCTTCACCCCAAGAGACCTAGCTATGCTGAGTTTCCTGGAAAATGAAATCCCTTGGTCGAAATCAATGGTAGATATTTTCCAGCTGATGGATTACCCATCCACCTTTTCATAATGGCTGAAGATCATTTTGATTGATTCCAAGGATTCCTTGTTGGATTTACCAAACATTAAGATGTCATCTTCATTGAGAATATGGGATGGAACATGGATATCTTTCCCTACTTTATTGGCCAATAGAGGTCATATTTCATGTGATCATTCATGCAGCAGCTCATGTATTCTTCAAATAATTCCAAAAAGCATACTTGAGAGTAGATTCCCCAACCTTACCCAACAATAACATTAAAAGAACCCATTTGCAGAACCACTAATAAAAACATACACCCTGACAATAGACAAAATATTGGTAATAATTTATATGAACTAGCTAGGGAATACATATTTTCTCAGAACATTAAAGATAAATCTTCACTTTAGGGTATCAGAGGGCATTTAGATTTCTAGCTTAATGAAAAAAATCACATTCCACATAGCCTTCCCCATAAATTTGATGCCTTCTGAGGCTGTATAGATGTATTTTTGATAAATCCTCCTAGAGACACACCCAAATTGGTTTGGGGTGATAATATCACCTATAATATTTTCCATCCTGATGAACATAATATTTCTTATGATTTCTGGAATGGAATTTCCAATGAAAACAGTCCAAAATCCCCTTATATCAAAAACGATCTCCTTCATGGTGATCAAAGAAATGAAGTTGGAATTAGATCCATGTACAATTGAACTAAAGATAAATAATTCCCTAATAGTATTAGTAATATCCACATGAATAGTGTGCCAATAGAATATGAAAAACTTGTTTCTAAAGCCATTTAGGCCTGTTGCACATTCCATATTCAAAAAGAACAATGATGATATGACTTCTTCTTTGAATGGGGCATCAGTAAGAGACATGTTCTAATCATCATCAACACACGACATAATGGAGTTAGAAAGATTATTGGAATAGTAATAACAACCACCATTGTATAAAGCCGTAAAATAACCCACCACACTATTGGAGATATCACTCTAAGGTGAAAAGGTGGTTTCATTAATAAAGATGGAACTTAGAACATTCATGGACCTTTTCTCTTTTTGAATCAATAGAAGAACATGAATATCCTATCCCAAATCCTTGAGCAAACTAAAATTATATTGATTTATGGAAAACCTCTCCTTTAAATCTTTAAGGCCATTGATATTGGAGTGAAGATGATATTCATCCTCAGAAGTAATGCAGAGCTGCTGATTGCTAATTTGACATAGGGAAAGATAGGAGTTTGTATCCATAATAACATCATCCAACCTAGAAATGTAGTTCATACTCTACTCTTTAAAAAGGCAATTGATTTTTTTTGAAACTAGAGACCACAATGTAGTGGGTACTTCCATCAATAATGAAATTATATGCATTGATAACCACTTACTGACATCCAAAAATAGTAATCCATGCATTATAAATCATGAATAAAAAAGGGACTAACCTCATTGTTCACTCCCAGAGATCAAGAATAAGAGGATTATGGTATGAATTGAATTTGGGAACATTGAACCAGGAGAGATTAGTGGGGGAAATAATTTTATTTATCTGAAATAAATATCTTCCAAGTTTTCTAGAATTTCTTCCATTGATAGTCAAACTTCCCCAAGTAAATGAGGCTCCAAAAAAAGGGAATTAAATGAGTTTTCATTGATCCAAGAATTGTTAGAAGTCCATTGTAGCTGTTTGGGATAATTGAGTCCCAATATTTTCCTTCAGACGATAATATTTAAATCAAGAATAATATTTTAGTTTTGAACCATTTTATATTTTAATTTAGTGAAATTTATCTATAGAGACACTATCCTAATGTATGAGTAGGAATCATATAAAAAGGACAAGGTTGTGGAATAATATTGAAAACATATTAATATGGAGATAATTTGAGAGCTCACCTCATTGGAAAGAACCCGAATATCATCATGCTTCATAACCCATACGGTTTCCCACGCACTTACATCCATATTATGGGATTCAAGAGAGTATTGAAGGCTAGTTTATTTCAATCTCTTCCAACATTCCAAATTCATCTTGGGTTCAGCAATACCAATGATATTTTCCTCATAAAGAGAATAAATTTCATAAGGGTTGTGATCATGAGACAGTTATCAAGCCCTTGAAAATTCCAAAACACGATACTTATTAGTAAAGGGATGGGTTTCCCCAAGATAGTTTGATGGAGGGATTTCTACCCTTCCCTTTTCCTATCATTCCTTTCTTCATGGGAATTTTCAAAAGATACTTTGTGTGTTTAGAGTCAATTTTATTCCTTTGATTATTGGGCATGTCTTTAGGATGCTCTGTAAATCCAGGTCTAGTGGAGTAAACCATCTAGTCACCATCATTATGAGCCTGATAATCCTCAACAGCATCACCTCAGAAGACCCCACTCAGTGGGATGAATTTGTTCAAGGTGCACAATATTTTATTAGTCTAGTTACCCTAAAGTCTCTTCCTATCATCCTTATCTGAGGACACCAATGTGATTGAATCTACACTCAGATCAAGAACAGGTGATGCCTCTGGTATTATACGATTTTTAAACCCTTTTAGGGTTTTTGGGTTGTTAATAATTTTTTGATTTTTAGGATTTTTAGGATTTTAGGATTTTAGGGTTATATATGGTTTGTATGGTATATTTAGGGGATTATTGTGGTTTATAGTATTTTCGGGGTTTTGATTTTTTTTATGGTATTTTTGGGCCTTTTTAGTATTTTTATATTTTTTAGTATTTGTGTAGTAAGTTTTGTGTTTTTTAGAGTTTATTTTGGTTTTTTGGGTCTTTAGGGGTTTTAGTGTATTTTTATGGGTTTTTAGGGTTCATTAGATATTCTAAGGGTTTTTTATTTTTTAGGATTATAGGGGTTTCTGATGATTTTTAGGGTTTTTATGATTTCCATAGGGGTTTTATGGTTTTTAGGGTATTTTAAGTTTTGTTAAGATATTTAGTGTATTTTGAGACTTATTATGAGGTTTTAAGGCCTTTTAGTGATTTTAGGTTTATTTAGGGTCTTTTAAGGTTTTAGGGATTTTATGGTACTTAGAAGTTTTAGGGTTTTTAACGTTTTTTTTGGGTTTTTGACTATTTTTAGGAATGTTTATAATTATGAGGGATTCTTGGGGATTTCAGGGTCTTTAGGGTTTTGAGGGGTTTTAAAAGTTTTTAGGTATTTTATGTGGGTTTTTATAGTTTTAGTGTATTTTTAGGCCTTTTTTGGTTATTATTATTTTTTAAATATTCAATGGGAATTAGATATTTTTAGGGTATTTATAGATCATTTTAGGTTTTTAGTATTTTATAGGATTTTTTAGTGAGTTTTAGGGTTTTTAGGGGTTTAGGGTATTAAAACATTTTAGTCGTTTTTTTGTTTATAGGGATTGTGGGTGTTTTTGAGTGATTTTTGGGGGTTTGGGGTTTTTATGGAATTTTGGGGTTTAAGGGGTGATTTATGGTGATTTATTATTTTCTTAGGGTTTTAGGTTTTTTATGGTTTTCATAGGGTTGTTAAATGTTTTAGTTTTTAAAATATTATTTATGGTTTTATGGTTTTTATAATTTTTAGGGGTTTTAGGTTTTTTATGGTTTTCATAGGGTTGTTAAATGTTTTAGTTTTTTAAATATTTTTTTTATGGTTTTACGGTTTTTATAATTTTTAGGGGTTTTAGGAATTTTGTGTTTTTAAGGATATGGGGGTTTTATTTTTTTTGGTTTTTAGAGGATTTATGGGTTTTTCAAGTTTTAAAAGGATTAAGGTTTCTAAATGTATATTAGTTCTTTTGAATTTTTTAATGTTTTTATGGTTCTTTAGGTTTTTATGTTTATTTATGAATATTCTTTTTAAAGGTTTTTTTGGGTTTTACTGTTATTAGGTATTAGGGTGTTGGGTATAATGTCTAGGGTGTATCATATTTTTTTAATATATTTATGGTTTTTTAGGGTTTATGGTGTATGATATAGGGTTTTAGGTATTGGTTATGGGTTTTATGGTATAGGGTATAGGGTTTAGAGTGTATGTATTAGGGTTTATAATGTGGGTATAGGTTTGAAGGTGAACGATTTAGAGTTTTGGTTGTAGAGTATGTGGTTTGAGGTCTAGGGTTTAAGGTTTAGGGGTAGGGACAAGGGTTTAGGCTATTGGGTTTAAGTTTTACTATGCAAGGTATAGGGTTTAGGGTTCATGGATCGAGGTAAAGGGTTCGAGGGTGTAGGTTTTATGGTATAGTGTGTAGTGTATAGGGCCTAGGGTATATGGTTTAGGGTTTAGGGTGTAGGGTATAGGATTTATGGTGAATTTTTTGGGGTTTAATGTTTATGGTATATGTTTTATGGCATAGGGTTAATGGTTTTGGGTTTTGGGTTTTGGGTTTATGGTTTAGGGTATTGAGTGTAGGGTTTAGGGTTTTGGATGTAGGGTTTTAGGTTGAGGTTGTAGGGTATAGGGTACAAGTTTCAGGGTATAGGGTTTGGGGATAAGGGTTTAAGGATTATGGTGTAGGGTATAGTGTTTAGGGTTTAGGGTTTATTACTTAGGCTATAGGGTGTAGGTATTTTTGGTGTTGGGTTTAGGGGTTTTGGTGGTGGGTATAGGGTTTAGGATAGACGTTTTAGGGTTTAGGGATTAGTTTTTAGCATTTAAGATGTAGGGTATAGGGTATAGGGTGTATGGTTCATGGTTTATATTGTAAGATATAGGGTTTAAGATATAGCGTATAGGGTTTAGGGTTTACGGTGTTGTTTCCTCTGGAAATGGGGATGACCTTGTTTGGTTTAAGGGTCAAACATTTCAATCAGTTTGTAATGGTTTTATTCATAGAACTGGAAACATCAAATGATTCTATATCCATTTGGACCTACTTTCCAAAGGTAGGTTCTTATTAGTTGTGGACCTATGAGGCTTTTGAAGTTTCATTGGTCGAGGGGATGGGAGGTCTGACTCATCACACCTTTTTGTGGGGAATTATTGTCTACTTCAGGACTCTCTTTATAGATTTAAGTTATGTTCATGAATACTTATTAAATTACCAATTATGAAAATGAGCTTTCCTTTAGATATGACAATCAATGATTGATATGTATGAAATTTAGAGAATCTTTTATATGTATTTGAGGTTATTCATTGATAGATAATCATTTTTATTTGTTAGAGATTCTTAGTCAATGGAGTCCTTCAACAAATTATACAGAAATATCTTGGTCATTATGATAACCATACTGGTTTTAAAGCCACTCAGTGGGGCATCTGAAGTTTATTGTCATTCAGAAGGACATGGATTATTTTAGATTTGGGATCGTACCCATAGATGGGCTACCTACGAATCCTTGTTTAAAAAAGGAATCATATCCCACATATTTCGGGAATTAAAATATATTTTAACATCATATGGGACATGTGAGAATTAATGGGTGATAGGATTGAACCTTTAGAAAGGATTCCAATGTACTATAGTTTTAAGGTAGAGATCAAAGTCCACATAGTTCAATTAAGAATTGTGGGGATTATTTATGATTAACGGCCCAAAGAGATGTGTCATGTTTACTTTTACACTCTAAGCTCAAATGAGTAATTCTTGATGTGAGAAACAAGAGGTATCAGTAAACCTGACGATTTGTGCCACGAAAGATGATGTCACAAAAAATGATGTGGGGCTTATGTACGTATGACTGCCCGGATAGATGAATATCGTGACATAATTTAGTGGATAAGTCTGGGAACAAGGTCTATAAAGGTATATGTGCTTTATGAAGATTTGGATACTCAACTTAGGACTTAATCCTGAGAAGGATGCCCAAATTAGAGGTGACTTATGATTGGGTTTTATTCTTAAGAAGGAAACCGAAATCAAAAGAAATTAAGACTGGTTAAGAGGAATTATGACTGGATATTACTTCTGAAAAGGAGGCCCAGGTTAAGAGGACTTGAGACTTTGGGTCTTACTCCAGAAAAGGAGGTCGATATCAAAAGAATTTATGACTTGGGGCTTACTCCTAAGGAGGATTCCTAGATTAAAGATCTTCTCATCTTAGAGGTTGAGGGTGAAAGGATGAAATCTCTAACCTTAGTGGCATAAAGATATGTAAATCACAAGTTTTTGAGATATTTTCCATATATTTATTTTCAGATAAAGAATCCAATAATGTAACCATGTCATTAATGACATTTAAGAGGTTTTTGAAGTATAAATCTTAAAGAGGAGAGGTGTATTTGAAGAAAAGAGTTGAATAGACAGGAGGAGTTCCCAATAAGAGGCAGGCGAGCATGTCTTGGTCGCGCAAGTATACTTGTGTGACACATGTATACTTGCATGATGGTCAACCGATAGGGTAATAATTTGGTAATATGTGGCTCAAGCCCTTAGTATTATCCCTAAAGGATTCCAAAATACTGGCACGCAAGTTCTGTTGAATGGATAAGGCGGCACACAAGTGTCTTCATTTCCCTTAATGGTTAAACATTTAGGTGCGCAAGTGTTGATGAATTCCAACACTTAAGCCTTATTCCCCCTTTATAGATATTCCATTCAACGTATGAAATTACCTTAGAAGGGTTCAGAAGACTTTACGTAGAGACTGGGGCACCGAGAGCATAAATCTGACTTTTGGGTTTTTCCGTCCCTGAAATGGGGGGCCCACAAGGTGTATTTATAGGCTACTGAAGACCATGGGAGAAAATAAAACAGGGCTCGCAAGTCACCTACGCGGCCTATATGTGGTGCAAAAGTATACTTGCATGACCATGAGGAAACTTGTGCAGCCCATATTAAACAAATCCTTGTTCATGCCTTTGTCAATTTTTGATTTTTCTTCAAAGGAGTTATTCCTCTTTTTCAGTCATTAGACTCTATAATGGAAAGGAGAATCAAAAAAAGTCCCCCCTATAGAGTTGGATCCAAAATGAAAAAAGATTTGACTCTGAGGTAAAGGAGAAAATAAAAAATCTTTTGTCGGCAGTTTAAAGACATGAACGTCGGACATAAAAAAGGATAATGTTTAAGGTTGAAATATCTTTGACTGAATGGATTAAAATTGACTCAATTACATGATAATTTATCTAAAAACATATTACCATATTCAAGTATGAGGGAAAATATGTAAACTATTACTTAAGAAATTTTTAATTTGAGGAATGATATGAAAAAATGGATAAAAGGCATCGGAAGAAGTATTTTTTATGAGTGAAGTTACCACTATCTAATAAACCCGTTAGGGGGTTGAATTATAAAGGTCCACTTAAGGGCATTGGCTGTATAGTAAAATAATATCATCTTTTGGCTGATAGGTTTGTTATGTATACTACTTATGCAAGGCCGCCTAAGGGAACGTGCTGCATAGTCAAGCAAAAGAACTCTTAGAAATTTTACTTTTCTATTGCTAAAAATCTAGTGAACGTTTATGGAGATTGAAATTTTCCAAATTATATAGTCTGCTATATAGGAAGAGGTACTTGAATATGGAGAGGATATTTCTAGTGAAGATTGTCTAAGAATTGGATGAATGTCACTCCTGTAAAGGTCTTACCCAAACATAGGGAAGGGAAATATAAACCATATACTTGAATACTTTCAGATCATGAAAAAGAGTATGGGAAAAATATGTGAAGGACGGCTATTTTTGAAGATCCCTACATATTTTCATTAAGAAAAATAAGGACAAAAGTGTTTTTTCTCCCAAGAATGAAGTTACCACTATTTAACAAACCCGTTAGGGAGTTGAACTATGCAGGGCCTCTTAAGGGAATTTGTGGCAAATTCAAATAATAGCATCTTTTGGCTGACAAGTCCGTTATGTAGACAATTTATCCCAGGCTGCCTAAGGGCACATGCTGTATAGTCATGAAAAATAACTCTCAGGTACCAGAGATTTTGTGACCAGAAGTCAAGAAAAATGTTATGGAGATCTGGAAGTATTTAAGGTAAAGATTATGATACATCAAAATGGGCATTGTCCAATGCATGTAGAAGATACATAGACCATTGATAACCATAATTATGTTGTCTTTGGGTCCTAAAATATGGTTCTAGACTTCTCTACATATCACATAAGGATGGGAATCAAGACATACATAGTTCTTGAAATAGAGTTTAACTTCATGTGGGACGAGAGTGTAAGAGATCTTAGTTTATGGTCATAGAGTTCAGACCATAATGAGGAATACACGTTGTGTGTTTGTTATAAACTTGATGTCAATGAAGATCAGGGTTTCCATACCACATTCATGTTTTCATAGGGGGACATTTCATCCAAGGGACTGAAACTGGAATTTGGGGTTAGTCCCAAAGACTTGGGGCTGGATTTGAGGGATGCTCAAACGTTCCTATGTATCCCATAAGGATGAGAATCAAGCTTCACATAGTTACGAAAATACCCTCTGTACATATTTGGTTTGTACAAGTGAAGGGTGAAAGGGGACTTTAGGGCAATGATGGTTTGACCCAAGATTAAATGTTCAAGTATTTCCATGTATGCATGCAGTCTTTGGAATATAACATTATTGGATATCAATGTAAATAATGATTTCCTATCAGGTGAGGGTGTTAAAGAATGTTGTAGTTTATAGTCATATAGGACAAAAATTGTGAATAGTTTAACATCATATAGTAAGGACGATGGTGAACCAATGTAAAAAATATTGGTTCTAGGGACGGCGTCACGAATCAACATCGTATGAGATGGATGTGAACCAATGTGAAGATATTGGTTTTGATCATGAACCTGAGGAGGTTGCCTATGTACCCAACCTAGAAGGCAAGGATCAATGTCCGCATAGTTCGATTAAAGAATGAATTGGTGATCGAGTTGTTTTTGAGGACAAGAACTTAAAAAATGGTGTTTTGGACTTACACATGGTGTTATGGTTGATGTTTACTCTAAGCTGATGTGATTCATAATTTGTGTGAGAATCAAGAGGTAGAAACAACCCTAACGATGCACAATTTAATGTCTTGTAGGACATATAAGGGATACGACATAGTTTAACGTCATGTTTGATGAAATAGGGACTGTGCAGTTTAATGTCATGTAGTAAGGACTTAAGGGGAGGACTATGCAATTTAATGTCATGCTGTAAGGACAAAAGAGGGGATGTATAGTTTAACATCATATAAAAAAGACTATTTCTTCACAGTTTCAGGTAATGTAGCTAGGACAATACAGTTTAACGTCATGTTGGACGTATTAGAAACTTTTCCACAGTTTAACATCATGTTGAATGACACCGTTTAACGTCATGGTGGACATAATAGGTACTTTTCCACGGTTTAACGTCATGTTGAACGACACAGTTTTAATGTCATGTTAGACATAGAGGTGCACAGTTTAACATCATGTTGGATATAAAGGGAATAATATAGTTTAACATCATGTTGGATGACACAGTTTATCGTCATGTTGAACATAATACTACGATGTATAGTTTAGCGTCATGTAGCTAGGACGTAAGAGGGACAATACTATTTAACTTCATGTTGGAAGATAGCACAGTTTAACATCATGTTAGACGTATGGTGCACAGTTTAGCATCATGTATCTAGGACGTCAGTTATGCAGTTTAACATCTTGTTGGACATATTTTCTTTGTGTCACACAAAATTTTTCTTAAAAAATTTGGCATTGGTTGGAGTCCTGATGAGTTATCCATCCATTGAGATTAAAGAATAAGCTCCATTGGAGTAGACCTTATTTATTAAGTAAGGTCCTTCTCACTTTGGCTCAAGCTTTGTAGGTTTCTTCATCCAATGAAGATTCTACTTGATTAGCCAATTTAGGATGTGCCATTTGCTGGGGTGGTACTCGTGGCTTTGAAGTAGATGGCATAAAATCTGCTAGATTCAAAGACAACTTGGGCTTTGACATGATATCATCTTCTTCTGATTGTTCCTCTTTCTTTGAATTATGCCATTTATTTTTGGATTTTCCCTCTAATGAAGAGGTTTTTGCTGTGGTATTCATAGAATAAGACACAATTGGTTTCTTCAATTAATTTTGTAAAATGGCATGAGTTTGGTTGATCATTTTTTTGACCATCCAATCATCTTATTTCTGTGCATTTTTTTCTTTTGAATTCTTTCCACTCGCCTTCTTCTTCTGGATTTATAGCAGCAACACATGATACCTAAGCTAAAGAAGCTTTCAGTTTTACCTATCCTGAGTCTACCATCTTTTGTAGGAGGTCTTTCAAGACAAAACGCTCTTGAATGGGATTCCCCAACATCTGATGAAACGGGAAATAGTTGGGACAGTCTTCATCTATTTCCTTGTTTGGCCTTTTGGGCCTTGGAAACTGAACCAAATTTTTTTCCAAAGCCGAAATGAAGTAACCAGGAACTTGTTCATTTTGGAAAGAATAAAATTTGCTGTTTAATTCCTCAGATTGTTTCTGTCTTTCATCTCTAGGATCATCTTGATGAAACGGCCTCTATTGTTGATGCTCGGGAGGTAGAGCCCATCGATAACATGAATGTTTTCAAGTAGAAGCAGTTAAAGGTTTTTTAAGCATAATTGTAGCAGTCTCTCCTTTACCCATTCTCCTTCCCGGATTTGATGGAATTACACGAGTTTTATCCTTAGTATTTGTATAAGAGTCTTCGATCTACTGAGTGATCGAATTAAGGTCTCAAAACCCTCCTATGTATTTCACAGGGATCAATGGTGTGTGTAATTCATTACACAAATTTTCCACAATGATTTGTAACAAATCTTCTTGAGGGAGGGCTATGCTTAGAGAATATGTTAATCCCTTCCAGTGAACAATGAAATCTGAAACATTTTCATTTTATCTTCACTTACAATTGGTAAGATGAAAACTGTTGTCTTTGGAAAAGTTTAGCTTAATTGAAGAAGGAATCATTGACAGAGATCCACCCACTCGGTAATTGACCGGGATTGCAAGCTTGTATACCAGACAAAAGCAGACCCTTGTAATGATTGTACAAAACACCTGAGCATAAATGCTTCTTGTTGCTGAGGAGTTCCCATCATAGGAATGCAATGAAAAACAGAATGTGTTAAGTGTTGTTATAGGTCTCCCAAACCATTAATGACTATGAATGTGGTACTTTCAAAATTTGATGGTGGAGGAATTGCATCAACCCATTTAGGGTAAGCTCATATTTTTGTTTGAATTTGTGCATGTTTTCCCTCCATATCTTCCAAACAAGATGCTAATGACTCAATGGTAGTTATTAAATTTTGAGAAACATCCGGTTGATCTTGGACCTAAGCAGGTGCAATAACTAGAGCTTGGACATGTGTGGTGGTTGGTACTGTAACTGATATAATTGTTGTTGCGCATGAACCATAGGATTAGACTTGTGAGTATGTACTGGTAAAAGAGGATATTCTTGATCCATCTAAGTAACTGCAACAAATTCCCTTGGCTAACTAACTCCAACACGCTTAGAAGGAAGACTACATTGAAGTAGTTCTGCATTCAACCTCCTTATTTCCTTCATTTATTCCTCCTATTATGCGAACCTTTTCTATAGTGAGAGTTTTTGGCCTTATCCAGAGTAAGGGTGGAATGTAACTTTAATTTTTTTCATTCCCTTTGTTGGATGCCTTTTGAAGAGGGGAAAGTTCGATGCTTGAAGGAATACCTAGATTCTGGGTAAGCCTTTGATTTTGTGTATGCACACCTTCTTCATTTTCCTCTATGTGCACAACCTATTGAGCATGAACTTCCTCATTTGATCCCTCTGAGTGAGCCTCATGTTCTGGAGGTTTAGTAATGATGAAAATAATGACATTTATTGATGCATAACGCATTTCATCTCTTCTATCATCATTTCTGCGATACTGTCTTTTTCCATGTCCCTGATGAGACGATGCCTTCTGTTGAGTTAATCCCTCAGGAACTTCTTGACAAACTTTAATCTGGAGGGAATATCCTAATAATTTGGCTCTGCATTCCTCTTGTTTCCTCATCCCTAATCAAGAGAGGAATAACTTTCTCTAAGGAATAGAT
This sequence comes from Viscum album, assembly GCA_963277665.1. NCBI lineage: Eukaryota > Viridiplantae > Streptophyta > Magnoliopsida > Santalales > Viscaceae > Viscum > Viscum album. Next base: position 1,008,923,802 of record OY728126.1, read on the forward strand.
TGAGGATTTGAAAAAGTCCCCAGTCCTGTGGACTGGGGCTGTTCCTGCTATTCCTTCTCAACTCCTCAAATCCTATTTGTTGATTCTAAGAGTTGTGCTAAAAGAGTCCCAGTTTGGAAAGATGGTGTGGTTCTTGAGATACTACATCTGAAATTTTCTTAAAATCTCTCATGATCTTGAAAACATTAGTCCGGAAATTGGTTGGATGCATCAACCTACATCCACTCAAATCACCTGGCATAAAAGACCATTGGATGATTTCTTACACATCTGTCGCCTGATGATGTGCATGCTCTAAAAGAGAAGAATATTATATATTCTTGTTTTTACGATGCAAGATTAATTCGACAACTTGTTCTCTATATGCATGACTTTGAGAAGAAATAGTTGAGGCCTGTTCTTGAACAAGCCTTTGATTATGCACAAAATCAGCTAGATGTGGCCAATTCTGGGAAATAACATTTCATGAGACCACCTTTGGTTGGATTTGTTGATTGGAGAGTATAGTGAAATATAGTTCTCCATGAACACCCCATCCCCTGATAAGAATACCAGATGGGGCATTTGCAATTAACTGGCCCAATCTTTTTAGTGCGCCAAGGCATGAATTCTAAAGGTCTCTCTACTACTTTTCAACCTTTGGATATCAAGAAACTGAGAGAGATGCCAAATCAATTTGGCACTGTAACACTTCTATTATCTTAACATGATTATCATATTCATCATAAGATAATATTTTCTTTTTCATGTGACAAGGTGTTTTCCACATGTTGAGACAAATATCATGAATATAATCTACTGTCAACATCTCTGGAGTATCATACTAACAGTCAGCCAAAGTCCAAAACATGAATTGTAATTCACCTTTCACCATATGTTTTCTCATATTCAGTACTTTTTCTTTATCATTTGACGAATATTTTCCTACCTAATGAGACCAAAGCTGGTTCTTCTTTGTTACTTCATCTGATTCATCAATATTGGTAGAGAATTCATTTCTCAAACTAGAAGATGAATGACCTAGGGGTGGTTCAAAGAATGACCTACACCCTAGGCTATCTTATGCTTGACAAAGTATTTCAGCTACTAATGGTAAAGCATTATACATGACTGGCTTCACATTTTCAAGTTCATCAAGATAAGAGGGCTTTATCTTCACTGCATTGTCCTTTGAATAATTTTCTAGGCAATGTGAATTACTATTGTCGAGAGGATTTTCACAGCTAAATTCATCATCATGGGGAGGACCACCATGGTGGGTTACAACAAAAGATGAAACATTTTGCTCCTTGATCTTCTAGCCACACAGAGGGTTATCGCGGCTCTCATCTGTAGATGATACTTCGAGACCGACTGAAATGTAATGAAGAAAGCCTTCATGAGGAAGTGTCTGATGAAGAGCTTTGGAATTAATGTTCCCACTATTAGGAAATGAGATAGTAGAATCTTGAGTTTCAACGGATAATTGTCCAAGTGCATTAAGAACTCCCGCTTTGAGCAAGGCCTTATTATAGATTGGATTATGATTTCTTGATTATGATGGACAAGTATTTTTCTTAGATGCCTTCTTACTCACTTTGGGAACCACTTGTTGAAAAAAGTTGTTATTATGGGAAAGTGTATGTGCCTTCTCAAGAGAAATAGTTTTTTTAGGCTGATTATCTCCATTCAAATTAGGTGTATGTGCCTGACTTGATTGTCCGTATGATATGGGGGAGTATTCCCCACAACTCTCTTGGACTGGAGAATAGGTATGTATCTGTTCCAGAGTGATATGATGATGTGTCCCTCCACTGGTAGGGAAATTTTTTTATTTCTTTCCCTGTGATGCTGCTAAAACTATTATAATATTCTGGTAGGCATCGTGAATAGGAGCAGGGATTTGCTTCTGCTCTTTCACCATCATCAGAATGTGCTTGGTGACTTCTGCTACCAGAATGTGAATATACGTCCATTTCGTGCTTGGTGTATGTGTGTGTTCCTGCTTTTGTCCTCCTTTTCCTGTCTGGGAATTCTGACAGTACTCATGTATGGGAGTAGAGAGTTGAGTCTGCTCTAAATTTTCTTTTCAGAGCTTTCAGAATGACTTATCCGAGTGCTACCAGATGAGACTATTGGTAGGCTTGATGAAAATTGGTAGGTGTATGTTCCTACTATTTATTCTTCTTCAAGTATGGTTGAAGAATTTCCTTCAATACTGGCAGACAATACTACTAAAAGTATTGTTGATTATAAACAGGTGTATGTCCCTTCTTATCAGTTTCCACCATATTAGATTGGCGTGCTTTTTTGGGTGTAGTCAGATGAGCCTGTTGATTGGTTAATGAGTTATAAACAGGTTTATATGCTTGCCTATAGTACTCCATCGCAATTACCTAGCGGGATTGGTGTGTTACTGCCAGACGAATATGTTGGTCAGTAACATTAGGACTAACGAGTGTATATGACCGCTCATTATTTTCCATCAAGTTGGATTGATGGACTTTTATGTAGGGGGAAGAAATAAGAGCATTCTCCCTATTGACGAGATTTCACCACTGGCGGTTCGTCTTGCATGCTCGGGTCTGAGGAACCTGAGCTGAACTCCTAAAGGTTGTACCCTCATCATGTTCAGGGCACACTGCCGCACGAGTCTGGTGGCGATTGTTGATGGGAGTCCTCGAGAAGGACTCATGTATCCCTGAATTAAGGCCTTGAGTGACCTTCTCATTCGACTTCTCATAATATGGGAGGGACTGGTGATTGCGTTCCGGGGATAATGACCCAAAACAGTTTGAGATGGTGGTTGGAACCACCTGTTTCATGATCACTAGTTGTCGTAGTCCAGAAAACCGGGGTGAATTATTGACTTGGAGGGATTATCGAGGAGCCTATAGAGTCAGAATGGCACCATGTCGATGGTTTTCTTTAACCGGTGCATTTGAGACCCAGCATTGATGATGCTGACTAGGTGATGTCCTCCTCAGAGCAGACGAAGATCCAGCAGGAGTAGCAGCAGATGCATTCACTGGTGTGAACTTTAGAGAAGTCATTTCTGTAACACATAGAGATCTTAGAAATGAGTGCCTATTTTATATAATAGACATAATCAAGATAAGTTCGGCCACTACGTCTTTTGGATGAGCACATATGTTATTGATTGCTTTTTTGGCCCTCACATTAAGTTAAACAAGGGCCTAAAAAATAAGTAAAACATAATTTTTTCTTGGTTAAGGATTCACATCGGGTTCACCATTTGTTTTTTCCTCTGGAAATGGGGATTACCTTGTTTGGTTTATGTTTCAAACATTCCAATATATTTCTAATGGGTTTATTAATAGAACCAGAAACATCCAATGATTCTATATCCATTTGGGCCTACATTCCAATGGTAGGTTCTCATTTGTTGTGGACTTATGAAGCTTAAGAATTTGCATTGGTTGAGAGGATGTGAGGTCGGACTCATCACACCTTTTTGGGGGTAATTTTTGTCTACTCCGGGTCTCTCTTTTTTGATTTATGTTATGTTCATGATTCCTTATTAAATTTCCAAGTATGAAAATGATCTTTCCTTTAGATCTTACAATCAATGATTGATATGTATGAGATTTAGAGAATCTTTTATATGTATTTGAGGTTCTTCATTGATAGAGAATCATCTGTATTTGTTAGATATTCTTAGTCAATGGTATTCTTCAACACATTATATAGAAATATATTGGTTATTATGATAACCATATTGGTTTTAAATCCACTCAGTGGGGCACTTGAAGTTTATTTTCGTTCAGAAGGACATGGATTATTTTAGAGTTGGGATCGTACCCACAGATGGGATACCTACGTATCCTTGTTTAGAAAATGAATCAGAACCCAAGTAGTTCAGGAATTAAGATATAGTTTAACATCATATGGGACATGTGAGAATTAATGGGTGATAGGATTGAACCTTTAGAAAGGATTCCTACATACTCTACTTTCAAGGTAGAGATCAAAGTACAAGTAGTTCGATTACGAATTGTGGGGCTTACATATGATTAACGACCTAATGAGATGTGTCGTGTTTACTTTTACACTGTAAGCTCACGTGAGTCATGCTCAGTGTGAGAAACAAGAGGTATCAGTAAACCTGATGATTTTTTCCACGAAGGATGTAGTCATAAGAAATGATGTGGGGCTTATGTACATATGATTTCCCATATAGATAAAGATCATGACTTACTTTAGGGGAGAAGTCTGGGAACAATGTCTATAAAGGTATATGTGCTTTATGAAGAATTGGATACTTAACTTAGGACTTAATACTAAGAAGGATGCCCAAATTAGAGGGGAATTATGATTGGGTTTTATTCCAATGACTACATGCATACATGGAAATACCCGAACATTTAATCTTTGGTCAAACCATCATTGCACTAAAGTCCCCTTTCACCCTTCACTTGTCAAACCAAATCTGTACAGAGGGTATTTTCAGAACTACGTGCAGCTTTATTCCCATCCTTATGGGATATGTAGGAATGTTCGAGTATCCCTCGAATCCATCCCCAAGTCTTTGGGACTAACCCCAAATTCCACTTTCAGTCCCTTGGCAGAAAATTCCCCCTGTGAAAACATGAATGTGGTATGAAAACCCTGATCTTCATTCACATCAAGTTTATAACAATCACACAATGTGTATTCCTTATTATGCTCCGAGATCTATGACCATAATCTAAGATCTCCTATACCCTCATCCCACATGACGTTAAACTGTATCTCAAGAACTATTTATGGCTTGATTCCCCTCCTTATGGGATACGTAGTGAAGTCCAGCACCACAAGTCAGGACCCATCCACAACATAATTATGGTTATCATTAGTCTGTGTATCTCCAACATGCATTGGACGATGATCATTTTGATGTATCATAATCCTAACCTTAAATACTTCCAAATCTCCATAACTCTTTTCTTGTCTTCTAGTCACAAAATGTCTGATACACGAGAGATCTTTTTCCTGACTATGTAGCACGTGCCCTTAGGAAGACTTGCATAAATAGTCTCTATAACAGACTTGTCAGCCAAAAGATGATAATATTTGACTATGCAGCAAATGCCCTTACGTGGCCCTGCATAATTCAACCGAATGGGTTTTTTAAATAGTGGTAAATTCATTCTTTGGAGAAAAACCTCTTTTTTCTTTATTTGTCTTAATGAAAATATGTAGGGATCTTCAAAAATAGCCATCCATAACATTTTTTCCCATACTCTTTTTCAAGATATGAAAGTATTCAAGTCTATGGTTTATATTTACCTTACCTATGTTTGCATCAGACCATCGTAGGAGTGACATTCATCCAATTCTTAGATAGTCTTGATTGGAAATATCCTCTCCATATTCAAGTACCTCTTTCCATATAGCAGACTCTATGATTTGGAAAATTTTAATCACTATAAACATTCACTAGATTTTTAGCAATAGAAAAGTAAAATTTCTGAGAGTTCTTTTGCCTAACTATGCAACATGTGCCCTTAGGAGGCCTTGCATAAGTAGTCTATATAATGGACCTGTCAGCCAAAAATGTTATTATTTGACTACGCTTCCAATGGTCTTAAGTGGCCCTGCATAATTCAACCACATAACGAGTTTGTTAAATAGTGGTAACTTCACTCTTAGGAAATACTTATTCTAATTCATGTTATCCTTTTTTCATATCATTCCTCAGATTTAAATTTTTTTAAGTCATAGTTTACATATTTTCCCGTGTACTTGAATATGGTAATATTTTTTTAGATAAATTATCAAGGAATTGAGTCAACTTAAATCCATTCGGTCAAAGATATTTTGAAGTTAAACATTATCCTTTTTTTGACCGACCTGCATGACTTTAAACTACCCAAAAAAGATTTTTTCTTTTATCCTTTACCTCAGAGTCAAATCCTATTTCAATTCAAATCCAACTATGAGGGGGGTATTTTGTTGATTTTCCTTTCCATCACAGAGTCTAATGAATAAAAAAGGGGAATACCCTAGCACAAAGAGATTCATCCTTTGAAGAAAAATAAAAAAATTTCAAAGGTATGAACACAAATTTGTTTAATAATGGGCCGCACAAGTTTCATCATGGTCGCGCAAGTATACTTGTGCGCCAAATATAAGCCGCACAGGTGAATTATGCACCATGTTTGATTTTTTCCCAAGGTCTTCAGTAGCCTAAAACTACCCCGTGTGGGCCCCCCATTTTAGGGACAGAAAAATCCAAAAGTCATATTTAAGCTCTCGGTGCCCTAGTCTCTTCTCGAAGTCTTCTGAACACTTCTAATGTAATTTCTTACCTATAATGGAAGATATAATGAGAAAGAATAAGGACTAAGTGTTGAAATTCATCAAAACTCGTGCGCATAAGTGTCTAAACCTCAAGGGAAAATGGCCACACTTGCGTGCTGCCTTATCCGTTAAACAGAACTTGCGCTCCACTCTTTTGGAAGCCTTTAGGGATAATAATAAGGGCTTTAGCCTAGTCTTGCCCATGTATTAACCTATGGTTTGACCATTGGGAATGTATACATGTTTCTTGTAAATATACTTGCGCGTCCAGGACTTGCACGCCCAAACAAGACTTGCGTGCCTACCTCTTTTTGGGTGCTCCTCCTGTCTATTCAACTCTTTTCATTAAATCCACCTCTCCTCTTCAAGATTTATCCTTCAAGACCCTCTTCGATGTCATTTATGACATTGTTCTTTTTTTGTATTTTTTATCTGAAAGTAATTATGTGGAACATCTCTCAAAACCTAGTGATTTACATATCTTTATGTCACTAAGGTTAGATATTTCCTCCATTAAACCTCATCCTCTAAAATGAGAAGATCTTTAATCTGGGAATCCTCCATAGGAGTAATCCCCAAGTCATAAATTATGTTGATATAGGCCTCTTATTTAGGAGTAAGCTCCAAAGTCTCAAGTCCTCTTAACCTGGGCCTCCTTTTCAGGAGTATAACCCAGTCATAATTCCTCTTAAGCACTCTTAATTTCTTTTGATTCGGGCTTACTTCTCAGGATTAAAACCCAATCATAAGTCCCCTCTAATTTGGGAATCGTTCTCAGGATTAAGTCCTAAGTTATGTATCCAAATATTCATAAAGCACATATACCTTTATGGACCTTGTCCCTGGAAGTCTCCCCTGAATTAAGTCTCGATCTTCATCTATCTGGGTAGTCATACGTACGTAATCCCCACATCATTTCTTGTGACTGCATATTTCATGGAACAAATCGTCAGGTTTACTGATACCCCCTGTTTCTCACATCGAGCATGACTCATGTGAGCATAGAATGTAAAAGTAAACACGACACGTCTCTTTGGGCCGTTAATCATACGTAAGCCCCATAATTCTTAATTGAACTACGTGGACTTTGATCTCTACCTTAAATGTAGAGTACGTAGGAAGCCTTTCTAAAGTTTCGAGCCTATCACCCATTAATACTCACTTGTCCCATATGATGTTAAACTATATCTTAATTCCTAAACTTCATGGGTTCTGATTCCTTTTCTAAATAAGGATACATAGGTAGCCCATCTGTGGGTACGATCCCAACTCAAAAATAATCCAGGTCCTTCTGAATGACAATAAACTTCAAGTGCCCCAGTGAGTGGCTTTAAAACCAGTATGGTTATTATAATGACCAAGATACATCTATATAATGTGTTGAAGGATACCATTGACTAAGAATCTCTAACAAATATAGATGATTCTATATCAATGAAGAAACTCAAATACATATAAAATATTCTCTAAATCTCATACTTATCAATCATTGATATAGTTTAACATCATATGGGATATGTGAGAATTAATGGGTGATAGGATTGAACCTTTAGAAAGGCTTCCTATGTACTCAACTTTTAAGGTAGAGATCAAAGTCCATGTAGTTCAATTAATAATTTTGTGGATTACATATTATTAACGGCCCAAATAGATGTGTCATTTTTACTTTTACACTCTAAGATCACGTGAGTCATGCTCGGTGTGAGAAAAAAGAGGTATCAATAAACCTGAAGATTTGTTCCACAAAAGATGCAGTCACAAAAAATGATGTGGGTCTTATGTACATATGACTTCCCATATAGATGAATATTGGGACTTATTTCAGGGGAGAAGTCCAGGAACAAGTTTCATAAAGGTATATGTGCTTTATGAAGATTTGGATACTTAACATAGGACATAATCCTTAGAAGTATTCCAAAATAATAGGGGACTTATGATTGGGTTTTATTCCTGATAAGGAAGCCCGAATCAAAAGAAATTAAAACTGGTTAAGAGGAATTCTGACTAGGGATTACTCTTAAAAATGAGGCCCAGGTTAAGAGGACTTGAGTCTTTGGAGCTAACTCCTGAAAAGGAGGCCCATATCAAAAGAAATTAAAACTTGGGCTTACTCCTAAGGAGGATTCCTAGAATAAATATCTTATAATCTTAGAGGATGAGGATGAATGGAGGAAATCTCTAACCTTAGTGACATAAAGAAATGTAAACCAATAGGTTTTGAGAGATGTTCCAGATAATTCCATTCAAATAAGGAAACCAAAAAAGGAACCATTTCATAAATGACTTTGAAAAGGTTTTTTATGGCTAAATATTGAATAAGAAAGGTGGATATTAATAAAAGAGTTGAATAGAAATGAGGAGCACCCAAAAAGAGGCAGGTGCACAAGTCTTGTTTTGGCACGCAAGTCTTGGTCGTGCAAGTATACCTGCACTACACATGTATACATGAATGAAGGTAAACCCATAGGGTAATACTTGGGCATGACTTGGCTCAATCACTTATTATTGTCCCTAAACGCTTCCAAAAGAGTGGCGTGCAAGTTCTTTTGAAGGGATAAGGTTGTGTTCAAGTGTCTTCATTTCCCTTAAGGGTTAGATATTTAGGTGCGCAAGTGTTGATGAATTAAAACACTTTTACCTTATACCTCCTCTTTAGATCTTCCATTCTAGGTAGGAAATTACCTTATAAGTATTTGGAAGACATCATGTACAAACTAGGGCGCCGAGAGCTTAAATCTGAAATTTGGATTTTTTCCATCCCTGAAATGGGGGGCCCACAAGGGGTATTTATAGGCTACGAAAGACCTTGGGAAAAAAATCAAATAGGGCGTTCAAGTCACCTTTTCGACCTATATTTGGTGTGAAATTATACTTGCATGAACATGATGAAACTTGCACGGACCATTCTTAATCAAATATTTGTTCATGCCTTTTTCAATTTTTGATTTTTATTCAAAGGATGAATCTCTTTGTGCTAAGGTATTCCCCTTTTTTAGTCATTATAATCTATGATGGAAAGGAGCATCAATAGTTTTATAGTATAGGTTTTAGCGTATATGGTATATAATTTAGTTTTAAGCACATACAGTTTAGGTTGTAAGGTTTTGGTTTTAGCATTTAGGGTTTATGGTATAGGGTTTAGGGTGTATTGTTTACAGTTTTGGGTGTGGATTTTAGGGTTTTGGATATAGGGTATAGGGTATAGGGTATTGAGATTAGATTTTTGGTTATAGGGTTTACGATGAAAGTTTTATGGTTTATGGTGTAAGGAATAGGTTTAATGGTCTTCACTATATGGTTATGGTGTATGGTTTAGGGTTTATCATATAGTATTTTGGGTTTATGATTTACATTGTTTGGTATAGTGTTTAGGGTGTAGGGTATAGGTTTTATTATAGAAGGTATATTTTTTAGGGTATATGGTTCTAGGTGTTGGATATATGGTATAGGGTTTAGGGTGTAGGGTTTTGTTTGTAGGGGTTGGGATTTAGGGTGTTGGTTATAGGGCTTAGGATCTAGGGTCTATGGTTTTGGGTGTAGGGAGTTGGGTTTCAGTTGTAGGGTTTAGTATTTAGGGTGTAGTGTATAGGAATTAGGGTCTATGTTTTATATTTTATGGTGTAGGTTATAGGGTTGAAAGTGTAGGGTTTAGGGTTTGTGTGGTTTAATATTGTGTTTTGTTTTAGGGTTAAGTGTGTCGGTTATACGGTTCAGGGTTTGGGGTCTGGGGTTTACAGTGTAGGATAAAGTGTTTTGTGTGTATGGTTTAGGTTTTATGGTTTTGGTTTAGGTTTTAGGTTGTAGATTGTATGGTTTATGGTTTATGGTGTAGGTTATATGATTTTAGTTGTAGGGTTTAGGGTTTAGGTTTTGGGTATACCATTTAGGGTGAAGTGTTTATGGTATAGTGTGTAGTGTTAAGGCCTTTGTTTAATGTTTTCCCGGGTTTTGTAAGTTTCTAGGGTCCTCATGGTTTTTGGGGATTTTAGGATTTTTTGCGTTTTAAGGTTTTTATATCTTTAAAGGTTTTAATTTTTTTTTGGTTTTTTGGGCCTGTGGGGGGTTTTTTCTTTCTCAGGCGTTTTATGTGATTCTTTTATTTTTCACAAGTTTATAAGATTTTAGGGGTTTTAGGGTTTCTAAATTTTGTTTTCAGATTTTAAGTGTTTTGTTTTAGTTTTTAGGGTTTTGTGGTTTTCTATTGGTTTTTAGTGTTTTTTGGGCACTAGTAGGTTTAAGGTTTTTGGGGGTTTATTGGATTTTAGCAATTTTAGTTCTTTTTAGGATTTTAGGGTTTTCTGTGGTTTTATTGTTTTTTTGGTTTTTAGTGCTTTTATGGGGTTTTAGGATTTTTTTAGAATCTGATGGAACTATTAGGTTATTTTTTTTTATGGTTTTTATGGTTTTTGAGTGTTATGGTTTTTAGGGTATTTTATGTGGTTTTATGTATTTAATGGTTTTTAGGGGTTTTCAGTGGTTTGGAGTTTTTAGTAAATTAAGGATCTTCTATGATTCTATATTATTTTTTGGATCGTTTACGTTTTATAGGGTTTTTAAAATAATTTATTTTTTTCTTTTTATGGTTCTTTAATAGTGTTTTAGGTTTAGGGTGTTTTTCTAATGTCTAAGTCTTTTAGGTGTTTTTAATATTTTTTGGGTTGGAAGGTAGTTTTTGGTTTTTAGGTTTTTAGGGGGGTTTGGGTTTTTTTATTTTCATATTTTTAATGTTTTTATGATTTTTTAGGTTTCTTAATATTTTCTATAGTTCTATGGGATTTTATAATTTTTAAGGGTTTTTCAGGGTTTTAGGTTTTTAATCATTTTTTTAAATTTTTGGGGTTTGAGGATTTTTTTTGTTTTGGGGGGTTTTATGTTTAATTGATTTTTCTGTGTTTTTAATTTTTTTAGGGTTTTAGTGGGGTTTTATGTTTTTAGAGTGTTTTATGGATTTATTAGAGTTTGTATGGATTTATAGATATATTTATGGGGTAAGGTATTTTATGGTCTTTTAATGTTTCTTACGATTTATTCATGCCATTTAAGGTATGTTATGATTTTTAGAGTTTTAGGGTCATTGCGAGAATTTTAATGGGTTTTAGATTTTTTATGGATTTTTAGGGTCTTTCAGATGATTATGGAATTTATGGTTTTAGGGTCCTTTAGGGGTTTAAGGGTCCTTTAGGGGTTTAAGGGTCCTTTAGATTTTTGTGGGGTTTTTTTCCCCTATGGGTTTTAATGTTTTTAGGTTTCTTTATGCCTTATAGAGGTGTTTTGGTGCTTTAATGTTTTAATGAGGTTATAGGTTATTTGATGCTTATAGGGGTTTTTAGTGTGTTATGGTTTTAAGGGATTTAGGGGTTTATAGGATTTTTAAGGATTTTTAGGCATTTTGGTTTTTTCGGGGTCCTTTAGGGGTTTTTAGGGTTTTTAGTGTCTTTTAAAAAATTTAGTTTATTTAGGGACTTTTAGGGGTTTTTACGTTTTGTAGGGTTTTATGATTTTTTGGTTTTTTCTATTTTTAGGGGTTTTTTGGTTTCTAGATATTTGATTGGATTTTATGGAATTTAGGGCTTGTTTGGTTTTTATGGGCTTTTTGGGACTTTTATGGTTTTTTTGGATTTTTAGGGTTTTTTCTATTTTTTTGAGTTTTTAGGGGTATGGCGGGTTTTTCAATGTTTCAGGGTTTTTATGTTTTATTTGGTTTTTTAGGATTTTTTATTTTTACGGGTTTATGGTGTTTTATCCTTTTAGGGTATTTTTTGTTTTTTGGGTTTTCTTGTGAGTTTTGTAGTTTTTTGGCTACAGAGAGAATTTTAGGGGTTTTCAGGTTTTTTATATGTTTAGGATATTTTACTATGGTTTTATTGGGTTTAGGTTTTTTGGTGGGTTTAAGGGGGTTTAATAGGGTTTTACAGTTCTGAGGTTTTCAAATATTTTAATGGTTCTTTGGGTTTTTAATGTTTTTAATTAGTTTAAAGGTTTTTAGAGTTTTTTGGGATTTTTGTGGGGTTTTTATGGGTTTTAGCGGGTTTTATGGTTTTAGTGGTTCTAAGAATTAATATGGGCTTTTAGATCCTTTTAGGGGTTTTATGGTTTTAAGGAATTTTTAGGGTATTTAATATTTTTAGGGTTTTTATTTTCTAGGGTTTTGTTTCCTCTGGAATTGGGGATGATCTCATTGATTTAAGATCCAAACATTCCAAGCAATTTTAATGGGTTTGTTCGTAGAACGGGAAACATCCAATGATTCCATATCCATTTGGACCTACTTTCCAAATGTAGGTGCTCATTATTTGTGAACTGATGAGACTTATGAATTTGCATTGGTCGAGAGGATGGGAGGTTGGACTCATCACACCTTTTGAGGGGAATTATTGTCTACTCTGGGACTCTCTTTATAGATTTAAGTTATGTTCATGAATCTTTATTACATTTCCAAGTAAGAAAATGAGCTTTCCTTTAGATCTGACAATCAATGATTAGTATGTATGAGATTTAGAGAATCTTTTATATGTATTCGAGGTTCTTCATCGATAGAGAATCATCTGTATTGGTTATAGATTTTTGGTCAATGGAATCCTTCGAGACATTATATAGAAATCTCTTGGTTATTATGATAACCATACTTATTTTAAAGCCAATCAGCGGGGAACTTGAAGTTTATTGTCATTCAAAAGGACATGAATTATTTCATAGTTGGGATCGTACCCGCAGATGGGCTACCTACGTATCCTTTGTTTTGGAAAAGGAATCAGAACCCATGTAGTTTAAGTAATGAAGTATGAGGTTTATGCATGATTGATGGCTCAAAGAAAAATGTCACAATTAATTTTACACTCTAATCTCACGTGATTCAAACTCGGTGTGAGAAACAAGAGGTATTGGTGAAACCAGACAATTGTGCCATGAAAGATGTAATTATAAGAAATGAGTGGGGCTTATGTATGTATGACTGCCCAAATAGATAAATATTAGGATTTACTTTAGGGAAGAAACCCGGGAACAAGTTCCATAAACATATATGTCCTTTATGGATATTTGGATACTCTAACTTGGGGCTTATTCTTGAGGAGGATTCCCAAATTAAGAGGGGACTTGTGATTGGGTTTTACTCCAGAGAAGGAAGCCCAAATCAAAAGTAAATTTAAGATTGGTTAAGAGAAATTATGACTGGGGCTTATTCCTCAGGTGGAGGCCCAGGTTAAAAAGGTTTTGAGAAATGGGGCTTACTCCTGAAAAGGAAGCCCAGGTTAAGGGAGTTATGATCGGGGCTTACTCCTAAGGAGGATGCCCATATTTGAGACAGGGGCTTTCTCCTGAAAAGGAATCCCGGGTTAAGAGAATCATGGTTGGAGCTTACTCCTAAGTAGGATGCCTAGATTTTGGGAACTTTGAGACTGGGGATTACCCATGAAAAGGAAACCCAGATTTGAAAAATTATGACTGGATCTTACTCCTAAGGAGGATGCCCAGTTTAGGGGACTTGGGGCTTACTTCTGAAGAGGATTCCCAAATTAATGAAAATTTAGGCTGGGGAATATTCCTGAAAAGGAGGCCCAAGTTAAGGATTCTCCCATCATAAAGGATGAGGTTGAATGAATGAAATATCTAACCTTAGTCACATAAAGATGTGTAAATCACTAGATTTTAAGAGATTTTCCACATAATTCTTTTCAAATAAGGAATCCAACAAAGGAAACATGCCATAAATGGCTTTGGAGAGAGTTCTGAAGGCTTAATGTTGAAGAGGATAGGTGGATATAAATAGGAGATGTGAAATAGGTAGGAGGGTCACCCAAAAAGAGGGTGGTGTGCAAGTCCTGGCCGCGTAAGTATACTTGCGCGGCATAGGGGTACTTTCACGAAGTTCAATCCTTAAGGTAATACTTGGGAGAAACTTGGCTCAATCCCTTAGTACAATCCATAGAGGCTTCCAGAAGAGAGGCGCGCAAGTTCTGTTGAATGGGTAAGGCAGCACACAAGTGTGGCCATTTCCCTTAAGGGTTGGACACTTAGGAGCATAAGTGTTGATGAGTTTCAACACTTAGGCTTTCCCCACCCTCTTTAGATCTTCCGTTCTAGGTAAGAAATTACCATAGAAGTGTTCGGAAGCTTCATGAAGAGACTAGGGCGCCGGGAACTCAAATCTGAGTTTCTGGTATTTTTCATTTTGAAATGGGGGGACCACAGGGGGTATTTATAGGCTAGTGAATACCCTAAGAAAATTTCATATAGGGCGCGCAAGTCACCTGAGCGACCAATGGGCAGCGCATAAGTATACTTGCGCGACCTTGGTGGAACTTGCGCGACTCAAGTGCATTTGAACCTTTGGTCATGCCTTTGTCAATTTTTGATGTTTCATCAAAGGATGAATCACTTTGGGTTCAAGGTATATTCCCCTTTTCAATTCGTTAGACTTTGTCATGGAAAGGAGAATCAACAGAAGTCCCCCCTTAGAGTTGGATCCAAAAGAAATGAGGATGTAACTATGAGGAAAGAAGAAAACCAAGGAAACTTCGGCGCACAAGTTTTGAGCGTGAAGATGGCATCACATAAGTGCAAGTCGTGCAGGCCTCAGTGCAGCTAGTTGTGCGTGCTAGCTTTAGGCGCCCAGGGTTGATGCCTGGCCTATATATATATGGCCATTTCTCGGGCAAAGAACCAAATTTAATAATTTCGAGCTCTCACCGCGCAAGTTCCCTTCACCGCACATGTTGCTCTATTTTTAACAATTTCTTCGTTTTCATGCTACTGTGAAGGTATTTTGACTTGTGCAGTGATACTTGCATGCCAAAAACTTGCACGGAACATCCATAGTTTCACGACACATCCATACTTGCATGCTAAAATTAGACTTGCGCGCCTTAATTCCTTTTACATTTTTTCAAATTTCGTCACAAATTTTATAAAAAATCAACCCATTTAACAGTGAATTTATTCCACTTTTGTGCAGATTCAATGGATCCCAAGAGAATCGGAATGGCTAATGAACTTTCTAGCAAGAAAATTGATGATAAGATGAGCATCATTGGCCATGATTACTATACTGTCTGCGACAGCACTCTCCCAGATTTGGCCAAGTACATGAAGATGTATTATCTTTATTTCCAACAAAGCAGCTATCTGCCTTTGTATGGCTATGGTCATATGTGAGTATTCACCATTCCAGAGGAAACGAACTATCTCCCAATTTATTGGTTTCAGAATTACACCAATTCTTCTTCAGCAAATATTTCAGGTGGAGGAGTATTTATAAACACTGGAACAGTGGTGAAGGCCTACATAATGCAACACAGCCCATGTACGTCAGATCTGAAACCTCACAAGCCTGAGTTGGAACCATATTATTATCCCTCAATCTTCCGAAACTCTCATATGGATCAATACAAAGGATGGAAGAAGAGTTAGGACTTTTGTCCTGGAGGAGGTGTGAAGCCAACTTGGATGTGAGCATACTAGATGCGACAAACCTGCACAGAGTTTTTCGAGGACTTGAAAGTAGCTGTAATATATGAAGTCGTCTGGGCTGGGCAAGTATAAGTTTACAAGAATGATGATTTTATGTCAGAGATACTCAGCCATTGGAGCCCAGAAACCAATTCTTTCCATATGACTCATGGAGAAGTAGGTATCAGTCTGTGGGATGTCCACAAGATCTCAGGGGATTCAATTTTGGGTAATATGTATGATGAATTCATTCCACCAAAGGTGACTTGGAATGATTCGGAGATGACACCAGCTTTGGCTCAGGAATTATTGAAAATATTTTACAAGATCAAGAGTTTAGAGACCTCCTTAACTCATTCTAGAAAGGTCATTCATCCAGAGGAGTGGATGAATATGTTTCTTATCAAGAAACATGAGAAGGATCCAAAGAAGAAGCGGTATAAGGAGAAGGGATCCAAGGGGAAGGGGCCCATGGAGAAGGGATCCAAGGGGAAGGGGACCAAGGAGAAGGGGCCCACTCATCCTACCACCTGCGCCAAAATAGAGAAGATGGGTGCTCCAGGAACATTCTCGTCGACCTTGGAAGTAGGAGAATTTTAGAAGTGGGGATATGAAGTAAATCAGAGAATCCAAAAGAAGACTCGTCTGGAGGGCTTCTTGGCCTTGTGGCTTAGTGTGTATCTTTTGCCAGTTAGGGACACTAAGGGAGGCATTTGGCTAGGGACCTTCGTTATTGCAACCAAGTTGGCTGAGGGGAAAATGGTTGGGTTGGATACCCCCATTTTAGCAAAGATTCACAGGATAATACTCCATGTTTTCATGGGTAAGTCTCCTTTGTGAATAGTGGGACCATTCCATGTTTTATGGGGATGGATCTCCACTCACTTCAAAATGTATAATGTACAGAATGGAGTAAAAATTCCCAGAAGATCTTTCATGCCATCAATGCAGGAATTCTATGGAATTTCTCCACTAGATCTCAATTCCTATGACATGAAGGTGAGGATGAGCATGTATAAGGAATTCAATTTCTTTATTATGAAAATCCGCCAACCGGATGATTTTTTGATGATGGAACAACCAACCTTGAATTAGGGGCATACATGCTGGCATGTAGAGATGGTGTGATGGTCACCAGGATTGAAAAAGAGATTATATGCGAGGCCTATGCTCCATATAGATTTTCACGTCAATTTAAGTGTTTGCAGCAGACTTTTATATCTCCCCCAGTGCATGTTAGGTAAGAGAAACATCTGATGGTTGCCCGACAACTATAGTTTCTGACATCTAGGGAGAAGGTCGGGGAAGTATTTGATCTACCAATTGATAAAGTGGAAAATAACTTGACTAAATGGTATGCTGAGAACTAGATAGCATCATACCATGGAGGGGTGCTGATTCACCCATTTTATCAGGTGGGGAAAAAGAAAAGAACCGTAGAGAAAGAAAAACTTCATCTAGAAGGTGATTCTTCTACACCACCCGAAGATGATTCATTGGATTCTCAAGATGAGGATGATGAGGCACAACAAACGGAAAAGCGGCCTCATGCCTGATATAATCCTCCAGTCAGAATCAAAAGACCCACTCTATCAATTCCTGGTAAGTTACTTCATTGTGGAAATTTAATCACCATTACTTTATAGAGAAACAAGTCTTATTTTCTTATTATCTATTATTAGTTATAGAAGCTGGGAAGAAACTGAAGTCCAAGATTATAAGACCTTTTTCGTAGCCTTCTGGTACACATACTGAATATCTATGACCAGAGGCTGTCAAGACATGGAAGAGTTTATACTGTGGTGCTGAAACAGCCTGGATGGATTTGTATGAGGGGATACACCTCCCTGAAATAGGGAAGCTACTGCCTTCTATAGATATCAGTTTCAAGGATAATCCTGATGAAGTGCAGGCTTACATTAGAGATATGTAAATGATCTTATATGCCACTGATGATTCCATTCATGTCACCAAGAGGTTTAAGGAAATGATAAATCATGGTGCCACTAAGGGTGGTTCCAAAGATGAAGAGTGGCACAATTATGTGGATCCTGAAGATGTAAGTCTCTTTCCTTATTTTCTTTGCAACTTGATTTCTGTAAAAGCTTTGTTATTCAAGGAAATTATATTCTTCATCCTGCAGCTTGCATAGAAAAGAACTACTGAAGTTTCTTCACCACAGCATAGCCCTGGTGGTACTTCCATCGGGGCTGCTACTGAATCTCCTCGCAATTCGAGAAAGATATCTCCATGCCAGCAATCCATGGATGAGGAGTTGGATATGGATTTCCATTCTCCAATTCAAGTGCCTGTAAGGGAGACTGTCGACACTCCCAAAAATCCAAATAAGCAAAGGCATCGAAGGAGGATGTCCACAACTAAAAGATTCATCAATAGTGGTAAGTCCTTCCAATAATCATGATTCTTAACTCATGAAAAGATTGCTCAAACTTTTTGGGATTACATGGGCTTCATCAATTTCCCCTCTGAGAGAGAGCACTAACCCTCCTTTGAGGACCACAGGGGTTACTGGTGAACAATCACAAGTTCAGGCTGACTTGGATACTCTTGGAGAAGAGCTAGCATCTGTTCCCAGTATCACTCCTACTACTGTTGCAAGGAGAGAAGAACCTGCTTTTGGTAAGTTAAAAACACGTCATAAAATGTTTAATGAAACATCGACTGATTTCCATTCTGTGATACTTTAGGTTCAACCCCTACATTAGAGATTTTGGCAGCCACTACAACTGATGCCGCTATTTTATCTGAAGATGCTATTCAGGGTCAGAGATCACAGGATGAAGGTCGCCAAGAAGACATACCAGATGCTCCCACTTTTGAGATTAATGATGATTCTGAGATTACATTGGATGAAATGATGGGACTTGACGCATGTTTTGATGATTTGTTAGATTATGTTAACTTACCATGTAATTTAGAAGATTATGGACGTGAGTTTTATCCTTCATCCTATTAAAAATAACTTCTTATTACATGTCTACTCATGATCGGTTCAAATATGCAGCTCTATCTGAGCATGCTTATGAAATACCAATGCCTGAAGGGGGTACAGAAAACCATAATATTGCAGAGACATTAGCTCAAGTGGAGATGAACCCTATAGAGCTTCCTCAAACTCACCCAGAAAATCCTGTTGAAGCTAGGAAAGACGAGGAGGAGCCTTCTCAAGTTACTGACCTACTGTTGGGTAAGGGATAACAATATTTGCGACTATAATTAATTTGCAAGACAACCAAGTAACTTTTTGTTATCCTTTGAAACTAACCAAATCCTTCAATTGATTATGTAGGGCCATAAATTTCAGAGGCTAGATCTATAGGTGAAGCCTCAGACTCCACCCCAATGGGAATTGAATGTGAAGAAGCACAATTCATGGGGGAAGGAGCAGAACAGGGCACTTCCCTAAGGGAATTAATCCTGGATTATATTCCCCCATGTGACAGTGATGCTGAGTCAGATCCAAAAGTATATAAGGTGCCCAAATTTTCACAACGTAAGGCATGGAAAAATATATAGAAAATCATATCTGATGTTCCTCTTAAAGATCTGTCATCAATGATCACATGACTGTCATCCATGTTTGTTATGCTAGGACTTGGCGGTTTTGAGTATCAAAAGATCCATGTTGTGGTAAAACAAGTCATATTAAGGAGGGAGCATGAGAAAAAGTGTTGTGATGATCTGACCAGGGTGAATCTTTCAGCCATTATCAGTGAATTTGAGGCTACGATATCCCAAGATGAGGCTGACTATACTGCCAAGATGAAGGAGTTGAAGCATAAGATCAAAGATGAAGTCATCCAGCAGATACACCTTTAGTAACAGTTAGATGCTGTTACTTAGGGACTTGACCAACTCAATGATTATTTGGAGGGAGCTCAAGAAAATGGTATGAAATCCATTTCGGATGCCAAGAAATCACTCTACCAGACTAAAAAGAGTGATTTTGGTCGAGTTCATGAGCTTCAAGTGGCTGCTGATGAAGCTTGGGATGTTGTACATCAAGTGAAGACTTATGTTGACAGCCTTTTGTAATTCTTGGAAAAGAGAAGAGAATCAAGTATGTGGATGTCCTTCTAATTCTCGTGCCTCAAATGAAAAAACAATTACATTTTCAATCATGTGTGCATGCATTTTTTGGCTACCTGCTTTAAATTTTCTCCTAAGCCAATGGGCCTAGTAAGAATAGTTTTACTTTTACTTGGATTATTATAAATAACCCTACAAACATTGAATCTTTTAATTGCACAATATTACCTAAAAATAAAACAAAATGCATTTTTAGTGATATGGGACTTGAATTTTGTTCATAGTTCCCTTTTCTTCTGTGGGAAGTTTAAATTCATGCAGGTCGGATATAAAAAGGCTAATGTTTAAGGTCAAAATTGCTTTGACCAAATGGATAAAAATTGACTCAATTCCTTGAAAACTTATCTAAAAACATATTACCACACTCAAGTATGAAGGAAAACATGTAAACTATGACTTAAGAAATTTTGAATCTGAGGAATGACATGAAAAAGGGCTAAAAGACATTAGAAGAAGTAGTTCCCAAGAATGAAGTTACTATGATTTAACAAACCTGTTAGGGTGTTGAATTATGCAGGGCCACCAAAGAGAATTGGATACATAGTCAAATAATAGTATCTTTTAGATGACAAGTCAGTTATGTAGATTGTTTTTCAAGGCCGCCTAAGGACATGTGCTGCATAGTAAGGAAAAAGAACTCCCATAAATTTACTTTTCTACTTCTAGAAAGCCAGGGAAAGTTTATGGGGATTCAAATTTTCCAAAGCATATAGTTTGCTATATGGAGAGAGGTACTTGAATATGGAAAAGATATTTCCAAACAAGATTTTCTAAGATGTGGATGAATGTCACTCCTACAAAGGTCTGACCCAAATGTAGGGAAGGGAAATATAAACCATTGAATTGAATACTTTCAGATCATGAAAAAGAGTATGAGACAAATATATTAAGGATGGATATTTTTTCGGATCCCTACATATTGTCATTAAGACAACTAAGGACAAATGATTTTTTCATCCCATGAATGATGTTACCATTTTTAAAAAACCCCTTTAGGGGTTTGAATTATACAGGGCCGCCTAAGGGAATTGGCTGCATAGTCAAATAATAGTATATTTTGGATGACAGGTCCGTTATGTAGACTACTTATACAAGGCCGCCTAATGGCACGTGTTGCATAGTCAGGCAAAATAACTATCAGAAATTGGACATTTTGTGACCAGAAGTCAAGAAAAGGGTTATGAAGATCTGAAAATATTTAAGGTTAGGAATATGACACATAAAAATGGGTATTTTCCAATTTATGTAGAGATACACAGATCAATGCTAACCATAATCATGTTTTGGTTGAGTCCTGAATTGAAATTTTGGACTTCATTATGTATCCCATAAGGATGAGAATAAATCAATACGTAGTTCTTAAAATACAGTTTAACATCATGTGGGATGAAAGTATGAGAGAACTTAGTTTAGGGTCATAGATCTCAGACCATTATAAGAAATAAATAGTGTATGTTTTCACAGGGACTTTTCAGCCAGGGGACTGAAAGTGGAATTTGGGGTTAGGCCCAAAGACTTGGGGCTGGATTCAAGGGATGCTAGAACGTTCCTACATATCCCATAAGGATGGTAATCAAGCCGTACAGAATTCTAGAAGTACCCTCTGTACAGATTTGGTTCGTACAATTGATGGGTGAAAGGGGACTTTAGTGCAATGATGGTTTGACCCAAGATAAAAGGTTTGGGAAATTCCATGTATGCACGTAGTATTTGGAATATAACACGATTGGAGATCAATGTAAAGAATAATTCCCACTTGGGTAATGGTATCAAATAATGTTCTAGTTTATTTCCATATAGGAGAAAAGTGTTGTACAATTTAACATCATGTAGCAAGGACAAAGGTGAACCAATGTATAGAGATTGGTTTTGGGCTTGAACCTTAGGAGATTTCCCACGTACCCAACCTAGAAGAAAAGGATCAAAGTCCGCGTAGTTCAATTAAATAATAAATTAGTGATCAAGTTGTTCTTGGGGACAAAGACCTAAAAAATTGTGTTGGGACTTACACATGGTTAACGGCCCAGAGAGGGTGTTATGGTTGAAGTTTTCTCTAAGATCACATGATTCATACTCAGTGTGAGAAACAAGAGGTATCAACAACCCTAACGATGCACAGTTTAATGTCATGTAGGACATATGAAGGGACTATGCAGTTTAAAGTCTTGTAGTGAGGACTATTGGTGTTGCACAATTTATTGCCATGAAGCAGGGACAAAATATAGTTTAACGTCATGTAGGAAAAATTAAAACGCACGGCCGATTGTCGCCTATCGACCAGTCAAAATTCCGGTGCTCTGCTAATGTGTATAGCAGCACTCGGGTCGAATCCTCGTCGATGATACTTTGTAATAGTCGTTTGTTTTTAGTTGATTGTATTTTGATTATGGGGGTCTGTTTGCAGATCTTAATTGAAATGATTTATGGATGATTTTTGATTTACCAAATTGATAAAGATTGGGGTGAGTTCATCATTGGGTAGTTAATCATGTGATATCCTTGAGTCTTACTTTGTATTGCATTAAATTAACACCCATGTCATAAGTTGACGTTGATTGGAATTCCTAAGTGTGAAGGCTTTAGTCCAAGCCTTAACATAACATAGGGTTATAATCTCAATCAAAACTTATTTATGGTAGTGTATTTATGGTTCCAATAATCCATGGAAACCACTCGTTAAACAAAACATATCATTAATCCATGACATATTAAGTTTAACATACAGAATATTAATTTAAAGAATACTCATCAAGAAAAACTCTCAATCACTTAACATCCCCGAATTATAACTCACCCCAATGAGATATTTACTCATCCATTTGGATGTTTAATATTCTGGTTAAAATAATTATGATGATAAATTAAGAATAGAAGAAAAAGAAAGGGATTAGAAAAGAGTGGTACGTTGACACACACACACGAACGATGATGATAATTAAAAAACGGATTTTCGATTGAATGAGGAAGCAATAGAAGGGAAGGGGATTCAACTGAATTTAAAATATTTTAGGAACATAAATATTAAACTACAGAAGGTGTATGGGAATAGAGATATTAAATAAGTAACTTGCATTAAAACAAAATTACAAAGAAAAAGAATTACAAGATTACAAAAAACGAAGAACACAAATGTAAGTGAAAACAAAGAGAGGAGGAAAGGTCTCTCAAGTGAAAACTTGAGAATGGCTGGTCCTCCCAAGACTTTGGCAAAGCTTTGGTCGTCCAATATGATCTCCTATCTTCTTAAATGCCAACCCCTCTCAAGGAGAGAAGGAGAGAGTATTTATAGCCCAAGAAGTGGACTGTTTGCATTCCCAATCTGTCCCTCCACTTGCATCGCCAATTTGGCTATTCCGACAGCCGAATCGTCAAATATCTCCTTCTTCAAAGTTGTATACAATAATGTTGGCCGACTACTTTCAAAATATTGAGGCATTTGGAAAAGTGGATCCAAAGTTATGGCGGTTTTATTAAACAAAGGTAAACTGTCCATTTCTATCCATGCTTTTTCGATGGCCAAAATGTGAATGGCTTTTTGAACAGGAATATGCCTTCAAATCCGAATGACGTATTCAACAAAGTCGGCCACCTATATCTCCTCTTTCGCACTGAAAAATCTCAGCTCGATTGGATGCTTACATCATGAGATAAGTCATGCATACTATACTGATTTTAATTCTCGGCCAGAATGGTGGGCTGGACTTTAAAGATTTATTTGGGCCCCTTGTACTTGGATTTGGGCCTTGTAATTTTTATCCAAGATGACATGTAGTGTCCCCCGAATTATGGTGGAGAGTTAAGGTTTTTTGACGTCTGGATTGAACCCAGTAAATCAATCTTCAAGGATGATCCAGTTTGATCACAGATTCTTTGGTCTTGTTTGTGAGGACCATATGACCCTTCAAATAGCAGAACTGGATCATGGTTCCTTCTAATGAAATGTTTTATATTGAAAGGATAATCCTACAAAACAAGAACCACACAATTTGGATCAGTATAGTGATAGTTATAATTAAAACATTAAACTGACTCAATTTGACTACTTCTAAAAATGCTCAAATATTATACTTAATATTAAAACATTAATATTTCACACAAATTATGCACATTTCATATAAAATAAGTAAAGGGGGAATATAATAAGTCATGAAAATATTAATAACATCAACTCCCCCACACTTAGATTTGCGCGTGTCCTCATGTGCAACAAATATAAAAACATGACAAAATCATTTTCACTCACCAACAAATATTAAAATTTTGTTTTCTCCAATCAGGGGAGGTTTAGACTATTTCACTCATCCATATTGAATTCCATCACAAATTTGGTTCACAATAATGCATCAAAAACAATTCATTTTTTCATGTTCAATGTTTTAATTGGAAAATGTTGGCACTCAAAACTTACTCCTCTCAAGATGATAAAAATGTATTTTAGGAGTTTCACTCATTCACCAACAAAAAGTGAAAATCAAGAGTTTGTAAGAGATCTTAGCTTCCATTCCCAAATCTAATGTGTACAAAAATCAAGAGGTCTTTTAAGGGGTTTTTCAGTGGCTATGGGACGGTAGGTATATAATGTCCAAAGGAAAAGAGGGGTTAAAAACACCAACATGGAAAAATCAATGCACATTTTTTTTGAAATTTGATTTGAAAGGAAATAGACACACATATTTACAAGGGCATGAATGTGTGATGAATGAAAAGTGAGGGAGATAGAAAATGGAATAGGGTGAGATGATGGAATATGTACAACATGGAAGACTTACAATAATGACACAATACAAGATGATTCAAGTGTTCTTTTTTTTCTTTTTGCTCTTTTTATTTCGAAAGTTGTGCTTGAAACAGGTCTCACAGTCATCTCCCAACCCATGCTTGATCTCCTCATGGAACTAATTTTAGTAGTTATACCACGATCAAAGGTTGATGATGAATGATTTTGGACCCACCCAAGACACAACCCATTCCTTTTTTTTCATTTTTTTTAATATAATTTTTTCCATATTTTTGAACACTTTTCAATGACTTTTGTACAAATGAAAATTACAAATATACACCCCAAAGCTCACAGAATTACAACCTCTCCCCCACACTTGAATGGATGCTTGCCCTCAATCATATGATGACACATTGGAAATCAATGAAAGTACGCCCAAAAATAAAGTCCATTCCCCCCACACTTAAATTTCAATAAATTGTACAATGAAAATCCATGAAGATGTTGGGTGGGACAAGGTATTAGGCATGTAATGTGGCTATCAAAAGAAAGGTTTTCATAGGCTCAAAGGGGCTTTCAAAAGTAGGATCAATTTAATGGTAACAGGAGGATATTTGGCTATTCTGATTCTCATGTGGCTTAGAAAATGCCTCTATCAAATTAATGCACACAAAAGATGAAAATTCAGCTCGAAGGTCCACAAACTCAAGACTCACAATCATTGGTGAAGACACACAATGAAAAAGATGGCCATAGATGACCTTGGCATGAAGGCTAATATTATTCCTCACGGTAGGGGAAAACAATTTTCGAAATCCAAAATTGTTCATTCAAAATGTTTGTTATTGACACAAAATTGTTTACCCAAGTTTGAGATAAAAATTCAATATATTTGATTTGAAAACAAGCCTTTTGACTCCCCAAAATGGTTGGACAGAATTTAAATATTGGATGATGAGTAATTATGACACCTTTTTTTTTTAATTTTCATTTTTTTTAAATATTTTTTTTAAATTTTTTATTTTTAATGACACATCCACACAAAATAGAAAATAGAAAAAAGGTTGTGGAAGAATTTTGTAAAAAAAATGAGAGGTAGAGAGGAAGAAGAAGAAATAGAGAGAAGAAGAGAGGGAAGAGAGATTGAGAGAGAGAGAGTTAAAGGGAAAGAGGTGCCCCCTGGTTTGGATTTGGTGGGTCACCGTTTCCATCTAGTGGTGGGTCGGCTAGAGAATTTGGGGATTCGGTGGAAGTCGAGGTGGTTCCAGGACAGTGGGAAGTTACCTGAAAAATAAAATTCATTATTCATCTAATGAAAATCTAAAAAGAAATTGAAATTTCATTAAAGTAAAAGAAAACATGGGTTGCCTCCCAAGAAGCGCTGCATTTATTTGTCTACAGCGGGACAATTGCAGTGGACTACCCATAGTCTGACGGTGGCCATCGTATTTTCTCAACTCCAGTGTGCTTCCAGAAAAACTTTTTCTTTGGGAGGCCTGATGATTCATTAGATAATTTCTTCCCATACTTGTTGGTGTGCTTGCAATTCAATGGGGTTGGAAAGAGAATATTTCTATCCTCACTTTGGTCTTCAATTTGAGGAATGATTTTATCCACAAAGTGATGATTTTCTATTCTTGGAAATTCAGGAAGATGTCTCAATTCTGATGGTTCATTTATGTAAGGATCAGATAACACAGAACTACATTATGAGATCCCAATTGTTTTTGACTCATTTATTTCATCACTTACTGATGTAGAGTAATGGGGATCAGTGGAGTCATAAGACTGAATACAATTTTCAATATCCTTTATTTCAATGTTGTTTGCCAAAGAATGGTCAATTTCAACCTCACCAGTGATCACTTTATTAATTAGGGTACAAATATCACAAACATCACTACCATCAGGGCAATATAAACACATTGGTTCATGGTTCACTTCACATATAACAGAATTTACAGAATCATGGATAGGAAAGGATGAATATGGGATAATCTGATCTGAATCAACAAATGAGAATTCTAGTTCATTTTCCTCATTACCATCCATGTTGGAGCACTGGAGGTCAGAGGTGAGATGAGATTCCAAAGAGTTTTCAGGATCCTTTAGATCAATGGAGTTTGCATTCGTAATGTCAACATCAATTTCACCATTAATCACTTGGTTAATGAGGATACAATATTCACAAACTCCTCTATTAGTAGAACAGGAAGAACATGATGGATTAGGATTCAACACACTCTCAGAGGGAGTTTCAGAAACATGGATAGAGAATACAGATTGATTCTCTAATGGGTATCGCATGGATTGAAAAATATTGAACTTGACCAGTTGGTCACCAAATTCCATGGATAAGATGCCTGAATGGACATCAATCTTGGTTTTAGATGTCATAAAGAATGGTCTTCCTAGAATTAGAGGAGATTTGCAAGAAGTTGTGTCACCTTCCATGTCAGGGACATAGAAATCAGCAGGTAAGATAAGATCATTGACTCGGACAAGGACATCCTCAATTATCCCCTCAGGACTGGCAGTGCTTCGATTGGCTAATTGAATTACAACACCCGTTGGGTGCAAGGGACCTAGACCAAGGTTGGAGAAAATGGATTTGGGCATGACATTTATTGAGGCTCCAAGGTCTATGAGTGCATCATCAAAGTTGGAACTCCCTATTTGACATGGAACCGTGAAGGTCCCTGGATCTTTGCACTTCATGGGAATGGACTGTTGGGTTGAAACATTTTCAATGTTCCTAAGTTGCCTCTTATGGGTGCACAATTCTTTAAGAAACTTGGCATACTTAGGGATTTGTTTGATGGCATCTAAGAGGGGGATGTTCACTTCAACATGTCTAAATATGTCAAGCATTTCAGGATCAGGTTCAAAGGACTTCTTAGGCTTGGAGATGGCCTGAGGAAAAGGAATTTGGTTCATTAGAGTAATGGAAGGAGGTGAAGGAGTGGATTCAAGTTCCTTTTCCAGCTTTTTGTTCTTTTCATTTTCTAGATCAACATCGAAAGGGGAGGTAGAGGAATCAGCATGGGGAATAGCAATTTGCTTTCCCGATCTAAGTGCAATTGCACTTACATTACCCTTAGGGTTGGGTAATGGTTGAGCTGGGAGTTGGGATGAATTGGATGGTTATTGCTGGCTAAGGTGGGATGCAAGTTGACCTATTTGGGTTTCAATGTTCTTGAGGCTAGAACGGGTGAAGGATGCAATATCTTCCACGACACTTTCCCATGGTTTCTTGGAAGAAGAGGCTTGTCCCTGGTTGGGATTGCCTTGATTTTGGTTCTTGGGAAAGCGATTGTATTGGGTGGGGAATTGGGAAGGCTCGTTAGGATAGTGGAATCCAGGAGGAGGATTGTTCCTTTGAGGTTGAGGAACAAAAGGATAAGGATGATGGAAGTTACCACCACCTTGACCATATTGGAATTGGTTTGGGTTTTGAGGAGGGAATTGAGGAGGATGAGAAATGGGATTACCATACCTCAGAGGTGGGTTAAAGGTAGAAGAGAAGGGCTCAGAGTGGGGTTGGATGAAGTTTCTAAAAAACTGACCTGATTGTTGAGGGTTGAAGTTTCGCTGAGCATATGCCGCATTGAGCTCCATTGGACTAGATGAATCAGATGGATCATCTTGAAGTTGTGGACATGTGTTAGTCGGATGAGATGGAGAGTTGTAGATTCTACAATTCTTGATAGGTCCAGGGAACAGTGACTGTGGAGAAGATGAGGTTGGGGCTTTGGTAGCCACCGCTAGTTGACGCACAAGACCTGTAAGTTCACTCATCCACTCAGTCATCTTGTTGGCCTCTATGGATTGATTCTCTTGGGCTTGTTTCACTTGAGCATGTGCTCGAGTATGGAATTTCTGCGTGTTTACAGCCATGTTGCTTATGAGTTCTCGTGCAGTTTCCGGAGTTTTGTCAACAAGAGCACCGCCACATGCGGCATCAATGAGAGTTCGCTCCATAGCCAATAACCCCTCATAGAAGTATTGGATCAGGAGTTGGTCAGGGATTTGATGGTGTGAACAAGTTACCACAAGCTTTTTGAACCTCTCCCAATACTCATGGAGTGATTCATTAGGGAATTGACGGATTCCTCTTATTTCCTTTCGGATAGAAGTTGTTCGGGAAGCGGGAAAAAACTTCTCAAGGAAAAGTCTCTTCATGTCAACCCATGAGTTTATGGAACCAGGTGGGAGGTAGTAGAGCCAAGACTTGGCAGAATCCTCTAGGGAAAAGGGGAAAGCTCTAAGCTTGTTTTGTTCTTCAGAAACCCCTTGAGGTTTCATGGTTGAGCAGACCAATTGGAACTCTTTGAGGTGAAGATGAGGATCCTCACCAGCTAGACCATGGAAATGAGGAAGAAGATGAATCAAACCCGACTTGAGTTCAAAGTCAGCCTATATGTTTGGATATTGAATACCAAGAGGTTGGTAACTCATATCAGGGGCAACGAGTTCTTTTAGGGTTTGTTCCCTAGGATTGGCCATTTCAATTTCAATTGGTTGGATGAGGACTGGTTCTTGAATTATTTGAGTATCTCTTATGTTCCTCCTAAGTTGGTGAAGTGTTCGCTCAATTTCAGGGTCAAACAAATCCAAGGGATTGTTTGGAAGGCTGTGGGGCATTCATAGAGATTTTGGAAGAAAGAGGAAGATGGGTTTTTCTTTGTATTTTTTCAATTTATGATTTTTATGAGAATACGGGTTTTTCTTTGTGATTTTTTTTCAATTTTTTTTTAAAATTTTGTATTTTTTTGGGTTTTTTTTACAATAATCCGAAACGAATTAATACTTAAAGCACCATCCCCGGAAACAGCGCCATTTGAAACGCACGGACGATTGTCGCCTATCGACCGGTCAAAATTCCGGTGCTCTGCTAATGTGTATAGCAGCACTCGGGTCGAATCCTCGGCGATGATACTTTGTAATAGTCGTTTGTTTTTAGTTGATTGTATTTTGATTAGGGGGGTTTGTTTGCAGATCTTAATTGAAATGATTTATGGATGATTTTTGATTTACCAAATTGATAAAGATTGGGGTGAATTCATCATTGGGGAGTTAATCATGTGATATCCTTGAGCCTTACTTTGTATTGCATTAAATTAACACCCATGTCATAAGTTGACGTTGATTGAAATTCCTAAGTGTGAAGGCTTTAATCCAAGCCTTAACTTAACTTAGGGTTCTAATCTCAATCAAAACTTATTTATGGTAGTGTATTTATGGTTCCAATAATCCATGGAAACCACTCGTTAAACAAAACATATCATTAATCCATGACATATTAAGTTTAACATACACAATATTAATTTAAAGAATACTCATCAAGAAAAACTCTCAATCACTTAACATCCCCGAATTATAACTCACCCCAATGAGAGATTTACTCCGGAATTTGGATGTTTAATATTCTGGTTAAAGTAATTATGATGATAAATTAAGAATAGAAGAAAAGGAAAGGGATTAGAAAAGAGTGGTACGTTGACACACACACACGAACGATGATGATAATTAAAAAAGGGATTTTCGATTGAATGAGGAAGAAAAAGAAGGGAAGGGGATTCAACTGAATTTAAACTATTTTAGGAACATAAATATTAAACTACAGAATGTGGATGGGAATAAGGGATATTGAAGAAGTAACTTGCATTAAAACAGAATTACAAAGAAAGAGAATTACAAGATTACAAAAAACGAAGAACACAAAAGTAAGTGAAAACAAAGAGAGGAGGAAAGGTATCTCAAGTGAAAAATTGAGTATGGAAGGTCCTCCCAAGCCTTTGGAAAAGCTTTGGTCGTGCCAATATGATCTCCTCTCTTCTGAAATGCCAACCCCTCTCAAGGAGAGAAGGAGAGAGTATTTATAGCCCAAGGAGTGGACTGTTTGCATTCCCAATCTGTCCCTCCACTGGAATCGCCAATTTGGCTATTCAGACAGCCGAATCGTCAAATATCTCATTCTTCAAAGTTGTAGACAATAATGTTGGCCGACTAATGTAAAAATATGGAGGCATTTGGACAAGTGGATCCAAAGTTATGGCGGGTTTATTAAACAAAGGTAAACTGTCCATTTCTATCCATGCTTTTTCGATGGCCAAAATGTGAATGAATTTTTGAACATGAATATGCCTTCAAATCCGAATGACTTCTTCAACAAAGTTGGCCGCCTATATCTCCTATTTCACTCTGAAAAATATCAGCTCGAGTTGATGCTTACATCATGAGATATGTCATCCATACTATACTGATTTTAATTCTCGGCCAGAATGGTGGGTTGGACTTCAAAGATTTATTTGGGCCCCTTGTACTTGGATTTGGGCCTTGTAATTTTTATCCAAATGACATGTCGTGTCCCCCGAATTATGGTGGAGAGTTAACGTTTTTTGATGTCTGGATTGAACCCAGTAAATAAATATTCAAGGATGGTCCAGTTTGTTCACAGATTCTTTGGTCTTGTTTGTGAGAACCATATGACCCTTCAAATAGTAGAACTGGATCATGGTTCCTTCTAATGAAATGTTTTATATTGAAAGGAGAATCTTATAATACAATAACCACACAATTTGGATCAGTATAGTGATAGTTATAATTAAAACATTAAACTGACTCAATTTGACTACTTCTAAAAAAGCTCAAATATTATACTTAATATTAAAACATTAATATTTCACACAAATTATGCACATTTCATATAAAATAAGTAAAGGGGGAATATAATAAGTCATGAAAATATTAATAACATAAAAAATATAGGGACACAGTTTAATGTCATATTGGACAATAAGTGTTCTGTATAATTTTAGTATCTTGTAGCTAAGACGGTGGGGAAAATATAGTTTAACATCATGTTGGATGAAAAGGGGACTGTGCAGTTTAATTTCATGTAGTAAAGACAAAGAAGACATAGTTTAACGTCATGTTGAATGTATTAGGGATGCAAATATTTTAAGGTCATATTCATGGACCATGAATGATGATGTATTTTAACATCTTGCTGGATGAGAGAAATGCCAAAATTTATGGTCGTATGCATGGACCGTTGGTTAAGCAGTTTAACTTCTCGCAGGACATAAGGGACTTCTGTATAGTTTAGAGTCATGTAGTTAGGACATCACAGTTTAACGTCATGTTGGACGTAAGTTCCAATAGTTTAAGGTCGTATGCATGGACCATTGGTGATGATGCAGTTTAACATCTTGCTGGACAATATGAAATGCCAATAGTTTAAGGTCGTATGCATGGACCGTTGGTGATGATGCAGTTTAACGTCTTACTGGAAAATATGAAATGCCAATAGATTAAGGTCGAATGCTTGGACCATTGGTGATGATGCAGTTTAACGTCTTGTTGGACAATATGAAATGACAATAGTTTAAGGTCATATGCATGGACCATTGGTGATGATGCAGTTTAACGTCTTCCTGGACAATATGAAATGCCAATAGTTTAAGGTCGTATGCATGGACCGTTGGTGATGATGTGGTTTAATGTCTTGAAGGACAATATGAAATGCCAACAGTTTAAGGTCGTATGCATGGACCTTTGGTGTATTTTGTGTTTATACAAAATACTTCTTCAGAAATCTAGCATTGGTTGGAGTAGTGATGAGTTCTACATACATTGCAATTAAAGAATAAGCTCCATTGGAGTAGACCTTATGTATTGAATAAGGTCCTTCCCATTTTGGCTCTATCTTGGGTGGTTTCATTCCTGGTATCATTGGAGTTCTGATAAATAATACCAATTTCCCTGAACGAATGAATGAAGACGAACTTTTTTGTTGAAAGCTCGTGCTATTCGATTCTGATAGACATCCAAGTAGTGCAGGGTGCACAATCTTTTCTCATCTAACCATTCCAATTCATCCAATCGCTTTTGAGATTGTTCATATGTAGATGATTGATCACAAATAGTTACTATGAGAGAGGAAAATTGAACCTCAATGGGAGGGACTTCTTCCGTTCCATATACCAATGAATATGGAGTTGACCGCGTTGCAGTGCGGGTGGTGGTACGATAAACCCATAAAGCATGAAAGAGTTTATCAGGCCATGATTTATTATCTTTATCCACCATCTTTTGTAGTATGTTTGAAAGAGACTTGTTGAAATCTTCTATCTGGCCATTGGCCACTGCATGATACTGAGAAGAATGATTGGATTTAATGTTGTATTTTTTATACAACTTCCTCACTCTGGATGAATAGAAGTTGGTGCCATTCTCCATCAATATGTTATGAGGGACACCAAATCTGGTAATGGTATTAGACTTGATGAAGCTAACAATGCATTTAGAACTAACTTCTTTGAGAGTTATTTCCTCTACCCATTTGGAAAAGAAGTCACTAGTATTAAGAATATACTTCAACTGCTTGGTTGTAGCTGAAGGATAAGGTCATACTACATCCATTCACCATGTGTAAAATGGCCATGAGTATTTAACTGTATGAAGAAACTATGGGGGTTGATGAATGAAGTTGTAATGTACGTGGAAAGAATGACACTTCTTTGTGAAATCAACACAATCTTGTATCATTGAATGCCAAAAGTATCAAAGCCTTTTAATTTGATCAGATAGTCTATGTCCAGACTGGTGGGCACCACAGACTCCTTCTTGAACTTCTTTCATGACATCCATTGTCTCTTCACCATCAATGCACCTGAAGAGAACTCCATCAAAACCCCTTTTGTAGAGAAATTTCTCTAAGTGATCTGGGCTATCATAAAGAGTGAAATTGACCACACATCTCTGGACATGTTCTTTCCCAGCTCTATCAGGTGGAAGTGTTACATTTTGAAGGTATTCCCTGATAAATTTCATCCATCCTATAGTATGACCATATGGTACAGAGATGGGACTAATTTCCTTAATTTCCTCTATTAAGGCTTGAACATAAGGTGAAATTGTACGACGATGGCCAATATTGATGGTTCTATCGTCCCGATTTGGATCTGCCAGAGCTATGGCTATATTAGCCAGTGAATCAGCTTGGGAATTTTGTGATCTCAGGACAATAGAAAATGTCGGTTCCTTAGAAAATTCCACCATTAACTCTCTGACATTATCATACAAAGGGATTAGTTCTTCTTTTCTGATGGCATAATCCTCGTTGACTTGTTTTTTTACCAGGTCTGAATCACCTTTCACCTTTAAGTGATTCACTTGTTCTTGAAGTTCCAACTCCACGCCTGCAATAAGATCTTGGTATTCTGCATCATTATTTGTTCCGCTTCCCACAATGAGAAGAAATAAGGTAGCACTACCTTTTCTAGGGAAATGAATACAATTCTTAACCCAACTTTGTTGATTTTGGGATTTTCCATTTTCCTCCCTGTTGGACTTCTGGAAGAACCATCAAAGTACATTTCCCATGTTTGAAGACTATTTTGAATTAAGAATACTTCCACATCAGGAAGTTCAATATCTGAAGGTGTATCTTGTACTGAAGGATGTTCAATAAAGAAATCAACCAGAGCGTTTCCCTTTATTGCCTTTTGAGACACATACTGAATATCAAATTGTTGGAAAATAACTTCCCACCTTGCCAGACGTCCTGTAAGCATTGGACGACTAAGGATTAATTTGAGCGGGTTATTGTGAGATACCAATTGGACCTCGTGATGTTTTAGGTAGTGTCTCAACTTCTGAACTACAAATATTAATTCTAAGCATCACTTCTCAATATTTGAGTATCGGGTTTCTGCTTCAAGCATTGTCTGAATGAGATAGTAGAGGTTTTTTTCATTCCCAACATCATTCTTCTGAGCAATAAAGGCACCCGATGATCGCTCTAAATCTATCACATAGAGGATAAGTGGTATTCCTTCAATAGGTGGAATTAACACCAGTGGACTCAAGAGATACTTCTTGAGAATATCCAATGGTTCTTGACATTCTTCAGTCCACTAGTAAGTGACTCCCTTTTTCATCAATTTGGTGAAGGGTAAACTTTTTCCCACCAAATTAGTGATGAAATGCCGAATATAGGACAAGATTCCTTGAATTCCTCTTAATTCCTTTAAATTTCAAGGAGGTGAAATACCAAGGATTAACTTTGTCTTCTCAAGATCGACCTCGATACCACAATGGTGTATGATGAATCCGAGAAATTTTCCTGAGGTTACCCCAAAAGCACATTTTAAGGGGGTTCATCTTCAAATTATGTTGCCGAAGTTTGTGGAATATGACTTCTAAATCAGCCAAGTGATTAGAATGTTTCTTGGATTTAACCAAAAAAT
The DNA here is from genome assembly GCA_963277665.1 of Viscum album. Lineage (NCBI taxonomy): Eukaryota > Viridiplantae > Streptophyta > Magnoliopsida > Santalales > Viscaceae > Viscum > Viscum album. The sequence continues at coordinate 1,008,958,617 of OY728126.1, forward strand.
CATCCACAGAACATTTAACAAATTTCCCTAAAAAGGGTTTGAAGATACGATGCATGACACGCTGATATGTTGCACCTGCATTCTTTAGGCCAAAGGGCATAACCCGATAGAAAAACAAAACCTGAGGAGATCTGAAGGCTGAAGATTATTCATCTTTTGGAGCCATTTGAATTTGATTATATCTAGAATATCCATACATGAAGGAAAGTGCTTCATATATAGATGTTGCAACAATTAAGAGTCCTGTAATTGGTACTGGAAAATTATCCTTCGGACAATGCCGAATAAGATCTCTGAAATCAATGCAAACTCTAATTTTTCCATTCTTCTATTTCAATGGGACAATATTAACAAACCATTTGGGATATTGAACTTCTCTGATGAAGTTATCTTTGACAATATTATCCACTTCAGCTTCAATTTTGGAAGCATAGGTTGGGTGTCTTCTTCTAGTAGCTTGTTTAAATCCTTGATGTTCTTCTGGAAAAACCATGCGATGAGTGGAAACATCAGGATAAAGACCTGGAATCTCTGTATAGATCCAAAAATATATATATAAATTTTTCTTTAAAAAATAAATATACATCTTTTTCTCTTCACGAGTCATGACCACAATAATTAAAGTGGGGCAGGGATCTTCTTTTGTACCTAGATCTATTTCTCGGACTTCATCCACGGTGGTAGAGATACACTCTTCAATTGCTGGAGGAGTGTCCCTAAGATCTTCCCCTTTTTCTTCAAAATGTGTTATTTCTTATATTTCTAATTCCATAGTAGATGATGAAGCAGAATTTCCATGATCAAAAGAGATGTTAAAATTTGAACATCTTGAAGAAGAATATTCCATTTCTGACTCGATTGTTGATGAAGGGTCTTCCTTGGGTAATATAGAGGAGATGATGGATTGAGAATCATCATCATCATTCACCTCTGCCATTTCTATAACTTCTTCTGATCTAAATGGAAAGGTGTAGACTTGCTGAATTTCAGCAGATGAAATGAAGACATCCCTTTGAGCTTTCATCATTGCTTGGTGAATCACCAATTTCTCACATGCTATCTATCTTGATTGTTTTAATTGACATTATGGAAGTTTTCATAAAAGTATTTTGATTTGGGTCTATCCTATCAATTTGACTGATAAGCAACATAGAATCTGTTCTCACATGTGTAAATGGGTTTACTGGAATATTTTCCAAACCATAAGGTGTACCATCTTTGGTAAAATCTCTTGTTGTGGATTTCTCCTTTCCCTTCATGTGATAGAATTCCGCCTCAATGTATTGAGATTCACATGTCTTGGATGGGGATTTATCACCATACAATGTTCCAATTTGACCATCAAAACAATATTTGAGACATTGATGGTATGATGAAGGGATAGCTACATGTTGATGTAGCCAGGGTCTTCCAAGCAATATGTTGAAGGATGAGTCTTGATCAAAAACTATGAAATCTGAATTGGATACAAGATCTACAAATTGAGTTCTTAGTGTAATCTTGCCCAGTGGTTCTTTTTCATTTTTATCATATCCTTGTAACATCAAAGTAGAAGTAGATAAATCAGATTCTGTGAGGCCCAATCGACGAAGTGTATGAATGGGGATGAGGTTGACTCATGAACCATTATCAATGAAAACTCTTCGGACGTCTACACCATTGACCGTTCCAGATAAGTACACAGGTCTAATATGTCCATGCACGACATCATCTTCATCTTCATCTGTGAAAGATATCCCTGCATGTCATTCTGTAGGATTATTCTCAACATGATAGACTTCAGCTGCAACAATTTCAGTTTCAAACTCCTGAGGACTCGACAAAGCCTCGATGAGTGCCTCCTGAAGATCTTTTAATAAATTCAAAGAATCCAGAATTTATAACTTGGTCGGTATTTGGGCCAAGGGTTTCAATACATCATACTTTTGATCCAAAGGTCTAAATTTCCCAACAGGAACATGTAGTTTCACAGGTGCCTTAGAATTTGTTTCTTTGAAATCAGATGCATCTTGTACCGGGATAGGAGTTGGTAATACTATTGGCCTTGGAAGATTAGACTGATTAGGTCTATTTACTTGCTGAGAGGAAGAATATGGAACCTTCAATCAATATTACAGAATAATTGTGCCAGGACTGAGTCGGCCTTGTGTGGAAGAACTTTCTTTTTCTTGTTGAGCTCGTTGAAGGGCTCTACCATGAGTTTCTTCCACATACACAGTTCTAGAAGGGGAGGAATTGGAATAGTGGCCTCTGAAAGATCCACATCATCCCCAATACCGTGAGCCACTGGAATATCCTCTAATTCCTATCTTCGCTATAGGGAACTCGACCTCATCAAAATCGAAACTGCGACTGGAATATGGATCTATTAATTGAATCATATTAATAGAACCTAAAATTAACTCTTTATCCTACGAAGACTCTGCCCGATTAGCCTATTTAGGTTGTTCCGTTTGGTGGGGCGGTGCCCGTGACTTCTAAGTAGTTGGCGTAAAATATTCTAGAGTCAAGGAAAACATAGGCTTTGACATGATTTCATCTTCTTCTGATTGTTCCGCTTTTTTGGAATTATGCCTCCCTTTTGAGGATTATCCCTCTGATGAAAAGGGTTTTGCTGTGGTATTCATGGAAGAAGACACAATTGGTTTCTTTAATTGTGTTCAAAAAATGGCATGAGTTAGGTTGATCATTTTTTTTACCATCCAATCATCATATTTTTGTGCAGTTTTTTTCTTGACTTCTTGCCACTCGCCTTCTTCCTCTAGATCTGTAGCAGTAACACATGCTATATGAGCTGAAGAACCTTTCGGTTTGACTTGTCCCAAGTGGACCATTTTTGGCCGGAGTTCCTTGAAGACAAAAGACTCCTGAATGGGAAGCCCTAAAATTTGATGAAATGGGAAATAATTGGGACAGTCTTCATCTCCTTCTTTGTTTGGCCTCTTGGGAGTTGGAAATTGAACCAAATTATTTTCCAGAGCCAAAATGAAATAACCAGGAACTTGTTCATTTCAGAATGATTAAACTTTGCACTTCAAATCCTCAAATTGTTTTCGTCTTTGATCTCATTGATTATATTGATGAAACGACCTCTGTTGTTGGTGCTCAAGAGGTGGATCCCTTCGAGAAGATGAAGGTTTTGAAGTAGAAGCAGGTACATGTGCTTGTTTAAGCATAACTGTAGCAGTCTCTGCAATACCAATTCTCCTTCCTGGAGCTGATGGAATTGCATGAGCTTTATCCTTAGTCTTTATAAAAGAATCTTCAATCTGTTGAGTGATTTACATAAGCTATATAACCCTCCTATGTATATCACATGGATCAATGGAATGCGTAATTCATCACGCAGATTTCCACATAGATTGGCAACAATTCTTCTTGAGGGAGTACTAAACCCAAGGAATATGTTAATCCCCTTCGGTGAGCAATGACATCCGAAACACACTCATTTTCCATTTTCTTACCATTTTTAAGATCAAAAACTGTTTTCTTTATCAACGTTGAACTGAATTGAAGAAGGAATCTTTGGAGGAGATCCTCCAATCTGGTAATTGACTGGGATTGCAATCTTGTGTACCAGACAAAGGCAGGCCCTTGTAATGACTGTACAAAACACTTGAGCTTAACTACTTCTTGTTGCTGAGGGGTTCCCATCGTAGTATTGCAACACGAAATAAAATGTGGTAAGTGTTGCTCTGGGTCTCCTAAACCATTAAAGATTGGGAATGTTGTACTTTCAAAATTTTATTGGGGAGAAATTGCATCAACCCACCCATGGTAAGCTCTATTTTCTAGTTGAATTTGAGAATTCTTTCCCTCCATAGCTTCTAATCGAGCTGTTAATGACTCAATAGTAGTTATTAACTTTTGAGAAATATCTGGTTGGGCTTGGACCTGAATAGGTGCAATGACTGGATCTAGTATAGATGTGGTGGCTGGTACTGCAAATGATGGTAGCATCGCCAATTGTTGTTGCACTTGAGCCATAGGATTATACCCGTGAGGGTGTACTGGTAGAGGAGGATATTCATGATCCATCTCAGTAGCCACAATAAATTACTTTGGATGACTGACTCCAGCATGCTTAGGAGGAAGACTACCTTGAAGTAATTCTATATGCAACCTCCTTAATTCCTGTATTTCCTCCTCTTATTGTGAAAATCTTTGCTCTAGTGAGATCAATTGGCCTTCTCCAGAGGAAGGGTATGTCACCTAATTCTTGACATTCCCCTTGATGGCTCCCTTTCGGAGAGGAGGAAGTGGGTTACTTGGAGGATTACCAAAATTCTAGGTAAGCCTTTGATTTTTGGTACGCACACCTTCTTCATTTGTGTATGTGCGTAAAACTTCTTGAGCAAGAACCTCTTCATCTGATTCCTCTGAGTGAACCTCCCCTGGTGGATCAGCAACAATGACATTAATGACATGAATTGATGAATAATGCATTGCATCTCTTCTATCATTATTTCTCTGATAATGACTTCTTCCATGTACCTGATGAGACATTTCCTTTTATCGATTTGATCCCTCAGGAATTTCATGACGAACCGTAATTTGGAGGGAATATCCTGATAGTTTGTCTCTTCATTCCTCTTGAGGCTTCTTCCCCAATCGAAAGAAGATTGAATTTCTTTGAGGGAGGGATTGAGGATTTGAAAAATTCCCTAGTCCGGTGGACTGGGGTTGTTCCTGCTTAAATCCTCGAATCATATTTGTTGATTCTGAGGGTTGTGTTAAAAGAGTCCTCAATCTGGCAAGATGGGCTGGTTCTGGACATTCTATATCTAAGACTTTATTGAAATCTCTCATAATCGTTTTGACATTAGTCTAGAAATTAGCTGGATGCATCAACCTGCATCCAATTTTATCACCCGGCTCAAAATACTGTTCGATGATTTCTGAAAATTTTGTCATTGATGATGTGCTTGCTCCAAATGAGAGGCCTCCTCAAAATTATATTTTTCTTAATGCAGGAGTAATTCAACAACTTTTTCTTTGTATTCCTGATTTTGAGAAGAAATCATTGAGGCATGTTCTTGAGAAAGCCTTTGATTACAAACAAAGCCCATTGACTGTGGCCGACCATGGGAAATATCATTGCATGAGACCATTTTAGGCAGGCTTTGATGACTGGAGAGTACAGTGAAATGTAGCGCTCCATGAACACCACATCCACTGATATGAATACCAGATGGGGCATTGGCAATTTACTAGCGCAATCTTCTTAGTGCACCAAGGCATTAACGCTGAAGGGCTCTATGCTGTTTTTTAGCCTTCAGATATCAATAAACTGAGAGAGATGACAAATCAATTTTGAGTTGTAACCCTTATATTATCATGACATGATTATCATATTCATCATAAGAAAATATTTTATTTTTCAACTGACAAAGATTTTGCCATATGTTGAGATGAATATCTTGAATTCCATCTTCGGTCAATATCTCTGGAATGTCATACTGAGAATCATCCAAAGGCCAAAACATAACTGGAACTTCACCTTTTTCCAGTTGTTTTCCCATATTCAGTACTTCCTCTTTATTATTCAATGAAGATTATTCTACTTGATTAGACCAGATTTGGTGTTTCCTTGCTACTTCATCAGATTCAACAACATTGGTAGAGAATTCACTGATTAAACTAGAAGATGAACGACCCAGGGGTGGTTCGGAGAATGAACTACACCCCAAGCTATCTTCTGATTGAGAAGGTGTTTCACCTGATAGTGGTAAAGCATCAGACATGATTGGATTCACAATTGCAAGTGCCTCAAGATAAGAGGAATTTCTCGTCACTACATTGTCTGTTGGAGAACGTTCCAAGCAATGTGAATCACTACTACGGAGAGGAATTTCGCAGATAAATTCATCATCATGTGGAGGAACACCATGGTGGGTTACAGCAAAATATGAAACATTTTTATCCTTGGTCATCTAGCGACACAGAGGGTTCTTGTAGCTCTCATATGAAGATGAAACATCGAGATCAATCGAATCTTCATTAAGAAAAACTTCATGAGGAAGTATCTGATGCAGACCTTCAGAATTAATGTTCCCATTATTGGGAACTGAAAGAGTAGAATCTTCAGTTGTAACAGATAGTTGTATGAGTGCCTCAAGAACTCCAGCATCGAGTAAGGACTTATTACAGATTGGCTCTTGATTTGTTGACTGTGCTGGGAATGTGTTCTTTTTAGATGCCTTCTTACTCGCTTTAGGAACCACTTGTTGACAAAAGTGGTCATTATGAATAGGTCTATGTGCCTGCTCAGGAGAAATGATCAGGTTAGGCTGATTATCTCCACACAAATCAGGTGTATGTGCTTGACTTGGTCGCCCGTATGATATGCGAGAGTATGACCCACAACCCTCTTGGACTGGAACAGAGGTGTGTCTATGTTCCGGAGTGACATATTGATGTGTCACTCCACTGGCAGGGATAGATTTATGTGCCTTTCCTTGAGATGCTGCTAAAACTATTATAATATCCTGGCAGGTATCCAGAATATAATCAGGGATTTGCTTATGCTCTTTCACCATTAATAGAATATGCTTGGTGGCTTCAACTGCAGAAACGGGGATATATGTCCATTCCATGCGTGGAGTAGGTGTATGTGCCTTCTCCTGTCCTCCTTTTCCTATCAGTGAATTCTAACAGTACTCATGTGTAGGGGCAGAGAGTTGAGTCTGCCTCCTATTTGTCACTGGAGCTTTCCGACTGACATCTCTGAATGCTACCAAACGATACTGTTGGTAGGCTTAATAAATACTATAAGGTGTATGTGCCTGCTGATTTCACTCCGCTGAAAGTGGTTGATGAGAATCCTTCAAAAATGATAGACGAGGCTATTGGCAGGATTGATGAGTGTAAGCAGTTGTATGTACCTGTTTACCAGTTGTCAACACATTGGGTTGGCAGGATCCATCACATGTAGTCAGATGAGCATGCTGACTAGCAGATGATTTACAAATAGGTGTATGTTCTTGTCTATAGTACTTATCTAGAATTTCCTGGAGGGATTGGCATGCTGCTGCCAGACGAGTCTGATGGACAACAGAATTATAACGGACGGGTGTGTGTGCCCGCTCGTTGCTTTCCACCATGTTAGGTTGGTGGACTTCTCCAGAAATAGCAAAGATGAGAACCTGCTCACTGTTGAATGGATTTTTCCTCTGGTGGTTTGTCTTGCCTTCTCAGGTTCGACGAACCTGAGCCGAACGCCTGGAGATGACACCCTCATCATGTTGAGGGCCCACTACCGCAAAAGTCTGGCGGTGATTGTTGGTGGGAGCCATCAGGAAGGACTCCTGTTTCCTTGAATTAAGGCATTGAGTGGCCTTCTCATTCACCTCCTCAGAATATGGGAGGGAATGGTTGTTGCGTTCTCAGGATAACAACCCGAAATGGTTGGAGATAGTGGTTAGCACCACCTGCTTCTTAATTGTTGGTCGTCGCTGTCCGGATGACTAGGGTGAATTATTTACATGGAGGGCTTGTCTAGAGGCCTCCAGAGTAGTAATTGTATAGTTTTTATGGTACTCCTTAACCATTACACTTGATACCCCACATTGACGACGCTGAGTAGGTGATGTCTTCCTCAGAGTGGATGACGATCCAGCAGGAGTAGCAGCAGATGCATTCACAACAGAAGTTTTCACAGTAGAAGTATTCAAAGTAGTGAACATAAGAAAATACATTCTTGTAATGTAGAAGATCTTTCAAAAGAGTTCCTATTTTATATAACAAATATAATCAAGAAAAATTTGGCCACTACATCTTTTGGATGAGCACGTATGTTATTGACTGTCTTGTGGGCCCTCTCATTGAGTTTAAATAGGGGGCTAACAAATAAGTAAAACATCATTTTGACTTGGTTAAGGATTCACATCAGGTTCACCATTTTTTTCCTCTATAATTGGGGTTTATCTCATTGATTTTTGATTCAAACATTCCAAGGGGTTTTTAATGGTTTTGTTCCTAGAACCGGAAACATCTAATGATTCCATATCCATTTGGACCAACTTTCAAAAGGTAGGTGCTCATTAGTTGTGAAATGATGAGACATAAGAATTTGTATTGGTCGAGAGGATGGGTGGTTGGACTCATCACACCTTTTTGAATGGAATTATTGTCTACTATGGGGCTCTCTTTATAGATTTAAGTAATATTTGTGAATCATTATTACATTACCAAGTATGAAAATGAGATTTCCTTTAGATATGACAATCAATGTTTAGTATGTATGATATTTAGAGAATCTTTTATAAGTATTCAAGGATCTTCATCGATAGAGAATCATCTATATTTTTTAGAGATTATTGGTCAACGGTATCCTTAGACACATTATATAGAAATCTCTTGGTTATTATGATAACCATACTGGATTTAAATCTACTTAGCAGCGCACTTGAAGTTTATTTTCATTCAGAAGGACATGAATTATTTCATAGTTGGGATCGTACCCACAGATGGGCTACCTAAGTATCCTTTGTTTTGGAAAAGGAATCAAAACCCATGTAGTTCGAGTAAAGATGTTTGAGGTTTATGCATGATTTATGGCTCAAAGAAAGATGTCATAATTACTTTTACACTCTAAGCTCACGTGAGTCATAATTTGTGTGAGAAACAAGGGGTATTAGTGAAACCAGACAATTGTTCCATAAAAGATGCAATTATAAGAAATGAGTGGGGCTTATGTATGTATGACTGCCCAAATAAATAAATATTAAGATTTACATCAGGGAAGAAAACCGAGAATAAGGTCCATAAAATTATACATGCTTTATAGAGATTTGGATACTCTAACTTGGGGCTTATTCCTAAAGAGGATGCCCAAATTAGTAGGGGACTTGTGATTGGGATTTACTCATGAGAAGGAATCCCAAATCAAAAGTAAATTTAATACTGGTTAAAAGAAATTATGACTGCGGATTATTCTTGAGGAGGAGTCCAATGTTTAAAAGGTTTTGAGAACTGGGGCTTACTCCTGAAAAGTAAGCCCAGGTTAAGGGAATTATGACTGAGGCATACTCCTAATGAGTATGACCATATTTGATATTGAGGATTTCACCTGAAAAGGAATCATAGGTTAAGAGAATCATGGTTGGGGCTTACTCCTGAGGAAGATGCCGAGATTTTGGGAACTTTGATACTGGGTCTTACTCTTGAAAAGGAAACCCAGATTTGGAAAATTATGACTGCGGCTTACTCTTAAGAAGGATGCCCAATTTCAGGGACATGGGGCTTACTCATGAAGATGTTGCCCAAATTAATGAGAATTTATACTGGGGCTTATTCCTAAAAAGGAGGCCCAAGTTAAGGATTCTCTCATCTTAAAGGACGATGTTGAATGAATGAAATCTCTAACCATAGACACATAAATATGTGTAAATCGCTAGTTTTTAAGAGATGATCCACATAATTTCTTTCAAATAAGGAATCCAACAAAGGAATCATGCCATAAATGGATTTTGAGAGAGTTCTAAAGGCTTAATCTTAAAGAGTATAGGTGGATAGACATAGGAGAGTTGAAATAGGCAGAAGGGGCACCCAAAAAGAGGGTGGCGCGCAAGTCCTGCATGGGTTCACAAGTGCTGGTCATGCTTGTATACTTGCGCGACATAGGGGTACTTGCTTGATGATCAATCCTTAAGGTAATACTTGGATGAGACTTGTCTCAATCCCTTAGTACTATCCATACAGGCTTCCAGAAGAGAGGCACGCAAGTTCTGTTAAAGGGGTAAGGTGGCATGCAAGTGTGTCCATTTCCCTTAAGGGCTGTCCACTTAGGCGCGCAAGTGTTGATGAGTTTCAACACTTAGGCCTTCCCCACCCTCTTTAGATCTTATGTTCTCGGTAAGAACTTACTTTAGAAGTGTTTGGATGCATTGAGAACAGACTAGGGTGTCAGGAGCTCAAATCTGAGTTTCTTGAATTTTTCCTCCTGAAATGGGGTCCCATAGGGGGTATTTATATGCTAGTGAAGACCCTAGTTGAATTTCATATTGGGCGCAGAAGTCACCTGCGCGACCAATGGGCGGCGTGCAAGTATACTTTCACGACCTTAGTGGAACATGCGTGACTCAAGTGCATTTGAACCTTTGTTCATGCCTTTGTCAAATTTTGATGTTTCTTCAAAGGATGAATCACTTTGGGTTCATGGTATTTTCCCCTTTTTAATTCGTTAGACTCTATGACAGAAAGAAGAATCAACAGGTTTTTTGTGTCTTTTAGAGACCTTTTGGGGGTTAGGGTTTCTTAGGTTCGTAGGGTCATCTTGGGGGGGGGGGTAGTATTATTTGGACCCTTTTGGGTTTTAGGGTAATTTATTGTTTTTATTTTTTTAGGTTCTTTTAGTGTTTTAAGGGTTTTAGGGAAAGTTATATTTTTAGGGTTTGTAGGTATCTTTCGGGTTTTAGGGGTTTTAGGGGGGGGGAGTTTTATGATTTTTAGGGTTATGTAGGGGTTTTTGGGGTTTTAGTGTCTTTTATGGTTCTCATGGTATTTTATAGTCTCTTTGGGTTCAATAGAGTTTTTTGTGTCTTTTAGGGTTTTTAGGGACCTGGGGTCTTCTAGTTCTTTAAGGGTATCTTAGAGTTCGTATGGTTTTTATGGTATGTAAGGGGTATTTAGAGGTTTTTGGTTTTATTTGTTTTTTTGGGTTTTAGTATTTTTATGGTTTTAATAGGGTTTTGGGTATTTAAGAATGGTTGGGGGGTTAGGGGGGTTTTGTTGGTTCTACAGGTTTTGAGGTGGCTTTTAGGTTTTTAAGAGTTTTAGGATTTTTTTGTGTTTTTATAAATTTTTCTATCTTTGTGGAGGGAGTTTGATTTTAAGATTTTTTATGATTTTAGGAGGTTTATTATGGTTTTTAGGGTTTTAAGGGTATTAGGGTCTTTTAGTGTTTTCATTCTTTTTAGGGTTTTTTGACGATTTTAGGTTCTTTTTAAAATAATTATTGTCTTTATGGCCTTTTAGGTGTTTTATGGGGTTTTAGGGTATTATAGAATTTTAGGGTTTTTATGTTTTTATGGTCATAATGGTATTTAGTTTTTCATGGTCTCTCATGTTTTTTGCTGTTTTTTGGTTTTAGGGGTTTTTACGGTCTTTATGGGTGTTTTTGATTTATTAGGGTGTTCTGGGGGATTTAGGGATTTTAGCATCCTTTAAGGTTTTATGGGCTTCAGGATCTATCATGTTTTTCAATTTTCTTTTGGAATTTTTAGAGTCATTTTTGGTTTTCTACATTTTTAGGGTCATTTAATATTTTTAAGGGTTTTAGGGTATTTTAGTTGTGTTTTTGGGTTTTAGGTTCCTCTACGACTTTTTGGGATTTTAGATACAATTAGAGGATTTTTGGTATATTATGTACTTTTATGGTTCTTAGGGTTATTATAATCATTTTGGTGGTTTTAGTAGTTTAAAATTACTTTAGTTTTTTATGCGATTTTGGGGCCTCTATAGGTTATAGTGTTTTTTAGTCAGTTTTTGTGTTTTTTGGTATTTTTTATGTTTTTAGGGTCGTTAGGTATTTTTTTGTATTTTTGAGTTTTTAGACTTTTTAGTTTTAGGTGTATTTAGGTTTCTTTTTGGGTTTTATGGTTTTTATATGTTTTAGGGGTTATAGGGTATTTAGAGATTTTATGGTTTATGAGGGGATTTTAGGTTTTTTGGTGTTTTATAAAAGTTAATGTTTTTAGGGTTTCATTATGATCTCAACGGTTTTTCGTGGTTATAAATTTTTTTAGGGTTTTCATGGTTTTTAGGTTTTTTGAATTTATATGGTTTTTAGTGTTTTTCATTTTTTAGTGTCTTTTGGGGTGTTTTTGTTTGTATGTTTTTTGGGTTAAATGGGTGTCTTTGTTTTTAGGATTTTTAGGGTTTATGATTTTTAGTAGTTTTAGGGTATATGGTTTTTTAGGGTTTCTAGTATTTTTAGTTATTTTTAGGGGTTTAAGGGTTTTATGGTTTTTATGGGATTTTATGGTTTTAGGGTTTTTATGTGTTTTAGGGTTATATATTTTTTCATGTCTTCTAATATGTATTTAGTTTTTAAGGGGTGTGGGGTTTTTAGGGGTTTCATGTATTTTTAATGCTTTTAGTTTTTTAGGATTATTTTATGGTTTTTATGTGTTCTTGGGGTTTTTAGGGGTTTATGGGTTTTAGTGTCTTTTGGGGGTTTGATGGTTTTTATTATTATTTAGGGGTTTTCAGGGTTTTCAGGTTCTAGGTTTTTTTAATGTTTTTATTGGTTTTTATTGGTATTATTTTTTTTGGAGCTGTTTGTGGATTTTTAAGTTTTTAGGGTGATTATGTGTTTCTTGGTATTTTAGGGGTTTTTTGTGTTCTCATAGGTTTTTAGGGGTTTTATTGAATTTTATGATTTTTTGGATCTTTTTGGGGGTTTATTGATTTTAGTGTTTTTTGGGTTTTAAGCGATTTTGGGGTTTTATATATTTAGAGTTTTTATACGGTTTTGATTGGTTTTACGGTTTTTAATGTTTTTTGTATTATTTAGATTTTTATTTTATATTAGGGTTTTTTGGGATTTTGTAGATATTTTTTAGGAATTTTAAATGTTTTGAAGGTTTTTGGGGTTTTGATAGTTTTTAGTGGTCTTTAATATACTTAGGTATTTTTGGATGTTTAGGGATTCATTAGTTATTTAGGATTTGAGGGGTGAAAAGTTTAAATGTTTTAAGGGGGTTTTGTGGGTTTTAATATTGTGGGGGTTTTACGAATTTTAGGGTATTTTATTGTTTTTCGGTGTTTTAAGGGATTTTTAGGTTTCTAGGTTCCTTTTTCTGTTGTTAGGGTTTTATTATTTTTAGGGTTTTATGAGTTTTTAGTAGTTTTGGTTTATTATATTTTCTTAGGGTTTAGGAATCTTTTGGGTTTTCAGGGTTTTAGATTTTTTAGTGTATTTTAGTTATTTTTTTGTGTTTTTATGTTTTGAGTGTTTTTATGGGTTTTTAGTTTTTAGGGGGGGGGGGTTTTGTGTTTTAGGGTTTTTTGGGCATTGAGGGATTTTTGGTGATTTTAGGATTTTTAGGGGTTTAGGTTCATTTTAAGAGTTTAGTGTTTTGAATTGATTTTAAAGGGTTTCTAATTTTTTTATTGTTTTTAGAGGTTTTGTGATTTTAGGTTTTTCAGAGTTATTAGTGTTTTAATGTGATTTTATGGTTCTTTAGGGTTTCTTTGGGTTATACAGTGTCTACATCTTTATTAGTGTTTTAGGTTTTTTTGTGTTTTTTTTGTTTTTTTTTGTTTTTTTAGTTTTTAGGGTATTTTGGGTTTTCAATATCTTTTAGTTTTTTAGGGGGTTTTTATGGTTTTGAAGGGAATTTTATGTTTTTTACGTGGTTTTCATGATCTTTTTGTGATTTATTATCTGATTGTGTTTTTGAGGGTTTATGGGTTTTTAAGGGGTTTTATGGATTTAATTTTATTTTAATTATTTTTAAGGTCTTCGTGTAGGTTTTAGGGTTTTTGGTTTTTTTTGGGTTTTAGAAATTTTAGGGTGTTAGGGTTTTTAGGATTCATTATTTTGGGTTTAAAGTTTTTTTAGTTTTTGGTGGGTTTTTTAATTTTTTAGTGTTTTTAGGGATATATTGTTGTTTTTATAGTTTTTACCATTTTAAGGTATTTTATGATTTTTAGGGTTTTTAGGGTTTTCGATGGTATGAGGGTTTTTATGATTTTTAGTGTTTTAGGTGTTTTTATTATTTTTACAGTTTTTTTGTTTTTTGGGTTTTAGCATGTTTTAGGGTTTTAATGGGTCTTCTATGGGTTTTATATATTTTTTTCGTTTTTATTGTTTTTAGGTACTTTTTTGTATTTTTAATATTTTAGGGGTTTAAGTGTTTTTAGGGTATTTAAGGTTTCTATGGTTTTTGTGTTTTTGTGTTTTTTGGGGTTTTAGAGTCTTTAGGATATTACGGTTTTTTTTGTTTTTTAAGGGTTTTAGGTTTTTAGTGTTTTTATTTTTTTTATGGTTTTTAGGTTGGGGGGGGGGGGTTATGAGGGTTCTATTTTGTTTTGAGTCACTAGGATTTTTAGTGTTTTCCGGTTTTTTAGGGTTTTAGAGGTTGTTATTTTTTTAGTTTATAAATATAATTTTGGGGTCTTAGGGTTTTTTTGTGATTTGGGGGGGGGGGTTGGGATTATTCAGTTGTTTTAGTGTTTTTATGTTATTTGGTGGTTATTATTATTTTTTACGGTTTTTAGTGGGTTTTTAGGTTTTTAATGGGATTTAGGGCCTTTTAGAGTATTTAGGGGTTTAAAAGTGTTTTTGGTTTGTAAGGATTTTTATTGTGTTTCAGAAATTTTATGGATTTTTGGGTTATTTAATTTTTAAGGTTATTTTACTATTATGGGGGTGTTTAGTGTCTCTTGTGGTTTTTAGAGGTTCATTACGAGATTTATGGGTTTTTATATTTTTTTAGGTGTTTAATGGTTTTTAGGGTCATTTAGAGTTTCTGGGGTTTGGTTTTTAGGGGTTTTTAGGGATTTTCAAAATTTTAAGAGTTTTTATGGATTATTTAGTGTTTTAAATGGATATATAATTTTCAGGGGTTTTGGGGACTTTAGGGATTTAGGGTGTTTTTTCTATTTTTTCAGTTTTCAATTATTAAATGTATTTTGGTACTTTGGAGATTTTAGTGTTTTTAGGTTTTTAGGTTTTTGGGTGTTTTAAATGTTTTTTAAGTATTTTTAGGGTTATTAATGTTTTAATGGTTTTTGTTTATATTTTTAAGGGGATTTAGTGTTTTACGTGTTTTTTTTGTTTTTAGGATTTTATTGGTTTTTGGGAATTTTCCGGTTTAATGGTTTTAGTGGTTTTTGTAGTTTGAAAAGGGATTTTGGGTTTTTATGGGGTTAAGTGTTTTTCTTTGGGTATTTACTGTATTTTATGGTTTCGGTAGTTTATTTAGGTTTTTGATGGTTTTTACATATTTTTTGGGAGTTTTAGGGGGTTTAGGATTTATAAGGTCATTTTAGGGTTTTTAGGTTTTTAGGGACCTTTAGAATATTTAGGGACTCTTAGGTGTTTATGATATTTAGGTGTTTTAGTTTCTTCTATGGGGTTTAATGGATTTCAGGGTCATTTATCTGTTTTAGGGTTTTAGAGGTTTAGTGTCCTTTATTGTTTTTAAGGGTTTTAGGGTCCATTATGTTTTTAGGGATTTTTAGGTTCCTATAGGTGTTTTAAGTGAGTTTAGGGTTTTTAAGGTTTGTTATGGGTTTTGTGGTTTTTATGGGGTTTTAGTTGTTTTTATATATTCTAGGGATTTTATATGTTTCAGGTTTTTTAATGTTTGTATAGTTTATGGGTTTTAGTGTTTTTGGGGGTTTTTTGGGTTTTTTTGGGTTTTAGGGTTTTTTGGGTCTCAATGGGTTATTTGGGTTATTAGGGTCTTTCAAGGTTTTATTGTATTTAGTTTTTTTAATATTAATGGTGGGTTTTGGGTGATTTAAAGGATTTTAGTAGTCTTGATGACATTTATGGTTTTTTATTTTTTTAGAGTGTTTTGGGGTTTTAGTGTTTTATGGTATTTTAGGTTCTTATAGGTTTTTAGGGTTTCATGGGTAAATTAGGGTTTGAGGGTGTTCAAGGTTAATTTAGGAGTTTCTAAGGTGTTTTAGGCTTATTTAGGAATTTTATTGTTTTTAGGGTCATTTAAGGTTTTTTAGTTTTTTTATAGATTTTAGAGGGGTTTGGGTTATTTTCTAGTCGTTTATGGGTTTCTATGTACATTTCGTGGGTTTAAGGACTTTTAAATCCTTTATCGTTTTGGAGGTTAGGGGGGTTAATGATATTTAAGATTTTTTGGGGTTTTATGTTTTCTAATTTTTTTAGGTTTCTTAAGGTATTTTCTTATTTTTCTTGGATTTTTGGGATTTTTAGGTTATTAACATTTTGGGAGATTTTCATATTTTTATGGTCATTTACGGATTAAATTATTTAAAATGTTTTTAGGGTTTTATGAGTGATTTGGGGTTTCTATTGTTTCTTTGGGTTTTGGGGATTTACTTGGTTTTTATTGTTTTTACGAGGATTTTTATTATTAAGGGGATTAATTGGCTATTAATTTTTTTTGGGTTTTTATGGTTATTTGGGTTTTTAGGGGTTTTATAGTTTTCAATGGGTTTTAGTTATTTTATGGGTTTTAAAAGTATTTAGGGTTTTGTTAGTGTTTTTAGGGTTTTATGTTTTTTAGCATTTTTAGGGTTTTTAGTGGGTTTAGGGTTTTTAGTTTTTCAATATATTTAGGGTTTTTAAGGTTCTGGGGGGGGGGTTTGTTTTTTAGTCTCTATGTGTTTTAACTGTTTTTTGTTGTTATTATTTTTAGGAATTTTAGTAATTTTTATGGGTTTTATGGATTTTAGAGGTTTTAGGGCTTCTAGACATTTTATCATGTTTTTAGGGATGTTCATGTTTTTATAGTTTTAAGGATTGTTTTATTGGTTTTTAGTGTTTTAGGATTTTTGGAGAATTTAGGGCTTTAAGGTTGTTATTTGTGTTTCCACATTTTTGGGGGTTTTGGGTTTTTTGGTTTTTAGGGGTTTTTAGATTTTTGTGGGTTTTTTAGTGTTTTAGTGTTTTTAGGGTTTTTCATGATTTAATGGTTTTTAGGGTGTTTAATGGGTTTTGGGTAACTTTTATGTGATTTATTTTGTTTAGTGTATTTTTTATTTTTAGGTGTTTTGTTGTATCTTATTTTTTTGGGTATAAATGGTCCTTTAGTTATTTTAGGGTTTTTATGGTTTTGTAGTGTTTTTAATATTTTCTCATGGGTTTTAGGGTCCTTAGGAAATTAATGGGTTTTCAGTGATTTAGTGGTTTTTGTGTTTTTAGGGTTTTATGGGTTTTTTATTTTTTTAGGGTTTTAGGGTTTTAAATTCATTTTTATGGTTTTTGTAACATCCCTGACCTAGAAGCCACTAAACCGGTGCTCTGGTCCAGGTGGTTACATGACCTTAAGAGTGCCTCCCCATACGCTAAAGGCTACCAACTAGCAGCGGGGGTCTATATGGCCAAGTGGGGAGACTATGACCCCTTTTTATCAGAGTAAGCCAAAACAGAAATAAACCAATAGTGGAAACATAAATCAGTAAACAAGTAACATGTATAAAAAACATTTCCAACAATAAATATGTCATGTTCTACTACAAGTGAAAAAGTGAACAAAAGCCCAAAATAATGACAATGGCCAAAATCCCCCAAATGGGCCGACTCCAAGTCTGGATCCTCCAACAAGTGCTACCCATGTCCACTCGACTATCTAGCAAGGACACTTGACCTTATCCTGACCTGCAAACATGAAGTCTGCTCAGGTACCCAATGGTGGCCCATGTAGGGTGTGAGTATAACTCAGTAGGCCACCACCAACGGTGTCTACAAAATTTCCAGTATAAACATGTAGTTAAGGAAAAAGGAAAATGAATTATTATTTTCATGTAATTATTTAAGGCATCATTAACTAGTTCAGGGCCCAAGCCATTACCACTTCTATTACCATTCATTTCAAACCAATTACTATCACTTACCATTTCATAACATTCCCATGGGTTAATCAAATACATTATGTTACATGTGTCGGAGGCCTATAATCACATGAAAGAGGGTAAACAAATTGTTATCCTATCTCACTAGGACTAACTTCCTCATAGAAACCATATCCTCACCTCTAAGCCTTAGTCTGGGTGGATGCAACCGTTAGGAGAATAGATCCTCAGTCCCCTTTCCTAACCCATTCATTTAGGGTGGAGTTTAGAACATCAGTCTTCACTAGACCCATTGGCATAGATCCTCAAGTCATACCCACTCTTCAAAGCCATGTGCACATGATTATATATATATGTAACCATTAACCATCCAAACCATTGCCCTTCGACAAACACTATTCACAACACCCCACATGGGAATCCACATCATTCCTTAACCCATTATCACATCACCATTTCACATCATTTAGCCATTTACCCAATTCCCATGTGTTACTCTATCTCACTAAGCCATCAACACTAGACCCATAACCTATCCCATTATGGTCTTTAATCATTTTAAACATTAACCCATTTAACCTTTTCATCATTCCGTTTATCAACTATTCAAACCATTCCAATGACCCTTAGGTTGTTACCATGTTTAGGTGAACCACCTAGCTTATATTTCAAATTCACCCAATCATGACAACATGTTTATGAAGGGCTCTACAATTTATTAAAATGAGATCACTTGTTTAATATTAATCCCTAAGCCCGGGAAAGTCATCGCGTCACATGGATGGCCTTAAATTAGGTCAAGTCCAACACAACGCATCGCACTGGGATTGTGAGGGTTCCCATTTTCCATTTTAAACACCATTATCACCAAACATTCCATGGTTATTGAAAACATAATCAAGGGAAAACAAGAACACAACTAAACATGCACAAATACCCAAATAACCATTGGATTTCACTTGTAGACCACCTATCTTGAAACTGCGGTTGAATGAACTCTAAATAGAGTCCTTATACCTCGATCCAACCAACCTTTGGAGCTTCAACCTAAGACTCACCCAAATGATAGGGTATTAAAGCTTCAGAACATGAGGGAGAGAAGATACAAAACCTAAACCAAAAAGAGAAGCAAATATAGGATTAGCCTTACCCGGAGCTTCTATCTGCAACCAATGGCTCTCTAAATGGCCAAGAATCGAAGGATAACCACCCTTGGGATGTTTTGGTGGGCCAAGTTCGTCACTAGGGTTGAGAGGGGATTAATGGAGGAAAATCCCGAGTTGAGGCTTAAAAGCCTGGAGTGGCAAACTTGTAATTTTTCCCAACATTAAGAGGCCGCACGGTGTTGGATACAAGGTTTGACAAACCGTGCGCAAACCGTGTGCATGATCCTCTCTGGAGGAGGAGGGCTACACGGTTTACCTGGGCAGGACACACTGTTTTCCCTAGCCGTGCGCAGGCCGTGCACCCTGGCTTGTCTTGCCTAGCTTTCGTTTCTTCCTTGCCCCGAGCCCCGAAAGCCCCCCAAGACCCCACATACTTTCAAAAAGCATCCCTTGAAGTCCGAAACAAGGAATTCAACCAAATCATAATCAAAACATTCCCATCCAAAAACTAGGATCTTACAACCTCCCCACCTTATACCGGCTCATCCTAGAGCCGAGCATCCAAGCCTTATTGATCCACCGAAGTGAAGAGTTCGGGCTACTGAGCCCGCATATCTGATTCTCACTCCCAATTTTCTTCCTGAACTATACCATGCTGCCATAGTACTCATACTAATGGAACAAACTTTCATCGCATGACCTTTTCACTATGATCCACCACACGAACAGATGCTCCTCAAAGGACGCATCAGCCCCAAGCTCTACACCCCCAACATCAACCATGTGAGATGGGTCAGGGTGATACCGTCAAAGTTGTGACACATGAAACACATTGTGCATACCAGCATACCGATGTGGAGGATACAATTGGTAAGCCACTGGTCTAATCCTCTCCACAATCTCAAAAGGTCCCACATACCAGGGCGCCAACTTACCCTGCTTTTGAATCCCACAGTGACCCAACCTAGGAGACACCCAAAGGAACACTTTATCACCCATCCCAAACTCAAGAGGTATATACCACCGATCTGCATATGACTTCTACTTACTCTGAGCCGTAGCCACCTGCTTCCTGATCAAATTAACTCTCTATGAAGTCTCCTGCACGAGAATTGGCCCCAACAACTTAGATTCACCGGCCTCTATCCAACACAATGGAGATCTACATGGCCTCTCGCAGAGTGCCTCAAATGGTGAAATCTGAATCGTAGCCAGAACAATGTTGTTGTAGGAAAACTCAACTAATGATAGGTGACTCTCCCAAGAACCACTAAAGTCCAGGACAAAAGATCTTAACATATCTTCTAACACATGGATTGTATGCTCCGACTACCCGTCCGTCTGTGGGTGGAAATCCGTACTCAAAAACACATGCGTACAAACTACCTTCTGCAACCCTTTCAAGAAACATGATATGAAACACGGATCTTGGTACGAATCTATGTTCCGCGGCACCCCATAAAACCACACTATCTCCTGAACTTACATCTCACGCAACTGGTCGACTAAATAGGTCTCCTGAATTGGTAAGAAATGAGAAACATTCGTTAACCGATCTACAACCACCCATGTTGCATCATTATTCCGCGGAATCCTTGGAAGACCCATGAAAAAATACATCATTACATCATCCCACATCCATTCCAGAATGGGAAATGGATGCAACAAACCACCTGGGCGTTGATGCTCGGCCTTCACCTGCTGATAGATAAGGCACCATGCCACAAAGCCTGCAACTTCTTTCTTTATCCCAGGTCCCCAAAACTAACTTTATAGATCACGGTACATCTTGGTCGAACCAGGATGCACTGAACACTTTGATGTATGGAACTCATGGATCAACTCTTCCCATGCCCACTATGGCACAACCACATGATCATGAACATGAACAACACCTTCCAAGCCGATGGCGCACCCAGAAGGTAGCTCCCCACCTTTAAGCTTTTCCTTCATAGCCAAGAACTCAGGATCATCAAGCTGAACCTCCTTAACTCGACTCAAAAGTGTCAACTCCATCTTTAAGGAAGCAAGATAAACCTGAAAACTCTCCTCCTGCACCTCTAGGTGCATCTCTACAAACAAATCCATCACCTTCCACTCGGTGCTTGACTCCTAAAATGCCTGATTTGGAACCTTCCTACTTAGAGCATCAGAAACACTATTTCCCTTTCCTGGCATGTACACCAAATCAAAGTCAAAAGACAGGAGATATTCAACACATCTTCACTGCCGAAGATTCAGATCCTGTTGAGAGAATATGTACTTTAAATTCATATGGTTGATAAACACACTAAACTGTTCTCCCAACAGATAGTTCCCCCAACACTTCAAGGCGTACGACACTACAGCCAACTCAAGGTCATCATTGGGATAGTTCTGCTCATGTGGTCTCAACATCCTTGACCCATAAGCCACAACCCACTCATCCTGCATCAACACAGCCCCATGTCCGATTCTGAGCGCATCAGAAAACACACTGTACTTCTTACCTGGCTCAGGTAAGATCATGATTGGTGCGGTCGTCAACTTCTTCTTCAACCCTTGAAAGGAATTCTCAAAGGCCTCAGGCCACTCAAACCTAATTCCTTTCTTGGTCAATCCCAAGAGTGGTTCTTCCATGTGTGAGAAATCTTGAAAGAACCTTTGGTAATACCCAGCCAAACCCAGAAAACTCCGATCATCTGAAACACTTCTGGGTTACTCCTAAGATACAAATGCCTGCAGTTTCTCTGGATCCACTAACACACCTGCCTCCGAGATTATGTGACCCAGAAAATGCACCTCACCTATCCAGAATTGAAACATTGATAGCTTGGAATATAGCAGATGCTCTCTTAGCGTACCCAAGATGATGTCAAGGTGTTGTGCATGATCATGATGAGTTTTCGAGTACACTGAGATATAATCAACAAATACAACCACAAACCGATCAAGATTGGTATGAAATATCCGGTTCATCAAGGCCATAAACACCACCGGTGCATTGGTCAAGCCGAAAGGCATTACCACAAACTCAAACAACCCATACCGACTTCGGAAAGCTGTCTGCGGTACCTCAGAAGACCTCACACTCAACTAGTGATAACCTGACCTCAGATCAATATTAGAAAAAATTGATTCACACCTCAACTAATCAAACAGGTCATCAATTCTAGGAAGAGGGTACTAATTTTTCACCGTCATCTGATTAACTTTTGATAGTCAACACAGAGCCTCAATGACCCATCTTCCATCTATGAAAAAATCACAGGAGATCCCCATGGAGACGTACTAGGATGGATAAACCCCTTACTCTCCAAATCCTCAAGATGAACATTTAGTTCCCAGAGTTATGTAGGTTCCATTCGGTACGGCGGAATAGAAACAGGCTCTACTTCTGATAGCAAGTCAATCATAAGCTCGACTTCCCTCTCGAGTGGTAAACCCAGGAAATCATCAGGAAACATATCCTAAAACCGATCCATCATAAGAGGAATATTAGATTGTTTCCCTCCCTCATCATCATCAAGAATGATACATGCCACTTTAGCTACGAGTCCACTCATCTGTTGGAAAAATGGCCCCGCACGCCCTGGTCGAACATCCCATTCACCATGGTGGACATAAGTTTTACCCTCAAGAGACCAGAACCATACTCCGTGATGATAATAGTATATGTGTGCCTGTTACAACACCAACCAATCCATTACCAAGATTAGGTCAAACCTTGACATCTCAAGAATGAAAAATTCCCACAAAAAACGATACCCACCATCCTCTAAGGCACATCCCTTGCACTTCTTGATATCCTCAGCCCGCACCCCCAACAGAGTGTCAATTGACAAAACTCCACACACCCTCTCCATAGGCAAATGCAGCACTACCACAAGTTGAGCAGAAACAAAAGAGTGTGTGGAACCTATGTCAAACAGCGCACTATAAAACGTAGAATCTACAAGGATCGTACCTCGAACAGTTGACGGTCTGGCCTCACCACCACTAGGCGCAAACTGAACTACCTGAAGCTGACCTACCCCTCTAACTTGGGCTCCTGCCTAAGTACCCTGTGCTACACTGTCCTGCCGGCATGAGTTATCTTGCCCTGAATTCCCGCGTCCGATTCCCCTTCCAGTACGGCCTGTGGAGCTCCAACTTCTAGCCTGATATGGTGCAACTGATCCCCTTCCATTATCTGGTACCCTCCTTCCACCATCATACTCGCCCACCTGCTGAGGTTTCTTGTAGGACTTCTGCACATGTCCCATCCTGCTGCACAAATGGAACTCAACTAGAGGTCGAGGACATTGACCACGCATATGCCCCGTCCTACCGCACTGATAGAAGAACATATTATTTCCACTTTGAGAGGCTAACCCTCTCTTCCATCCACTTTGCACACTTCTTGCATGCTGTGAGATCTCATGGCGTCGCTTCCATACCTCGGTAGATGCACTATTCGTCTACCCCCCTAGAACCACAATCCCACTACTCGAAGCTCCCTTCAGGTTTCCTTCCGAGATCATTGCCTGATCTACTACCTCTGTGAACGTCTTCAAGCGGAAGATATTTAATTGAGACCTGATCTCATGTCTCATCCCATCCTGGAAACACTTTTCTACCACTTCCTCATCTCCCACTAACATTGAGACAAAGCATCTCAAATCAATGAAGCGGCTATCATAGTCCATCACCGATAGCGATCCCTGAGTAAGCCTCATAAAATCTGTAGCCCGCTTCTGCCTCAATGTATCTTGGTATAAATACTCCAGAAACGTCTCCTAGAAAACATCCCATGACATCCCCTCAGCCTGCTTAGTCTGAGCCTAAATGTCCCACCAACGCCTTGCCTGGACCCATAATATATAAATGGCTAGCTTTACTCGATTTTCAACAGGGGTCTTCAGATGATTCAGTATCGTCTAGATAGACTCTAACTAGAACTCCGCTGCCTCTGGCCCACCATCTCCGATGAAAGTCGAAGGGTGCTGTAGCTGGAACTCCCTGGTAAGATCAAACATACTCGGTGCAACCCACCTTGTGTCCCGATCCATTATTTGCATAAGGAGAGCCATGTTATCTTGGAACTGGTCTCCTATACCTTCATTGATCATCACGTTTTCTTTCCCCTCTACTGTAGGAGTTTTCTCAGCAACATCCTCCCGTTTCCAAACAAGTAACTGACGTCATGGTGTCATTTCTCTACAATTCCTAGAATGAGATTTAGAACGCATACCATAAAACTTTCATGACTTCATCACAAAGGACTCCTTACTAGACACAACAAACCAGTTTTATTTACACATTCAAATACATTGACACCTCAAATCACCACCCTAACCATCCCTACCACAGGCCATGGTCCACATGGGGTAAACATCCAATCACTACCACCAAACTCACACAAACTTTTACAAGAACATTTTCCAATTTTTTTAAAACCCTATTATTACATTAAAAATCATTTACCATTCATTAATCCTAGCCCACTTGTATTATTTCATTAATCTCATCATTTCTTGGTTTCATGAAATGAATGATGCAGCCTAACTTCCTGCCTCACACACCCATCCCTTGTGTCTGCCTAACACAATGCATTCCACCTATCTCCGTAGGTTCCTAAAATGATGCATGAATGCAAATCCTAGATCCGTCAAGGCCCCGAGCGAAATATCATAAAATAGTCACATAAAACCACATTTGCCACACCCAACGGTGAAATATCATCAACTGTAACAACACACAGCCAATAACAACAATTACCACCACGGGTGAATTGGGTTTCCCCCGTACTTGGGTTAGCTACTCCCAACAATGAGATCATTACCAAGGCCTGACACGTCTTAACCCTTGTCTACCAATCCCAAATAACAAGACCTCAGAGAAGGAGAAGAAAGACATCCTCTGATAACACTTTGTAACATCCCCAACCCAAAATCCACTAAACCGGTACTCTGATCCGGGTGGTTACATGACCTTAAGCACGCCTCCCCATATGTCAAATGCTGCCAACTAGCAGCGGGGGTCTATGTGGTCAAGTGGGGAGACTAAACCCCATTTTTTATCAGAGTAAGCTACAACAGAAATAAATGAATAGTGGAAACATAAACCAATAAACATGGAACATGTATAACAACCATTTCCAATAATAAATATGTCATGTTCTACTACAAGTGAAAAAGTGAACAAAATCCCCAAATAAGGACAATGGCCAAAATCCCCAAAATGGTCCGACTCCATGTCCGGATCCTCCACCAAGTGATAACCACGTCCGCTCGACTATATCGCAAGGACCCGTTCCCTTCTCCTGACCTGCAAACATGAAGTCTGCTCGAGTACCCAATGGAGTCCTGAGCAGGGTGTGAGTATAACTAAGTAGGCCACCACCAATGGTGTCTACAAAATATCCAGTATAAACAGGTAGTGCATGCAAAAGGAAAATGAATGATAATTTACTAGTAATTATTTAAGGTTCCATTAACCAGTTGAGGGTGCAAGCCATTACCAATTCCATTACCATTCATTTCACACCAATTACCATCACATACCATTTCATCACTTTCCCATGGGTTAATCACATACATTATGTTACATGGGTCTAAGGCCTAAAATCACATGAAAGAGGGTAAACACATTTTTATCCTATCTCACAAGGACATACGCTTTAATAGAAACCATATCCTCACCTCAAAGGCTCAGTTTGGGTGGATTCAACCGTTAGGATAATAGATCCTCAATCCCCTTTCCTAACTCGTGCATTTAGGGTGGAGTTTAGAACATTGTTCTTCACTCGACCCGTGGGCATATATCCTCAAGTCATACCTCACTCTATGAAGCCATGTTCAAATGCTTATATATATATATATATAAGTAACCATCAACCATCCAAACCATTTCCCTTCAGCAGAAACTATCCACAACACCCCACATGGGAATCCACATCGTGCCTTAACCCGTTATCACATCACCATTTCACTACATTTAGCCATTTACCCAATTCCCATGTATTATGCTTATCTCACTAAGCCTTCAACACTAGTCCCATAACCTATCCCACTATGGCCTTTAATAATTTTACACATTAACCCATTTAACTCGTTCATCATTCTGTGTATCAACCGTTCAACCCATTCCAACGACCCTTAGGTTGTTAGCAAGTCTAGGTGCACCACCTAACTTCTATTCCAAATTCACCCAATCATTCCAAAAATGTTTATCAAGGGCTCTAAAATTTATTAAAACAAGATCACCTGTTTAATATCAATCCCTATGTCTGGGAATGTCGGAACATCCCATCGATGGACCTAAATTAGGTCATGTCTAACTCAAAGCATCTGATGGGGTTCGTGAGGGTTTCCATTTTCCATTTTAAACACCATTATCACCAAACATGCCATGGTTATTCAAAACATAACCAAGGGAAAACAAGAACACAACTAAACATGCAGAAATACCCAAATAACCATGGGATATCACTTGTAGTCCACCTACCTCAAAACTGCGGTTGAACACACTCTCAATCGAGTCCTTAGACCTCGATCCGACAACGCTTTGGAGCTTCAAACAAAAAATCACCCCAAAGATAGGGTTTTAGAGCTTTGGAACAAGATGGCGAGAAGATACAAACCCTAAACCAAAAAGAGAAGCAATGATGGGATTATCCTTACCCGGAGATTTGATCCGCAACCAACGATTCTCTAAAAGGCCAAGAACTTAAGGAGAACCATACTTGGGAAGTTTGGGTTGGCCATGTTCATCACTAGGGTTGAGAGAGGATGAATGGAGGAAAATACTGAGTTGGGGTTTAAAAGACCGGAGTGGAAAACATGTAATTTTTCCCAACATTAAGGGGCCGCATGGTTTTGGCTGCACGGTTTGAAAAACCATGCGCATGCTACTGTATAGAGGAAGAGGGTTGAACGGTTTACCTGGGTAGGTCGTACGGTTTTCCCTGGCCGTGTGCAGGTCGTGCTCCCTAGCTTGTCTTGCCCAGCTTTCCTTTCTTTCATACCCCGAGCCCCCGAAGCACCCCCAAGACCTCTCATACTTTCAAAAGACATCCCTTGAAGCCCGAAACAAGGGATTCAACCAAATCATAATGAAAACATACCCTTCCAAAAACCAGGATCTTACTGTCTTTATTAGTTTTATAATTTTTAGTGGTTTTTAAAATTTTTTAATATTTTAGGGATTTTAGGGGTTTTGGGGTTTTAGGGATTTTTTTTGGGGGGGGGGGGGTTAGTGTTTTCTTAGGATTGTGAGGATTTTAGGGCTTTAAGTGTTTTTATGGTTTTTTGTGGTTTTATGTAACTTTACAGTCTTTTTGATTTTCTTATTTTTAAAGAGTTTTAAAGGGTTTTGGTTTAAAGGTTTTTTGGGTTTTTTGGGTTTTATGTTTTTAGGGGTTTTTTGGAGTTTTTAATAGTTTTTTTCAACCTTTTGGGATTTTATTGTGTTTGAGAGACCATTATAGATTGGTTAGGGTTTTCTTGGGGTTTTATAGTTAATAGTGACTTTTATGCATTTTTAGGGGGGTTGTAGTGGTTTTTTGTTTATTAGGATTTTATAGGATTTTAGTGGTTTTATGGTTTTTAAAGGGTTTATATGGTTTTTCAGATTTGGGGGTTTTTATGATTTTTATAGTTTTTAGGTGATTTAAGGGTTTTTTTGGGTTTTAGAGGTTTTTAGTGTTTACTTAGGGTTATTCAGTGTAAATTTGTGTATTTTTAGTTTTTAAGGGGTTTAAGGCTTTTTAGGCATTTCATGATTAATATTTTTTTGGATTTGAATGGTTTTTGGGTTTATATGGGTTTCCGAGTTCTTAATCATTTTTAGGGTTAATATAGATTTTTTGAATTTTATAAGATTCTTTCGTATTTAGAAGTTAAAGAGTTTTTAGAGGGTTTTAAGGGGGTTTAGGGGTTTTGTATAGGTTTTATATTTTTTATGAATTTTTATTGTTTTTATGGGGTTTTATGGTATTTATGTTTTTAGATATTTTAAGGTTTTTAGGATTTAATGGTATTATAGGTTTTTTAAAGTGATTTTATGTGATTAGAAGGGTTTTATTTCACTTTATAATTTTTAGGGTTTTTTTAGGTTTTGGGTTTTTTTTGTTTTTTAGGTTTTTATGGGCTTTGGGGTCTTATAAGGTTTTAGGGTTTCCGGATTTGTCATAACTTTTAGCTTATTTTTATCATTTTTAGGGGTTTTTAGAGTTTATAGGATATTTATGGCTTTGATGGTTTTTGTGGTTTTTAGGATTTTTCAGTGTTTTAGGGGTTTCAAGTGTTTTAGGGTTTCTATGGGTTTTACAATTATTTAGCATTTTAAATTGTTTTTCGTGTTTTTAGCGGTTTTTAGGGTTTTAGGGGTTGTATATTGTTTTCTATTTTTAGTGGTTATTAAATTTTTATTAGGGTTTGTTATTGTTTCGTGGGTTCATTGGGATTTACTTAAGGGTATTGGGGTTTTATGTCATTTAGAGTTTTATAGTTTTTATGGTTTTTGAGGGATATTAGTGTTTTTAGGGTTATAAGGTATTTTTGGGATGTTAAATTTATTTAGTTGTTTTAAGTTGTTTTTAGAAATTTTTAATGGTATTGGATTTTTTTTGGGTTTTTTAGATTTGTTTTAGGGGTGTATGGTATTAAAGATGGTTTTATGATTTATAGGGTGTTATGGGGTTTTACAGTCTTTAGTATTTATTATGTATTTTAAGGTTTTGTATACTATTTGATGTTTTCTAGATTTTTTGGATGTTTAAGGGTTTTTATTGTCTTCTATAATTTTTATAGTGTTTTTAGGGTCTTTTATGGGTTTTTAATGTTTTTATAGACTTTTAGTATTTTTATGGTATTTTAGGATTTTAAGGGTTGTATGGGGAATTAGGGTATTTTAGGGTTTTAGGTTATTTTATTTTTTTGTAGGGATTTATGAGTTTAGGCTTATTGTGGGTTTTTAGGGGTTTTAGGGCTTTATTTAGGGGTTATCTGGGGTTTTGGGGGTTTTATTTTTTTGTTGTATTTTATGTTTTTTTAGTGATTTAGTGTTTTTAGAGGAATTTAGCGGGTTTAGGATTTTTAGGGGTTTAAGGGTATTTAGGGTTTCTGCGGTTTTTAGGGTTTTGATGGATTTTAGTTGTTCTTATAGATTTTAGGATAATTTTTAGGTGTTTTGGGATTTTGATTCTTTTTTATGGGGTGGTTTGGGTTTTTTGGGTTTTATGGGGTTTTAAGTGTTTTTTGGGGTTTTATAGGTTTTTAGGGGTTCATGGGATTTTAAGGTTTTTATAGGGTTATTATGGTTTTTATGGGGTTTTAGGGTTTTCAGGTGTTCTATATTTTTTAATATTTTCAAGGGTTTATGGATTTTAGTGGTTTTTAAGGGGGTTTTGGTTTTTTTGGGTTAGGTAGGTTTTATTTTGTGGTTTCAATTTATTTTCATAATTTTTTTGTATTTAGGGTTTCTATGGACTGTTAAGGTTTATTTGCAATTTTTTGGAGTTTTACTACTTTTTTGGGTTTTGGTAGTTTTTATGTATCTTACGGTTTTTATGTTTTTAGGGGTTTTTTGTTTTTAGGGGATTTTTGGGGTTATAGGGCCCAAATGGACCGAAGGCCTTCTTTTTATTTTATTATAGTTAATCCCCCTTTTAAGGGTTGAAGGGGAACCCGTACATGACCTGTAGGCCAAAGGCCCAAGGCCCGACATGACTTGCAATACATGACCCGAAGGCATATAGGCATACCATGTCCATTACATGACACGTAGGCCCATACCACAAGAACTGCCCCTCCCCAGCGTCTGGAATCATTGATCTCCTTATCTCCCCACCTTGCATTGCTGATCGTCTAGCATTGCCCAGTACAAAGCTGCACGATGCCTGGTCCCGATGGCGGCTGCCATACCCTCCCATTCTTCCAATCCGGTTAGCTCTATATCTGGTGGCAGCTAATCATGTTGCTCTGATCCTCTTCTGGGACCTGTTCTGTGTGAACTGGGCTACTCCATGGTCTACGTGACCCGAAGCCCCTATGGCCCGAAGACATTTGATAACCCGAAGGCCCTTGAGACCCGTAGGCCCAAACCAGTGGCCCGAAGGCCCAAATCGGGTGAATAGTTCCAGCTGCTATAGTACCGGACAGTAACTGCTACTGTACTGCTACAGCACCCGAAAATTCACCTCTACCCGGTTTTGAACCCGAGACACTTTGATATTAATTTTTTTTGGTTTTAAGTTCTTGTAGGGTATTTTGAGGGTTTTAGGATTTTTAGTGTTTTATTATTTTTTAGGTTTTTTAATCTCTTCTGTGTTTTTTTATCGTATGTACTTTTTTTGGTTTTGTACATTTTATGTTTTTTGTTGTTTTTTCATTTTTTTTGTTGGGATTTTAGGTTATTTTGGGACTTTTAGGTGTTGTTGCATTTTTTGGGGTTTTATGGTTTTAGGGTTTATTTATGTTTTGTAGGGTCCTTCTGGATTTTTAGTGTCTTTAGTGTCATTTTGTATTTTTTTATGGTTTAAGAGGTCCATTTTGATTTTTTGAGGTTTATAGAGTCCTTTTGGGTTTTTAGGATTTTTATGGTTCTTTAGGTTTTGGTGGGTTTTAAGGAACTTTATGGGTTTTTAGATTCATTTAGGTTTTAGGGTATTTGATTTTTTGTGCCTTAGTAATTTTCATGGAATTTTATATTTTTTAGTAGTTCTGCTAATTTATAATTTTAAAGAGTTTTTAGGTTCTTATAGGATTTTTAATATCTTTGAGGGGGATGTCAGGTTTTTGTGGGTCTTTTATAATATTTTTTATATTCAATGTCTTTTTAAATTTTTAGGGATTTAGAGTATTATATATATATTTGGTTTTAGGTATTTTGGGTTTTTCATGGTTCAAGGGTCCTTTTGTGTGTTTTAGGGTTTTTTGGATTTTAAATTTTTTCTGGTTTTTTATAATATTTAGTGGTTTTAGGTTACTTTTAGTGATTTTAGGGTTTATAATGGTTTTTAGGGGGTTTTGGGTATTTTAGGATTTAAGATTTTTTTGGGGTTTAGGGGTTTTTACACTCTTTACGGGCTTTATGGATTCATCAAGGTTTCAGATTTTTTTTTATTAATTTTGGGTTTTTTAAGTAGTTTGAATGGGTTTTAAGAGTTTTTTTTGTTATTTAGGTATTTTTGGGTTTTTGGGTTTTTGGTGTTTTTAGGGGATTTAGGGTGTTTTAGAAATTTTGGGCTCTTATTTATTTTAAGGTTTTATTGATTTTTATAAATTTTATGTGGTTTTTTAGATTTTTTCTATTTTTTTTCCGGGTTTTTAGAGATTTTGATGGTGTTTTTGATTTTTTATTAATTTTTTTGGTTTTATTGGTTTGAAGTGGTTTCAAAGTTCTAATGGTTTCTAGGGTTTATAGGGGTTTTAAAGGTGTTTTAGGATTTTTAAAGTGCTTCTTTTGGTGTTTTAGGTGGTTTACACTTTGGGGGGGGGGGGGGTTTCATGGTTTTATGGTTTTTTAGTTTTTTAGGGATTTCTATTTTTATTATGGTTATTAGGGTTTTAGGGTTTTTTTGTTTTTTTGGGATTTTTGTATTTGTTCAGGGGTTTATATTTTTAAGAGTTGTTTTATAATTTTTAGGGTTTTTAGTGATTTTCTATGTTTTAGGATTTGTATAGTTTTTAATGTTTTTTGGTTTTTAGAATTTTTTCCTGTTTTATGTTTTTAGGGATTTTTAGTATTTTTATCGTGTTTACTATTTTGTGGTTTTTTTTGGAGTCATCATGATTGTTTAGGGTCTTTTTTAGGTTGTATAGGGTTTTAACATCTTTTATGAATATTATGGTTTTTAGGTTCATTAAAGAGTTTTAATGGTTTTACAGACTTTTCAGGTTTTTAGGGTTTTAGGGGGGTTATTGGTTTATGTTTTTTAGGGTTTTTTAGGATTTCCATGTTTTATGATTTTTTAGTGGTTTAAGACTTTTTAATATTCTTAGCGGTTTTATGGTTTTTGGGGGTTTTCTAGTTTTTAAGGGTTTTTAGAGTTTTTTTGGTTTTTAGGGGCTTTTTGGTATTACAGGGTGTTATATTGGTTTCTATAGTTTTCAAGGGGTTTTTATAGTTTTCGATATATTTATAATTTTTTTGGTTTTTTTTCTTTTTAATGGTTTTTAGTGTTATTAATGTTTTTCTAGGTTTTTTGGTTATTAATTTATTTTTTTTGTGTTTTAAAGGGGTTTTAGGGGTTTTAGGGTTCTAAAAATTTATTGAAACTTCATTTTGTCACATGTATGAAGAGGGAAACAAAGAGAAATTCCATAGGGAGATGATAATAGGAGAATTAAATAAGGCTTTGCATCGCAAAGGCCCATAATGGTTGTTCTACAAAGTCCTCCCAAACACCAATGGCATACAAAGTACCTGCATGGAATCCTACGGGATCGATCTATTCATGACACATGAATTTTATTAATCCTTCACCTAATGTCCCATATTTTCCATTAACTAATACATTGGGGTGTTCATTTGCAAGGACAAGATTTAAAAAAGGCATCGTGAAGCTCTGGTCACCCTAGTCGTTCTCTGTAGCCCTCCAAAATCTTCTAGGTAGTATTCTAACACCTAATAAAGAGGGACTTAAAGGGGGTACTGAAATTAAAGTCCTTATAGGTTTCAAAATAATCAACACATGTATGAGGAATTCGCTCACCCTGTAATTAACAAAGGATAGAGATTTTTGGATTTGTTTGATATTTTGGGGTTCTTAGTGTTTTTAGGGGTTTTGGGGTTTTAGAGGTTTTAGGGTTCCTTTAAACTATTTTAGGGTTATTTTAGTATTTTTTGGGGTTGTATCAGTTATTCTTGTTTGCTTTATGGGTTTCATGGATTCAAAGGTATTTTAGGGATTATTCGGTTTTTAGCATTTTGTTGGGGTTTTAAGGGGTTTTGAGGTTTGTCAGGGGGTTTAAGGGGATTTTTTTTTATTGTAGTTAGAGGTTTCAAATATTTTAGGGGTATTTGAGGTTTTTTAGTAGTTTTTAGGGTTATTAGGGTTTCCATAAGGTTTTTATAGATTTTATAGATTTTATTATTTTTAGGGATTTCATATTTTTTATGGTTTTTAGAGATTTTAGGGGTTTTTTGGGATTTCTTTTTTTAGTTTTTTTATATTTTATTGGTTTCTAGGGTTTTTTTAGTTACTTTTGGGTCTGGGGATTAATGTGTTGTCGTGTGGGTTATAGGGTTCACTGTATAGTTTAATGGATTTTTGGTGTTTTGTATAAGGTTTAGCTTGTAGGCTTTAGGGTTTACGGTGTAGGTTGTTTGGTGTAGGGTTTTTTCTATGATTTATGGTGTAGGGAATAAGGTTTAGGTTTAAGGGAATAATATTTAGAGTGTTGGGTGCATAATTTAGGTTGTAGGGTTTTAGTTCTAGGGTATGTGGTTTGGTGTGTAGGGATTCAGTTTTATGGTTTTGTTGTAGGGTTTAGGGTTTTGGGTATATGGTATAGGGTTTCATATGTAGGGTTTAGTGTTTAGGCTTGACGGTTTAGGGAATATGGGTTTCGGTTTAGGGTTAAGGGTATATGTATTAGGGTAATGGTTTAGTGTGATTGGTATAAGGTTTAGGGTGTTTTTTTAAGGTTTAGGATGTAGGTTATAAGTTTTGGGGTGTAGGGTTTAGGGTTAAATGTGTAGGGTGTATGGTTTTAGGTATAGGGTGTAGGGTTTAGGGATCAGGGTATAGGTTTCATGGTGTATTTTTTTTGTGTTTAGGGTGTGGGGTATATGGTTTAGTGTGTAGGGTTTAGGGTTATTGGTTTAGGTTTTAGGGTGTAAGGTATAGGGTAAAGGGGTTAGGGTTTTGGGTTTTGGGTTTTGGGAGAAGGGTTTAGTGTGTTGGGTTTAATGCTTAGGGTGTAGGGTGTAGGGTGTAGGTTATAGGGTTTTGGGTTTAGGGTGTAGGTTATAGGGGTTAGGGTGTATAGTATAGGGGTTAGGGTGTAGGGTATAGGATTTAGGATGCGGGGTTTGGGGTTTGGGGTGTAGGATTTAGGGTATAGGGTTTTGGGTATATGGTATAAGGTTTTGGGTTTATGGTGCAAGTTATACGGTTTAGGGTGTTGGGTTTAGAGATTAGGGTGTATGGTATAAGTTTTAGATTATAGTTTTTATGGTGCATGGTATATGTTTTAGGGTGTAGCGTATAGGGTTTAGGATTTAGCGTGTCATGATTGTGTATAGGGATTAAAGTGTAGAGTTTTGGGTTTAGGATATAGGGTACAATATTTAGGGTTTAGTGTTTAGAGACTAGTGTGTAGTTTATTTGTCTAGGGTGTATGTTTAAGGTTTATTGTGAAGATTATATTGTATATGGTGTAGAGATTAGGGTTTAGTGGGTAAATTATAGAGTTTCAGCCATGAGTTTTAGGGTTTTGGGTGTATAGTGTAGGGTTTGGGTCTTGGGTTTACGGTTTGGGGGTTTGGTTTTAGTGTGTACAACATAGGGTTAGGGTTTTCAATTTTGGATTGAGGGTCTTCTGTCTTGGGTCTAGGGTTTATGGTGCAGGGTTTTTGTTTAATGGTGTAGGTATAAAGATTTTGGATTTATTATGTAGGTTTTAGGGTTTAGTTCATATGATTTTGGGTTTATATTGTAGGGTTTAGGGATTAGGGTGTAAGGTTTAGGGTTTAGGGTTTACAATTCTACATTTATGTTGCAGGCTATAGTGTTTCGTAGGGTTTTTATGATTTTTTTGTTGGTTTCTTGGGTTTTTAGTGATATTATGATTTTTGTAGATTTTATGGCTTTTGGGGTTCATTTTAGTTTTTTGGGTTCTTTAGTGTATTTTATGGGTTTTAGGGTTTTAGGGTTTTTTTGAGTTTAAGGGGTTTAGAGGGGGGTTAATTTTTTTGTATTTTTAATTGTATTTTGTATTTATAGTGATTATAAGGGTTTTTTATGGGGTTTTAGTGTTTTTGAGTTTTTAGTGGTTTTTTGTGTTTTAGTGTTATAGGGTTTTAGGGTTTCTATAATTTTAGAGTATATTTTGCGTTTTTAGGTTATTTTATGGTTTTTAGTGTTTTTAGGGATTTTAGTGGTCTTAAGTGTTTTTAGGATTTTTAGGGTTTTTTGAGTTTACTATGGGTTTTATAGGGTTTCTGTGTCTATTAGGAATATTCATGTATTTATTGGTTTTTAGTTTTTTAATGGGTTTTTTTTGAATTTTTTGATATTTTTTGTTATATAGGGGATTAAGGATTTTTTGGGGTTTTATGTTGTTTAGAGGTTGTAAAAGTTTTGGGTTTTTTAGGTTTTTTAAGTGTTTTTTGGTAACTATGGGTTTCAATGGTTATTTAAATTTTATTTATGTGGATTTAGTTTCTTGTAGACTTTTAGGGGTTTTAGGGTCTTAGGGGTTTTATGGGTTTTTAGGGAATTTTGGGAATTTTGGTTTTTTGGGGTTTTAGAGTTTCTAGGGGTTTAGGGGTTTGGGAGTTCATGGTATTTTGTGTTTTTATTATTCTTAGGGTTTTGAGGGGTTTTAATTTTTAAGGTATTTAGGTTTTTTGTTTGTTTTAGTTTTTTAGGGTTTTTAGTGTTCTTTATGGTGTTTAGGATTTTAATAAAATATTTTTTATTTTTTGTGGATTTAGAGATTTTTAATTTTTTTAGTGGTTATTTGGGGATTTATGGTTTCTTATGGGGAGGGGTTTTATAGGTTTTTTGTTAGTTTTTGGGTTTTTTGAGTTTTTAGTTTTTTTAACGTGTTTTATGGGTTTTTAGGGTTTTAGGGTTTTATTTGGTTTTTAGGATTTTTATGGTTTTAGGGATTTTTTATGGTTTTTTGATTGTTTTAGGAGGTATTTTTGGTTTCAAAGTGTTTATGGGGTTTTGTGGGTATTTTGGACTTTATAGGGGTTTTAGTGGATTTTGGGGGGTTTTAGGGATTTCTGAGTCATTTTCGATTCGTTTTCATTGTTTTTGGTGTTTTCATGGTCTTTTACAGGTAGATAGTGTTTTAAGGGGTTTAGGGTTATTTGGATTATGGTTTTTTAGGGTGATTGGTTTTTCAAGGGTTTTAAGGATTATTTCTATTATTTAGATTTTTTAGGTTTTTGTGTGTTTTAGGGATTCTAGGAAAGGAATGTGCGAGGCCAGACTAGCCCTAACCCACCAAAATATATAGAAAGAAAAAAGACAAGAAATCCAGGGATGGTGGGTCAAGTGACCCACACCAATGTGTGAAACCCCACACACCAAAGTCTAGAAGACTCAAAAGAAAAAAGGAAAGAAAGCTACAGACCATATTCACCAACCCCATAAGGATCTCCATTAGCACCATAGCCCGAGGAAGTATCTGAGTCCACCAACTCCCATTCAGAAGATTTATATTGCTTGATAAAGGTTGCAAAATATTTCCAGAGTTCCATGTCCGGCTTCGCTTTTCCATCCCAGTCTTTACTACCATGGGCATCTCCTTCACCTTTTCTAGCCTTGGAGGAGGCTCTAGTATCCATTTTCCTAGGAAGGAAGAAATAATCCCTCCATTCCCTCCATTTCAATAGAGGGTCCCTCATCCCTGTGGAATTTCTATGAACTGTATCAGCAGGCACGACCGTGTCACCCTACCAGCCACATTCAAGAAAAGACCATGACTTTCTCTTCTGATTGTAGCCAGAGGAAATAGAAAGACCCATCATATCCTGCTCCCACTTGATCCTAGCCAAGCTGGCGTACATCAGGTCATCACGGTCCCCAAAAATTTCTCATAGCCTTATGTGTAAATCATTCTAATCCCCAAGAAAGACCACCGACTACAGATCTGGATTTCAAAATATATCATTTAGATGATGCTCATGCAGGATTTCCAAATAGTAAAACATAATCTGATCAGATAGCTCCACACCGGGGGAATCTTCTAGAATAGAACAAGAGTGGAGATCAAATCAGGCTGATCAATGCTCCTCCTATCAGTATAAAGGCTATCAGACTACTGCTCGGGCTGAGGGGTATCACTCTGACCAATTCTAGGCACATAAGCATTAGTCAGCACTTGCTCTGGTGAATTCATAGAGGGTGAAGGGTTTCCCACTCCCAAGACCCTCGATCCATCCTAAAAAGAAGACAAATACACATTCTGGAGGTCATCAGTATCAGCATCCATATCCTGTAGTTCCTGACCCACCAAACCCCCTTCCTCAATTCCCAGAGAGTCTAAAGGATCTAAGCTCGTGAAACGATTCGAGGTTAAAACCAGCTCATTTACACTTCCATGAACATCTGTTGGAGGGCCTGACGATGTCTCCCTCTCCATCCCATGGTGAGTTGGTCTTTATGTCATGCTCCTATCCCTGACCTGGTCATCCTATAAGACCACGACCCCCACTTCACCTGGAGGGTCATCCCCCAATTTAATCAAGGCATCACCCCCCAATCGCAAGTCTCCCTTAATTCTCATAAAATTTTCCTTGATCGAGGTTTTCCCCTCAGCACCCTGGCAGGGAAATGGTTCCCCTTCCTCTACCCAAGCGTCTCTCACATCATCTTGCATAGAGTCCCTCAAGTCATCATTCTTCACCTCTGGCTCCCCTGTTGAGCTCAACATTGGGGAAATGACCTCATTGCCACACCCAACCACCACACCATCACTACAAATGCATTCCTTTTTCATATGGCCAAGAGTAAAGCAAGAGACACAATAATTTGGTCATGATTCGAAGACCACCGGCTGCTTCCATCGAAGCACTTCACAAATTTCAATCCAGAAAAAGTCAACAGGCTCCTTGAAGACATGAATTTCAACACAAACCCTCAGGGAAAATGGATGAAAGAGGGCCTTGGTTCTACTATCCTCACACAGAAACCTTACAACCATATTTCCCAGCATAGTAATAATGGAAAAGTTTTGAAAGGGTAGGGAGAGCTCAAGAAACCTTACCCAAATTTCCATCAGTGGGGAATCAAAATTTAGATGGAAGTTGAAGTTTCACTGAAAGAGGGAAAAGCGAGCAGCATCACACATGCAAGGAGCTATTGACCAAGCCCAAATAAGATCTTCCTCTAATGAGAACTGAATCAAATTGTGACTGGAGTCGACCAAGAGAACAATGGTGTGGTCCCATAGATCCCAATGCTTGAACAAAAATCTATCAAAAACATCAACCAGGGAATTCCTGTTCAAAAACTTGGCTACCAGGGTGGGTATATGGAGAGCAGAGGCCTTGTTTAACTCTACAATCAATAGTGGATGCATCGGTAGTACTTCGTACAAGCCTAGTACCTTAGGGCAATGTTCAATCCATGGGAAAGATGGATGAGAGTTAGGATCTGAGAAAGGTAATAATATTTCTATAACAGGGGGTAGAGACAGCCCTCCCCCACATAGTGGGGAGTCCAGGGTGCATCCATTAACATCATCTTCAAGCCAGCAACGTAGCGGAAAGACTTTAGGTTTTTTAGGTATTTTGAGGGGTTTTCATGGGTTTTTGGGTTTTGTGGGGTTTTTTTGTGGATTTAATGTTTTTAGGGGTTTAGGGGTATTGTTTTTAATTTTTGAAGGTTTTTTTTGGGAGGGGAAGGGGGTTGGGTTCTTTTGGTGTTTTGGGTTTTTATGTTTTAGGAGTTATGAGGTTTCTAGGGAAGGGTTTGAAGGACTCTTGGATTTTTAGGTGTTTTTAGTATTTTAGGTACTTTTATAGTTCAAAATGTTTTAGGTATTTTAAGGTATTTTTATGTTTTTTATTGTTTTTAAAAGGGTTTAGTTTTTTTACGGTTTTATGATGTTTATGGGGTTTATGGTATATACACATTTTTTGGGTTTTTTGTAGTTTTTATCGTATTTTAGGGGTTTATGGTTTTTTGTATTTGTATTTTTGTTTAACGTTTTATAGGGGTTTTATGGTCTCTTATGGGTTTTAGGGATTTTACTAGGGTTTTAGGTGTTTTTGGGTTCATTTGATCCTTTCGGGGTTTTAGGGGTTTTATGGTCATTTATGGTTTTAGGATTTTTTAGGGGGTTTTTAAGAGATTGGGGGTTTTCTTGTTTTTATGGTTTTCTTAGGGTGTTCTAGGGGTATCTATGGTTTTTAGTGTTTTAAGGGTTTTAGGTGTTTTAAAGGGTTTTAGGGGTTTTAAAAAGTTTATTTATTGTTGGTAGGGTTGTATTTTTTCTTTTTTTAGGTTTTTAGGAATTATAGGGTCTTTTATGGTTTTATTATATTTCTATATTTTAGGACCATTTAATTTTGTTTGGGTTTTATGATATTTTATGGTGTTTTTTATTTTTAATGGTTTTTAGGGTTTTAGGGTCTTTTATGGGTTTTAATATTTTTTATTGATTTTAAAGGTTTTAATGGGTTTTAATGAGTTTAAGGGAATTTAAGGGTTTTAGGGTATTTTAGGTTTTTGGTGGGATTGAGGTTATTTTGAATATTTTATGTTTTCCTCTTGTCTATATGTTTTTAAGGGGCTTTTGGGGTTTTAGGGTTTCAAATGCTTTTACAGTTTTATAGTTTTAATGTTTTTTAAAATTTTAATGATTTCATAAGGGGTTTTACGGTCGTTTATGATTTTTAGTGTCATATAACGCATTTTGTGTTATTAGGGCCTTTTAGAGTTTTAATGGGTTTGAAGACCATTTTTTGATTTTTAGGTGTTTCTAGGGTTTTAGGTTTCTTATGGGGTTTTAGAGCCTTTTAGGTTTTTGGGGTCTTTTAGGGATTTTTTGGGTTTTTGGGTCTTTAGGGTCATTAGGGTTCTTTTATGTTATGTTATGGTCTAGTATATTTTTTTGTGTTGGGGGTTGTGTTATGGACTTTTAGAATTTTTTTTGTTTTTTTGGGTCGTTTAGGATCATTTAAGTGTTAAGTTTTTTAGGGGTTGTTTGGTTTTAGGGTCCTTTATGGTTATCTGGGTTTTTAGAATCTTTTCATTATTTTTAGGGGTTTTAGGGTCCTTAACGTATTTTTTTTATTTTTTGTATCTTTCATGGGTTTTTCTTTTTTTTTTCCTTTTTAGATTTTTATGAATTTTAGTGACTTTTTCCTTTTTTATAGATATTTGGTTCATTTTAGGTTTTTTTGGTTTTTATATTCTTTTAGGTTTTTTAGTGTCTTTAAGTTATTTTATGGTTTTAACAGTTTTAGTGACATGTGGGGTTTTTTATGTTTTTATGGTTTTTTGGGTTTTTAGGATTTTTAGGGGTTTAGGGTTTTTAGAATTTTGTATGTTTCTGGTAATTTAATATAATTATAGAGGTTTTAGTGGTATTAGAGATTTTTAGTGTCCTTTAGGGTGTTTATGTTATATATTTTTTGGGTTTTAGGGTTTTCATGGATTTTTGTGTTTTATAGGGCTTAAGGATTTTTTTTATGATTTTCAAGTGGTATTAGTGGTTTTCATGGTTTTCTATGGTTTTAAAAATTCATAGGATTTTATGTGGATATTTTATTTTGGTAGGTTCCTTTTGGATTTTTTAGAGTTTTTTAGGGGATTTATTGTTATTATTTTTTATTATTGTTTTTAAGAGATTTTTAAGGATTTTGGGGTTTCTTGGGATTTCTATGTTTTTTAGTGATTTAGGGTTTTTAGATTTTTAGGAGTTTTAGGGGTTTAGGGTTTTTATTGTTTAAGGGTTTTCTTAGGGTTTTTTGGGTTTTTTGGGTTTTTATAAATTTTTGGGTTTTCATTTTATTTAAATGTTTTAGATATTTTTATGTATTTTTAGAATTTTATTGGGGTTTTTTGGTTTCGTTGAGTTTTATCAGGGTTTTTTGTTGGTATTTTAATGGGTTTTAGGGGTTTTATTGGAATTTTAGGGGTTTTAGGAATATTTTTTGGTTTCTTAAGGGTATTTGGGTTTAGGGTTTATGGTGTAGCGTATATAGTTATATTGTATGGTATAGGGTTATGCATGTATGTTAAATGGTTTTGGGTGTAGGGAATATGGTTTGGGGTGTAGGGTCTAGGATTTAGGTTGTATAGTATAGGTTTTAGGGTATTGTGTATAGGTTTTGGGGTCTGGGGTTTAATTTTTAGGGTGTATAGAATGGGGATTGAGCTATAAGGGTCACAATTTAGGGTTTATAGTGTCATGTATAGTGTTTAGACTTTAGGGTGTAAGGTTTAGGGTGTTGGGTATAGGTTTTAGTTTTTAGGGGTAGAGTGTAGGGTATATAGTTTATTGTGTTGGGTTTACTGTATAAGGTATATGCTATTGGTTTTAGTATGATGAGTGTAGGGCTTACAGTAGAGGGTATAGGGTTTGGGGTGTGTGGTTTAGGGTTTTGGGTGTGGGTTTTAGGGTGTACGGTATAGGATTTGGTGTGTAGAGTTTAGGTTTTAGGGTGTAGGGTATAGATTATAGGGTATTTGGTATAGGGTTTTGGGTGTATGGTGTAATATTTAGTGTATAGGCATAGGATCTAGGAATTATGGCTTATGGTTAATGTTTTATGGTGTAATGTATTGGGTTTATATTTTAGTGTGTATGGTTAAGGGTCTATTGTATATGGTTTACTACTTAGGTTTTAGAGTGTAGGTTATAGGGTTTAGGTATTAGGGGTTACGATATAGGGTGTATGGTATTGGTTTTAGGGTGCAGGGTTTGGGGTTTAGTGTGGAGGGTATCCGGTTTGGGGTTTAATGTTTAGGGTTTAGAATTTACAGTACATGGTTTAGGGAGAAGGGTTCATGGTTCAGGGTGTTTGTTATTTTGTTTAATGTATAGGTTTTAGGGTTTGGGGTGTATAGTATAGTATTTATGGTGCATGGTTTAGGGTTTTGGGGTTGGGGTATATGGTTTATGGTGTTCAGTTTAGGGTTTTGTTTGTAGGGTTTAGGGTTTAGGGTGAAGTGTATAGATTTTAGTGTTTACGTCTTAGGGTTTACGGTGTATGGTATAAGGTTTTGGGTGTATTATTTAGGGTTTTGGGTTTTGGGTTTTGGGTTTAGGGAATACAGTTAGTGGTTTATGTTATAGGATTTAGGTTGTAGTGCTCTGGGTTTATGGTCTGGGGTATAGGATTTATGGTATATGGTTTTGGGTTTTTAGTGTTAGATTTAGGATTTAGGGTTTAAGGTTTAAGGTGTCGGGTGTCGGGTGTGAGGTTTAGGGTCTAGAGTATAAGGATTAGAATTTATGGTTTAGGATATAGGGTTTATATGTTGGGAGTAATATTTTGGTGTATTTTTTATTTTGAATGGTATAGGGTGTAGGGTTTAGGGTTTATGGTGTAGTGTACGGGGTTTACGATGTATGGTATAGGGTGTATGGTTTAGGGTGTACTGTGTAGGGTATGTGGTATACATTGTAGGGATAGGGTTCATGGTGTATGGTATATGGTTTAGGGTGTATGGTAAAGGTTTTATGGTGCAGGGTTTGAGTTTGTGATGTAGAGTATAGGGTTTAGGTTATAAATTTTACTTTTTTGGGAAAAGGATATAGGGTTTACGATATTGGTTTGGGTTTTAGGATATAGGATATGAGGATTTGTGTGTATGATTTAGGGTTTAGTGTGTAGGTAATATGGTTTTGGGTGTATGGTTTAGGGTTTAGGGGGTATGATATAGGGTTTAGGGTCTCAGGTTTAAGGTTTAGGGGTGTATGTTTTAGGGTTCATGGTATCGGGTTTTCGCTTTAGGGGTAGTGTAAATGGTTTAATGTTTTCAGTGTTTTGGTGGTTAAGGAATTTTTATGGTTTTTATGTATTTTAGAGTTTTTAGGGGTTTTACAGGTTTTTTTGGTTTTAGGGGGTTTCGTGGTATTTTGGATTTTAATAGTTTTCGTTTTTTATGTTTTTTTGGGTTTAAGGGATTTTCGGGGTTTTTAGGGTTTTGGGGTTTTTCTGAGTTTTTAGTGTTTTTGTAATTTTTATATTTTTAGGGTTTTGTTAGGGTTTTATGATTTTTCATAGGTTTTATAGTCTATATTAGTGTATTTATGATTTTATCTGACTTTGTTATGGTTTATGGTGTTTATTTGGGTTAATTAGGAATTTTTTAGTCATTTTATGAGTTTGATGGATTTTTAGGCCAAATAATCCATGAGACCAAGTGTGTCTAGTCCCCCAAAATTTATTGAAATAGAAAATGAAAAGAATTACAAGAAGGGTTTACAAATATGTGTGTGTAAATAACACCTCATATTTGAGTCCACAAAGGGTGAGAAAAAGGGAGGAGCAACAAAGGGCCACATTGAGCTCCCTTCTATAATTTCCTACTTGAAAAAAGATTCTGCCATTGAGTTCATCTCCCTGTAGTCATGTGTGACATTTAGAGTGAGATTTTGGAAATAGAAAAGACACACAATTAAATGTGGGAGAATTCTCCAAGTAACTTTAATAGAAATTTTCTTTAGTACATTCACCATAGGCATTGAGGAAAATTAAATATTATTTAACTTCCACCCAAATTGAACCTCAATTTTGATTGCCTTCATAATTTTCCAAAGCTCATAATTGTATGCTCATAAAATTTCTATAAAATTATTAATGTATCTTTTCAC
Organism: Viscum album; assembly: GCA_963277665.1. Lineage (NCBI taxonomy): Eukaryota > Viridiplantae > Streptophyta > Magnoliopsida > Santalales > Viscaceae > Viscum > Viscum album. The sequence goes on from OY728126.1 coordinate 1,009,001,707, forward strand.
AAAGCCTATATGTGTAAAATATATTCCTTCACACCTCGATGGGCTTGGTACCCCCATGGTCGCTCCATTAACATTGACTTTGATCCATGATGTAATCGGGGTGATCCAGTGAAAAAACATTATAACTTGTGGTTTTTTGGTCCTTCTAGAAACTCCATGAATTAATAACATAATGTGATCATTAACATCCTTATCCATCAAATCAGTATGAATCTGGGATGCCACATGGACTACTTTATGAATAGAAATGACTCAACCATGATTGGAGATATATTTAATATTTAAGGATACCACTTTTTTGGAAACCCAAATATATGAGACAACATCATCCAAATCCTTGAATAGAATATTATGATCCTAAAAAATTCATTTCAGCTCTGTACTATCATTAAGCAGGTCTATAAACTACGTGTGCCTAATAGTATGGAACCCGAACACGTGTTGTAGGAAAGTAAGTGTTGTTGCAAACCTTCATTGAAAAATGTGTGGAGGATGGTTTCATAAACTTGAAGGTAGAAAAAATAGGCTGAAGCCATACTGTAACCAACCTTATTTAGATTTTCTTGGATGGGCCGATGGTTCTTCCAATTCATCCACAACAGTAACTAGTCTGTAGGTGGGATGAAAGGCCTTTTGAAATTATATAACCAAGATAGAGGATCAATTCCTCATGCACATTTGTACTGGTAGAAATCCCTTCTGTTATGCTTCCCAACAAGGTTGGGTTTCTAGATGAGGATGTAAGTATCATCAAACATGTAGCATTAAACCTATTGGATGATATTATATAGAATAATATCATCAAATTTCACAAGTATTTTGTTGAGATTAGCAATAGACAAATTATTAAAAGCAGAGGTAGGCATCACATATTTCAGTAGGGGCCTTTCATGCATGGTTTTGGACCAAAAATTCAGATTCGATTTCTTTGGATCACCCTATTTTGAATGAACTATAATTTTAATGAATGAGGATTTGGTTGCTAGCCAGAGAAATGATGGAATATAACATGTGAATCCATAATAATGTTTCTGCTTGAACCTCTCCCGAATAAACTATAGACCATCCTTACGAGAATTGAACAAAATTCAAGTAAATAATGAAATAAGTTCATCATTAAACCTTCTAAGATCTTTAATTCCCAACCCTCCCATCTTCATAGCCTTAGTGCAGTATTACCAAGACATAGAATCCTACTTTCTTTCACCTATTCATCTCATCCAAGAAAAATTCCTAATCTTAGCTTGCATACTTTTTGAAAAGGTTAATAAACTATCTATAGATGGATAAAGCATGAATAAATAAGAAGGTAATAAAAGAATTTAATAATAAAATCCATCCCACATGAGATAGAATGTTACATTTCCATTTGGAATGTTTCTGGGTGATGCTAGTTGATATTCTCTCAAGATGGAATCTCTTGACCCTCCCATAAAAAAAAGAGAGACACCTAGATAAAAAACGAGTGTGAACCCCTCTTTCCACCATGAGACCTAGAAATTCATACTTTCCTAGAGAGAGAGGAAACCTAACCAAAGATTGTTGTGGATTTTCTCCAGCTAATGGATTGTCCATACACACCTTCATAATGCCCCAAGATCATTCTAATCAAATACAAGGTTCTGTTGATGACTTGTCTGAATAGTAGTATTTCACCGGCATAGAGAATATGGGAGGTCACATGAATGTCCCTCCTTACCTTTAATGTTTTATAGTGTCCAACATGTAGATGATCTATGATGCACCATATAAAATAGTCTTCAACAATCACAAATTGAAGACCTGAGAGTTGATCCCCCTACTTGACTCCATGGGGAATTAAAATAACCCTTTTGGGGAACAATTGATAAGGATGTACATCCTTACACTAGTCATTATAGTGGTAACAAATTTGATGATATTAATGTAAAAACATAATTTTTGAGAACATGAAAAATAAATCCCCACTGGACTGTGTCTAATGCCTTTGAAATATAAAGTTTCCAGGAAAAGATCTAATGCTTTGTATTATTCCTCATGATTTGATACTTTTTCAATTCTATAAATAGGTAGTTTTGAATAATCCCCCCTAGAACAACCCAAATGGATTTGTGTAATGAGTTCTCTCATAATATTCCCCATCTATATGACCAAGATCTAGCTTACAATTTTTGGAATGGTGTTCCATATGGAAACCGACCAAAAATCCCCAATGATAATATAATTATACTTATTTGGTATCAATGTAAAAATGTTTGAATTAGTTCCATGTAGGAATGATTTGGAAAGAAGGAATTATCTAAATTTATTAGTAATATCCACTTCTATAATGTCTTGATAAGTCATGAGAAACATATTGTAAAATCCATCCTCGCCCACTGAACTTTCCATATTCAAAGAGAATAAAGTCTTTCCGACGTCCCCTTCAAAAGGGGAATCTGTTAAGGAATAGTTCTAGTGCTCATCATGACATGAAATAATATAGTCAGATAAAGGAATATAATAGTAATCACCATCATCATTATATAATGCCTTAAAATAATCCACCACATCATTGGAAGTATCATTCATTTATGTGATGGTGGAATCATTAATATGAATGGAATACATGAGATTTTTGGATTTTTTATCCTTGTTTAGATGGTTTAATACTTTCGAATTCTTTCCCCTATCTTTTAGCCACTTAGCATTAATATTGTTCTTGGATAGATTATCCATAAGAGTTGGAAGGTCATCCAACATGGAATGAAGCTAAAACTCCTCCCAGGAAAGCATGCGTAGCTGCTGGTTAATAATTTGGTAGGAGTGAAGCTAATATTTAGTGTCCTTAATATCCTCATGTATGTTATAAAAGGTGTTCCTTCTCTAAATTTTCATAAGACATTTGATTTTTAGGAGATTTAATTCCAAGATGTAGTGAGGGTTTCCATGAAATATGTTATTCCATCCATTGATAAATACTTACCTATAACCATGAATAGCAAGCTAGGCATTGTTAAATTTTATGTGAATAGGGGTTTCCCTTTTGATACCCTCCTAGAGAATATGAATAAGGCGGTTTTGATCTGAGTTCTATGTGGGGAGAGTAAAACCATAGACATCAATGATGGAACTCCCATCGTTAATCAGATTAAAACACTTATGGATATTGATAGCCTATTTTCCATTGACTAAGAACCATCCCCATGTGAAAGAGGCTCTAGAAATAGGGACTTCACATAGGTCACTGTTTCGCACGGAATCCGGGGATGACCTCCTGGACGGGAGATTCAAACATTCCGATCGGTTTCTAACGGGTTTGTTCGTAGAACCGGAAACATCCAATGATTCCACATCCGTTTGGACCTACTTTCCAAAGGCAGGCGCTCATTAGCTTGTGGACTAATGAGGCTTAGGAATTTGCATTGGTCGAGAGGATGGGAGGTCGGACTCATCACACCTTTTTGAGGGGAATTATTGTCTACTCCGGGACTCTCTTTATAGATTTAAGTTATGTTCGTGAATCCTTATTACATTACCAAGTATAAAATGTGCTTTCCTTTAGTTTTAACAATCAATGATTAAATATGAAAGAAATTTAGAGAATCTTTTATATGTATTCGAGGTTCTTCATCAATAGAGAATCATCTATATCTGTTTAGAGATTCTTGGTCAATGGTATCCTTCAAAACATTTATATAAAAGTCTCTTGGTCATTATGATGACCAGGCTGGTTTTAAAGCCACTCAGTGGGTCACTTGAAGTTTATTGTCATTCAAAAGGAAAGATATTATTTCAAAGTTGGGATCGAACCCATGAATGGGCTACCTACGTATCCTTTGTTTTGGAAAAGGAATCAGAACCCACGTAGTTCGAGTAATGGAGTATGATGTTTATGATTGATGACTCAAAAAATGAATGTCATAATTACTTTTACACTCTAAGCTCACGTGAGTCATGCTTGGTGTGAGAAACAAGAGGTATTAGTAAAATTTAGACAATTGTGCCATGAAAGATGCAATCATAAGAATTTGTTTGGGGCTTATGTATGGATGACTGCCCAGATAGATGAAGGTTTAGGATCTACTTTTAGGGAAGAAATCCATGAACAGGGTCCATAAAGTTATATGTGCTTCATGGAGATTTTGAATACTTTAATCTTGGGGCTTACTCCTAAGGAGGATGCCCAAGTTAGGAGGGGACTTATGATTGGGTTTTATTCCTGAAAAAGAAACCCAAATCAAAGGTAAATTATGACTGGTTAAGAGAAGTTTAAAGGGATTTGGATTTTACTCCTGAAAATGAAGCCCAAGGTTATGACTGAGACTTATTCCTGAAAAAGGAGACCCAGGTTAGGGATTAAGGTTTGGGGCTTACTCCTGAAGAGGATGCCCATATTTGAGGTTGGGGCTTATTCTTAAGAAAGATGCCCAAGATTAAATGACTTTATTGGGGATTACTCCTGAGGAGGATGCCCATATTTGAGGTTGGGGCTTATTCTTAAGAAAGATGCCCAAGATTAAAGGACTTGATTGGGGCTTACTCCTGAGGAGGATGCCCAATATTAGGAACTTTAAGAATTTGGGGCTTACTCCTGAGGAATATGCCCAGATTAAAGGTTTTATAACTGGGGATTATTCCTGAAAAGGAGACCCAGGTTAAGATTCTCTCATTTTAAAGGATGAGGTTGAATGAATGAACTCTCCGTATTTTAGTGACATAAGGATATTTACATCACTAGATTTTAAGAGAGATTTCACAGAATTCCTTTCAGATAAGAAAGTCAAATCAAGAAATCATGCCATAAATGGCTTTGAAGAGTGTCTTGAAGACTGAATCTTGAAAAGGAAAGGTGAAATGGCTTAAGAGGGGTAAAATGGGCAAGATGGGCACCCAAAAAGATAGGGGCTCACAAGTCTTGAAAGGCGCGCAAGTCCTGCGGTGGCGCGCAAGTATTGTCCGCACAAGTATACTTGCGCGACACATGGTGTACTTGCGCGATTTTCAATCAGAATTGAAATACTTGAGCGACTCTTGATAAAACCCTTTAGAATCCCCTTGAGGTTCTTCCAAAAAAGGGACGCGCAAGTTATATTGAAGGAATTAAGTCGGCGCGCAAGTGTTTGATAAGTTTCAACACTTAGGCCTTCCTTCTTCTCTTTAGATCTTCCGTTCTAGGTAAGAAATTACCTTAGAAGTGTTTCGGAAGCTTTGAGAAGAGACTTGGGCGTCGGGAGCTTCAATCCGAGTTTCTGAAAAAAAGATCCTCCCGAATGGGGGGCCCACAAGGTCTATTTATAGGCAAAAGAAGACCCAGGGCGGTTACCGGGCGGTTACCATTTAGGTCGCGCAAGTCACCTGCGCGACCAAGGTAGCCGCGCAAGTACACTTGCGCGGTAGTGGTATAACTTGCGCAGTGGATTTGCTGTTGATCCTCTGTTCATGCCTTTGTCGATTTTTCATGTTTTCTTCAAAGGATGAATCACTTTCAGCTGAGATATTCCCTTTTCCGATCTTTAGATTCTGTGACGAAAGGAGCGTCAACAAAAGTCCCCCCTCAGAGTTGGATCCGGAGAGAAATGAGGATTTGACTCTGAGGAAATCGAATCCCTCCAAAGGAAAAGGGAGGGCGCGCAAGTTTTTCAGTGCGCAGAGGGCGGTGTGCAAGTCTGCGTCGCGCATGCCTTAAGCGCTCTGGGTGTGGCGCGCAGGTAGGCTTCCTGGCCTATAAATACATGGCCTCACCTCCGTTACATGCATCTGGATTTCCGGATTTCTCGAGCTCTCGCCGCGCAAGTCTTCCTCGCCGCGCAAGTCTCTTGTTTTTACTGTTTCCTCGCTGCCGCTCTACTCTCAAGGTAATAGGGCTTGCGCGGTAATACTTGCGCAACAAAAACCTGCGCGGCACATGTATTACTTGCGCGACATCTCCATACTTGCGCGCCTTAATGCCTTAGCCATTTTTTCGAATTCTTTCACAAATTTTATGAATAAAATAAACTCATTTAAGAGTTAAATTTATTCAACTCCTGTGCAGATTCAATGGCTCTTAGACCTGGATTAATTGATGAACTGGCTAGCAAGCGGATAGATGATATGATGGATATCATTGGCCCTGATTACTATACTGTCAAAGACAGTACTCTTCCATATTTGGCTAAGTATCTGAAGAAATATCATCGCGACTTTCCTCACTGCACTTATCTACCTTTGTATGGTCATGGTCATCTGCAAGAAGTCATTATTCCAGAAGTAAAGAATTATCTTCCATTTTCGTGGTTTCAGAATTATACCAATTTTGCTTCAGCAAATATCTCAGGCGAAGGAGTATTTCAAACTGCTGGAACAGTGGAGAAGGCTTATGTGATGCATCATAGCCCTTGCACACCAGATCTGAAAAAACATACACCTGAGCTTCAACCACATTGTCATCCTTCAATCTTCCGAAATGATCAGATGGATCAATCCAAAGGCTGGAAGAAAAGTTGGGATTTCCGTCCTGGGGGAGGTGTGAATCCAACTTGGATGTGGGTATACTGGGTGCGATAGACTTGCGCAGAGTTTATTGAGGATCTGAAGAGAGCTGCAATATATGAGGCTGTTTGGGTTGGGAAAACATATATTTACAGACATGATAACTTCGTGCCAGAGATACTCAACCACTGGAGCCCAGTGACTAATTCTTTCCATTTGACTCATGGAGAAGTAGGTATCAGTTTGTGGGATGTCCACAAGATTTCAGGAGCTCCAATCTTGGGCGATATGTATGATGAATTCATTCCTCCCAAGGTGACTTGGAATGATCCAGAGAAGACTCCTGCTTTGGCTCGAAAATTATTTAAAATCTTTCACAGGCTCAAGAGTTCAGAGACCTCATTAACTCATTTTAGAAAAGATATTCATCCGTAAGAATGGATGAATGTGTTTCTTACTGAGAAGAAAGGGATAGAGCCAAAAGAAAAAGGATCCAAGAAAAAGAAATCCAAGGATACCCGGCCCAGACGTCCTACCACTTGTCCAAAACCTGATAAGAGAGGAGCTCCTGGCACATTCTGGCCAACTCTAGAAGCATGAGAGTTTGAAAAATGGGGATATGAAGTGAATCAAAGAATTCCAAAGAAAACTCGTCTGGAGGGTTTCTTGTAAATGTGGCTCAGTGTTTATCTCTTGCCGGTCAGGGATTCGAAGGGAGGCGTTAGGCCATGGACCTTCATCATTGCGGCCAAGTTGGCTGAGGGAAAAATGGTTGGGTTAGCTACCCCCATTTTAGCAAAGATTCACAGGAGTTTACTTCACGTCTTCCAGGGTAAATCTCCTTTAAGAATAGTGGGACCATTCCAGGTTTTGTGGGGATGGATCGCCACTCACTTCAGGACTTACAATGTACAGAATGGATTACAAATTCCTGGAAGCTCTTTCAGACCGTCAGTGCAAGCATTCTCTGGAATTGCTCCATTAGATGTTAATGGTTATGACATGAAAGTAAGACTAAGCATGTATAAGGAATTCAACTTTTTTCCTTATGGAAGTCCGCCATCCGGGCGGTTTGTTGATGATGGGAAAGCCCATTTGGATTTGAGGGCATACATGCTAGCTTGCAGGGATGGCGTGTTAGTAGCCAGGATTGATGGAGAAATCATATGCGAGGCCTATGCTCCATATAGATTTGCACGCCAATTCAAATGTTTGCAACAGATTTTTGTATCCCCTCCAGTACATGTCAGGTTAGAGCAACATCCGATGGTTGCTCGACAACTATGGTTGCTGACATCAAGAGAGAAGACTGGGGCAGTATTTGATCTACCAGTTGAAAAAGCGGCACATTATCTGACTACATTTTATGCCGAACACTGGATAGCATCATACCCTAAAGGGATATTGAATCACCCAGTATATCAAGTGGGAAAGAGGAAGAGGACTGTAGAGAAAGAAACTCTTCCTCATGAAGGTGATGCTTCTCCACCTGAAATAGTTTCAACAGACTCCTCCTCTAGAAATGATTCATCGGATTATCACGATGGGGATGATGAGGCACAACCGGCAGCAAAGCGGTTTCGTGCCCGATATAATCCTCCGGCCAGAGTTAAAAGACCCACTCCATCAGCTCCTGGTGAGTTATTTGATTGTAATAACTTCAATCACTGCTACTTTATAAAGTAATAAGTCTTACTTTCTTATTCTCTATCTGTAGTTGCAGGAGTCTGGAAGAAATTAAAATCAAAAATTGTAGGACCTTCCTCACAGCCTTTATATCTAAGACCAGAGGCTGTTCAGCTATGGAAGAGCTTATACTGTGATACTGAGACCGCCTGGCTGGATTTGTGTGAGGGCCTACAACTTCCTGGGATAGGATATCTTCTAGCTTCTAAAGACCTTCAATACGGAGACAACCCCAATGAAGTGCGAGCTTACATCAGAGAGCTGGAAATGCTCATATATGCCACTGATAATTCGGTTCCTATCACCAGGCGGGTGAAGGAAATGATTGATCGTGGTACCACTGAGGGGGCTGGTGGTTCTGGAGATGAGGAATGGAAAGAGTACGTGGCTCCTGAAGATGTAAGTTTTCTTTCCTTATTTTCTTTGCAACTTGATTTTAGTTGATGCTTTGTTACTTAAGGAAGTTATTTTCTTCATCTTGCAGCTTGCAAAGAAAGGAACCGGGGTTCTTTCGCCACAATATAGCCCTGGTGGTACTGCTATCGGGGCTGCTGCTGATTCTCCTCGCGAACTAGGCGAGATATCTCCAGGCCAGCAGGCCATGAATGAGGCACTGGACATAGCCTTTCATTCGCCAATCCAAGTACCAATAAGGGAGACTACTGATACTCCGAAAAAACAAAAGAAGCCAAGGCAACGAAGGAGGAAATCCATAGCTAAACGTTTCATTAGTAGTGGTAAGTCCTTCGAACAATCATGAGTTTATACCCATAATCATATGGTTACTCATATTTCTGAGGATTGCAGGGGCTTCTTCAATTTCCCCCTTGAGGGAAGGGACTGATCCTTCTTCAAAGGTCGTGGAAGCTGCTGTAGAACAATCACAGACCCAGGCTTACTTGGTTGCTCCTGGAGAAGAGCTACCATCCATTCCTAGTATCCCTCTTATTACTGAAGATGCTGTCCAGGGTCAGGGGTTGCGGGACATAAGTCGGCAAGAAGATGTAGCAAATGTTCCCACTGGTGAGACTAACCAAGATTCTGAAGTATCATTGGATGAAATGATGAATCAAGGAATGACTTTTGAAGAATTTTATGATCATGCTAAGTTGTCATGTGATTTAGAAGACCTTGGGCGTGAGTGCTACCCTTCGCCAATTTTTTTTTAAAAAAATATACTTCTAACCATGATGGAAAATAATATGCAGTTTCTTCCGTAGAAGCCGCTGAACTGCCAATGCCCGAAGAGGGTGTGGACACTGATGTCAACCCTATCATTGCAGAAACATTAGCTCAAGTAGAGCTAAATCCAATAAACTCTCCTGAGACCCATCTTGAAAATATTTTTGAAACTGGGAAAGATAAGGAGAAGTCTTCTCAGGTTGCTGAACCACCATTGGGTAATGGATAACAATATTTGTGATTGTACTTTATTCGCAAGACAATCCATTCTTTTGTTATCCTTTGAAGCTGACTAAACCTTTCAATTAATCATGCAGGACCATCAACTGCAATGACTAGACCCGAAGATGAGGCTTCAGCCTCTGCCCCAACGGGAATTGAAAGTGAAGAAGCACACGTCAGGGGGGAAAGGGCAGGACAAGGCACCTCCCTAAGTGCGCTAATTCCAGATTACATACCCCCTTCTGACGATGATATTGAATCAGATCCAGATATGCTTAAAGCATTCAGCTTTTCACGACGTAAGGCATGGAATAACATATGGAACATCATATCGGGGGTGCCTTTAGAAGAGCTACCATCAAAAATTTCCTGATTGTCATCCCAATTTGTTATAATGGGACTTGGTGGTTTTGGGTATGAAAAGATCCATGCTGCGGTGAAACAGATCATTTTCAGGAGGGAGCAAGTGCAGACAAGTCGCGAAAATTTGACCAGAGTGAAATTGTCAGTCAACATAGGAGAATTTGAGGCTGCGATATCCCAGGCTGAAGCTGATTATGCTGTCCAGATGAAGGATCTGAAGCAAAAAATCAAAGAAAAGGTCGTCCAACAGGTGCAACTCCAGCAACAGTTAGATGCTATTACTGGGGAACTTGATCAGCTTAATAAATCATTGGATGAAACTCATTTGAATGGCATGAAATCCATCGCAGATGCTAAGAAGGCACTTCATCAAGCTGAAAAGAGTGAAGCTGGTCAAGTGCACGAGCTTCAAGTAACTGCTGATAAGGCTCAGGATGCTATACATCAAATGAAGACTTATGTTGACAATCTTCTATAATTTCTTGAAGGAGAGAAGAGACTCCAGTCTGTGGATGTCCTTCTAACTATTGTGTATCAAAAAAACACTTTTGTCTTCAATCATTTGTACCTGCATTCTTCCATTACCTGCTTCAAATTTACTTAAGCCAATGGGCTTAGTAATCATAGTTTGATTTTTACTAGGATTATTACAAATAACCCTACAAACTTTGAATCTTTTAACTGCTCAATATTACTTAAATCATACAAAAAATGTATATTTAGTGAGCTGGAACTTGACTTTTATTCAGAGTTCCTTTGTCTTTTGTGTGGGCAGTTTAAAGTCATGCGCGCCGGACATAAAGGGGCTAATGTTTAAGGTCGAAATAGCTTTGACCGAAATGGATTAAAAATGGATTCAATTCCTTGACAATTTATCTGAAAACATATTACCATACTCAAGTATGAGGGAAAAAATGTAAAATATGGCCTAAGAATATTTGAATCTGAGGAATGATATGAAAAAAGAGCTAAAAGGCATTAGAAAAATAGTTTCCAAGAATGAAGTTACTATTATTTAACAAAACCCGTTAGGGGGTTGAAATATGCAGGGCCACCTATGGGCATTGGCTGCATAGTCAAATAAAATAGCATCTTTTGGCTGACAAGTCTGTTATGTGGACTGTTTATGCAAGGCCACCAATGGGCACGTGCTGCATAGTCAGGAAAAAGAACTCCCAGAAATTTACTTTCCTAGTGCTAAAAGCTAGTGAAAGTTTATGGAGATTCAAATTTTCTAAATCATAGAGTTTGTTGTATGGAAAGAGGTACTTGAATATGGAGAAGATATTTCCAAACAAGAATATCGAAGAACTGGATGAATATCACTCCTACGAAGGTCTGACTCAAACGTAAGGAAGAAGAATAAACCATAGACTTGAATACTTTCAGATCATGAAAAAGGATATGGGACAAATATGTTAAGGATGGCTATTTTTTGCGGATCCCTACATATTGTCGTTTAAGACAAATAAGGACAAAAGAGGCATTCTTCCCAAGAATGAAGTTACTATTATTTAACAAAACCCGTTAGGGGGTTGAAATATGCAGGGCCACCTATGGGCATTGGCTGCATGGTCAAATAAAATAGCATCTTTTGGCTGACAAGTCTGTTATGTGGACTGTTTATGCAAGGCCACCTATGGGCACGTGCTGCATAGTCAGGCAAAAGAATTCTCAGAAGTTTGACATTTTTGTGACTAGAAGTCATGAAAAGGGTTATGAAGATCTGAAAATATTTAAGGTTAGGATTATAACACATAAAGATGGGTATTGTCCAATGTATATAGAGATACATAGGTCAATGAAAACCATAATCATGTTGTGGCTGGGTCCTGAATTGAAACTTGGACTTCACTACGTATCTCATAAGAATGAGAATCAAGCCATACGTAGTTCTTGAAATGCAGTTTAACGTCGTGCAGGACGAAAGTATGAGTGATCTTAGTTTAGGGTCATAGAATTCTGACCATAATAATGAATACATAGTGTGTGTTTTCATGAGGACTTTTCAGCCAAGGGACTGAAAGTGAAATTTGGGGTTAGGCCCAAAAGACTTGGGACTGGATTCGAGGGACACTCGAATGTTCCTACGTATCCCATAAGGATGGGAATCAAGTCCACGTAGTTCTAGAACTACCCTTTGTACAAATTTGGTTCGTACATGTGAAGGGTGAAAGGGGACTTTAGTGCAATGATGGTTTAACCTGAGATAAAAAGTTCAGGCATTACCATGTATGCACGTAGTCTTTTGAAAATGAAAACCATGATTGAAAAAATCAATGTCAATAATGGTTCCTTCTCAAATGAGGAAATCAAAGAATATTTTTAGTTTATTGTCGTACCGGACAAAAGTGTTGTATAGTTTAACGTCATATAACAAGGACGAAAGTGAATCAATGTAAAGATATTGATTCTAGGGGCGGTTTCACAAATCAACATCATATGAGGTTGTGGTGAACCGATGTGAAGAGATTGTTTTTGGGCTTGAACCCTTATAGGTTGCCTACATACCCAGCCTAGAGGGCAAGGATCAAAGTCCGTGTAGTTCAATTAAAGAATGAATCAATGATCAAGTTGTTCTTGTGGACAATGATCTAATAAAAAATATTGTTGGGACTTACACATGGTTAGTGGCCCAAAGGGAGTGTTATGGTTGATGTTCGCTCTAAGCTCACGTGAGTCATACTCGGTGTGAGAAACAAGAGGTAATAACAACCTTAACGATGTACAGTTTAATGTCATGTAGGACAAAAAAAAGGGGACTATGCAGTTTAAAGTCTTGCAGTTAGGACTATTGGTGCTGCACAGTTTAGTGTCATGTAGCAGGGACAAAATACAGTTTAATGTCATGTAGGACATATCAAGGATTTTCTGTACAGTTTAGCGTCATGTAGTTAGGACGATGGGGATAAAATAGTTTAACGTCATATTGGACGAAAGGGGTACTGTGCAGTTTAATGTCATGCAGTAAGGACAAAAGAGTGTACCACTTTAACGTCATGTCGGACGAAGGTACGAATAGTTTCAGGTCATATGCATGGACCGTGAATGGTGCAGTTTAATGTCATACTGGACTTTTGAGATTATATAGTTTAACGTCTTTCCGGACGTGAGGGACTTTTATACAGTTTAGCGTCATGTAATTTAGGACGTCACAGTTTAACGTCTTGCTGGACATAAGGGATTTGCAAATAATTTATGGTCATATACATGGACCAGGGATGATGCAATTTAAGGTCATGCTGGACGGTTTAGGGAACTTTTTCACCGTTTAATGTCGTGTGGGACGAAGCTGCAGTTTAAAGTCATAATGGACCATTGCTGTATAGTTTAACGTCATATAGCAAGGACGAACTGGTGCTATACAGTTTAAAGTCATGTAGCTAGGACTAAGGTGAACCAATATGAGGATATCAGTTCTGGGGACTTTTTACAGTTTAACGTCATGCTGGACGATGAAAGTGCCACACAGTTTAATGTCATGTTTCTAGGACAAAATATAGTTTAATGTCATCTCGGACATTGAAGGTAACACAGTTTAACGTCATGTTGGACGAAGTTGCAGTTTAAGGTCATACTGGACCATTGCTGTATGAACCAATTGTAAGAGTCTTGGTTCTGGGAACAATATATTGTGTTTATACAAAATACTTCTTCAGAAATCTGGCATATGTTGGAGTCGTGATGTGTTCTCCATCCATTGAGATCAGAGAATACGCTCCATTGGAGTAGACCTTATGTATTGAATAAGGTCCTTCCCATTTTGGTTCATGTTTGGGAGGCTTCTTTCCTGGTATCATTGGTGCTCTGAGAACCAATACCAATTCTCCCTGAATGAATGAATGAAGACGAACTTTTTTGTTAAAAGATCGTGCTATCTGATTCTGATAGATTTCCAAGTGGTGGAAAGTGCACAATCTTTTCTCATCTAACTGTTCCAATTCATTCAACCGCTTTTGGGATTGCTCATCTGTTGATAACTGATCACAAATGGCTATTCTGAGTGAGGGAAATTGAACTTCAATTGGCAAGACTGCTTCTGTTCCATATACCAATGAATATGGAGTAGACCGCGTTGCATTGCGAGTGGTAGTCCGATAAGCCCATAAAGCATGAAAGAGTTTATCAGGCCATGACCTCTTATCTTTATCCACCATCTTTTGCAGTATGTTTGAAAGAGTCTTGTTGAAGGCCTCTATCTGTCCATTAGCCGCTGCATGATATCGAGATGAATGGTTGGACTTAATGTTGTATTCTTGATACAATTTCTTTACCTCAGAAGAACAGAAGTTGGTGCCGTTGTCCGTCAATATGGTATGAGGGACACCAAATCTAGTAATGATGTTAGGCTTGATGATGCTAACAATGCATTTAGAACTGAATTCTTTGAGAGGTACTGCCTCTGCCCATTTGGAAAAGAAATCAGTAGCAGTAAGAATGTACTTAAACTGCTTGGCCGTAGCTGAAGGGTAAGGTCCCACCACATCCATTCCCCATGTGGAAAATGACCATGAGTATTTAGCTGAATGAAGCAACTCTGGAGGTTGATGAATGAAGTTGGCATATACTTGGCATGAATGACACTTCTTTGTGAAATTAACACAATCTTGTATCATTGAAGGCCAGAAGTATCCAAGCCTTCGAATTTGATCAGACAGTCTATGTCCAGACTGGTGGGCACCACAGACTCATGCATGCACTTCTTTTATGACAGCCATTGTCTCTTCACCATCAATACATCTGAAGAGAACTCCATCAAAACCACATTTGTAGAGAATTTTCTCGAGGTGGTTTGGACCATCATAAAGAGTAAAATTGACCACACGTCGCCGAATTTGTTCTTTCTCGGCTCTATCAGGTGGAAGTGTTCCATTTTGAAGGTATCCCTTGATAGGTGACATCCATCCTGTAGTATGACCATATGGTTCAGGAATGGGACTAATTTCATTAATTTCCTCTGTTCTGACTTGAACATAAGGTGAAATTGCACGACGGTGGGCAATACAGATGGTTGTATCATCCCGATTTGGATCTGCTAAAGCTGTGGCTATATTAGCCAGTGCATCAGCTTGAGCATTTTGTGATCTTGGGACATAAGAAAATGTCGGTTCTGAAGGGAATTCCGACATTAATTCTCTGACGTAATCATACAAAGGGATTAATTCTTCTTTTCTGATGGCATAATCCCCATTGACTTGTTTGATTACCAGGTCTGAATCACCTTTCACCTTTAAGTGATTCACTTGTGCTTGAAGTGCTAACTCCAAGACTGTAATGAGAGCTTGGTATTCAGCTTCATTATTGGTACCACCTTCGCACAAAAAAAAATGAATAAGGTAACACTGCCTTATCTGGAGAAATGAGCACAATTCCTAAACCAACTTTGTTGAATTTAGGATTTTCCATTTTCTTCCATGTTGGACTTCTAGAAGCACCATAAAAATACATTTCCCATGTTTGAGGACTCTCTTGAATAGAGAAAACTTCCTCATCAGGGAGTTCGATATCTGAATACGTGTCTTCCACTGAAGGATGTTCAGCCAGAAAATCAGCCAGAGCTTGGCCCTTAATTTCCTTTTGAGACACATACTGGATGTCGAACTGCTGTAGAATAACCGCCCAACTTGCCAGACTTCCTGTAAGCATTGGACGACTAAGGATGAATTTTAGCGGATTATTGCGAGATACCAATTGGACCTCATGATGTTGTAGGTAGTGTCTCAATTTCTGAACTGCAAAGATTAATGCTAGGAAGCACTTTTCAATACTCGAATACCGGGTTTCTGCTTCAAGCATAGTTCTACTGAGATAGTAGAGACTATTTTCATTCCCAGCATCATTCTTTTGAGCGAGAAAGGCACCCAATGATCGCTCTAAAGCTGTCACATAGAGGATAAGAGGCCTACCCTCAACAGGTGGCATGATTACTGGTGGACTCAAGAGGTATTTCTTGAGAACATCAAATGCTTCTTGACATTCTTCAGTCCACTGGTAAGTGACTCCTTTCTTCAATAATTTGGTAAAAGGTAAACTTTTGCCTGCCAAATTGGCGATGAAACGCCGAATGTAGGCTAAGTGTCCTAGAAGTCCTCTTAATTCTTTCAAATTTTGAGGAGGTGACATACCAAGGATTGATTTGGTCTTCTCAAGATCGACTTCAATACCACGATCGCGTACAACAAAGCCGAGGAATTTTCCTGAGGTTACCCCAAAATCACACTTTAAGGGGTTCATCTTCAAATTATGTTGTCGAAGCTTGTGGAATATGACTTCCAAATCAACCAAGTGATCAAAACGTTGTTTGGATTTAACCACCAAATCATCTACATAGCATTCAACAAATTTCCCTAGAAAAGGTTTGAAGATACGATGCATGGCGCGTTGATATGTTGCACCTGCATTCTTTAAACCAAAGGGCATCACCCGGTAACAAAACACACCTTGAGGAGCTCTGAAGGCTGTATATTCCTCATCTTCTGGGGCCATTCGGATCTGATTATATCCAGAATATCCATCCATGAAAGAAAGTACTTCATAGCCAGCCGTCGCATCAATTAAGAGTTCTGTAATCGGAACTGGGAAATCATCTTTAGGACAATACCGATTAAGATCTCTGAAATCGATGCAAACCCTAATTTGTCCGTTCTTCTTCTTTACAGGGACAATATTAGCCAACCACTTGGGATATTGAACTTCTCTGACAAAGTTAGCTTTGATAAGCTTATCCACTTCAGCCTCGATTTTGGCAGCATAGGTTGGGTGTGTTCTTCTCGCAGCTTGCTTGAATCCTCGATGTTCTTTTGGCAAACCCAAATGATGGGTGGCAACATCAGGATCAAGGCCAGACATCTCTGTATAATTCCAAGAAAAAATATCTTTATTTTGCTTTAAAAAAGAAATATACATCTCTTGCTCTTCAAGGGTCATGGCCGCACTAATTAAAGTGGGGCGTGGATCTTTCTCAGTACCCAGATTTACTTCTCTGAGTTCATCCACAGTGGTAGAGATACCCTCTTCAAATGCTGGAGGAGCATCTCTAAGATCTTCCTCTTCCTCTTCATCATGTGTTATTTCTTCCGTTTCTACTTGAAAAGTAGATGAAAAAGGAAATTCTCATGATCATAAGAAATGTCAAAATTTTCACATTTTAAAAAAGAAGCTTCCATTTCCGACCCTATTGATGATAAAGGGTCTTCTTTGGGAAATAAAGAGGAGATGATGGATTGAGAATCAACATCAATATTCACCTCTGGTGTTGCTATAACTTCTTCTGGCCTGATTAGCGAAGTATAGACTTGTTGGATTTCAGCAGACGAAATGAAAACATCACCACTTATGCTTTCATCACTGCTTGGTAAGTTACCAATTTCTCCCATGTTGTCTGGCTCGATTGCCGTAATTGACATTATGGATCTTTCCATAAGAGTATTTTTATTTGGGCCTATTTTGTCAATTTGACTGATAGGTAACACATAATCTGTACTCACATGTGAAAATGGATTTATTGGAATTTTTTCCAAACCATACGGAGCATTAACTTTGGTAATTTCCTTCATTGTAGATTTTTCGCTTCCCTTCATGTGATAAAATTCCGCCTCAATGTATTGAGACTCACATGTCTTGAACGGGGCCTTATCACCATACAATGTTCCAACTTGACCATCGAAAAATTATTTGAGACATTGATGGTATGATGACGGAATAGCTGCATGCTGATGTAGCCAGGGTCTTCCAAGAAAGATATTGAAAGCTGAGTCTTGATCAACAATCATGAAATCTGAATTGGAAACAAGATCTCCAAACTGAGTTCTGAGCGTAACTTCTCCCAGTGGTTCTTGTTCATTTTTATCATATCCTTGCAACATCATGGTATAAGGAGATAAATCAGATTCCGTGAGGCCCAATCGACGAAGTGTGCGAATGGGCATGAGGTTGACTCCTCAACCATTGTCAATGAAAGCTCTTCGAACATCTATACCATTGACTTTTCTAGATAAGTACAAAAGTTTTATGTGCCCATGCACAACATAATCTTCATCTTTATCAGTAAAAGATATCACTGCATGGCATTCCGCGGGATTATTCTCTATGTGATAGATTTCAGCTGCAGAAATTTCAGTTTCAAACTCCTGAGGACTTGACAAAGCTTCGATGAGTGCTTCCCGAAGATCTCTTGACAGATTCAAAGAATCCAAAATTTATAACTTGGCTGGTACTTGGGCCAAGTGTTTCAATATATCATACTTTTGATCTAGAGGTCTGCGTTTCCCAATAGGAATATGCGGTTTAGCAGGTACTTTGGAAGCAGATGCTTTGGAAGCTGATGCATCTTGTATTGAAGTTGGCAACATCCTTGGTTTTGGAAAATTAGAATGATTAGATCCATTTACTTGCTGAGATAAAGAAGATGGAACTTTTAATCGGTCTTCCAAAATAACTGTGCCGAAACTGAGTTGTCCATTGGCAGAAGAACTTGCTTGTTCTTTTTGAGCTCGCTGAAGGGCTCTACCACGAGTTTCTGCTGCATATACATTGCTAGCAGGGGTAGAATTAGAGTAGTGGCTTCGGAAAGATCCACGTCTTCCCCTGTATCCTGAACCTCTAGAACTTCCTCGGGTTTCCTTATTTGATACAGGGAATTCAGGCTCATCAAGACTGGAATATGAATCTGTTAATTGAATCATATTAACAGAACCAAAGATTAACTCTTCGTCTGATAAAGACTCTGCCAGGTTATCCTGTTTAGGCTGTGCCGTTTGGTGGGACGGTGCCCGTTTCTTTGAAGTAGATGTCATGAAATCTTCCAGAGTCAAAGACAATTTAGGCTTTGATGCATACTCATCTTCTCCTGATTCCTCTTTCTTCTTTGAATTGCGCTGCCCTTTTGGGGATTTGTCTTTTGATGGAGGATTTACTGCAGCTTTTGTAGGAGACACAATTGGCTTCTTCAATTGTGTTCGCAAAATGGAATGGGTCCGATTGATTGTCTTTCTGACCATCCAATCATCATATTTTTTCGCAGTTTTGCTTTTGACTTCCTGCCACTCGCCTCCTTCCTCTGGATCTGTAGCGGTAATACACGCTACATGAGCTGATGAACCCTTCAATTTGACTTGTCCCAAGTCGACCATCTTTTGCAGGAGGTCTTTAAAGACAAAACACTCCTGGATGGGATGCCCCAACATTTGATGAAAGGGACAATAATTGGGACAGTCTTCATCTCCTTCCTTGTTTGGCCTCTTCGGCACTGGTAATTGAACCAAATTATTTTTCAGAGCTGAAATGAAGTAACCAGGAACTTGCTCACTTCGGAAAGAGTATGTTTTACTCTTCATATCCTCAAATTGTTTTCGTCGTTGATCTTTTTGATCATTTGGACGAAACAGCCTTTGTTGTTGGCATTCAAGAGGTGGAGCCCTTCGAGAAGATGAAGGTTTTGAAGTAGAAATAGGTACAGGTGCCTGTTTAAGCATAACTGTAGCAGTTTCTGCTTTACCCATTCTTCTTCCTGGAGCTGATGGAATTACACGAGATTTAACCTTAGCCTGTATAAGGGAATCTTCAATCTGTTGAGCGATTGAAGTAAGGTCTCGAAACCCTCATGTGTGTTTCACAGGGATCAATGGCGTGCGTAATTCGTCACGCAAATTTGTCACACAGATTGGCAACAATTCCTCCTGAGGGAGTGATAAACTCAAGGAATACGTTAATCCCTTCCAACGAGCAATGAAATCAGAGACTCTTTCATTCTCCCTTTGCTTGCAGTTTGTAAGATCGAAAACTGTCGTTTTTGGAAAAGTTGAGCTAAACTGAAGAAGGAATTTTTGACGAAGATCCTCCCATCCGATGACTGACCGGGATTTCAAGCTTGTATACCAGAGAAAAGCTGGTCCTTGCAAGGTTCGCACGAAGCATCTGAGTTTCACTGCTTCTTGCTGCTCTGGAGTTCCCATCATAGGATCACAACAAGACACGTAATGCGTCAAATGTTGTTCAGGGTCGCCTGATCCATTGAAAGTAGGGAAAATAGGGTTTCCAAAACTGGATGGAGGAGAAATTGAATCTACCCATTCAGGGTAAACTTTCTTTTCAGGTTGAACTTGCGCTCGTTTCCCTTCAATAGTTTCTAACCGAGCTGTTAATGACTCAATAGTAGTTATTAACTTTTGAGAAACATCATGTTGAACTTGGTTTTGGGTATGTGCAATGAATGGAGCTTGGACAGACGTGGTGGTTGGTGCTGCAACTGATGGTAGTGCTGCCAACCGTTGTTGCGTTTGACCCGTAGGATTAGACCTCTGTGGGTGTACTGATAAAGGAGGATATTCTTGATCCATCTCAGTAGTTACAACAAATTCCTTCGGTTGTCGGACTTCAGCATTCTTAAGAAGAATACTATTCTGAAGTAGTTCTGCATTCAACCTTCTTAATTCTTTCATTTCTTCCTCCTGTTGTGAAAACATTTTCTCTAATGAGAGCGATTGACCTCCTTCAGAGGAAGGGTGAGGAGTAACCTGATTCTTTCCTTTCCCCTTATTGGATCCTTTTCGGAGAGGGGGAAGTGGGTTACTTGAAGGAAAAACCATATTTTGGGTAAGCCTTTGATTACGTGTGCGCACACCTTCTTCATTTAGGTCTGTGTGCGCGACTTCTTGAGCAGGAACCTCTTCATCTGATCCCTCTGATTGAGCCTCATCTGGTGAATCAGCAGCAACAGCATTGATGAAATTAATGGATTCATATTGCATGGAATCCTTTCTATCAACATTTCTGTGATATTGTCTCCTTCTATGTCCATGATGAGACATGGAATTCCGTTGACTTGATCCCTCATGAATTTCTTGGAGAACTGTCACTTGGAGAGAATCTCCTGACAGCTTGGCTCTTCGTTCCTCTTGAGGCTTATTCCCTAATCGAGAGAATACTGACTTTCTCTGAGGGAAGGATTGAAGATTTGAAAAAGTCCCCAGTCTGGTGGACTGGGGATGTTCCTGCTGCTTCCGCTCAACTCCTCGAATCCCATTCGTTGACTCTGAGGGTTGGGTTAGAGAAGTCCCCAATCTGGCAAGCTGGGGTGTCTCTTGACATGCTATGTCTGAGATCTTCTTAAAATCTCTCTTGATCTTGCGAATCGTAGTTCGGAAATTAGTTGGATGCATTAACCTGTATCCACTTTTATCACCTGGTTCAACAGACCGTTGGATGATTTCCGAAACTTCTGTCATTTGATGACGTGTTTGCTCCAGACGAGAGGCTTGTGCAATATTCTCGCCTGCTTGATGTAGGAGCAATTCAACAACCTGTTCTCTATATACTTGATTTTGAGAGGAACTAGTTGAAGCTTGTTCTTGAGTAAGCTTTTGATTATGAACAGAGCCCATTGACTGTGGACGGCCATGGGCAATAACATTAAATGAGACCATTTTCGGCGGGCTTTGCTGACCGGAAAGCACTGTGAAATGTAGTGCTCCGTGAACACCCCATCCTCTGATATGAACATCAGATGGAGCATTGACAATTAACTGACGCAATCTTCTTAGTGCGCCAAGGCATGAATGTTGAAGGGTTCTCTGTTGCTTTTCGGCCTTTGGATACCGAGAGACTGATAGAGATGCCAAATCAATCTGGTGTTGTAACCCTTCTATTATCTTAAGATGATATTCATATTCATCGTAAGATAATACCTTCTTCTTTAATTGACAAAGAGTTTTCCATATGTTGAGACGAATATCATGGATTCCATCATCCGTCAACATCTTTGGAATGTCGTACTGGGAATCAGCCAAAGGCCAAAACATGACTGGTACTTCACCTTTTTCCAGTTTTTTCCTCATGTTCAGCATTTCCACTTTATCATTAAATGAAGATTCTTCTACCTGTTTGGACCAGAGTTGGTGTTTCCTTGTTTCTTCATCGGATTCAGCAAGATTGGTAGAGAAATCACTATTCATGCTGGAAGATGAATGACCCAGGGATGGTTCGGAGAATAACCTGAACCCCAGGCTATCTTCTGATGGAGAAAGAGTTTCACCTGCCGATAGTAAAGCATCAGACATGACTGGTTTTACGTTTGCAAGTGCCTCGAGATAGGAGGGATTTCTCGTCACTACATTCCCTTCTGAAGAATTTTCGAGACAACGTGAATCACTACTGCGGAGAGGACTTTCGCAGCGAAATTCATCACCATGAGGAGGACCGTCATGATGGGTTATAGCAAAAGATAAAATCTCTTGCTCCTTGGCCTTCTGACCACACAGAGGGTTCCTGTGGCTCTCATCTGAAGAAGAAACTTCAAGATTGACCGAATTTTCATAAAAGCAAGTCTTCATGAGGAAGTGTCTGTTGAAGAACTTCAGAATTAATGTTCCCATTATTGGGAACTGAGGGAGTAGAATCTTGAATTCCGACAGATAAATGTCTGAGGGCTTCAAGAACTCCAGCATCGAGCAAGGCCTTGTTGCAGATTGGCCTTTGATCTCCTGACTGTGCTGGGCGGATCTTTTTCTTAGATGCCTTCTTACTCGCTTTAGAAACCACTTGATGACGAAAGTGATTTCTCTGAGCAGGTGTATGTGCCTGATCAGGAAAGATGGTCAGGTTAGGCTGACGATCTCCACTCAAATCAGGTGTATGTGCCTGACTTGGTTGTCCGTATGATATGGGGGAGTATGCCCCATAACCCTCTTGGACTGGAACAGATGTGTGTGTCTGTTCCGGAGTGAATCGTTGATGTGTCACTCCATTGCTAGGGATAGATTTATGTGTCTGTCCCTGAGATGATGCTGAAGCTGTTATGATATCCTGGCAAGCATCCAGAATATGAGCAGGAATTTGCTTCTTCTCTTTCACCATTGACAAAATATGTTTGGTGACTTCAGCCACCGGAACGGGGATATACGTCCATTCCGGGCTTGGAGTAGGTGTATGTGCCTGCTCCTATCCTCCTTTTCCTGTCAGTGAATCCTGACAGTACTCAAGTGTGGAGGTAGAGAGTTGAGTCTGCCTCCTGTTTGTCGTCGGGACTTTCCGACTGACTTCTCCGGACGCTACCAAGCGAGACTATTGGTAGGCCTGATTAGTATTAGCAGGTGTATGTGCCTGCTGATTACACTTCGCCAAACGCGGTTGACGAGATCCATCATATGTAGTCAGACGAGCCTGCTGACTAACTGGTGATGTATAAGCAGGTGTATGTTCCTGCCTATGGTACTCCGCCAGAATTGCCTGGCGGGATCGGCTTGATGCTGCCAGAAGAGTCTGCTGGACAGCTGAATTAAAACGGGCAGGTGTGTATGTCTGCTCGTTGTTTGCCACCAAGTTAGGTTGGTGGACTTCTCCGGAGATGGCAGGGATAACAACCTGCCTATTGCTAACCGGATTCCGTCTCTGGCGGTTCATCTTGCCTGCTCGGGTTCGAGGAACCTGAGCTGAATGCCTGGAGTCGGTACCCTCATCATGTTGAGGGCGCACTACCGCACGAGTCTGGCGGCGATTGTTGATGGGAGCCCTTGAGAAGGACTCCTGTCTTTTTGAATTAAGGTCCCCCAGGACCTGCTCATTCACTTCCTCAGAATAAGGGAGTGAATGGAAATTGCGTTCCGGGGATAACAACCCGAAACGGTTGGAGACGGTAGTCAGCACCGCCTGCTTCTTGATTGCTGGCCGCCGTTGTCCGGACGACCAGGTAGAGTTGTTAACTTGGAGGGCTTGACGAGCGGCCTCCAAAGTTGGGATAGTACCGTTGCGACGGTACTCCTTAACCAGTGCATTAGAAACACAGCGTTGAAGACACTGAGTTGGTGATGTCATCCTCAGAGCAGATGACGTTCCAGCAGGAGTAGCAGCATTGGTTTTCACAGCAGCAGACCTCACAGTAGAGGTGTTTACAACAACAGTATTCACAGGGGTGAATTTAAGGAAAGCCATTTTTGCAGAAGATCTTGAGAAAAGAGTGCCTGTTCCATGTAACAGACATAATCAAGATGAATCCAGCCACTGCATCTTTTGGATGAGCATATGTCAATGATTGCCTTGTTGGCCCAAGGGGCCTAACAAATAAGAAGAACATCACTTTCACTTGGTTAAGGATTCACATCGGGTTCACCATTTTTGTTTCGCACGGAATCCGGGGATGACCTCCTGGACGGGAGATTCAAACGTTCCGATCGGTTTCTAACGGTTTTGTTCGTAGAACCGGAAACATCCAATGATTCCACATCCGTTTGGACCTACTTTCCAAAGGCAGGCGCTCATTAGCTTGTGGACTAATGAGGCTTAGGAATTTTCATTGGTCGAGAGGATGGGAGGTCGGACTCATCACACCTTTTTGAGGGGAATTATTGTCTACTCCGGGACTCTCTTTATAGATTTAAGTTATGTTCGTGAATCCTTATTACATTACCAAGTATAAAATGTGCTTTCCTTTAGTTTTAACAATCAATGATTAAATATGCAAGAAATTTAGAGAATCTTTTATATGTATTCGAGGTTCTTCATCAATAGAGAATCATCTATATCTGTTTAGAGATTCTTGGTCAATGGTATCCTTCAAAACATTTATATAAAAGTCTCTTGGTCATTATGATGACCAGGCTGGTTTTAAAGCCACTCAGTGGGGCACTTGAAGTTTATCGTCATTCAGAAGGACAGAGATTATTTCAAAGTTGGGATCGAACCCATAAATGTGATACCTACGTATCCTTTGTTTTGGAAAAGGAATCAGAACCCACGTAGTTCGAGTAATGGAGTATGATTTTTATGATTGATGGCTCAAAAAATGAATGTCATAATTAATTTTACACTCTAAGCTCACGTGAGTCATGCTCGGTGTGAGAAACAAGAGGTATTAGTAAAATTTATACAATTGTGCCATGAAAGATGCAATCATAAGAATTTGTTTGGGGCTTATGTATGGATGACTGCCCAGATAGATGAAGGTTTAGGATCTACTTTTAGGGAAAAAATCCATGAACATGGTCCATAAAGTTATATGTGCTCCATGGAGATTTTGAATACTCTAATCTTGGGGCTTACTCCTAAGGAGGATGCCCAAGTTAGGAGGGGACTTATGATTGGGTTTTATTCCGGAAAAGGAAACCCAAATCAAAGGTAAATTATGACTGGTTAAGAGAAGTTTAAAGGGATTTGGAGCTTACTCTTGAAACGGAAGCCCAAGGTTATGACTGAGTCTTATTCCTGAAAAAGGAGACCCAGGTTAGGGATTAAGGTTTGGGGCTTACTCCTGAGGAGGATGCCCATATTTAAGGTTGGGGCTTATTCTTAAGAAAGATGCCCAAGATTAAAGGACTTGATTGGGGCTTACTCCTGAGGAGGATGCCCATATTTGAGGTTGGGGCTTATTCTTAAGAAAGATGCCCAAGATTAAAGGACTTGATTGGGGCTTACTCCTGAGGAGGATGCCCAAGATTTGGAACTTTAAGAATTTGGGGCTTACTCCTGAGGAAGACGCCCAGATTAAAGGTTTTATAACTGGGGATTATTCCTGAAAAGGAGACCCAGGTTAAGATTCTCTCATTTTAAAGGATGAGGTTGAATGAATGAACTCTCCATATTTTAGTGACATAAGGATATTTACATCACTAGATTTTAAGAGAGATTTCACAGAATTCCTTTCAGATAGGAAAGTCAAATCATGAAATCATGCCATAAATGGCTTTGAAGAGTGTCTTGAAGACTGAATCTTGAAAAGGAAAGGTGAAATGGCTTAAGAGGGGTAAAATGGGCAAGATGGGCACCCAAAAAGATAGGGGCGCGCAAGTCTTGAAAGGCGCGCAAGTCCTGCGGCGGCGCGCAAGTATTGGCCGCGCAAGTTTACTTGCGCGACACATGGTGTACTTGCGCGATTTTCAATTAGAATTGAAATACTTGAGCGACTCTTGATAAAACCCTTTAGAATCCCCTTGAGGTTCTTCCAAAAAAGGGACGCGCAAGTTATATTGATGGAATTAAGTCGGCGCGCAAGTGTTTGATAAGTTTCAACACTTAGGCCTTCCTTCTTCTCTTTAGATCTTCCGTTCTAGGTAAGAAATTACATTAGAACTGTTTCGGAAGCTTTTAAAAGAGACTTGGGCGTCAGGAGCTTCAATCCGAGTTTCTGGAAAAAAGATCCTCTCGAATGGGGGGCCCACAGGGTCTATTTATAGGCAAAAGAAGACCCAGGGCGGTTACCGGGCGGTTACCATTTAGGTCGCGCAAGTCACCTGCGCGACCAAGGTAGCCGCGCAAGTACACTTGCGCGACAGTGGTATAACTTGCGCGGTGGATTTGCTATTGATCCTCTGTTCATGCCTTTGTCGATTTTTCATGTTTTCTTCAAAGGATGAATCACTTTCAACTGAGATATTCCCTTTTCTGATCTTTAGATTCTGTGAGGAAAGGAGCGTCAACTGTCACACCGGTCTACGAAGTAAGAGAAATCCTCTATAGTATTTTGGGAGATGTTGGGACCGATCATCACATCTATTATTAGAACAGTGTTGAAATCCCAAAAAAAATCCATTTTTGTTATATAAGATCATTTAAATGAGAAATATTCCTCTATAGGACACTGCTTCTAGTGTATGAGAAGTATTTATAACGAAAGTATAGGTTTAAAGTAGTGTCATGAAATCATATTGATAATGTAATGATTCGAGGGCAGGCCTAAAATGAGAGAACCTGAATGTCATCATGCTTTAGAATCCATAAGGTTTCCTAGAAACTCTCATTTATATTGTGATAAACAAAGTAGTATACAAGGATATACCAATTGAATCCCTTACAGTATTATAAATTCATCATTGTTTCATAATTACAATGAGCATTGGCTTATTTTAGAGAATAAAATGCCTAAGGACTGAGTCCTTGAGAGATTTCACACGCCCTTGGCAATTACAGACCATGATCTTCATTCAGAGAGGTGTATGTTTCCCCAATAAATATTCTGATTCTCTATAATAGTTTTAAATGTGGGGATGCTACCATAAAATTTTTCTTTCATTCCATTAATTTTGGGCTTGAAAGAAGGCTCCCATGTGGGTTCTAGATCATTATATTTCTCCATTTAGTTATGCATGGCTTCAGGCTTCTCCATGGGATTAGAACAAATGGAAAGAACATCACCATCTTCATTGGCCTAAAAATACTCAATCATGTAACTCTCGAAAACCCCACATAGTGGATTGAATTTATTCAGGGTGAAAATTGTTTCATTGGATGAAAACCTATCAGATTTCCTCTTAGAATCCTTTTTCAAGGACACCAATATGAAAGAATCTGCACTCAACTCAAGCCCATGTGAGAAGTCATGTGAGGACAGTTTATCCATAGAGTTTCTCAAATCCACTAGCATGACTGGGAAATAGCAGTAGGGGCCTCAAGAAAACCCTGCAAGCTAGCTGGTGTATCAGGAATAATGTCACGACTTTAGGTTTTTTGGGGATTTAACCATTTTTATGTTTTTTTCGGTTTTCAAGGATTTATGTTATTTTCGGGTTTGTAGTGTTTTAAGAATTTTGTGTTTTTTAGTGTTTTCATGGGGTTTTGTGGACTTTTTGGGTTTTTTATAGTTATTATAGGTCTTTTGGGGTTGTTTATGGATTTATGGTCCTCAAGTGGTTTTTAGGATTTATAGGTTCATTAAGATTTTATGGGGGTTTAGGGTTTCTATTGTTTTTCTGTGTTTTTATAGTTTTTAGGTGTTTTAGTAATTTTATGTTTTAATTGGGTTTTGAGGATTTCTTAAGGGTTTTAGGGTTTTTTTTCATTCTTATGTTTTTTAGCATTTTTGTGTTTTGTATGGGTTTTAGTTTTTTTTCGATTTTTCGGTGTTTTGTTGGATTTTTTAGTTTTTAGGGTTTGGGGTTAGGGTCTTTAGTGGATTAATTTATTGAGAAATTTTTTTAGTATTATTTACTAGGTTTATAGTTTTTTGGTTTTCAGGGGGTTTATGGTTTTTATGGTTTTCTTGGGCATTTAGTGTTTTTTGGGGCCAATTTATATTTTTTTGGGTTTTGGGGGTTTTATGGGGTTTTATTGGGTTTTAGAGATATTTAAGGGCTTTATATTTTTTATGTTTTTATGGTTCTAATTATATTTTTGGTAATTCAGGGTTTTTAGGGTTTTAGGGTTTTTAAGGTTTTAGGATTTTTATGGTGTTTAATGTTTCAGGGTTATTGGGTTTTTTTGGGTTTTAGGTTTTTAGGGTATTGGGGGTATTGGGGGTTTTATGTTTTTATGGATTTTTAGGGTATTTTAATTTTTTTTGGTTTTTATGTCCATTTAGAGTTTGTTTGGGGTTTTTAGGTGTTTCAGTGGATTTAGGGTCATTTAGGGGTTTTATAATTTTTATGGTCATTTAGGGTTTTAATGTGTTTTTGGTTCATTTTGTGTTTTTTTGGAGCTTTTATGGGTTTTTTCGGGGTTTAAGGTCTTTTAGGGTTTTCTAGGGGTTATAGGCTCTTTTAGGGGTTTTCAGGGTCCTTTATGGGTTTTCAGGTATTTAGGTTACTTTATGGCTGTTTGTTTTTTTATGTTTTTAATGGGATTAGTATTATTAGGGTTTTTGTCATTTATAGTTGTTTGTTTTTTGATTATTATTATTTTTTGGGAATTTCATGGTTATTAGGGGTTTTTAGGGGTTTTAGGATTTGTAGAGTTTTTAAGGGTTTTTAGGATATTTATGGGGTTTTAGGTGGTTTTAATGTTTTTATAGTTTTTATTGTCATTTATGTTTTTATGGGGCTTTAGGGTTTTTAAGATTATTTTTGTATTTTAGGGTTTTATGATTTTTATGGTTTTTTAAGTTTTTAATTGATTTTAGGGTGTTTTGGGGTTTTTTAAATTTTATGCCTTGTTGGGTATTAAGGTCATTTAGTGTGTTTTTTCATATTTTAGGGTCATTTAGGGGTTTTAGGGATTCTAGGATCCTTAATGGTTTTATGGATTTTAAAGTTATTTAGTGTTTTTATTTTTTTTAGGTTTTCAAGGGTTTTAAGGTCATTTGGTGGTTTTTATTATCTTCTATGTGTTTTTGGGATTTAGGGCCCTTAATGGTTTTTATGTTGTTTAGATTATTTTTTTATTTCAAACTTATTTTAGGTCATTTTAGGTTTTTTATGGTCTTTAGGGTATTTTGGGGTTTTTTTAGTTTTTTAGGTTCATTTAGGGCTTTTGGAATTTTCGTTCTTTTAGGGGTTTTTTGGTTTAGGGTCTTTTTCGGGGTTTTAGGGTCCTTCATGGGTTTTTGGGTTTTTATGGGTTTTAGGGTATTTATGAATTTTATTTATTTTTTTGGTTTTCGGGTTTTATAGGGTTTTTAGGATTTTTTGGGGTTTTAGTAGTTCTTGGTTCCAATAGTGATATTTGAATTTTTTTGTGTTTTTGGGTTTTGGGAGGTTTTAAGGGATTTAGGAGATTATGTTTTTTACTATTTTTTTATGTTTATATGATTTTGAAAGGGGTTTTAATTTTTATGGGATTTTAGGGGTTTTAGGTATTTTTGGGTTTTAGATTTTTATATGGTTATTAGGGGTTTTTATGATTTTTATTGGTTGTTTTTTTAATGGGTTTTAGTGTTTTATGTTTTTTATTAGTGTTTTTAGGGGTAATTGGGTTTCCCAGTGTTTTAAGTGGTTTTATGGTTTTTTGTTCTTTAGAGTTTTAGGGTTTTAGGGGTTTTAGGGTTTTTCTAGTGATATAGAGGTTTTAGGGGTGTCATTTAGATTTTAGTATTTTTAGGGGTTTAAGGGTTTTACATGAATTTAGGGTTTTAAATTTTTTTTGGTTTATTTAGGGGTTTTTGGAATTTTGGTGGGTTTTTATGGATTGTAGGTATTTTTACGTTGTTTAAATATTTTTATAGTTTATAGTGTTTTTTGTGGTTTTTATGGTTTTTAGGTTTTTATTAAGGTTTATTTTGGGGTTTTAATATTTTTGGGTTATTTAGTTGGGTTTTTTTGTTTTTTCGATTTTATAGGTTTTTAGGGATTTTAGAACTTTTTATGTGTTTATAGGGTTTAGTGTTTAAGGTGTGTGGTATACTTTTTAGGGTGTAGGGTATACAATTTATGGTATAGGGTTTGGGGTTTAAGGGGAAGGGTGTAGAGTGTAGGGATTTTGGTATAGTGTTCATGGATTATGGTGTCAGTTATAGGGTTTAGGCTCTAGGGTTTAGGTTTTAGGGTGTAGGATATAAGATTTTGGGTTTATGGATTAGGGTTTAGGGTGCCTGATATATGGTTTATGGTGTTGGGTTTAGGGTTTCGGGTGTATTGTATTGGGTTTAGGATTCTGTGTATATGGTATTATAAGTTCCCTATCAGTGTACTGTATCACTAAGAGGGGGATTGGTGAATCAGTGATACTCTTTTTCATTTATGTTTATTTTCAATTGAAACAACCTTCACCTCTAGATAGAGAATCAATTCCCTACTGAAAAAATTCAATCCACACATCCATAGGAAGACAAATATTTACAAGGTTCACTATTAAATATGAATAGCTATGCCTATGGTATGGTTTGAAAATGATCTAATACCATTCAATCCACTCGAGAAAAGTCCTTGTATTACAACGAGTAGGATATACCCTTACACCAATGTAGCATTAGGAAACAATCCCACTAGTGTGTGAGTTCCCTCTTAGCACAATATGGAAATAAAATTATTATGTAACAACTCATGTTAATATCTCTTCTTTTAAATTCAACAAATATATTCATTTGAAATTCAATTCTTCAATTCTTTACGAAGAAGAAAGGTAAGGACCTCCTAGACTTTGTTATGAAAACTGAGTCCAATTTTCCTGGGACCGATTTTTCCAGTCCAATTCTCTAAGTATGATTATTCTAATACAGTTCTTAAAATATTATTATCCTAATAGAATACAATAAAAATGAAATGAAACAAATTAAGTTGCTGAGTATGATAAAAATCAATATGATACTTCCTCCATCTAGAAATATTAAATACAAAAATACCCAGTACAGAATATCTCATTCCTTTTATTTCAGCCCAATACCAAAATCACCCAAATACAATTGTCAAGCAGAATATGATGATCCACTGAGTATGATGAATTCTAAATACGATGATCATCAAAATACAATGATACAATCTTGTCTTCTTCACTATAAAAATGACTTCAATACCAAACGAAACGGAATCAATTTCTCTCACTAAAAACGTAGAGCTTCTCTCTCTATTATGGTGAACAGTATCAATCATCAGAATGTATAAATCTGTTCTTTTTTAGTAGGTGACCCTTGAAAGGTTTGGGTGGGAATCCCAAAATTTTCCCACTCACACAAATTCACCAACATTTCAATTTTCCCTAAAATCTCAAATGAATTTTTACTTCTTCAATGCTTATCAAAACATTTCAATCCTTATTCAAACTACATATCCTTCTTCAGACATTCATTTGAATCATAATTATGATTTCAATACATGATCCTAGTTTTTCTCAATATGATTTCTTCAATACAAAGCTCTTTATCAATTGAAAAAAATTATAAAGAAATGGATACCATTATAATTTTCTAAATACTATTCTTAGAAATTATCTGAATAAAAATATTTCATTTTAATTTAAAAACTCCCCCTACATAATTAATTTAGTAGTCTCGTCCTCTTTTCATTTCTCTTGAACCACATGAGATTCAAAACATCATTCACAATCCTCTGCTTGTATCATGACTTCATGAATTTAAATTCATTTGAGAACAAAATTTTCATTATCAGACATGGATTGGAAAGTATCATAACATTAAATTAATTCCAGATTCTTTATTTTATTCCAAACCCAATTATGATCTTTTCTGAATACTATTGGTCTTGATATGATCATCCTGGGTACAATCATTCTAGATATGATTATCTGAGAAATGATTTTCTACAATATGATACTTTTAGGGAACAATCATTCTTGAAGACAATCGACACCATCTCTTACTCATCTATTGGCACCGCTTCTTCAATCGGTGCCACCTCTTCAATCAGATACACCTTTTCAATCATCACAACATTTTTCATCAATAACACCTTTTCAATCAAAGCAACCTTTTCAATCAGTACCACTTTTTCAATTGGGACAACATTTTCAATCAGAACCACATTTTAAAAAAAATCACCTTTTAAAACAACACCGACTCTTCAATAGACAACATATCTTACTTTTCTTTCACTTGAATAAATTTTTTTTGAAAAATAATGGATATAACTTCTTTATCTCTACCACCTAGATATGATAAATTTGGATACAATACTTTTCGAATCGGCATCATATATTACAATCCACCTTTATCCATCAATCATTCATCACACATTTTAAATACAAGTTATGATTTATATGAAATACATATCGGAAAAGAATCTTCACAATTAAAACATCGTAGTCCTAGTAACTCTGATTCTCCATCAAAATAACCAAATCATTCATACCAGATCTAGAGTGAATTTGATCCATCCCACATTACGATCCTTACCAATACTAGACCATCATTACGATATTTTTCGATGCCAAACTCTCATTATGATGAACAACGTGAGTTCATTTATTTTGAAAATAGGATTGTAATTTTTTCCCAAACAATCCTCATTATGATTTATACCATAAACAAAGCGAGGTGATTTCCAAAAAACATTCCTTCACAACAAAAGACAACAAAAGAATGCATAACAACCCCATCATTATCTTAGTCCCAACAATATACCCCTTTTTATTTTGATGTAGACCAAGTTTCATAAATCACTGAATTTTGTATCCTTAAGAAATGGATCACTTGTCAAAAATTCAAAGCATACGTGAGATAACTAATTGATGGAATCAAGAATCATTAACAGTAAAACCATGTTTTCCAAAAGAAGTTACTCTGAAAAGATCTTCCTATTTCATCCTAACCTCTTATTCACCATCTTTAGAATAAAAAACAATTTCTTTCTTACAACTACTCCAACAAATAGTTATAATAGTTCACCCAGAGAACAATGATGAATTCAAAGCTTACCCAAAAATATATCTTTTTTTGAAATATATTTATAAATAAAAAACATTCTCCCCCATGACAATACAATCGAAGGTAAGATAAGAGTGGGGACATAAACACATACCTTGCACTTGAATAGAAGGTTGTTCAACACCCATGATCAACCTAAATTTTGAGAATGATTCATTTAGAAATGGTTTTGTGAACATATCAGTCACTTGTTCTGATGTTGGAACATACTCGATCATTAATTCATTCTTATCTACATGCTCTTTGATGAAATTATATTTAATATCAATATGATTTGAACAAGAAAGTTGTGCTGGATTCTTCGGGATATTGATAGTACTTAGATTGTCATATCCTAAGAGCAAGGGTAACATTACATTAATAAGTAAATAAACCAATTGTGTTTTCATCCATAAGAGTTGAGTAGAAAAATGTTCCGAAGAAACATACTCAGCTTCATCCATACTGAGGGTTACTAAATTCGATTTCATTCAATGAAAGATAACTCAATTCATTCCCATAAATAATACTCTTTCATATGTGGATCTTCTACCATAAATACTTCCTATCCAATCTGCACCAAAATACCCAAACAAATCAATACTATCTGAGCAGAAATACCAGTTTCCAAATTTTTTGTGGCCTTGATGTATAATAGAATTATTTTTCCAGAAATAATATGTGATTCATTTGGAGCACTATGATATCTTTCACAAAAGGTAATAGTATAAAAAATGTCAGTTCTTAAGGTAGTCAAATACAACAGACTTATGATCATCTTACGATGTTGTTTCTGATCTACTTCTTTTCTTTTTCCTAGTTTACTCAACATTGTCCCCACCAAAATAGAGGTGGAAACATTTTTTGAGTTTTCCATTTTGATCCTCTTGAGATGTTTATTAGAATAATTTTATTGGGAGAGAATAATTTATTCTTTCATTTGGAATATTTGTAATCGAAGAAATTATTTAATTTCCCCCAACATGGACATTTAAAAAACTTCTTCCTCTCTTTAGAAAAATTATCACAACTTCTTTCACCATTCCCATAAAATATAATATCATCAACACAAACAATAATAATGATGTAATAATCTTGAATTCCTCTGATATACAGATTTTTACCCACTCTTCCTTTAATAAAATTCATCTTCTATAAGAAATCATCAAATTTGTAATAGCCTGAAATAATATCTTTTTTTAGACCATACAATTATTTAATTAATCTTCACTCATAATTCTTCTCTTTACCCAAAAAAAACCCCACAAGGTTGTTCAATATACACTTATTCGCCAAGATCACCATTCAAGAATATGGATTTTACATCCATTTGAAGGATCATGTATCCTCGTTTTGTAGCAATATAGAAAATGATTATAATTTTTTCCAATATGGCCACTGGACATCAATGTTTCATTGAAATAAATTCCTTCAATATGTGAATAACCACTCCAAACCAATCTTTCTTTGTTTCTTATAACACTGCTTTTTTCATTTTTCATGTTCTGAGAAGCTGATTTTGTGCTAATGATGTTTTTATTTTCAAGAAAGGGTATGGGTTCTCATGTAAATTTGTTTCCAATCAGATGTGATTATTCATTCATGTCTTGAACCCATTACAAATTCTTATAATCATATTTTACGTCAATGGGAAATAACTTTGAATACAGAGAATTATGAGTACTTCTATTTTTTTCTCCTTGCATGAACCTTCAGATGTGGATCACTAATTATACACTTATAATCCACTTACTTACTCAAAATAGGATGAGTTTTTCGAGAATCAACTTCATCACTTGAAATAGATAAGTTTGATTCTTCTTCTTGAAAGGGAATACAATGTTTGGTATCCTTATAATTTTTTTTAACTTGCTCAGCTTCCTTGTCATCCTAAACATATTTATCTTTATAAAAGTTATCAATTAATTTCACCTCAACTAAATCAAAAATTATTGTTTTTTTCTTTTTTGAAGCATCTATATCATCTTCATTCTAGAGAACATCCATGAAGGATTACATTTATAATGTATGCTCACACATTCCATAGTTTCCACATTTCTTCTTTATAATGCATGTACTCCTGAAAACCTTCAAGTGTATAAAACATGGAGTTTTTCCAAAAAAAATTAAATGGAGTCATAACTAATTGAGGCCTGTAGATATAACATTTCTGAATATAAATAGTAAAACTCATGGGTTGCCTCAAAAAGTAATGAGAAAATCAATGTTCAAGTAACATGGCTTTTCCCATTTCCAAAAATCTTCTATTATTTCTTTCAGCAACCCCATTTTGTTGGAGAGTATATGGGGAACTATACTCATGACAAATTACAAGATTCTAAATACAGTATTCAAACTCTTAACTTCTATATTAACCACTATTATTTGTTCTCAAGTTCTTCATAGAATACACACACTCCTTTTCTTCTTTTCTTATAAAAATTTAAACATTTCCAAAGATTCAGATTTATATTTCATATAAATGACACAAGTAATGTGAGAAAAATAAAAAATGAAAGTAATGAAGTAATTATATCTATTTTTTGATTTTTTTTCTCATTATCCCACATATAACAGATTGAATTAGATATAGGGGTTATTTTGAACAAATCTCTTCTTTCATATACACAACCTTCATCATCATTCCTTTCTGACAGATAGTGCAACACCAATATATTCTTCTTGGAAAATTAGGAATGTATCAAACACTCTCTATTTTGGATAACTTGATCATGTTTCTTAGAAACATGTGTCCCAGAAATTTATTCCACAATTCATTCTCTTCAATTGAAATCATTTAACAAGAGTTTTGTATTTCAACAATCTAAAATAGACCCCCTTTTGTATGTTTTCCACATATAACAATCATACCATATTATTCAGTTTTTAAAAACAACCCATCTTTCCAAAAGATAACATTGTTACCATCATTACACAATTGTGAAACACTTATCATATTGTATTTTATCCCATCAACATACAATGTTTTCTTATATTCCATCTTTTCTTTTCAAATGATGGATGATCCAACACCTTTGATTTTCAAGGATTCACCATTTCCAAATGAAAATTTTCCTTCTTAAAAATCATCCAAATTATTCAATAGTTTCAAGTCTCCTATAATATGGGAAGAACACACACTATCAAGTATCTAAGTTCATTATACTTTTGTGACTTTCAACGTAGTTTCAACAACAAAATCTTTTTCTAATTTATTTTCTCTCTACACTTCCATCTTGTGAGAATAATTAGGAGTTGCATTTTGATCTAGTAATAAAATATGGCATCATTTTACATAATTTCTCGGTTGATCACACATTTCAAAAATACTTTCTAGTTGTTTGAACCTATTTTCAATCTTCACATCATTATTTTTAGATCTCTTCACAACAACCTTCCAAGGCTTCTTTCCATGAGGAGATTGAATCCCCCTCAATCACTGCCTTATATGATGTGGGATAATAAAAATATTTTTGTTTAAACCAACACATACTTTTTGTGTGTCTGAATCCCTCACAATACCACCAATACCCATAGAAAGTGTATTTTACTTTCAAACCTCCATAAGTATAAGAATTTTAAACACATTTATCAACAAATTTTGTTTATTATTTATGCCATTAACCTTTCAAATATAATTCAGATTATTCTTCTTCATTTCCAACATAATAGAATCAAAAGTATATGGAAATTTTCTGATTCCAGATAAAATATTTTTAGACTCAGGATGTTCTGTAACATCCGAATTCTTCACTTTTTCCACACACATAACATTCCCTGCATTATTTATATCAGAAACAATCTCATTCTTCTACAAAACCTTTAAAGGTAACATTTTTTGAACCTTATCAGGTTTATCATTATGAGAATATTCACCAACTATAGTGATAGAGTTTTCAAAGCTTGTATTTCTCAACTCATATTTCGAACATTTTTGTTGTAAAAGTTCCAACTCTTCTTCTCCTAATTTCAGATTCACCCCTATATTATCATTACAATTATTTTCTTATTCAAGAGACTTCTTAATATTACCAATCTCCTTCACTATATTTTCTATGTTTTTAGAAAAAATTTTTAATTTATCATTGACTAACAGCCATCTTCCAACTTTATGTTTTTTTTTCAATCCGTCTGATCTTTCCTATATATTCTTCCAATTATACATTAAAATGAATCTCATGTTGATTTTATTCTTCTTTCGAGGTACTACTTCTGAATTCTTTATCATTCAATATTGCAATAAATGAATTCTCAATACCACACTCAACAAATTTTTTAGATTTAGCATCACTTTATAATTCTTTAGTATCTATATATTAGAAACATCTCCTTTTGGATTTGAAGAATTTATTTTCTTTCCCTATGGAATATGATTTTCCTTTATCTCTCTGTTTCTTCCATGATTATTTAGGATTTTTATCTTATTTCTCACTATCCTCTTCATTATTTCTTTGAGGAAAATTTTCCACAATGTTAGTAAATTTTACACATTCAAAACATTTGAAGGTATTTTACCCTTTGAATTTCCCTATAACTATTTTTAAATTATTTGAAAAAAATGATAAAATATCATTTATATTTTTACAGACCTCATTTTCAAACTCAGAATCACCATCTTCTTCTGCAATACGAATTTTTTTATTTCATTTTTTCCTTGAAATAAATTTCTATAAATACTTTCAATTTGATCATCATATCTTTCCCTCATCCCATTTCATGAGTTATAAGAGTTCTATGAAAATCATAAAAGATTTAATGTTTTAGGTTCTCTGTCATCAAATGAATAAAGTTTTGCATCGAATTTATTTGGTCGGATTGTCAATATGTTTTCAAAAATAGTAGAGTCATCTATTTTTTCACGAATTCATATGATAGAACTCAATATATCATTCACCTTGGTAAATATGACCCCAACATATTCATGCCCATGCATCTTCAAGTAATCATACTTCAATATTTATATTTCAGTATTTCCCGTCTTGAATTTTGTATTGACTTCATATATGTTTTTGAATTTCTCCCATATACCTTTGACTATGGAAACAACTTTCACTCTCAAGAATTCACTTTTAAAAAGTGATGAAAATATATCATTATTCTGCCTTCCATCATTCAAGATTCTTATTATCAACAGGTGTAAGTGGAGATTTATCAACAATGGTTGAAAACCCCACTATTGTAGCTTCAAGATCATCATAACTGATAAATATAAGATAAGGCACCATTCTATCCTTCAAGATATAATAATTCATTCAATGGAAGACCAGAATACCTTTACTGTTCACATTGTTGAAATTCTCCATCAGTGATGAATAGAGAAGGGAACTTGGCTCAGATACCACATGCAAGTTCCCATTCAGTGTATTGTATCACTAAGAGCGGGAGGGGTGAATTAGTTATACACTTTTTCTTTTATTTTTCTTTTAAATTTAAACAACCATCCCATATTTTTAAATATTCAATTATATTTAGAAAAAAATATTGTACACACATCCATAAAAACACATTGATTAACGAAGTTCACTATTCAATAATAATATCTAGGTCCTTAGTATGGTTTGGAAATGATCAAATACCATAAAATCCACTAGAAAAAAAATCCTTAGATTACAATGAGTATGATATAACATTACGCTCATGTACCACTATGAAACAATCCCCCTAGTGCATGTTCACCCTCTTAAAACAATAGGAAAATACATTTTTTATTTAACAACTCATTTTACATGAGATTATTTCCAATTCCACAAATGTATTCAATTAAAAATACAATTCATCAATTCCTTACCCAGAAAAAAAGGTAAAAATTTCTTGGAATTTGTTA
This sequence comes from Viscum album, assembly GCA_963277665.1. Taxonomy (NCBI): domain Eukaryota; kingdom Viridiplantae; phylum Streptophyta; class Magnoliopsida; order Santalales; family Viscaceae; genus Viscum; species Viscum album. The sequence continues at coordinate 1,009,040,409 of OY728126.1, forward strand.
TGAAAACTGAGTACGATTTTTTGGGGTCAGATTTTCCCAATCAGATTCTTCGAGTACTATTCTTCCAATAGATTTCTTAAAATAAAAATTTCATGATAGATTATGACAAAAATGATTCAAAACCACTTCAATGCCTGAGGATGATAAAATTTAGTATGATGCTTCCTCATTTCATAATTCTTTAATAAGGAAATACCTAGTATAGAAAATCATATTCCTATTAATTTACCCTGATACCAACATCAGATGAATAAAATTGGCAATCCAATTACAATGATCTACTGAGTAAAATGATTAATTAATATGATGATCATCTAAATACAACATTACGATATTTTATTCTTCTCCATATAAAATTATTCAATACAAAATGAAACGGTATCACATTCCCTCAGTAGAAGATTGGAGATTTTCTATCTACTTCGTAGAATAGTAATGACAGTCTAAAAGTACAAAGTACTTCTACTTTTATAGGTGACCCTCGAATGTTTTGGTCAGGAATTCCAAAAAATTACCCTCTCAAAGAAAGTTGACCACATTTCAATTTCACCTAAAATATCAAATGAAATTTTACTTCATCAACACTTCTCGAAACTTCTCTATTTCTCTTCAAACATCATCTCATCATCTATACATTCATTTGAATAATAAGTATGATTACAATACATGAGACTGATTTTTCTCAATCATTTTTTCATCAATAAAAATATTTGTATCAATTGAAAATAGATGTAAGAATAAATGGATACCATTCTAATCTCTTGAATACAATTCTCAAAACCGATTTGAATTAAAATATTTCATTTGAATTTATTGCTCCCCATTGATTATTCATTTAGAAATCTCTTTCTCTTATATTTTCTCTTGACCCACTTGAGTTTAAAAACATCATTCAAAATAATTTTCTTGTATCATGATTTCATGACTTTAAATTCATTTGAGAATAGTCTTAGCATAATTAGACTTGAATTAGAAAGTATTGTAACATTCCATTAATTCTAGCTTCTTTCATTTCTTCCCAACCCAAGTATGATATTTTATTAATACAAATATCCTAGAAAATATAATACTGTGTATGATCATTATGGATATGATTTTCCTGGATAATATTTTCTAGAATACAATATTTTCTAGGTATGATCTTTCTGGGTACAATCATTCTGGAAATCATTTAACACCATATCTTACTCTTCAATCAGTAACACATATTTAATCAGAACAACATCTTCAATTGACACCACATTTTCCATAAGTTCCAATTTTTCAATTAGTACCACCTTATTAAGTGGAACCACCTATTCAAACAGCACCACTTTTTCAATCAGTACCACTTTTTCTATCAAAACCACCATTTAAAAATTACATCACCTTTAAAAAAACACCTCCTATTCAATCGACATCATCTCTTACATTTCTTCCCCCCTGATATGGTTATTTTGTAAAAAAATCAATGTCACTTTTTACTCTCTTCCATCTGGATACAATAAATTTGGAGAAGATCCTTTTCTGATCAGCAAAATATCTTGACCCCCCTTTATTCCATCAATCATTTATCAAAAGGTCTCAATTCAATATATGATGTACAAGAAATACAAACCATTAAAGCCTCATCATGATTAAAATTTCATAGTAATAGTGACTCTGATTAACCATCAAAATAAATGCTTCTTTCATACCAGATCTAGAGTGAATCCAAACAATCCCTTGTAACTATCATTACCAATATAAGATCCTCATTATGAGATTTTTCAATACAATACTCTCATTACAATGAACAACATGAGAACAAAAAGCGTGAGCCAGGTCTTATTTAATTATTGAACTCACTCTTTTGAAAAACAATATTCATTATGATTTCTTCCATAATAAAAGTGAGTGGATTTCTAAAAACCATGATAGAAAACAAAAGAAAACATTCTAATGCAACACACCTTCATCATCAGCTTGGTCCCAAAAGGTTTGGGGTGTAGGTTATAGGGTATAAGTTTTATGTTGTAACATTTACTGTTTATGGTTTCGGTTATAGGGTTTATGTTAGAGGTTTTAAGCTATAAATTATATTATATATGGTTTATCTTCTAGGGTATTGGTTTCCAACGTAGGGTATACCGTTTAGTGAGTAGGGATGAGGGTTTAGGGTTTAGGTTTTAGGGTTTAGGCTTTAGGGTGTAGGGTATAGAATTTATGGTGTAGGGTGTGGGGTTTATTGTGTAGTGTATAGGGTTTAATGTGTGTGTTATAAGGTTTATGATGTAGGGTTTTCAGTGTACGGTGTAGGGTGTAGTATTTTGGGAGTAGAGGTGAGTCTATAGTGTATATGGTTTAGGGAGTATAGTTTAGGGTTTAGGGTGTAGGATTTAGGGTTTAGGGTGTAGGGTTTGTAGTTTTTTTTTATGGTATATGATTTAGGGTATAGGGTAAAGGGTTTATGCTATAGGGTATATGGAGTAGGGTTTATAGTTTAGTGTGTTGGGTGTAGGGTATACAGTTTTGGGTGGAGTGTTTTGGGATAAGGTAATATTAGATATGGTTTAGCATGTATGGTTTGATTTTTGGGGTGAAAGGTATAGGTTTTAGGGTTAAGGGTTTAGGGTTTAGGGTGTATGGTATAGGGTTTCGAGTGTGGGGTTCTGGGTTTTTTGTGTTAGGTATAGGGTTTTGTGTTTTGAGTTTAGGATTTGATGTGTAGGGAATACGGAGTAAGGTATAGTGTATATGGTACATGGTTTAGGGTTTTTTTGGTATATTAGTATATATTGTGGGTTTTAAAAGGTTTTATGATTTTTTGGGGGGTTTTATAGTTTTTTGGGTTTTTTGGGTTTAGGAATTTTGCTTGTTTTTAAGGTTTTAATTTTTTGGGGTTTTTTTGAGTCTAGTGTATTTTTTCGTTTTTTCATGTTTTTTTTGTTTTATTAGAGTTTTTATTGTTTTTATTATTATTATGGTTTTGTTAGGGTTTTTAATTGTTTTTAGGGGTTTTAGTGTTGTTTCTTATTGTTTAGTGCTTTTGGGTGTTTAGGGAAAATTAGGATTTTTATGGCTTTTATGGTATTTAGGATTTTTTTGGGTCTTAAAGTATTTTTTCAATTTTTTAGGGATTTTAGGGGTTTTAGCTGTTTTTAGGTTTTAGGATTGTTTTATGGGTTTTTAGGCCCATTTAGTGTTTTATGGGTTTTTTGGTTTTTTGGTTTTTTAGTTATTTTAGTATTTTTTACAGTTTTTACGGAAATCTTGGGTTCTATAATGGTTTTTAGGGTTCTTTAGTGTTTGGGTTTTTTAGTTTTATTTAGTATTTTTAGAATTTTTTGGGTGTTAATGGGTTTTGAGGGTTTCTAGGGTTTTTAATATTTTTATGTTGTTTTGGGGTTTTTATATTTTTAAGTGTTTTTAGGATTTTTTGGGGGTAGTAAGGGTATCTTAGGGTTTTAGGGGTTTAAAATTATTGTATTGTTTTTATGTTTTTTATGGGTTTTTTGGGTTTGTTGGGATTTTAGCATTTTTAGGGTTTTTTTTGGTTTTTATGGTTTTATGAGGTTTTTGGATTTTTTACTACATTATTTTTGGATTTTAGTGGTGTTTTTATTTTTAGGGTCACTTAGGTTTTTAGTGTTTTTATGCTGGGTAGGAATTTTTAGTGGTTTTAGGTTCCTTTAGGGCTTTTTCTGGGTTCTGGGGTCCTTTTGTTTTTAAAGGTTTTTAGAGTCCATTATAGGTATTTACATTTTTTTATGGTTCTATAAGGGGTTTATGGTTTTTATGGTCAAATCAAGTTTCCTAGGGTTTCAAGGGTCCTTTAGGGTTTTAAGGGTTTTCGTGCCTATTTACGATTTTTAGGTTATTCTATGGTAATTAAGGGTTTTTTGTGTTTTAGTTTCTTTTTGAGGTTTTAGTGGTTTGAGTTACTTTATGGATTTTAATAGTTTTACGGTATTTTCGGTTTAGGGGTTTTTATGGAATTTTATTGATTTTAGTGGTTTTAGGTATTTTTTGGATATTTAGTACATTTACGGTCTTTAAGGGATTTAATGATATTATGGGGTTATATTTTTATTTTTTTTATTCTACAGGGTTTTCATGTTTTTTACTATTTTTAGGGAGATTTAGGGGTTTTATGGATTTTTTATATTTTCAGGGACATTTTTGGGTTTTAGGTTTTTTAGGGTGTTTAATGTTTTTTAGGGTTTTAGGGATTTTAAGGGGTTTTAATGCATTTTATGGTTTTCAAGGGTTTTAATGTTCTATTATGATTTTAATGTTTTTTTTGTGTTTTTATTATTTTTATGGGTTTTTGGGTTTTTATGGGTTTTAGGGTTTTTAGGGTGGTGTAGGGCCATTATGGGTTTTTAGTTGTTTTAAGGTTGTTTATATTTTTGGATTTTTATGGTTTCATTACAGTTTTTGGGTATTAAAGGGTTTTAGGAATTTTTAGGGATTTTTCGCTTATTTTCATGTATTAGTGATTTTTACGTTTTTAGAATTTTTTATGTTTTAGGATTTTTTGGGTTTTTAGGATTTATTGATGAATTTTTTATATTTTTAGCAGGGTTTAGAGTTTATTTTTCAAATTTTATGGGTTTATGGTTTTTTGGGGTTTTTATGGATTTTAGGGGGTTTAAATAATTTTAGGGGGTTTTCAGGTTTTTTACGGTTTTTAGATATTTAAGGGTTTTTATTATTATAGGGTTTTTAGGGTTGTATGGTATTTGGGGGTTTTATTATGGATTTTAGGGTTTTAAATGTTCTTTGGGAATTTTTATTATATTTGGGGTCTTATGGTGTTTCAAGATGTTTTGGGTTTTAATGGTTTTAAGGTATTTTTGTATATCTAGGAGTTTTTTTATTGTTTCAAGGTTTTTTAGGGTACTTAAGGGGTTTGGGGTTATTTTAGGGTTTCTTGGGTATTTTTAAGGTTTTTATGTTTTTTATTGGTTTTAGAATCTTTAGGGTTTCCTATGGATTTTAGGGGTTTTGAGGTTTTAGGTCTATTATGGGTTTTAGGGTTTTTCGGGTTTTAATGATTTTTAGCATTTTTAAATGATTTAAGGTTATTTAGGTGTTTTAGAGTTTTAATGGATTTTTGGGTTTTAGGGTGTCTTAGGGTTTTTAGGTATTTTTTATTGTATCAGGATATTTTTTTGAGTTTTAGGGGTTTTAATGGATTACTAGGATTGTAAGAGTTTTTATGTTCTACTTATATTATTGAGGGATTCTTGGTGTTTTTTGGGTGATTTAGGGGTTTTTATGGATATCAGAAATTTTAGAGTTTATTATGGATTTTAGTGGCTTTAGGGTTTTGGGGGTTTTTGTGATTTTTATTGTTTTTATGGGTGTTTAGTGTATTCTGTGGTTTTTGGGACTTTTATAATATTAGGGTTTTTATTTTTTTTTAGGTTTTTTAGATATTTTATATATTTAAGGGTTTTTTATATTTTAGGGGATTTATGGTTTTAGGGGGATTTTAGGTTATTTTATAGTGTTTTATGGCTTTAGGGGTTCTTTTTGGGGGTTTTAGGGTTTTATGGTTGTATGGGTTTTTAGAATTTTAGTTTTTATATTTTTAGGGGTTTTCGGGTTTATAAAGTTTTATGGGTTTTAAGGGGTTTATGTTTTTTTTAGGATTTTAGGCTGTTTTATTGTTTTTATGTTTTTTATGGTTTTAGTGTTTTGGTGACTTGTTAGGTGTTTTAGGGTATTTAGGATTGTTAGGCTTCTCTTAGGTTTTTTCTATTTTTAGGGGATTTAAGAGTTTTCAAGTATTTTATAGTTTTGAATGGTTTTAGGGAATTTATGGGTTTTTTATGTTTTAAGGGGTTTTCGGGGTTTTATCGTTTATTTAGGGTTGGGGGTAGGTATTTAGGGTTTTAGGGGTTTTAGGGTTCTTAAGGATTTTAAAATTTTACGTGGGATTTTAGGGGTATTTTTCAGTTTTAGGGGGTTTTCCATTTTTAGGGTGTTTTAGGGGTTTTTAGTTTTTTAGGGATTTTATGGAGGTTTTAGGTTTTTGGGTTTTTAGGTGGTTTTAGGATTTATTTGGATTAATTTTTGTTTTATTGGTTTTTTGTGATTTTTGGGCTTCTAAGGGGTTTTATGGGACCTTTAGTGTTTTTAGTGTTTTGGGGGGTTTTGTGTTTTATATAGATTATAATATATTTAAAGGCTTTTATGGTTTTTGGGGTTATAGGAGTTTTTATGTTTTAGGGGATTTTAGGGGATTTTATGGTTTTTTAGTTGTTGTTTGTGTCTTGGATTTTTTAGAGTTTTATTACATTTAGAATATTCTATGGATTTATGAGTTTAGGGGTTTTAGGGGTTTTAGGGTATTTAGTATGTTTTAGGTTTTTAGGTTTTTAGGGTTTTTTAGGGTTTTAATGTTTTTGGGTTTTTAGGTTTGTTTGGGGTTTTATGCTTGTTAGGGTTTTAGAGTTATTTCAACGTTTTTTTGTGGTTAGGGGGTTATAGTAGTTTTTAGGTTTTGTTTTTGTTTTGAATTGGTTTTATAATTCTATTGGGATTTTTTGGGTTTTAGGGGATTTGGGGTTTATAGGGTTTTATGATTATTTTTTGATTTTAGGGGGTTTAGGGATTTACTAAAGTTTATATGGGTTTTTAGGGTTGTTTAGGGTTTTAAATATTTTGGTATTTTTTAATTTTTATTTTTTTTATTTTGAGGGATTATTTTTTATTTTTATGTTTAAAAGGGTTTTTTGGCAAATCAGGTTTGGGGAAAGGCGTGTCCCGACCCCACAAAATTTATTAACAAAATTGAAATTACAAGGTTTTACAGGGTGGGTCTGCACAACTGAGTGTGCAAGTCACCCTTTAGGTCCGAGTCCACAAGGGGAATACAAATATCGGGTGCTACAAAAGGCCACATAGAACTTCCATCCTCAATAGCTTTCTTGGGTAGCACATTCACCACCTTGTTATCTTCCATTTATGCATGTTTAATCGCAATGTTCATACCGTTAGATGTCCTCAGACACACAAGCCATTGCAAGAGAAGCCTTATTTGGATTCTCATTTTTTTCTTTTAAGGGATTCCACATCCATCATCGAGTCAGATTCAATCCATAACTGCTTTCACTTAAAGTGAACTGTAAACTGGACAACTTTTATCACTTCCCAAAGCTCCACTTCATTTTCACATCCATTCCTAATGATGTGATAAAAGCATCCTTTAACCAAGCCCCTGTATGTCTGAAAAATACCTCCACAACTAGAGAAACCAGGCACACCCAAAGCAGCACCATCCACATAGACTTTTATCCCTTCTGAGATTGGAGGAATCCACCGAATGAATTTAAATTCCCTTGATTTTTTTTCATCTTCTAGAGACTATGAGATTTCTCAAAACAATAATTTCATTAACATCATTATGAATCATACAAGATTGGATATGAGACTCCATCCAGACAACTTTGTGAATTGCCACCACACCATTGCGGAGATAGCATGGAGCGTTATCAAAAACCACTTTAATCTAGGATGCTGACACAAAAGTAGTGAGGGCCGCACTAGCCGCAAGAAGTAGGTTGGAAACATGTTGGCTACATTGCACACAGACAACACTGCTGAAAAGAGAAGACAACGTGCTGTCCGTGCAGATTTTCAGTTGGAAAATGACCTGCAGATGCTCCCAAAGACCAGCATCCAATCTATATTTAAGAAAAATATGTTGCAGATTTTCCTCATCTTGAGGACCGATGGGGCAAGCAGAAGCCAAGAACCAACCATCTCTTTTGAAATTCTCTTGAACTGGAAATATATTTCTCTAAATTTTCTACAATATAAGGTGACTATAAGGGGGAATGAGGGGCCTCCAAAATTTAGAAATCCAAGCAGGGGGTCGAATTCCCTGCTCACATACAAACGAGTAAAAATCATTCATACTAAAATTCCAAAACATATTGGGTTTATAAATAATACAAACCATATAAATTAAGTTGTAGCTTTGTATTTGTGCGATAATATTTTTCACCAAAATTTATTCAATCTTGCTCATGTTATTGTTGAGATTAGCGATGGACCAATGCCTAAAATTCTGAAGGGGATGGACATATTCATGGATGGTCTGTTCAAGACAGGTGGTCGTCCATCAATTTAAAACCAAATGCCTTGAGAAAACCCATTTATATTGTGAAATAATTCGCCCATAGTAGGACCATATCGTGGTCTATACTGAAGAAGGAATGAAGCTAGGGAACTCCTCACAGAGTTTGGAAGTGAACCATTCCCTCAAGAAGTGAAGACTCTTGTCCTTCTGATTGAAATGGTTCCACATAAATTTACCAATTAAGGAATTATTGAATTTCATATTTTCCTTGATTCTCCCATACCCATTTCGATGGGAATTGTACATTCTTTCTAAGCCGCAGATATAAGATTCTTCTTAGTCATGCAGCCCCTCCATGAAAAGTTCCTAATTTTGGCTTTCAAACTCTTGATGAGACATGTCGGCCATCTATAAATGGAGAAAACATGCACAAACATTGATGTAATAACAAAATTGATTAGGAAAATTATGCCTGCCTGAGATAAGATTTTTTTTTCTATCTTGCATGTTGTTGAGTGATTTTGGGAGAAGTTCCCTCAAGGTATCCACTTTTCACCTTCCCCCAAAATAAGGGAACTCCTAGGTACATGAAAGGGAGGAAACCTCTCATGACACTAAGAGTTCTTACAATTTTTCACTGATTGGAAGCTGGAATCACATTGCCAAAAATAATAGAGGACTTTTTCCAACTAATCAATTTCCCCATAAACTCTTCATAATGTTATAGTAGTAATTTAATTAAGGATAGGGTACACCTATATTCCTTCCCAAAAATTAGAATGTCATCCGCACATAGAAGATGTGTTGGAACATAAAGATCTTTCCCAGCTTTTATCGGATCATTAAAACTAGCCTGAACAAGATCAATTATGCATCTGTTAAGATAATCTTCAACCATAGCAAAGAGGAGACCAGAAATCAGATCACCTTTCCTGGAACCATCAGAGCAATGGAAGAATCCCTATGGGGATCCATTACTAAGAACAGAGTTCCTAACACTTGACAAGATAGTATGGATCAACTTGATGAAAGAGGTAGAGAAGCCATACCTGATAATAATAGTAAAGATGCAGCTCAATTTGATCATATCAAATGCCTTTGAGATTTCTAGCTTCCATACTTATATTCCTTCCTCATGATGTAGATACCCTATAATTCCTAATATAGGCAGCTCTGACTATTACGTCCTGAGACAAACACAAATTGGTTTGGGGTGATTATCCCGCTGAAAATTTTCCCCAACCTGATCGCCAAAATTTTACTTATTATATTTCGAATAGTGTTGCCAATCTTCACAAGAAGAAAGTCCCCAATATCCATGTCATTCTCATTCATCGGCAGTAAATCAAGGAAGTTGGAGTTCATTCCTTGAGGGATGGAGTAGGAAATAAAGAACTCTCTGACAGCATTAGTGACATCCACATGTAAAATATTCCAATAAAACATGAATAACTTATTACTGAATCCATATGGGTGAGAGTGTTGTCCATATTCAGAGAAAAAAGAGCCAACCAGACTTCCTCATCAAATGGGTCATTAGAAGGACTCTTAATCTACTGATCATTAATGCAAGGATCAATAGATCCAAATAATCTAGGGGTCTTCTCATTCCCGCCATCATTTAATAGTGCCTTGAAATGACAAACCACAACATTGGATATCTCATGATAAGATGAAAAAGTGGTCCCATTAATTCGGATGACATTCAGAGCATTCATAGATTTTTTCTTCGTATGAAGAAGATGAATGAATTTGGAGTTCTTGTTCCCTTCCATGAGCCAAGCCATGCTAAATTGATTTCTAGCAATCTTCTCTTTTAATTCCGAAAGCTCATCCATCTTAGAGTGAAGTTGTATTTCCTCCCATGGGAGGTGAGATATTTTTGAGTGTTTCTTTGACAGTGATCAAGTTGGGATTCAGCAGCCTTAATTTCATCATCAAGCTTAGAGAAAGTGATCTTACTCCATTCATTAAGAAGACTCTTAATTCGTTTGAGTTTTTCCAATAGGAAAAATTGTGGGATTCCATAAAACGTGCTACTCCACCCATTAACAACCACTTCCCTACAGCTAGAGATTGTGAGCCAAGCATTTTGGAATTTAAAAGCCAAAGGGGAGGACATGCGGTTATTATCACGGATTTCAATCATCAAGGGGTTGTGATCCGAATTGAACTTAGGGAAAGTAGATGTAGATATCTCACTTGATGAATTGTTGTCATTGATTTGGGTGAAACATCTATCTAATTTCATATTTTTCCTCCCATTGATGGTGAACCTTCCCCATGTGAAGCGATCACCTACAATATGGAGTTTTTCCAGATTGCACTGATCAAGAAAACAAGATAATTCCTTTATAGCGATGCGTGAGAAAGATGATCCAATCCTTTCATCTGGCCTCAGCATCGTATTAAAATAACCAACCACAATCCAGTTGTGATGACTGTGCTCATTGATGTTCATCATATAACTCTATAGTTTCCTTCTCCGAGTGTAAACACACGAGGCATGTACAAAAGTATTTTTTTGTATAGAGACATAATTATGAATCTGTAGTGAGATGACCTGAGGATGTCTCTCAAAGGATAACAATTTAATATTATCATGCTTGAGCACCCAAGGAGTCTCTATACAACTCTCAATGTTATTATGATCAACAAGAGAGTATCTAAACTTCCCCCAATTGAGGCCCTTCAAGCTTTCATAACTGTTCATAGGCTCTTCAATCCCAAGAAGCATTGGTTTTTGGCTAAAATTAAGTGCTTGAGGGCATGGTTAGTAGGTTAATTTCTCAACCCTCTACAGTTCCAGAAAATGATCTTCATTAAGAAGAGGTTTTCCTACTCCCCAGAAGGGGTTGTTTCTTATTGGATGGGGGATTGATGTCCTTCCCTTTTCTTTTCCTTAACTTATTACTGGAAGGCCTTCCAACAGGATTCTTCATGGGTTGGACACATTCCAAACCACTTATTCCTCATCAGTAGTGCCACTGTTAGAAGACCCATGGGCCTCTTTTTTATGACCATGCTCATTACCCCCATCATCATCCACGAATATTCCAGAGAGTGGGGTGAACATGTTGGTGGCACAAATCCCTTTAGGAGGAGCATCATCGGAGGAAATCCTTCTTGAAGTATTACTTGAGAGTATTGGAGTGAACTCCCCACTCATGTCTTACAGAGCACCATCAGAATGCTCCAGCACTCCAACAATAGTAGCACACACCCTACCATCCAACACGATTCCATCCTCCTATTCCAGTGCATCTGCATCCACAAGACTCCCACCCTCCAGAATTTTGGGAAGGAGAAAAGGAGAGGATGATGAAACATTACTGGGGATGATAGTATTGCTAGTGGGGCCAACCAATAACTCTTCTGGTCCTGTAACATGCAACACTTGAGCAGAATTATCAGCCTACCACGATTTGGGAGCCTGTTGCCCACTGAAAGCACCCCCCACATCCTTAGCTGCATGTTGAACTACGCCAGCCCCCATAGGAACACTAGATGCAGGTCTGGCCAAGTGGAATCCTTCCAGAGGATAGTGGATTATCAAGGTTAGTGGTGTCCAAACCCATTTATGTAGGGGCTGGCTGTGACTGGACAGAACCACCACCAGCTGAAATAGCCCCATTCTCCACATCCATATTTGGATCCAGGAACATGTTTTTATCCTTATCAACCAGGAGATAATTTGATGAAACTTGGGCCTGAGTTGATCCCTTGGGAGGGATAGTAGGTTCAGGCCTGGGATTGATAGTGAGAGTACCTTCATTCTTGGAGGTTGATGCCCTATCATCCCTCACTACCTCTGCATCTTCCGTGCTTCCACGAGCCACCTCAACTAGAAGTTTGGTAGCCACATTGTTTTCCACATCTATCATATGCCCTGGTTCCATGCTACTTGTAATTTCAGGAGGTTTCTTCATTACTTCATAGACCTTACCTTTACCCTTCACCCACTTCTTCTGACATTCAGAATCCTCAAGCACTCACTGATTGAAAAATCCACAGATTCTGGACCTTCCACACTCAGAAAAAGAGTGGCCAATAAATCTACGATTGGTGGAATACTTGGGCCTCCTCTCATACTATATTTCCAGATTCAAGGTATCATCAATGGTGGTTAGGACCACCTCTTCAACCGGGTTACTCGCCAAGTCAATCTAAACAAGAACCATTGCATAGTTCCCGTACCATGGATTATCAGTCTCCCTATCAATACGAATACTAAATCCATCTGTAGAAGAAACATACCATAATATCCTAGGATGATAATAATTTCAGTTCAATTTTCATATGTGAATCCACATTTGCATAAAGGTATTTTTCACATTTGATGGATCAAATTTATTATCGAATTTCTATATTCATAGGAGCCCCGGTATAAGGGTAATTGAGCCAAAACACCAGGCCTTCCATTTTAGTTCATCCATGGGGAACACCAAATGGTATAATACACACCCCATTGCAGTCATCTTCTAGTTGTTGAACCCTCAAACCTCAAAGATAAGACTCGCATGATTATAAAACTTCTATAGGTTCTCCCCCTTCAGGACAAGGACCCTGACAATGATAGAAAACTGACACAAACTAACCCGCTCTTCAACAACCTCTCTATTTGCCTCAGCATTGACGATACAACCCTTCCTGATAACACGTCCAGGAGAAGGAGACTCAAAATCAGTGAAGGATAGTGAGGTATCCATCCTCACCACTTCTGCAAAATTCCACCTCACTACTGGTGGATGTAGGGAAGCAAGAGGAGCTGGATTCTCCACCAGAGGTTAACAGAACCGGAACAGCTCACCATGGCCAACTGGATCTGCAAGGTTCTAGGAGTTTAAGAATTTGAAGGTTTTATTTCAGTTTTGTAGGTTTTTTGGGGGTTTTATTGTGTTTTAGAGTTTTTCGAGTTTCATGAGGGGTTTTAGGTTATTTATAGTTTATTTTGGGAATTTAGGTGGTTTTAGTGGTTTTATGGAATATAGTGTTGTTGTGGTGTTTAAGGTTCTATGGAACTTTTAATATTTTCATAAGGTTTTTATGGTCATTTAGTTTTCGGGGGATTTTACGTCCTTTTGGAGTTTTTAGGTGTTTTGGGGATTTTTTGGATTTTTAGGGTCATTTTAGGGTTTCTAGTGTCTTTATGGGTTTTTTGGTGTTTAGAGGTATTTTTGGATATCTGGGGTTTTAAGTATTTTTAGATGGTTTAATTTTGGGGGGGGGGTTTATGGGTTTTAAGTGTTTTTAGGGGGTTTTAGTAATTTTTTTGTGTTTTTTTGGACTTTTAACATTTTTAATTTTTTGGGGATTTTAGGGGTTTTAGGATTTTTTATATTTTTAAGTGTTTCTATGGATTTTGTATTAATTTAAATGTTTTATGTTTTTTCACATCTTTAAGGGATTTATGGAGTTTTATGGTTTTCATATTTTTTTGGGTTTTTAGGATTTTTGGGGTTTTAAAATATCATTGGAATTTTTTTTGAGTTTTTATAGTTTATAAGGATTTAGGGGGTTTATGGATTCATAGTGTTTTTATGGATTCTTTAGGGTTTTAGGGGATTATTAGTATTGTTATTGTTTTTAATGTTTTAAGGGATTTTATGGTTTTATGCTATTTTAGGGTTTTTAAGGGAGTTGATTTTTTTTTTGGTTTTAGGGATTTAGAAAATTTTAAAGGTTTTATGGTTTTATAGTTTTTGGGGGTTTTAGGATTTTAGGGGATTTTTTGGATTTTTAGGGTTTATGTTTTTTTAGGTATTTATGTGTTGGGGGGGAGAGTTAGGGTTTTTAGAGTTTTATGGGTTTTTGGGTTTGGGGGGTTGGTTTTAGGGATTTTTTGGGGTTTTAAGGTTTTTTTTGGATTTTTATGTTTTTATATTTTCTAAGGGTTTTAATTTTTTTTTTATTTTTGGGTTTTTTTAATGTTTATATGTTTTTTTTATATTTGGGGTTTTAAGTGTTTTTAGGGTTCATAAGGGGTTTCAGGATTTTTTAATGGTTTTTATAATTTTCACTAATTTTACAGGGTTTAGGCATATTAGGGTCTTTTAGGGATTTTTATGGGGTTTTAATGTTTTTAGTTTCATTTAAGGTTTTTTGTTATTTTAGATTATTTTATGGTGTTTTGGGTTTTTAATATTTTTTTGGGTTTTTATGATTTGTTAGGGGTTTTAGGGTTTTTAGTTTTTAATGGATTTTAGTGTTATTATGGGGATTTTGTGTATTTTGGTTTTTATGGTTTTTAGGGTGTTTGGGTTTTTATTAGGGTTCTTTGTGAGTTTTAGGATATTTTTAAGGTCCTTTAGGATTTTAATTGGATTTTGTTACCTTTATGGGGTTTAACTAGTTTATAGTTTCCTTTAAGGTTTTTTGGTTTTTAGTGATTTTAGGGTTTTTTGTTGATTTTATTGTTTTTTGGTTTTTAGGGGTTTTTATGTTTTCTAGGATTTTCAAAGGTTTTTAGAATAACATCCTGACCAAGGTTTCACTAAAATGGTTCTTTGAGCTAGTGTGTCACATTGCCTTAATCACACCTCCCTATATGCCAGAGTCTTCCAACTAGGAGTGAGGGTCATAGATGGCATGGTTGGGAGACAATGCCCTCACATCAGAGTAGCACAGTGGTGATAATAAATAAAAAAAAGTAAATGAATCATGAAATAACTAAAAAAAAATGAAAATTAGAACCATCAAAATAAAAAAAAAACTCATAGGTAGAGTCATATAAAAGTATGTCATGGAATGCTATTAAAAATAGTGGAACCATGATATACATGTATCATGCGTATAAAAAATGCTATACAAAAATAAAAAAATCTCCAAAATATAGCTACACTAGAATCATGAGCATATGATCCATCTCTAATCCAATGATCTGAGGTTCTTATAATGATGCATGAAATGTATATTCTGTTCCTTTGTAGGCATGGGAGGTAAGAAATTCATAACACTAATAATATCAATATTAAATACATCACAACACATTTTCATCAAACAACTATGATGTTAGTGAAACTATAATAGGAATAATCCAAAAACATCAATACCACATCCTATGTAATTTGGGTTTCACCTATACCTGGTTTAGCTACACCTAAGTAAAAGCTCATTTCCAAATTACATTACATCATAATATACTATAAAATAACTTATTAGTAATACAAATATAAAATAATCCTTATAATACCACATTGTAACATCTCAACATAGGACCCACTAGAATAGTTCCCCGATCTAGTGGATCACATGGCCTCAAGCAAGCATCTCCATAAACAAGAGGCTTCCAACTTTCAGTGAGGGTCCAAGGTGGTATGGTGGGGGATACTATACTCTCCATATTAGAGTTTCATGGTGGTGATTATAAATAATGTTCTGTTTTAGAAGCATGATATAATTAACATCATAATGAAAATAAGAAACATCCATGGAGTAATAATACACAAATTCCATAGGAAAGTTCATATAAAAAATGATGTCATGGAATAGAAATATACAAAATTAGGAAATAGGGGATACATGGCACATGATTACAAAACATTTTATACAATGATACAAAAAGTCCAATATACATCTCCACTAGCATCACAAGAATAATCCACATCCCATTATCTCATGATCCAAGTGATAAGTAAAATAGATAAATCATCTATGACAAGGATCTTTCACTAATCCATACATGCAGTCATGAAGTATACTCGAGTTCAAAATGTGGCCTGAGTAAGGTGTAAGATAAACTCTATAGGCCACCACCAATGGTGTCTAGAATAATCCAGTCAGTGTGTAGAGTATACTAGTGTGCATGTATAATTAATAGTATAGAATGCTAAGAATATAAATACTAGTCTTCTCATGTTCTAGTAGGACACATGGTTTACTCTACCTACTTCAATGTAGGCCATAATGAGTCTAATCAGTACACCATATATATAGTTATCATTTATCTATATAATATGTATACATGTATACACAATCTATGTGTACATATATCTATAATCCTACACATGGTTACTAGTTTCTATCTTGGCCCACGATGTATCTTAGGTGACCATGACTAGTCTAACATGATAATGGCTTCAGCAAGGGTGATATCCATGAATCTCATATGAGATGAGGATGTCATGATCATCATTCAACATTTTGGGGTGAGTTCTCAATCACATATGAAAATATAGAGGAATGTAGGAAATCATACCCATCATACAGGTAAGATAAACTATGTGATATGCGATGAACATCAACCAACATAAGGGATATTGAAACCCCATTCTCATTGGTTGCGCCCAAATTTACGCTACTGGTAAAAGCGGTCGATGTAGTACATGTAGGGGTTGAATCCACAGGGACCGAAGAAGAAACCTTGAGACACTTTGATTAGATGCGGGATTGGGTATGAAGTGGCCAACTATGGTGTTGATTGATTTGAAGAAATATTTATTTAAATTAAAGAACAAAACCAATAAAATTACTTGAATTAAAACAACTAATTAGTGTGAGTTGATCCTAGGTTGTCTCTTGGGCTTGATTGGATGTATTTTTTTTCATTTGATTTTCTGTTCATCGGTTCAAGAGGTATCCATTAAATGAAATAATTCCTCAATATCATTCTCCGATTTAATCCTTACACAATTTCAAGGCTAATAACCAATTCACTTATAGGATCAATTAAATGAGAACTCCAAGGAATTGGATCGTACTAGCACTTAAAATGGCTCGTCGTTAAAGTCGGTGAAGACAAAGAAGAAGATAAATCAAAGAAAGTAACTCTTAAAATAAAGAATGAGTTTAAGAATTTAAGAACATAAAATAACATTCAATCCAGCCCATGCAACTCCCTAGGATCAACCCATAAAATTTTATCCCTCCATTGATGCTATTCTATCAATGGAAGCTGGTAGTTGACTTAAAGAAGTGGGATTGAAGAAGAAAAACATTAATCAAAATGAACACTCCACCGTTGTGTGATGAATTCACAAGTGCGGGAGTGAATAAATTCACACTTCGATTAAATGGTATCAACGTGTAAAAAAAGAGGAAAATTAAAATTTAATAAGAATAAATTTTATTAAAATACTAAACATGAATGAAAAACTTACATTAGAAAATTGACGATGCCATTACAAAATGAAAGCGGGGAAATTACAATTGAATGAAAAACAAGGATTCAAAGAAAAATGTAAGATGATTATTTACATCACCACCAGCTCCTTATATAGGCATATTAGGAGCCTTATGTCCACCCCCAGCAATAAATTCACCCCCAACAGTTAAGAGAGTCAAAAGGAGGGTGAAGAATCAAAAGAAAATTAACGTTACAAAGTTGACCACAAAACCAGCCAGATTCATCCTCCATTTTTACGTGTGCGTTTGAAACTACATACGGCCGAATAAGAAGGTGTCATAAATATAAAATATCTTCGTACATGTTTCTTTTAGAATCTCTAAAAATTTCTGGGACTTTTGCTTAGCCGTTTGGAAGTTATGGTCGAAATGATGAGACGGATTTCTGTGCATTAATGTCGGGTCCACCATTTAAATCTCAACTTCAGATCCCTTTATCATCATGAAAACATCAGAATTAGCTCCGTCCACAGTTGAATAAAATGATCCTCATATTTTTATATTTCTACTAAATAAATTTGAGCTTCATTGCGCTTGGTTTCTGGGCCCCACATTTGTTTGATGGGCCTTAGGCCCATTATGCTTTTTCCAGCAAGTTTCTGCCTTCAGTCACAAAATTCTCCATCTTCCTTTGGGATTCATCCATTGGACCTAAAAGATTAAATGTTCCAAACAAAGTGAAAATGATATCCCAAAATTTAAAATTCATAAAATTAATATAATATTTTCAAAAAACAAATGAATGATTGGGCCCAAATTTTCATTTTAAACATGAATTGCATTTTTGATGAGAAATGAAGTTCTATTTATGTAATGCACTAAAAACAATGTTTATGGACTTTGGAATAATGAATATAAAGATATTAACAATTAATATTAGCCACTTTCAGTGACTAATCACACCCCCCAACATGAGTTTTTCTAGTCCCGATAAAAATATATTACAAATATGAAATTCAAATCCCCTTTTCCAAAAACATTTAAATACACATTGCTCACCCAAAGATCTAATACCAAAAAAATTATGAAAACCCATCAAAATCATTAAAAACAAGCTATGTCCATAAGAATATCAGAAGCCCAATCCCATTCCTTTTTTAAATTCATCACCACATTTCATCCAATTCCAATTAAGAATGATAAAGTGTTGTGCATCATAAAAGATATGTGGCCCATTTTATTATTCAAGGGGAAAAAATGGAAGCGCTGGGTGGGAATCACATTAATCCTTAAAATGAGTATCCATTCTTTTCTTGATTTTTTTTGATTTTATTTTTTTAACCATAATAGATATGAAAAGACTAACTCTGGGAAAGACAAATATGGAGTCACGATCCCCAAGTGCCGGATGCCACACATATTGTCAATTTCATGCTCTACAATAGAGATATAAAGCCTAACTCTGAGCAAGAAAACTATGGAGTCACGATCCCCAAGTGCCGGATGCCATGCATTTGGACAAAACATTTCTCTATGTGGTCTTTTTTTGGATACTCAAATTAAACTTAAAGTGACCCCAGAACCCTATGCTATAATGAAAGGGACCTAAGAACTCAAATTTACACCCACGATCCAGTAGACGTGCATTGTGGCATTTTTATTAAGAGTTTGAAAATGTAAACTTTGAAAAATCACATTAGACAACCGCACTTTCCAAAAACGATGCCCATGAACCTAAACTTGCATTAAAATCAGAATCAAAGAATCCAAATTTTTCGATATCCAATTTTAGAGTTTGCAATGTGTGTTATCATTTTAAAGGTTAATGGAAATTTTCTTTCCATGCATGTTCTTATTGAAAAAAAAATCATTTTTTATCTCCCCCCAACTTAGAATGACATTGTCCCCAGTGTTTAATGAAAAGAAAAGTTAGAAGGGGGGGTAAAATATGATTTCAAAGAGTAAATTTTAAATGATAATCATGGAATGAAGTCACCTGGTGGTTGATGATGATAGTGCATTCCACAGTCTCCCTTCACTCATGGATTTGAGTCTCAGTGGCTTGGATAGTGGTGAATGGATTTTCCTTATGAATTATGACATGTGATTTTATTTTTTAACCTATAAAAACATAAAAACAAAACAAAAAAAATAAACTGATGATACATTGTCTTTTTTTAGATTTCTGGGTAAGGTATTACTCAGAGATCACGCCACGTGACACGGATGAATATGGCGCTCCCCTTTCATACCCATCCTTACTCATAAAAGGAGAACATGTCAACAGTCTATGGTAATTTATTATATGAAAATGAAAATGATTAAAAATGATTAGAAACATGAAAACCATGGGTTGCCTCCCATGTAGTGCTTTTTTTAACATCATTAGTTCGACTTGAACACCCCAACTTATCCAATTCCAACTGTCAAAATTTTAATGAACCCATATTTCTCCACCACAACAAGATTTAGATTATGTATTTTTTTTATAATTTTTTCCATGTGAAATTCCATGCTTAACAATGAGTGTGATAGTCCAAGGAATTTTAGTAATGGTTGATTGAGTTTCATTTGGATTATTTCTTATGATTTCAAGGTTCATTACTAAATTGTGAGATTCTTGATGAAAATGGATGATAATTGAATGGTCTAGGTTTTCATAAATGAAGAGATTCATTAGTGGGGACGGAAGGATTATAATGTTGAGTTCAGTTTCATTGAATTTTCCCAATGATGAATGGAAATTTGAATCCAAATTTGTTTCTTTTACAAAACATTTTGAAAGAATTTTTTCCTTTTGAAAATATGATTCATCCATAAAATTTTCCATTTGAATTTCATGAGTGGGTATGGACTCACTATTTGTTATATCTCCTAATGGTTCAATGATCGGTGATTCTAAATAAATGTTATTGGAGCAATATTCTGAAAACTCAATCCATGAAGACAAATTTTCCCCTTGTGAATCGAAAAAATTAATTTCCTTCTGATTTAAGTAGCCTTCAACATTTCCTTGATCTTTTCAGTTATCCCATATCCAAAGGTTAGTTCTTTTTTCAATCCATGGGATGTTTTTGGGATAAAAGATTCATCTATAAATGATGAGGAAAGAACATATTGAGTGGGAATAGGTTCCTTAAAAGTCTTAAAGCTTTGTAATTCTAATCTGAAAGATGAAACTTCTGAATTCATTTTATCCATTTTTTCACACAATTGTTCAAGAATTTTTTCAGGATTAGGGTTGATATATGTTTTTAAATCATGGAATTCCTCATTATTTATCTTTTCAATCATTCTTGTTAGGTATGGAAATTGATCTTTTAAACATTCAGCATCCCATTTATTGTACATCTCATCTGGTGTGGTGTATTCAGTTAAGGTTTGGTCAATGAAATTCCCTAGGTGAGGTGATTCAAAATATTGATTTTCCAGTTGATTATAGCCTTGGTATATTAATGGGTATTGTTAATGATACTCCATTGGAGTTGAATGAAATTTTGATTTGGATTTTTTTGGGCACACGAAAATAGAAAGGGGAAAAGAAAAGAGAAATATAGGTGAGAAAAGAGAAGTTTGGAGAGAATAGAAGGTGGGTTTCTAAGAAAACTTACTTGGGTCCCCAGAAATGGTGGAAAAATTTGGTTGCGCCCAAATTTACCCTACTGGTAAAAGCAGTCGATGTAGTACATGTAGGGGTTGAATCCATAGGGACCGAAGAAGAAACCTTGAGACACTTTGATTAGATGCGGGATTGGCTATGAAGTGGCCAACTATGGTGTTGATTGATTTGAAGAAATATTTATTTAAATTAAACAACAAAACCAATAAAATTACTTGATTTAAAACAACTAATTAATGTGATTTGATCCTAGGTTGTCTCTTGGGCTTGATTGGATGTATTTGTTTTTCATTTGATTGTCTGTTCATCGGTTCAAGAGGTATCCATTAAATGAAATAATTCCTCAACATCATTCTACAACTTAATCCTTACACAATTTCAAGGCTAATCACCAATTCACTTAGAGGATCAATTAAATGAGCACTCCAAGGAATTGGATCATACTAGCACTTAAAATGTGTCGTCATTAAAGTCGGTGAAGACAAAGAAGAAGATAAATCAAAGAAAAGAACTCTTAAAATAAAGAACAAGTTTAAGAATTTAAGAACATAAAATAACATTCAATCCAGCCCATTCAACTCCCTATGATCAACCCATAAATTTTTAGCCCTCCATTGATGCTATTTTATCAATGGAAGCTGGTAGTTGACTTAAAGAAGCGGGATTGAAGAAGAAAAACATTAATCAAAATGAACACTCCACCGTTGTGTGATGAATTCACAAGTGCAGGTGTGAATAAATTCACACTACGATTCAACGGTATCAACATGTAAAAAAAAGGAAAATTAAAAGTTAATAAGAATAAATTTTATTAAAATACTAAACGTGAATGAAAAACATACATTAGAGAAATTGACGATGCCATTACAAAACGAAAGCGGGAAATTACAATTGAAAGAAAAACATGGATTCAACGAAAAATGTTAGATGATTATTTACTTCACCACCATCTCCTTATATAGGAATATTAGGAGCCTTATGTCCACCCCAACAATAAATTCACCCCCAACAGTTAAGAGAGTCAAAAGGAGGGTGAAGAATCAAAAGGAAATTAACGTTACAAAGTTGACCACAAAACCAACCAGATTCATCCTCCATTTTGACGTGTGCGTTTGACACTTCATACGGCCGAATAAGAAGGTGTAATAAATATAAAATATCTTCGTCCATGTGTCTTATAGAATCTCTAAAAATTTCTGGAAATTTGGCTTAGCCGTTTGGATGTTATTGTCGAAATGGTGGGACGGCTTTCTGTGCATTAATGTTGGGTCCACCATTTAAATCTCAACTTCAGATCCCTTTATCATCATGAAAACATCAGAATTAGATCCGGCCATTTTTGAATAAAATTATCCTCATATTTTTATCTTTCTAATGTATAAATTTTAGTATCATTGGGCTTGGGTTCTGGGCCCCACATTTGTTTGATGGGCCTTAGGCCCATTATGCTTTTTCCAGCAAGTTTCTGCCTTCAGGAGAAAATTTCTCCATCTTCCTTTGGGATTCATCCATCGGGCCTAAAAGATAAAATGTTCCAAGAAAAGTGATAAATGATATCCAAAAATTTCAAATTATGAAAATTAATATAATATTGTCAAAAAACAAATGAATGATTGGGCCCAAATTTTCATTTTAAACATGAATTTCATTTTTGACGAGAAATGAAGTTCTATTTATGTAATGCACTAAAAACAATGTTTATGGACTATGGAACAATTAATATAAAGATATTAACAATTAATATTTGCCACATTCAGTGACTAATCACTCATCAAAACCCGTAACTATTTTTCATAGACCAATATTCATGGTCTAATAATAAAAATCATGATGCATTACCTATCAATAATTTATAAACATTCCACCCTTCTAACCATGAGTCTTGTAATTATATAATTCTGGTTTATAAATATAAAACATATTTCAAGGACTTCCCACCAACTCCAAAACAATTTAAATAAGTTATTTTAATATTTCAATTAATGAAATTCCATTTCATATACAATCTAAACACATAGACGTTTTCTCGGTAAATTATTCATTTAACTCAGAGATAAGTAATTATTTAAGAGACCCAAAGGGGTGGTATCCAAGATGTAGGAAACCTCTTATAATTTAATAAAATATTTATAGAGTATTTAAACATGGTATTATTAATTTAAGAGGTTAAACATATTTTAAGAAAATGATCTAAAATATATGGTGTGCATCACATCATAAAATACATTGAATCTGCCAAAACATTTAGGGGAAATATATACACTACCTAACATAGGTTCTTATTACTATTCTCATCTAGTGTCAGCCTATGATTCGAGCTATAATAGGAAAGATTAAATGAAAAGACCAATGCCCTGAATATTAGGCATATGAGCTCACACCAAAATAGAGTAATAGAAGGGAATATAAACTATGATGGAAAGTGAGGGGATTAGGTAGCTTATGGTTGTGGATACAACTTGATGGGAAATGATAAAAACAGAGTTCAGATGTGTATGTTACAAGATCCCTAGGTTAGGAGGAGGGAGAGCTCACCGGAGGAGAAAAAAAGGGGCGTCATCTACTAGAGTGAAGAAATAAAAGTTGGATGAGAATTAAAAAAAATTCAAGGAAATCATAGAATAACACCTAAAATATGGGGACAAAGAGTTTGACTGAATGGTAAATTGAACTGTGCCCCAACCGTGCACCAACCACAACCCATGAACCCTACTCGCATGGGTGAGGATCACAGATTGACTTAATATGCACAAGACTTGATAAAATATTATGTCAGAAATGTCAGTAACATCGCATGGGTGTGCATCCTAGATCTCGTGGTTTCATAAAAACCATGTGGCCTCTTCTGTGCAAGGGTTACTTATATGGTTGATTCAAACTGTAAGCACTAATCATTCTCTAAAACAGCTTCTTAGTTTTCCTCCATAATTTTTTGATCATTGATCTCTGAACATAACCAAAGAACTCTAGAGACCATTCTAAGGCATTAGGGAAACCTCACTAGGATAAAATAAGCAATAAAAATGGAAAACAATGATCCATAACTTTTTGAAAAGTTAGGTCATTATATTTATGGTGTATATGGATTTTAGGTTTCTTAGTCTTTTTAGTTTTTTTTTATTCTATGTATTTTAGGGTTTATTGTTTTTAAAGGGTTTTTTTGGGAGGGGGGGGGGGTTAGGGTCATTGAGGGTTTTATATTTTTAGGGGTATTTGGGTATTATGGGTTTTAGTGGCCATTTCGGGTTTTAGGCATTTTAGGGTTTTAAGGGATTTAGGGTTTCTTGGGTTGTTACAATGTTTTTTTTTGGATTTTAAGTGCTTCTATGGGTTTTTGTTGTTTTTAGGGTGGATCAATATTTATATGGGTTTTTAGGGTTTCTATGATTTTTAGGGGTTTTATATGTTTTTAGGGTTTTTAGGGATTTATGGGTTTTTAAGATTTTAATTAATTTTTAGGGTTTTAAATGTTTTCCATGTATTTAAGAGGTTTTTATTGGTTGTTAGGGTATTTAATTTTTATTATGTTTTTTAATATCTTTTATGGTTTTTGTATTTGTAAATTATTTTTAGGATTTTTTGTGTATTTTGTGGTTTTACATGTTTTAAGTGTCAATACAATCCATTTATGTTTTTAGGGTACTATGATTTTTTGGTTTTGAGGGTTTTAATTTTCTTTTAGTGTTTTTGAGTCTTTTAGGGGATCACGTTTTTTTAGGGTCTTTTTAGGATTTTTAGCAGTTTTTTTTGTTTTTATGGGGTTTAGGGGGTTAAATGGTTTTTAGTATTTTGGGTGGTTTTTTTATGTTTTTGGGTATTTTAGAGTCCTTTAGGGTTTTTAGGGTTCTTTAGGAATCATTAAGGACTATTATGGGTTTATGGTTCTTCAGGGTGGGTTAGAGTGTTTAGGTTCCTTTTGGGGATTTAGGGTTTTTGGGGTTTAAATATTTTTAGGTGATTTAGTGTTTAATGGGTTTTTTCATTTTTAGGTTTTTTTAATTTTTAGGGTATTTAAGGTTTTTATAGATTTTAATGATTTTCTGGGATTTTAGGGTTTTATATTTTTTAGGTATTTAGGGTTTTAATGGGTTATAAGGGGTTTTAACAGTTCTGAAGGGTTTATTTGTGTTATTTAGTGTTTTTATGAGTTTAATTATTATTTTAGTTTTTTATGTTTTTAGGGGTTTTAGGGGTTTCATGTGTTTAGGATTGTTTTAGGGTTATTAGGTTCTATTGGGGATATTTTTGGTGTTTAGGGTTTTAAAGGGGTTTTTTTGGTCTTCTTTGGGTTTTTACTATTTTTATATTCTTTTAGGGTTTTAATGGTTTTGTGGGGTCTTTTAGGTGTTTTTATGATGTTTTAGGGGATTTTGGGGACATTTAGGGGGGTTTGAATCATTTATTGCTTTTATGGGATTTAGGATTTTTTGGGGTTGTATTTTTTGTGTTCTATTTTTAGGGGGTCTGAGTGGTTTATTTGGGTTTTAGTATTTTTCTAGTTTTTACGGGGGTTTAGTGGTTTTAGTGTTTGTGGGTTTTTACAGGGGTTTAGAGGTTTTTGGGTCTTCAGGGTTTTTAGGGGTTTGAATTATTTTCCATGTTTTTTGGTTTTGAGTTATTTTATGGATTTTGTGGGTTTAGGTACTTTCAAGGTTATTAATGTGTTTTATGGGTTTCTAGGTGTTTTAGGGTTTTTATGGGTTTTATCATTTTTGTTGTTTTTTTGTTTTTAATGGATTTTGGGGTTTTTAGTGTTATAGGGGATCATAGGACCTTTTAGTGGTTTGAGGAATCCTTATTATTTTCTTGGGGTTTTCAAAATTTTTAATGTTTTAGGGTTTTTTGGGAATTTTTTATTTTTTTGAGGATGATGGTTTCATAGGGGTTATTTGGTTTTTTTAGGTTTTTTGGGGTTTTATGTGTTTTTAGGGTCTTTGGGGTTTTTTGAGGGGGGGGGGGGGGTTAGGATTTTAATGGTTATTGTGTTTTAGTGTCTGTTAGGGCCTTTAGGCATTTTTAGTGTATTTAGGGTTTTTTGGGGGTTTATGGGTCTTTTTGGTTTTAGGTGGTATTTATGTTTGGGGGGGGGGGGTTAGGGGGATTTATGATTTTTATCATGGTTTTGGGTTTTAAGGGGGGTTTTTACAATTTTAAGGGTATCAACAGGTTTTGGACTTTTTTGGGGGTTTAGGGTTTTAAAATTCCTTTTTGAGGTGACTCAATATTTTTTTTTGTTTTAATATTTTAATGGTTATTTAGTTTTTTTGGATTTTTAGGGTTTTTTATGGTTTTAGGTTTTTTATAATTTTGGTGTTTTAGTGTTTATTAGAGATCTTTAAGGTCTATTATTGTTTTAGTATAATTTAGGGTATTTATAATTTCAGTTTTTAGGGTTTTTATAGGTTTTTATTATCTTTTAATGTCTTTAATGTATTTTGGGGTCTTTTAGTTTTTTTATTTATTAGGGTTTTAATAAATTTTTTTATTCTTCTAGTGTTCTCATGTCATTTTGGGTTAATAGTATTTTTGGAAGCTCTATGAATTTTTATGTGGTTTTAGGTGTTTTATGGTTTCTAGTTTTTTAGGGACATTTAGGGTTTTTGGGTTTTTGGTTTTTGGTTCGTTTATGGGTTTTAGTGTAATTTAGTTTTTTTTAGCATTTTAGGGGACATTTTCATTCTTTATCAGTTTTTGGAGTCCTTTATGATTTTTGGGGGGTTTTATTTTATTTTAGGGTTGTTAGTGGTTTTAGGGATTTTAGGGATTTTAGGATTTTTATGGATTTTGTGGGGTTTTAAATGATTTTATTTATTTGGGATTTTCGTTTTATAGATTTTTAGTGTTTTTGGGGTTTTAGAATTTTTAGGGATTCTAGGGGTTTTGTTTTTTTAGACCTTCTAATTTTTTTGGGTGGGGTGGTTTAGGGTCTTTTATGGATTTTAGGGTTTTCATGGGTTTTGGATTTTTTTAGTGTCTTTAAGGGGGTTATGTATTCTGAGGGCCTTTTAAATTTTCTAGGTTCCTTTATGGGTTTTAAGGGGGTTTAGGGTTTTAATGTATTTTTTGGATTTTAGGTTCTTTTAGGGTTTTCCGTGTTTTTAATTGATTTTAGAGATTTTAGTTTTCTTTAAGGATTTTAGGATTTTTTAGGGTCCTTTTTTGGGTGTTATAGTCCTTTATTTTTTTCTTGGTTTTTAGGGTGGTTTAGGGTTTTCAGTTTTCCAGGTTCCTTTATGGATTTTTAGGGGCTTAGGGTCCTTTACATGGTTTAGGGTTTTTGTGTATTTTATATTTTTTGGGGGTTTAAGGGTCCTTTAGGGTTTTAAAGGTCTTTTAGGGGTGTTTAGGGTTCTTATGGTCCTTTATGGTCTTAGGGGTTTTAGGGTCCTTTAGGGGTTTAAGATTTTATTGGAGTCCTTTAGGTGTTTTCGTGTATTTTATGGCCTTTCAGGGTGTTAGGGATTTGTAGTGTCATTCTGAGTTTTTATGGTTTTTAGGGTATTTATGGTTTTTAGGGTATTTATGGTTTTTCTAGGTTTTATGGTCTTTATGGGGGTTTTATAGTCTTTTAGGTTTTCTCAAGGTTTTTAGAAAGGTCATTCTAACCATATTCCAAGGCCCCTTAATATTTGTTAAAGAGAAAAATAAAAGTAACAACCAAGAGAGAGAGAGAGATAGGGTTAAACAACCCACACTGAAATAAAAAATCTACATATGAAATGAGTCAATATCATCACTATATCCATAGATGGAAGATGAACCAACATCAGGAGACTCCCATTCAGATTGTGATTTTTTATTGAGAACCACATTATACATCTTTTTGAGCCATTTCTACTTCGAAGTAATCTTGTCACTGGAAGAATTCATTTTGGACCACCCCCATTTGGGATCATCATTGTCCCTTCATGATATCATAGTTGTGGACATGGTATATATGGTGGACGGCATATTGATATTTCCTTCCTCAACATTCTCTTCGAGGGAGAAAATATTAATCCCTCACTACCAATCACCTTTTTCATCCCATGTGTAATGATGTATTTGAAAGAGGATTTACAACAAATCAACGCTATTAGAGTGTTAGTGTGAGTATTTTCTCATCTGAAGTAACGTTATCCCATCTATCAGATATTTGTGAATAGATATGGATTTTCTGAATCTCCTCTAGAATATTAATTTTTTTTATGTCAGTACCATGATCCTAATGAATGGAACCTACATTGGCATATCTAAACTGAGTACACAATTCCACAACCCATAAACTCGGGTTTCATGGCTGCGTCTTCAAGGACCAAACATTTAGAAACTCCACCAGTAACTTTCTCATAACAGACCCCCTCATTCACCCTGGAAACCAATTGGATGACCAAAGTTGCATTCAAGTGAAACTCCCTCACCTCATGACCAACATAATCATCCTGAACTAGACCTAGATGGTACATAACACTAACATTACCTTATTTTACATTGTAATTTAATGTACCAACATTTAAATTTAATCAATATCACAGAGAGAAACAACATTACCCAAATTCACTACATCCATTGAATAGAAAGCATCACCCAAATCATATTTCTATCTACAAAAAATATTAGGGATTTCTGGATCAAGCAGTGTTACCTTTATAGGCTTATGAGAGGTCATGCAAGCTTCAAAAAGGATTACATTACTAGAAAATAAATCTTGATTATCCTCTATCAACCTTTGACCTTCATCTATTCTAAGGAAATATACATCCAAAAGACATCCTCAATCAATGTAAAATCTTTTAGGATCCATGTTCATGTGAATAGGACCAAAACTAGATGAATTCCGCCACATCCTAACATTTGACTGCAACAGATCCACTTAAACACATATCCTGGGTGATATTGGGTGACACACATTACATCTCCTATTATCCAAGAGATGGTAATACCCTAAAATATTCCCAAACATATGAAGTATAACAATATTCTGAAATGGGGTACATAATTCTGGTAATATCTCCTAAATCCCCATAGTCGATGATCTGGGATTCATATGGATATCATAAGACCATTTGAAGAAGAATAATCGAGATCCATAAAAGCTGAGAGTAGTAGACAACCATGCCAGAACCATATAATATTCAGAAACAAATGTAATCATGAAATGGTTGGAGTTCTAAATCCCAATGATACAATGATCTTGGAAACTCCATGATTCAAAAATCTATTGATTAAAATACTCCACCAATGATCGAGGTTACCTGAACTTTGAAATTAAAGTCAAATTAATCAAAGAAGATGCATCAATTAATTCAAAAGGTGAGATTGAATGTTGCAGTGAACCATTAAACCATTTGTGAACCTTCAGGCTATATGAATTCAAAAATAAAGGGGGAATGCAAACAGGATTTGATAAGGGATATAAGGGAGAAGAATAATTGTCATAGAGTGATGGAAAGGGACCATCCCCCAATGAGGGGGAGGGACCATTGCAATTACCATCAACAACTAGGTCATGAGGAAGATGGGGATAAGGATGACCTGATCATTTTTCGTCATCTTAGGGTTTTTAGTGTCTATAGTTTTTTAAAGGTTTTAGGGGTTTTTAATTATTTTAGGGGTTCTAGAGTCTTTAGTGGATTTCATGAAATTTAAGGTGTTTTTTGGGGTTTTGGGTTTAGTTCTTTTAGGGGTTTTAGGTGTTTTAGTGATTTGTGGGTTTTAGGGTTTTTATGATCGTTTAGGGTTTTCACCTTTTTATTGTTTTTACTGGGTTTGATTTTTCTATGGGTTTCTGATATTTTTTGAGGTTTTTGGGATTTTAGGTTTTTTTATTTTTTATAATGTTTTATGCGTTTTTATGGGTTTTGGTGATTTTTAAGGAATTTTTGTTTTTAGGGGTTTGATGGGTTTTTTTGTGGTTTTAAGGGTTTTTATTATTTTTAGCATTTATTGGTTTTTAGGGTTTTTATGATATTTAGGGTTTTTTATATTTTTTAGAGTTTTTTAATGTTTTTATAGGGTTTTTTACAACATAGGTTATAGGGTTTAGGGTGCATGGTTTAGGGGTTAGGGTTTTTTTATATGGGTTTTCAGTGTATGGTTTAAGGTGGATGGTTCAGGGTACATGGAATAGTGTGTAGGGTATAGGGTTTAGGGTTTAAGGTACATGGTTTATGGTAAAGGGAATATGGTTTATGGTGTAGGTTTTAGGGTTTAGCGTTTAGGGTTTAGGGTTTAGGGTTTATGGAAGAGGGTTCAGGGTGTAGGCTCTAGGGTTTATGGTGTAGGTTTTAGGGTTTAGATTTTGGGTGCAAGATATGGGGTGTATTGTGAAGGTTATAGGGTTTAGGGTTTAGGGTATTGGGTTTAGGGTAATTGTTATTGGGTTTAGGGTGTAGGGTTTTGGGTTTTGGGTGCATGGTATAGGGTTTAGGGTGTAGGGTATATGGTTTTGGGTGTATGGTTTTGGGTTTAGTTTGTAAGGATTATGGTTTATGGAGTAGGGTATAGAGTTTATGTTTTATTTAATAGGATTTATGGTATATTATATATTGTTTATGTTTTAGGGTATACGGTTTAGGGTGTAGGGTTTAGGGTATAGGGGATTGGGTATATGGTTCAGGGTGTTGGGTTTAGGGTTTAGGGTGTAACATATAGTGTGTTGGCTATTTTGTTTAGGGTTTGCGGTGTAGGGTTTAGTGTTTAGGGTGTTTGGTTCTAGGTTCATAGTGTTGGATATAGGATATTTGGTGACGGGTTTAGGTTGTAGGTTTGATGTTTTAGGGTGAAAGGATTAGGTTATAGGGTGTAGGGTCTAGGATTTTGGGTTTTTAGGATGTTTTATTGTTTGGGGGTGTGGTTTATAGGGGTTTTACTATTTCCTTGGTGTTTTTATATTTTTAGGGGTTTTAGTGTTTTTAGGATTTTTTAATTTTTATATATAAATTTATATGGGTTTTAGGGTTATATGATATTTTATGGTTTTAGGGATTTAAGGGTATAAGGGTTTGTTATTGTTCATAATGTTTTTATTAAGGGTTTTATAAGTGTTTAGGGATTTTAGTGATTTTATGATTTATTAGGGTTTATTAGAATTTTAAAATTATTATGTGTTTTTAGTAGGTTTTTAATGTTTTTTGGGATTATAATGGTTTTTTAGTTTTTAGTTTTATTTATTTTTTAGGGTTTTTTTGTTTTTAGGGGTTTTATGGTTAATTTATAGGTTTTATGGTCTTTTGGTGATATGTTGGTTTTTATGAGTTTTGTGGTATTATTAGGGTTTGTAGGGGATTTTTGGTTATTTATGATATCTTAGTTATTTATTAATTTAGGTTATTTATGTACTCTTAGGGGTTTAAAGGTCCTTCTAGGGTTCTTTGGAGTTTTGTTTGTGTTTTAGGGTCCTTTAGTGTTTTTTAGGATTTTATGGGAGTTTAAGGATTCCTAAGGTTTTTAGGTTTTTTGAGATTTTTGTATTTTTAAGGTTTTTATTATCTATTTGTATATTTTGTGTTTTTTCATGATTTTTGAAGATTTTAATGTTTTATGATGTAACATCCCTACCAAAAAACACTTTTACGAATTCTAAAGGTAACATTACTTCATATTCACCAGTCTATATGTAAGAGGGTAACAATTTGTAGTGAGGTTCTATGTCTAATAGTTTGGAGACTATACAATTCATAAAAAGTAATAGAAAATTAATAAATAAACAATAACACCAATAAATTATCAGAGTAAAATAAAAAAATGATAATGTCATTCATGACTGAAAAGTAATTTTTTATTATCGTCTAGGGAAAGGCCTAGTACCAACATTTCAAAGGGCCCTCAAGGGGGTCGAAAATAATATAAGGCAAGAGAATATTTCTGCGCAAAGATCTGACACTCTCGTGGAAGAGACCCCAAGCCGAAAAAATGGTAAGTCCCTCTTCTGGGCATCTGAGGCTTGCAAGAGTGTCCGCAATGAAGTTAGTTTCCCTCCAGCTATGCTGAATGACGTGTCCCGAATAAATTTCCCTGACACACATTCTACTAATATATGGCATGAAACTCGATGGAGTGCTTGATACATGGTGTCACGTGGTATCATTGTATCACCACCCTATCCTCAAGTCTTTCATCACCATCATCTCTAGTCAAGCACACTCCCCTATAATGGCTGGACATGTCCTTGTGATCCACCTATTTCAAGCACCTGAACAATACCTTCACACAAGGAAACATATATATATATATATATATATAAGGTATAATATACATGGATAATATATCATGATGAGAAATAAAGTAGCGACATATAGAAAAAAGTGATCATAATCTACCATGAAAAAATCTAATCTAATATCACTTATGGACACAAACATCAAAATAATCTCACGGGACACACAAACACACACACCCAAATTCTATTATAGTTATGTAAGATATCAAATATTCAAACACGTAAATCATAATATGGAAACATGTGTAAATTAGATTCCAATAGTATAAAAAGATCCTACCTCAAAGTCATCAATTTAAAATACAAGAATAAACCACACTATCCGGTTCGATTGTTAGATTGTAAACCTCGATAGAAAAGAACACATCATTTTGGTCCTTATAATCATAGTTGTCGGCACATAAATACTCAATGTTCATAAAGATTTCCTAGAACAATAATACATCTACTTTATTTCATAAATAAATAAAATACCACATGTTATTTTACTTTTTCTCTCCTAGATAATTAATGAATTATAATTTTAGTAAAACACATGTTCTCATAATATTTTCTTCAATAATTGTTATAAAATTAAAATGATAATTTATATCTCCAAATTAACATGAGGAAACATGTGGTATTTCTTATAATTGTTAATTAATTAAACTATATAATTATTATTAAATAAAAGAATAATTATTCTTTGATATTTTTCACTACTTATTCTCCACTAATTCGATATAATTATATTTGGATAAATATATAGTTATCATTTCATGAACTTATATAATTATATTTTTATAATATTAATAATTATCCTTCTATAATTCAATGAAATTATATATTTGGAAATTTCAATAAATTATTACTTGATAATTCCACATGATTTTCATTTTTAGAAACTATCCATTGATAATTTTTATTATTATATCCTTTGAATAAAATGGTATCATTACTGTTTGATCAAAACCATATGATATTAATAGAATAAGTTTTTATATATTTACTATTGAAAATTAAAAAAAAGTATATTCAACAAACTCACACAATTATGACTTGGTGAGTCATTATAAATATCAATAGATATTTTTTCAAATAGTTTTATGAAATTATCATTAAATAATTATTATAATAAATTTTTTATATAATTTCGTAAAAAATCTATTTTTTATTTTTTTAGATTATCCCCTAATAATATGGTATTATTACCTTTGGATAATTTATTATTTTGATCTGCAAAAA
Source organism: Viscum album (assembly GCA_963277665.1). Taxonomy (NCBI): domain Eukaryota; kingdom Viridiplantae; phylum Streptophyta; class Magnoliopsida; order Santalales; family Viscaceae; genus Viscum; species Viscum album. The sequence continues at coordinate 1,009,073,568 of OY728126.1, forward strand.
ATATTTTTTAATTTAAAATTTCATATTTTTTAAAGAATCATTGGAAAAAATATATGTTTAATCGTTGATTTATGTTCTCTTTTCTATGAATTTTAATAAGTAAAAGAAAAATAAATAATTAAATAAATAATTTTGAAATAAAATAAAGTCACCTCCTTTTACAACCACACAACACTAAAAGGAGAGATGGAAAGGAGAAATTTTCACACCGAGAGGATTCACTACACATAAGAGATCCCAATTAGGTTCAAAAAACTCTTCAACAATTGTGTGAAAGGAATATCAGGATCACACGATTTCTATGGGGTCTGCCAAGAATGAAGGTGAAAATGATCGACCATTTCAAAGAATTCCAACATTCATATAATTATAAAATCCTAATTTTTTAATCCAATCATTAATTCAGAGTCATTATTTTCACCAAATTAATTAATTTCATCTTTAAATGGGTTAAAAAGTGAATTAATTTGAGGAATTTTTATTCATTGTTTCATGAAAATGATGTCTTTTATCATGGAGTAAGAGCCAAAAAATATTCGATTATTAAAATAATAATAATAATATAATTAAAAAAATAAAAAATTATCTTCATCTTTGATGTTACCGAATACCCAATGTGAACAAAATTTGTGTCTTTACTAGGATAAAACCCAAATCCTAGGAATAATGGTGGTTTTATATTTCTTATACAATACACAATTCAAAATATAGCTCATCATTTTAAAATATATATATATATATATATATAAAATAAATAAATTACTATCATGTGTGATGTTATCTAACACCCTACATGCACATATTTTATGTCTCGACATGGTTAAACATTCCTTCCATACCTAATAGAGTCTCATATTTTTCATCTAAGAAACCCTTTAGGCTATATTCCATTATTTTGCAAATAAGGCTACACGTGATATAATATATTTAATATTTTTATTCTATCAATGCCAACAAACTTTGGGCCCCGAAATCCCATTCTATTTAAAAACTTCACTCCAAAAATATTTAATATAATTTTCCAAGGCATTAACAAGATTTTTACCCTGATGAAAGTCCATTGAAAATTATTAATTGGTTTTTATTGAAAATTTCCATTTTCAAAAATAAAGAAAGAAAAGTTACTCATAAATAATTATCAACAGGTTTTTAATATTATGAACAAATATGATATAAAAATTACCACCCTTTGTCAAATTATCATTACTAAGAACTAAATATAGTAATGTTGCTGAAGGAACTCAAGACACTGAGCTTGAAAAGGAGATGGACCCTCACCACCATATGTCAGATTCTGGTCCACAACATACACATGGCATGCCTCAGCTTTGTAAACCTATCCCTGAGATGCCTGACCCTTTAATGTCTCCTTAATTGTCTTCTACCATGGAATCTAGACAAATCCCTGAGTCCTACATCGGGTCGTTCATACACCGCCATAGAACAACATTCTATATGCTTTGTAATATAATTACTATATATTTTTTTGTCATATAGCTTTTTTAGTACTGGTTTTGGGGTGTCTTGAAGTCCCTATTGTTGTATTTTAACACTACAGAATTGAATAAGTATGAATCACCTTCTGAAGGGGATGAGGTTTCCAAAATCTTCTCGACCTACTACTCATCCTTAGCCTTCTTCTTCCTTCAACCAGAATTAGTACACATGACAACTGCAAGAGGTCCACCCATATTAGCACTGAAGGGTGGAAAAAGTACAATATTTTTACCCTCATCCAAAATCATCTTAATATCACAGATATTCATAAAACCTCCTATTATGAATTTAGGTGGAATATCCAATCTTCTATCAACCCTATCCCAAATCAAGAAAAACAGGTGAAACAAGCTATTTAGTCTTAGTGATCTGATACAATTTTGTAACATCCCAACCTAAACCTCTTGGTCCAAGCCAGAATTTCACATGACCTTAGGCATGCCTCCCCATATGCAAGAGGATGCCAAATAGTAGTGTGGATATAAGTTTGATAGTTGGAATACTAGACCCTATATATCAAGTCATTTCACAATATTATATAAAAATTAATTCCAATAAATAACAAGAGTAAACATGTTAAAATGATAATGTCAAACATGGATGATTAGGAAATGGATCCTAATATGGAAAGACAACCATAACAAAATGTGTTGAAAATATTATTGTGGATCTATTGATGTCCATCCTAGTATGCCACCAACTCCATGATCCTCAACATAGTAGTCCACCATTGGGCCATTTCCCTTCTTCAGATCCATCATGAAATATATAAGCACATAGAAACTCTTGAGTATGGTGTGAGTACAAGACTCTGTAGAACACCACCAATGTGTCCTTACCTTACACTCTAAATTATAACATTTTATACCATATTAAAAATAATTAGTACACAAAAATAATAAAAATACAATCCAAAATAGAGTAGCCATGCCTAACCATACTACCACAAACCCATGTTCATACCTACTTCATCCCCATGATGAAAGATAATAAAACATATCAATAGTGACTAATCAAGCCACCAAGAAAGTGTAATTATCTCTCCTCAAATTCATCAAACCACAGTCAATTTATGATATGAAATCCAAAAGGTTGCTTGTTAGATGTATTTCAACTCTTATGAGTTCCAAATATTCTACATGAAACACAATGGAGTTCCCAATAAATAGCATGTACCTCAATGGTGTGCCAATCGTAAGACATGCAACTCGATGGAGTGCCTTTCATATGGAATGAAACTCGAAGGAGCACCCAAAATATGGATTGCCACTCAAGGATGTTCCTGATACATGGAGTCCCATGGTATCAAATTATCTTCACCCTATTCTTAGGTTTTTCATTACCATCATCGCTAGTCAAGAACACTCACCCTAAAAGGGATGAACACACCATAAAGATCTACATGTTCCATAAACCTGAATAATACCCCCACACAAGGTGACACACATATATATTTAAAATAGATTATAGAATTAATGTATATCATCATGATAAATAATTTAGAAACACATAGAAACATGTGATCATAATCCAACATGAGAGAAGATACTCTAATATCACTCATAGAAACAAACATCATAATAGTCTCATGGGGTACACCCACACCCACATGCGATCACAATCACGAATGGTATCAAATATACTAACAAGAAAATCAACATATGTACACTTAAGTAAATGGGATCACAGGAGGTAAAAAACCCATATCTCCAAGTCATAGACATCAACGAAAGGAATAAACCACCATGTGTGGTTAGAATGTTAGAGTTGAAACCTCAAAAGTAAAAAACTCATCCAGATAGTCCTTATTAACATATTTTTCTACACATCAATCATCAAGGATAAAAAAAGGGTTCCTAGAACCCAAATAATATATTTTATTTCGTAAATAAATAAAATAACACAAGTGATGATACTTTCTCTCTCTTATATAATTTATGAATTATCTTTTTAGGTGAATCTATCTTCTCAAAATATTATCTTCAGGAATAATTATATAACCACATTATATTATTTATATCTTTAAACTAACTTGAGGACACATATGGTATTAATGATAATTAATCATTAATAAAAGCAGCAATTCATGAAATCATGCCTCATATATATACATCTCTCAACAATATAAAATGAATTTAGACATAATTTTCACATTAGATCAGCTTTTAGAAATTCAATTCATGAAAACATACCTCATATATATATTTAAAAATGTGACGCCATGCCAATCATTTTCAAGGACCTCATTTACATTTTCAGCAGCAATGAAATCTTTAATTTCTTCTTCGTATATATTCTTTTCGAAAACCACTATATGACTACTACCACCTCTTTGCTTCGAATCCACATGAGTCTTCAATGCTAGTAAATGTGGATAGAGAACATGTGGTGTTATTTTGATTTTAGAAGATTCTTGGGATCAGTTGGTCGATCCTTTAGATGGTTTTGAGTAGACGTTTGTCACCCCCTTACATTTCTCTGTCTATAATAACATTTATTGGTTCAAACTCTTTTTTCATTAATTGATAAAGATTTAGCTTAAAAAAAGGAAATAAATACCTCTTTGGCCGCATGTACTCGTAAAAGTTGTGACGAACATGCAATTAATGTCCCAATAGCCTTTTAGACTGTATGAATATCATCGTCATTAAGTGGAATAGGTAGCTTTGAATTTGGCTCATGAGCTACAGTAATTATAACTTTCAAATGATCTTTCGGAAGTGCTCTATTATTCAACATGTCATATGAGATGTTGAACACTATAGCCCTCAGTACAAGGTGATAGGTGGGTGTTGACAGATATAAATCACAATCATTATCACCCTGTAGAGTATCAGTACAGTAAAAGTATCAGTGATTGTCTGATTCACATTTCATGGGAACTATTATTACAATATTGATTACCAAGGCTAAGATAGCTCTTTGAGGGTAATGGCTCGCCTCAATGCTTGTTGGGGGGGGGGGGATCTACACACGCTGGTTGTTCCTAAGTTATGTCTTCCCCTTGCTTCCCACCCATAAAAGTTTCTAGCAACTGTCCCTTCCATTGAAATCATTCTTCAAGGGATACTAGTTTTTCGCTCATTTGTTTCAATGTTTCATCTTTATCATCCATTTTTTTCTTCAAAAATATACTCTGGGTGTCACCCCAAACCCCTCACCTCTGACATGACCGTATTTTTCTGGATGCTTCAATGCCGTCGATAAAAGGTCTGTATTCACTACAGGAGTAGCAGATTCCTGTGACTGTCTGATATAGTAAAATAAATAATTATTTTTATGTAATAGAAGTTTAGAAAAATTCTTTTTATCATCATGTCATACTTACACAAATTTCTAACACTTTTTGTGTGTCCTCATCTACTAGCTTTCCTTCCTTATTCACACGTACCTCCTTCAAAATCACATGACGTGGTATGGATGTGTCTTTGGTTTTAAACTCATAAATCTACATATAAATATAGAAAGATAATTATGATGTAGTTTATTATCACCTAACAATATTACTATAAATTTAAAATACATAGCATTTTCTTTTCTAGTGAAGCGTACCCCATCCTTACTTTATGATAGAAGTATGTTGGTTTTAATGCACATTCCTTATTTTCATTACAGAGGTGTTGTTTCATAAATGAAATATTGACAATCAAAGTGATGAATACACATATCCTAAAACAATGTATTATCAACCACAATGTACCTGAAACATTGCATCCCCAGGGTAGCTAATAAATGCATCCCATGCTTCTTGGGATATTAGGTGAGCGTAGACAGTGGGTGGGTGTGGGTTAATTTTACCTTTGGAATATTTCAAGTGACATCTTTTTAAAATAGTGTGAAAACCTCGATGAATCCTTTCTGTAAGACTTAGTACATAATCCTTGTGTGAATTGGCTACTAGAAATATACTCTTCAAGAGATTGAGAAGAGTAGGACATTGTTTCATTTTTTTATTTGCTAGTAAATTAAATAAATAAATTAATAATATTACCATAATTTCTTACTAGATCATAGCCTTCATCCTGGATAGAGCATGGTTCCATGAATCTATGTTAATCAGCATGCATTACTGAGTGACAACTCCAATGTAACTAGTAAACATAACCTTGTTGTGATTCACATGTTGGCCTCATGCATTCCATCTCACATAAAATTTGATTCCTTTTATTTTCTCCTTATGAACTTTGGATAACACCATCAAACTATGACGCACCTGTGTTTTCTGTGATGTCGGTCCTTCATTCCCGACCATTTCATCGATATCAACATCATCTATATGTTCATCTGAAATGGTAGAAATGGAATGTGCTGATGGTCGTTGGACCTCAACACTAGGAGCAGCAGGAGCAGTAGCCGTAGAAGTGGCAGAAACTACATCAGGACCAGCAGGAGCAGTAGGAGCCGCATTAGGAGAAGTCGTAGGAGCTGTAGTAGCTACAGCAGCTGGAGCAGTAGAAGTAGCTACACCTTGAGTGACTTATTCAGCCTCAAGGTTAAGAGAACCAGAATTTGCAGAAGTCATTATCTTCAAAAGTGGTTGAACAATTAATTTAGATTACATAAATTCAGTAATTATTAGATAATAACATGAGATAACAAGATCTATATTAGAACCAAAATATAACTTGTTTATTAAACACTCTTTATTTTTTTCAAAGTCTGAAGGGATTTGACACCTCTAACGATTATCCAAATCCCTTCATTGTGGTCTCCTCTAACACAAAAAACATCACCTACATTTGTACCACTCCAAAATGAATGTGACGTACCACTGAAATGATCGTCCTCAACTGAATTTTCAATAGAACTTTCAGCAGTTTTGGACAATAACAAAATAATCGACCACTTTCAGTTTGCGGGATCTAGAACATAAAAAACATGTACCGCTTGTGATGCCATTATAAACGATTCATCTTTGTACCCTTATTTACTAATTTAAACTTTCACAAATCCCTATTCATCTATTTTAACACCACTATTGTTATCAACCCATTTGCATTAAAAAATTGGCAATTGGAATGTCGTATAATCCAACTCCTATATTAATTTGATAATGCCAAACTATGACATATTTTAATAAATTGGATTTATGTTCTTACTACCAGAAACATGCATCGCTTCAGCCACAAGTGTCACTCCACTATTTTCCATGGTACTATCTTCTCTAATGGCCCGAAGGGATTATTTTTTTATTTATTTTTGATAATACACCTTTCAAGGGGTGAGGTGGAACCCTTAAAAGGATCATAGGTGTAAGTATTACATGGCCCATAAGAATTAGAGGAATTCATTGCCCGTAGGCTTCAAAAATTACTAAAAACCCAGACTAAATACTTGGAGCTTCTCCTCCCTAGAATATTCATCGTGAAATCATCTATCCACCTTCGCATGGTTGTTTATCTAGGCATTCTCTTGCATGCACATGCTTGTCTCAATGGCAGGTGTCATACCCTCCCATTCTTGCAATCTGTTTAGCTTCTGCTGTGGTGAAAACTCCCTGCTCATCCTCCTTGTAGAGATTGTTCCGTATAGGTTGTTTTGTTTTCATCCTCACTTAATGGTGGCCCGAAGGCCATGGGGTAGCCCTAAGGACTTACTAACCCAATGTCCTGGGTGGCCTGAAGGACTTAAAGGAATTAGGGACCAAATCGGTGGCCCAAATGCCCAAAAAGGGGCATATTTTCGGCTGCTACAGTTCCATATAGTGACTGCTACAGTCCCCGCTACAGTACCTACTACAGTTCTACACAGTTCTTGTTACAGTACTGCTACAGTACGCCGAAATTCTGCCTCCACCTGGATTTGATCCCTTATCGCTTGGATGCACTTATGGAGTCATTACCAACCAGGTTAAGGATCATGTACGCATGGTACTATCTTTAACATGTTCATCTGTATAGAATTTATAACCATTATTTACATAAAAACTATAAGATAATACATACACACTTGGTCCAATGGCTAGCCATCAATGTTGTTCTGAAATTGAACTCAGATTTTATTCCAACTGCTTAAAAATTCGGTCCTAAAATCATCCTATAAACTGGTGATTATGTGTATTTTATAACCAATATTCAGACCTTGATGGATTCAACTGCCTAAGAATTTCTTTGTGAGATTCAATATATGGAAAATCCTCCCAACTGTTATTCAAAACAAAAAGGTGGGCCTGCTCTGGATCTGTAATACTGATTGTCACAATATCTCTTCCAAAAATTCCCTCACCCTCAATGCGTCCAGTATGACGAGATTTTAGGAGACCAATGCTTTCCACATCAGATAGGTATTCGGTACAATATTAAATGGCTTCCTCAATAATATATCGATCCACTATACAACCCTCTAGATGACATCGATTTTTGACATATCCTTTCAAAACGTTTATATACCGTTCAACAGGATACATCCATCTATATTGCACAGGACCACATAATAGAATCTCTCTCACCCAGTGAATCATCAAATGAACCACCGTATCAAATAATTTTGTCTAGAAGAACATTTCTAATTCACATAATATGATGAAAATTTCTTTTTCCATAGTTGGTAATTTCGATGGGTCTAAAACTTTGCTACCTATATCTTTGAAAAAGTAACAATGTTTGGTTAATGTATGACGCACATTCTTGGGGAAAATTCAATGTAAAACTATCGGAATTAGATCTTGCAACAAAATATGGTATTCATGTGATTTCAAACCATTTAACTTAAAATCCTTCATTGACACAATTTTCTTGATATTTAATGAATACCCCTATGGAACCTTGAAATCACTATAGAAGTTGCAAAACTGTTATCTCTCCTCCCTAGAAAGAATATAAGCAGCTGGAGGAAGAAACATTCAATTTTCACCCTTCACGGGAGCCAAATCTTATCGTATTCCCATGTCAACCATGTCCAACCTTGCCTTAATTCTATCCTTTATTTTGGCAGGGTCATTTAGCAATGTTCTGATAACACTTTCACATTCATTTTTTTTCAATATGCATTACATCAAGAAAAAGTCTGACATACAAACAATTCCAGTATGTTAATTTAAAAAAAACTGATCTCTTTTTCCAACCAATTTTTGTAGGGTTTTTTGAAAATTGTTTACTGAAAACAGTGTTCACATATTTTACTTTCTCAAATATCTTGTCACCTGTTAGTGTAGACAGTGCCACACATTGTTCTGAACATCCTTTGAATGATGTCATCCAAGATCGGTACTTATGCCAATGAGGTAGAAATATACAATTTCCTAGATACATATATTTCGATGATTGTTTCAACCTAATTGATTTTGTATCGTCATCGCACATGGGACACCATTGAGTTCCTTTAATTCTATGCCATTAAAAATTTCCATAATCAAGGAAATCATTTATTGTCTCATACAACATCACTCTCAATGTGAAGTATTCACTTTTATAAGAATCATACAACATAACACCTGAATCCCACAATAACTTCAAATCTTAGATCAAAGGAGCCAGATAAATATCAATATCGTTACCTGGTTGTTTTGGTCCTGATATAAGCATAGATAACATGATGAATTTCCACTTCATGCATAACCAGGGTGGAAAGTTTTAATTTTCCAACATAACAAGCCATGTACTATGAGTGTGTTTTGAAAACCAAAAGGATTCACTCTATCTGTAGATAACATAAGATGAAGGTTTCTCGGCTCTTTTCCAAATTCAGGATACTCATGATCAATTTTCACCCATTGAGGAGATTCGGCCGGATGACATAATTTCCCATCTTTATTTCTTTTATCTTAATGCCATGATGATTGACTTTCAGTTTCTTCACTTCAATATAGATGCCTAATCCTTGGAATGATTGGAATGTACCAAAAATATTTCGTAGGATTGGAGTCATCTTTCTTGTATCATGAATCACCACACTTTGGGAATCCTGTAAGTGATTTGTTCTCCTTTAAAAACAATAAAAAATCTTCTGGGAATGCATGTATTCTTTCAGAAATCATACCCATAGATCATAGCATTCATTTAGCTTCATATGTCCAGCTTGGGAGAACATTATCTTTTAGGGGCATGTCATTCAAGAGAGCAAGTAGTTCTGTAAAACTGACATCACTCCATCCATTGTCTACTTTCAATTTGTATAACCTCAGTACAATTGAAAATTTTGTATAATTAGTGCAACCAGCATAAAATGTCATCTTTTCACAACTCTTTAACTTCTCGAACAATTTTGGGCAATCAAGGAGTTCATATTCAACTATATTTATCATTTCATCAATATGATCTTCATCATCATTGACATCTGTAATCACATCCTCCATACGGTCTTCATCATTATCTATATTTGTATTCATATTTGATGATCCATAAAATGCAGTTTTATACCATCCATTAGCTATATTCTCTTTTTCTCTGTATTTATTCAAACATTTATAACTCCGATCTATTTCGCGACATATCAAATGTTCTTCCAACATCTCTGAAGTAAGTAGTATGTAATAACAACAACCTAAAAATAGAAAAATGATTTGCGAAGGATCCTTTGAGTGATCCTTTTTAAACTTGATGAACTCATTCAATCCGTTCTCATACTCTATTGTCAAACGATTATCATCTATCCAATATTTATTCATCTTTATCCTATTTTAATCTCAAATATTAGTATTTATGGTTCACGTACAGAAAAGAAGACTAAAAAATACAGTAGAGGACAACCAATTCCTTTTTCAAATAGAGATTAATAGAGCCTAACCATTTCCAATAAAGATTTGGAAATCAACAGAACCAGGATAGTGCCCCCATCAAAATCAACACAGTTTCCAAACACAGAGGGGTTCGTGGGGATAATCACTTGTGTCATAGATGCTAAAACTCACACGACATCATCCTCTATGACTCATCCTCTTCTATCGGGTCAACCGTTTTACGGTCAACTAGTCCATCCTTTTATACTTCACCAACCTAAAATATATATGGAAGAAAAATAGTAGCCTTCTTTATAAGTAAAGAATAGATTCTCATAATATCTATAATATGTAATTCATTAAATATAATTACTTTAGATTCATTATAGATTCCTCAAATCACCCCTATCCAAACACAAGAATAATCATGAATGATACATCTAGCACTCCATGGTCTCTTACCTACATTCAATATCATCATTCCTAAATACCCATATATCCACACATACACATGTGACAAACACATATAAAAACATATCCACATTAGAACCAAAGTACCCATATGTATTTCAATCATGTTACTTGACTCAAGTGATGGTGTGTAATAAATTATAAGAAAATATAATAAGTATATTGCCACACATAAATCTCAAACTAGTGTTAATATTCTAATAAACCCAAGGTATCATTTCATCTATTAGAATAATCTGAAGGATCCCATATGTGACAGTAGTCCCAGGTGGTGAAGGTTCCAGAGGAGGAAGGGGCGAACATGCACCTATCGAGGTTCAAGGTCAATTCACTAAGGTTGAAGGTGGCCTGATACTCTTACAAGGTATCATTCTATATTTTGTAAACTATGTCCTAGTACCCTAGGATGTTAACCCACTACTGTTGGACGTGAAACCATTCCTAATGATCATGCCAAGAAGAAATGGAAACCAAGAGGTGGGAGTGGTTAGAAATACCTCGATAAAGATGGAAAAAATGGTATTTGAGAATAGGTTAGTGGCTTTCATGATGTCTAGACACTTATCCAATTGACTCCACAAGCGGTGATGGCCCCTGCAGTTGTTGCACTAGGTGAAATTATCACCTAAGAAGCTGAGATCAATGAGGCCCTTCCCAGCCATGAACTAAACAAACTCCATGATGGCCTTCCTCTGGAATGGGCTTCTACCATTCCTTTCCTTTGGGTTGGAAAAGACATTAAAGTCACCCCAACAAATAATGGATAGTGGCGGGGATTGAAGGTATTTTGTTGACTCCATAGATATTTCCTTTGAAGAGGGTCATAACTTCCAAAAACAAAATTCATAAGGAAGGAGGTGCCACCATTGGACACCTTGGTAGTGATGAATTGATTGCAATATTGATCAGTCTCAAGAACATATTTATTGTTCCAAAATACCCATTTGTGTCTGTTGGAGGGGTCAGAGTGTAGAAATCCATTCAACTTAATCTTCCAGGAGAATTGTATGATTATTATAGGGTTTTTATGTTATTTGAAAACAACAACAACAATTACATTACGATTTTTGATTCCTATGGTTAGGAAGTCCAATTTAACATGGGTACTAAGACCATGAGAGTTACATATAAAGATAATAATCATGGATAGGATGGGGCTCTGGCATTGGATCTAGAGCTAGTATCCTTATTGAAGTGAGAGGATGATCTCTCATTGAGGTCCCTTGATTTGGAACCTGTTCATAATCCATTTCGGTTTGTAAGCTTCATAAGAGTGGGAGATGAGGATCCAAAGGGGCATGGGATGTAATGCCCCGACCCCAGTTACCCAGATTCGGTGCATTATTTTAAAACATTGGCATGATTACAAGGAATCAAGTCTCGAAAGACCAATTAGTTTAGCAGTCTTGGAAAATAGATTACATACATGAATGTTACATTACACTTCATAACACACAAAACAACGTAGATAATCCTTTTTGAATTCCATTATTCCCTTGTCTTAACCCTTCTTATCAATCACAATATACTTCTTGGAATCCTGGGAAAAATAAAAAATAGAAAGGGGTGAGCTCAAACGCTCTGTAAGGGTAAGAAATACAGCGGAAACATTCATAAATAATCATAAGCATTTAAGGCAATGTATAACTAAAACAAAATCATTTTAAACTTGAACATAAACATAGTATGGTAAAAATAAAATGAAATAATGCCATTTTATTATTCACATGGATATTCTACTAATCGAATAATCACATGAAATATCAATAACCACTTTCATAATTATGGAATGCATAATGCTATACTATCATAACCACATAGCCAAGGCCTCGTTCCAAGACTACAAATAAGATTTTTCCAAGGCCTTGTGCCAAGACACTAGTTTGTCTCATGAGACCTATCGATGCATCGAGGAGCTATAGTGGGCTCCATCCATCACTTACTAAGTCCAATACATTCCCATATGAAAAGGCTTAAACATAACATAAACATTCGAATTAAAACTAGCATACGAAATGTCAATACTTTCTCCATAAACCATGAATGGTATAAAAATAACACATCCACAGTCAAACATATCACAAAACCTTCAATACATTATGGAAGTTTTGTATCATAATAAATCAACTTCATATAATTATAAAATCCATCAAAGGATGTTGACATAGATGAAATCAAAACTATTTGAGAGAAATATCTCCTTTTTTTGAAATCATTTAAAAGTCACACATTTATAAAGGAAGTAACTAAATAGAGATTTTTGAATCAAAGTGTCCCATACCACTTTCAAACTTTTGAATGGAATTAACATTTTAAAAACATTCATGTCCATATAAATAAATCCTTAAAAACCATTTTAAAGACATGGACATTAATTAAAAAGATTTAGAAAGACAAATCTTTAAAACATTTAAAATTCTGATTTTGATAAAGAGTACCTTTCTGAAATTCTTAAAATATTCATTTTGAAATCATTTAAAAGTCACATAATTATAAAATAAAATATTTACTTTGAAAATATCCTTGTAATCTTGTAAGTGAAGCTTTGACAATTTTATAACTGCAGTAAATAGCCGCACCTGCCGTATAAGTTAAAAAATCATTCTTACCTTAATTTTGTCAAAAAGGTTAAAAAGAACCTTGTTTGGAAAACGACAGAAAGATTCCTTTATAAACCTCTTATAAAAAGTCAAACAAGGGTATAAATGACTTTAACTCATATTCTAGTAAATATTAAAAATGTTTCGAAATTAATTTTTAAGAAACATGGATGTGGATGATAAAGAGATCCCAGTAGATTATTACATATAAACAACCTCGGATAATGAAGAGATTGCGAAATAAACCCTTACCTTGTACTTTTCCTTGGTTGAGGGTAGGTTAACCTCATGTATAATGGTGAAATAATTGTTATTAAATTATACAAGAATCATATACATTCATGTGATATCATATATTATGTTTTAACATTGTTTTGTTAATAATATCTTAAAATTATCGTTTTTTCGGGTGTTAACTTACTTGTTTTCTTTTATATGTTTTGTTAAGTAAGTAATGTTTGTCATGTATATGTTGTATATTATTCATATCCAGAACGATATCATGTCCTTAAAAATTATTTTTAAATCATCAAATGATAATTATACTTGAATGGATATGATGGAGAATGAATCTCATCGCGTTCGTGGAGACGGTAGTCCGTACGTACGCATGAGCGACAATATCATTCTTTTGATATTAAAATAATAAATAAGTTGATATTATATCATATATACAGAATCATTATCATGTTATTTTTATTATTTACATGAGTTACACATCATTATTATACCCATCCAAATAATAATATATTGAATAACAATTACACCACGACTTGGAGACGGTAAGCCGTACGTACGTACGTATGGTGACATGTTATTCAAAGGGTTGATAGAATACTGAATATGGTTGTACCATATTTATAATAACATCACAGTATATATAAGATACTAGAGTTATTATTTTAGAATGGTAATAACAAAGAAAGAAGAAGTGGAAGAAGAAATGAATTTGAAAGAGGGTGGTGAAAACATTACCTCTTCTTCAGGTTCTTCCATTTGATTTAATCAAAAGGGCTCCTTAGGTTGGATTTATGATCAAAATAATTCCTCGGATTTATGATCAAAATAATGCCTCTAGGTTGTATTGAGAGAATTTGGGAGAGTATTTGGGCAGAGTTTGGCTGAACGAAAAGGCTTTGAAATTGTGAATAAATGAGAAGGAGGAGTGCCCTTTTATAAGAGGGGTGAGGGGCAACTTTGGAAAAGCTAAAAATATTTGTTTATAATAAATACATATTCGGTTTATAATGGCTCCAAAGTTTATTATTCAACTTTTAAGGAAGGTATTGGTCTAAAAAAAACTCAACCAATAGAATTTATACAGTTTTGGGTACTTATATTAACCTTATCTTTAAGTATTAACTCTAAGTTAATTAGTTTCACTTTTACAATGTCTCTTTGTATTTTTATATTATATGGTTAATAATCTTACCATATACAACCAAGAGACCCCCAAGTGGTCTATTAATGAGACACCAATCATGATATAAGTCTCTTGGCTGAACCGTAGATTTTTAGGAATTTAATACCAATTAATAATATAATATTTGTTTTAAAAACTCTTTTATGTCAATTTTGACACTATTCAATAGTTGATTTTTGTGAAACTCATAAAAGATTGATTACTTCGAAAAAAGTTATTTAAATCAATCCTAATATATCAAATTATCCTAGAAAATTAGTTTAATTCATTAAAAGTTTCATATTATATTTATTTGGGTATTTATAATATCACTTATTTTAATTTTTCACTATTATAGTAATTACTGCATCATCATTATGTCATAAATAAATTAAATTATTAAATGTCTAAAAATTATAAATTAACTATAATTATGTAGGAAATCGTATTATCTTTCTAATGAATATTTATAATCTAAAATCCAACATATATAACCCTATGTAAAAATTGTTTTTCTAAAAGATATATGCTTGTGTCATTTTTGAATTCATTTTAACTTAATTAAAATAAAGTGTCCCTATCACCTACAAGTGGCTCCATGAGGTCCCAAAATTGACCCAAAGATTCCCATGGTCGGACATGTATCCACCAATAAAGATAGGACACGTTTTAGTGTAATTTATTATTATTATAATATTATTTTTTTAACCCTTATTTACCAGATTTACCCTTAACCATGGTAAATAAAATATTTACCGCAGTAATTATTCAAAATTTCTGAAAATAAAAGTTACCTATTTACACAATTTGAACATATTGATTCCAAATATGGAATCCATTTTTACAAATTCAAAACACAGAAGTGGCATAAATTAATTTAAAATTAATTCCCATTGTTAAAACAAAAAGCGTGTTTTTAAGAGATAATAACTATCAAAAGATTGGCACTTGTTTATGTCTCGTTTAATTGTGAAATTATGTCCGATGACAAACATTGAATTAAATGGTAAAAATATATTCTAAATATACTCTAAAAACACTAAAACTTATAATTTATCAATATAAATTATTTCAATAAAAAAGTTGTTTTTAATTAAAATTTAGTAATTTTCACTATTCATCAAAATATAAATGTTATCCGAAAAGTTCCAAAATTTCACCCTAGGATAAATTCGATATTACGAATACAAAAATGAAGTCCATTTTGAGAGATAGAATTTATTAAATTTCAAAAAGTAGGTATTACTATTCATAACAGCTAGTTTGATTGGTTGTGGTGTGTTAGAATTTGATGTTGCGTACAACACACACAATCGCATTATTCAAAGAGAAGCATACCATAGAATCTTGGGGTGTTACATTCTCCCCTCCTTCAATAAATTAAGTCCTCGCAATTTGAAATTGTTCTTCAAAAATAAAAGGTTGAAAATAGAAAATATATTTGTGGGAAAATCCACAACAGAAATTGGGTTACTAAAATTAAGTCTTAATATGAGGAAAAGAGAAATGATGGGGTCACCACCAAATTATTATCTCGATTAGGAGAACATTGGTGGAAATTAGAGACATATAGTTGGAGGAAAAACGTAAATATTTATAGGTAGTGATTGAGGACATCAATCCCAAACAAGTGTAAAATTGAGGTCCTTAAATTCATCAATCTATGATGATTTGAAATACCACCGGTTCAACAAAATATAGGGTATTAGGATAACTCATTTTTGGATTTTCAAAATATCTTAGTTGAAATCCCACATCGAAAAATGAATTAATGAGGCCTCTATTTAAAATAAAGAGTGGAAAGTATGAAGATTACCGAAAATAAAACATACTAGGGTTCCATGTAGGAAAATATGGATATGGAAGAGAAATATAACCATCAATTATCTGATGGACAGTGGTAGAGAACATGGCTATGAAAATGCCAACAATCCCAAATCCATAAATTAGTGATGATTTAAGGTACCATCTAGGACAAATTTTTTTTTAAGTTCATTATCTTAATGTTGAGGAATTTGTTTATGAGATTGGCTAAGATCATAAGGATATATACTTACTTTATAATTAGAGTTTTATCCATTAATAAATTTCTACCACAAACTTATCTTTCACTCTAAAAGATAACAGAACATAAAAAAATTCTATTTATACTATTCGTACAGGGCTCCAAAATGAATGAATTTATAATTCATGTACCAGATCTTTTAAAAAAACTACATTATTTAATCCAGGTCATCTCGTGGGCCAGTGGTAGGTGATACACCCTTGTCGCCCCTCGGTTGCGGATTCAGGTCTCTCGGCCTTGCCTGTCACGACGGGTTGCCGCCCGACCTCTAGGTTGTCCTTTTATGGCAATCCAAAATTAATCTCAAACTAGAACTATCCAAAATACTTTAGTCCAAAATTTATAAGGAAGGTAAACACAATGAAGATCCTTTTTTCGCGTAATAACATGTGATCACCTTCATCATGTATTCTTTTAAAACACAGAAACATCCTGAATTATCATAAAACCTTATTGATTACATTCATGATCCCTTATTCCTTATAGAATAATAGATATACTCCTTCAATCCAAAAAAAAATGTTGTAAACCCCAACAATGATGTAATATACAAATCATTAATCAGCTTCAAGGTAGTCAAGAATATCTAATATAATTTATCCAAATCAATCATGTATTATTCTAAAATCACTACCTCGGTATCAGAACCATATTACCATATATTTTAACCTGCTATTGAGTCACTTTTCTTTGTTCCACACAATCTCAAGTCCTTAATGAAATAGTACTGCATTACAATCCTTATATACTTCATAATTATCATAACAAGTACATTGTTGATACAACACTCTAATGAAATAATAAACATAGGAACTCTAATCATTCCTCTTCTTCTGTGGTAGTATCATAACTTGATTATTATCGAATTGCATCATTTGCGGCATAGTCTGATGATGGGGACATAGGTTCGCGTAGTGTCCAAACTCCTTGCAAATGAAGCATTGTATATTTGATACCATTTTCTTACCCTTGTAGTCATGTACTTTCTGCCCTTTTCCTCCACACATATAACAAACTCCCATTCCTTTCAGGCATGTTCCAGGGTGTTTCTTTCCATAGTTATCACATATGGGAAAATTCTTCTTTTCCCTCTTCCCTTTATCCATCTTTCTCTCTTCCATACTTTTCTTCTCTTGCTTCTCTTTCAAAGCCATAGGACTCAGTAAACTCTTTACTTGTCTTATCAACACATGATATTATTTCTTCATATGATTATAATACAAGCGAGACCATTTCTCTTATAAATTCTGGCTTAAGACCATGAAATATATGATCCTTATTTCTCTTCCAATCATGTGCATTACTAAAGATCTCATTCCTTCTACTGGGTGCCATTTCTAAACAATGGCATACATTAGATTAGTTTATGAATAACAATAACTAATCCCAAACTTGTAAAACACATAACATAAATTAAATAGTTTATGGATATAATCCATAATCATAAAAATTTCTCCTTTTAGGAAATATATACTCATAAACCCTTCATAATGGTTTGTAAAGAAAATGAGAATTATCCTAAGCATATCCCCCGGGAGTGTCGTAACCAAAAGTGCAGCAAGGCCCGTTGTCGTGCACCAGTTCCCGTTCGAGTCTAGCTCAAAGCGGTGTTTTCGGGTTTTACCCCTAGGTACATCTGTGCCAGAGCCTCCTCTACCTGCTCGTATCCAGACAGGGATGTATTGCTCAAAAAACTCAAAAAATCTCTACAATACCAAAATTCTAGGAAGTTCTTCTATACTAATCCTCAAAATTCATTTTAAATCTATGTTCTCTAATCAGAGTTTATCTAAATCTAGCTTCCAAGGTTATTGCTAAACTTCCTCTGATACCAACTGTAACGCCCCTACCCCAGTTACCCAGATTCGGTGCATTATTTTAATACATTGGCATGATTACAAGGAATCAAGTCTCGAAAAATGGATTAGTTTAGCAGTCTTGGAAAATAGATTACATACATGAATGTTACATTACACTTCATAACATACAAAACAACGTAAATAATCCTTTATGAATTCCATTATTCCCTTGTCTTAGCCCTTCTTATCAATCACAATATACTTCTTGGAATCCTGGGAAAAATAAAACATAGAAAGGGGTGAGCTCAAACGCTCCGTAAGGGTAAGCAATACTATGGAAACATTCATAAATAAGCATAAACATTTAAGGCAATGTATAACTAAAACAAAATCCTTTTAAACTTGAACATCAACATAGTATGGTAAAAATAAAATGAAATAATTCCATTTACTTATTCACATGGATATTCTACTAATCGAATAATCACATGAAATATCAAAAACCACTTTAATAATGATGGAATGCATAATGCCAGACTATCATAACCACATAGCCAAGGCCTCATGCCAAGGCTACAACTAAGATTTTGCCCAGGCGTTGTGCCAAGACACTAGTTTGTCTCATGAGACCTACCGATGCATCGAGGAGCTATAGCGGGCTCCACCCGTCACTTACTAAGTCCAATGCATTCCCATATGAAAGGGTTTAACCATAACATAAGCATTCGTATTAAAACTAGCATACGAAATGTCAATACTTTCTCCATAAACCATGAATGGTATAAAAATAACACATCCACAGTCAAACATATCACAAAACCTTCAATTCATTATGGAAGTTTTGTATCATAATAAATCAACATTATATAATCATAAAATCCATCAAAGGATGTTGACATAGATGATATCAAAACTATTTGAGAGAAATATCTCCTTTTTTGAAATCATTTAAAGGTCACACATTTATAAAGGAAGTAATTAAAAAGAGATTTTTGAATCAAAGTGTCCCATACCACTTTGAAACTTTTGAAAGGAATTAACATTTTAAAAAAATTCATGTCCATATAAATAAATCTTTAAAAACCATTTTGAATACATGGACATTAATTAAAATGATTTAGAAAGATAAATCTTTAAAACATTTAGAATTCTGATTTTGATAAAGAGTACCTTTCTGAAATTCTTAAAATATTCATTTTGAAATCATTTAAAAGTCACATAATTATAAAATAAAATATTTACTTTGAAAATATCCTTGTAAGATTTTAAGTGAATCTTTGACAATTTTATAACGGCGGTAAATAGCCGCACCCACCGTATAAGTTAAAAAAACATTCTTACCTTAATTTTGTCAAAAAGGTTAAAAAGCACCTTGTTTGGAAAACGATGGAATGATTCCTTTATAAACCTCTTATAAAAAGTAAAACAAGGGTATAAATGACTTTAACCCATATTCTAGTAAATAGTAAAAATGTTTTGAAATTCATTTTTAAGAAACATGGATGTGGATGATAAAGAGATCCCAGTAGATTATTACGTATAAACAACCTCGGATAATGAAGAGATTGCGAAATAAACCCTTACCTTGTACTTTTCCTTGGTTGAGGGTAGGTTAACCTCCTGTATAATGGTGAAATAATTTTTATTAAATTATACAATAATCATATACATTCATATGATATCATATACGATCTTTTAACATTGTTTTGTTAATAATATCTTAGAATTATCGTTGTTTCGGGTGTTAACTTACTCATTTTCTTTTATATGTTTTGTTAAGTAAGAAATATTTGTCATGTATATGTTGTATATTATTCATATCCAGATTGATATCATGTCCTTAAACATTATTTTTAAAATATAAAATGATAAATATACTTTAATGGATATGATGGAGCATGAATCTCATCGCGTTCGTGGAGACGGTAGTCCGTACGTACGCACGAGCGACAATATCATTCATTTGATATTAAAATAATATATAATTTTATAGTATATCATATATACAGAATCATTATCATGTTATATTTATTATTTAAATAAGTAACACATCATTATTATACCCATCCAAATAATAATATATTGAATAACAATTACACCACGACGTGGAGACAGTAAGCCGTACGTACGCACGTATGGTGACATGTTATTAAAAAGGTGGATAGAATACTGAATATGGTTGTACCATATTTATAATAACATAATAGTATATATAAGATACTGGAGTTTTTATTTTAGAATGGTAATAACAAAGAAAGAAGAAGTGGAAGAAGAAATGAATTTGAAAGAGGGAGGTGAAAACATTACCTCTTCTTCGGGTTCTTCCTTTTGATTTAATCAAAAGGGCTCCTTAGGTTGGCTTTCTGATCAAACTGAATCCTCTAGGTTGTATTGAGGGAAGTTGGGAGAGTATTTGGGCAGAGTATGGCTGAACCAAAAGGCTTCAAACGTGTGAATAAATGAGAAGGAGGAGTGCCTTTTTATAAGAGGGGTGAGGGGCACCTTTGGAAAAGCTAGAAATATTAGTTTATAATAAATTCATATTCCGTTTCTAATGGCTCCAAAGTTGATTATTAAAATTTTAAGGTGGGGATAGGTCTAAAAAAACTAAACAAATATAATTTAAACAGGTTTGGGTACTTATATTAACCTTATCTTTAAGTATTAACTCTAAGTTATTTAGTTTCACTTTTACAATGTCTCTTTGTATTTTTATATTATATGGTTAATAATATTACCATATACAACCAAGTGACCCACAAGTGGTCCATTAATGAGACACCTATCATGATATAAGTCTCTTGACTGAACCGTAGATTTTTAGGAATTTAATACCAATTAATAATATAATATTTGTTTTAAAAACTCTTTTATGTCAATTTTGACACTATTCAATAGTTGTTTTTTGTGAAACTCATAGAAGATTGATTACTTCGAAAAAAGTCATTTAAATCAATCCTAATATATCAAATTATCCTAGAAAATTAGTTTAATTCATTAAAAGTTTCATATTATATTTATTTGGGTATTTATAATATCAATTATTTTAATTTTTTACTATTATAGTAATTACTGCATCATCATTGTGTCATAAATAAATTAAATTATTCAATGTCTAAAAATTATAAATAAACTATAATTATGTATGAAATCATATTATATTTCTAATTAATATTTATAATCTAAAATCCAACAAATATAACCCTATGTAAAAATTGTTTTTCTAAAAGATATATGCTTGTGTCATTTTTGAATTCATTTTAACTTAATTAAAATAAAGTGTCCCTATCACCTACAAGTGGCTCCATGAGGTCCCAAAATTGACCCAAAGATGCCCATGGTCGGACATGTATCCACCAATAAAGTTAGGACACGTTTTAGTGTAATTTATTATTATTATAATATTATTTTTTTAACCCTTATTTACCGGATTTACCCTTAATCATGGTAAATAAAATATTTACCGCAGTAATTATTCAAAATGTCTGAAAATAAAAGTTACCTATTTTCACAATTTGAACATCCTGATTCCAAATATGGAATCCATCTTCACAAATTCAAAACACTGAAGTGGAATAAATTAATTTAAAATTATTTCCCATTGTTAAAACAAAAAGCATGTTTTTAAGAGATAATAACTATCCAAAGATTGGCACTTGTTTATGTCTCGTTTAATTGTGAAATTATGTCCGATGACAAACATTGAATTAAATGGTAAAAATATATTATAAATATACTTTAAAACCACTAAAACTCATAATTTATCAATATAAATTATTTCGATTAAAAAAGTTGTTTTTAATTAAAATTTAGTAATTTTCACTATTCATCAAAATATAAATGTTATCCGAGAAGTTCCAAAATTTCACCCTTGGATAAATTCGATATTACGAATACAAAAATGAATCCCATTTTGAGAGATAGAATTTATTAAATTTCAAAAAGTAGGTATTACTTTTCATAACAGCTAGTTTGATTGGTTGTGGTGTGTTAGAATTTGATGTTGTGTACAACACATGCAATCACATTATTCAAAGAGAAGCATACCGTAGAAGCTTGGGGTGTTACATTCTCCCCTCCTTCAATAAATTACGTCCTCGCAATTTGAAATTGTTCTTCGAAAATAAAAGGTTGAAAATAGAAAATATATTTGTGGGAAAATCCACATCAGAAATTTGGTTACTAAAATTTAGCCTTAATATGAGGAAAAGAGAAATGATGGGGTCACCACCAAATTATTATCTCTATTAGGAGAACATTGGTGGAAATTAGAGACATATAGTTGGAGGAAAAACGTAAATATATATAGGTAGTTATTGAGGACATCAATCACAAACAAGTGTAAAATTGAGGTCCTTAAATTCATCAATCTATGATGATTTGAAATACCATCGGTTCAACAAAATATAGGGTATTAGGATAACACATTTTTGGCATTTCAAAATATCTTAGTTGAAATCCCACATCGAAAAATGAATTAATGATGCCTCTATTTAAAATAAAGAGTGGAAAGTATGAAGATTACTGAAAATAACACATACTAGGGTTCCATGTAGGAAAATATGGATATGGAAGAGAAATATAACCATCAATTATCTGATGGACAGTGGTAGAGAACATGGCTATGAAAATGCCAACAATCCCAAATCCATAAATTAGTGATGATTTAAGGTACCATCTAGGACAAAATTTTTGTTCTAAGTTCATTATCTTAATGTTGAGGAATTTGTTTATTAGATTGGCTAAGATCATAAGGATATATACTTACTTTATAATTAGAGTTTTATCCATTAATAAATTTCTACCACAAACTTATCTTTCAATCTAAAAGATAACAGAATATAAAAAAAATCTATTTATACTATTCGTACAGGGTTCCAAAATGAATGAATTTATAATTCATCTACCAGATCATTTAAAAAAAACTACATTATTTAATCCAGGTCATCTCGTGGTCCAATGGTAGGTGATACACCCTTGTCGCCCCTCGGTTGCGGGTTCAGGTCTCTCGGCCTTTCCGGTCATGACGGGTTGCCGCCCGACCTCTGGGTTGTCCTTTTATGGCAATCCAAAAATTAATCTTAAACTAGAACTATCCAAAATACTTCAGTCCAAAATTTATAAGGAAGGTAAACACAATGAAGATCCTTTTTTTGCGTAATAACATGTGATCACCTTCATCATGTATTCTTTTAAAACACTGCAACATCCTGAATTGTCATAAAACCTTATTGATTACATTCATGATCCCTTATTCCTTAAAGAATAATAGATATACTCCTTAAATCCAAAAAAAAATGTTGTAAACCCCAACAATGATGGAATATACAAATCATTAATCAGCTTCAAGGTAGTCAAGAATATCTAATATAATTTATCCAAATCAATCATGTATTGTTCTAATATCACTACCTCGGTATCAGAACCATATTACCATATATTTTAACCCGCTATTGAGTCACTTTTCTTTGTTCCACACAATCTCAAGTCCTTAATGAAATAGTACTGCATTACAATCCTTATATACTCCATAATTATCATAACAAGTACATTGTTGATACAACACTCTAATGACATAATCAACATAATAACTCTAATCATTCCTCTTCATCTGTGGTAGTATCATAACATGATTATTGTCCAATAGCATCATTTGCGGCATAGTCTGATGATGGAGACATAGGTTCGCGTAGTGTCCAAAATCCTTGAAAATGAAGCATTATACATTTGAAACCATTTTCTTACCCTTGTAGTCATGTACTTTGTGCCCTTTTCCTCCACACTTATAACAAACTCCCATTCCTTTCAGGCATGTTCCAGGGTGTTTCGTTCCATAGTTATCACATATGGGAAAATTCTTCTTTTCCCACTTCCCTTTATCCATCTTTCTCTCTTCCATACTTTTCTTCTCTTGCTTCTCTTTCAAAGACATAGGACTCAGTAAACTCTTTACTTATCTTATCAACACATGATATTATTTCATCATATGATGATAATACAAGCGAGACCATTTCTCTTATAAATTCTGGCTTAGGACCATGAAATATATGATCCTTCTTTCTCTTCCTATCATGTGCATTGCTAGAGTTCTCATTCCTTCTACTGGGCGCCATTTCTAAACAATGGCATACATTAGATTAGTTTTTGAATAACAATAACTAATCCCAAACTTGTAAAACACATAACATAAATTAAATAGTTTATGGATATGATCCATAATCATAAAAATTTCTCCTTTGAGGAAGTATATACTCATAAACCCTTCATAATGGTTTGTAAAGAAACTGAGAATTATCCTAAGCATATCCCCCGGGAGTGTCTTAACCAAGAGTGCAGCAAGGCCCATTGTCATGCACCAGTTCCCATTCGAGTCTAGCTCAAAGCGGTGTTTTCGTGTTTTACCCCTAGGTACGTCTGTGCCAGAGCCTCCTCTACCTGTTCGTATCCAGACAGGGATGTATTGCTCAGAAAACTCAAAAAATCTCTACAATACCAAAATTCTAGGAAGTTCATCTATACTAATCCTTAAAGTAAATTCTAAATCTATGTTCTCTAATCAGAGTTTATCTAAATCTAGCTTCCAAGGTTATTGCTAAACTTCCTCTGATACCAACTGTAACGCCCCTACCCCAGATACCCAGATTCGGTGCATTATTTTAATACATTGGCATGATTACAAGGAATCAAGTCTCGAAAAATGTATTAGTTTAGCAGTCTTGGAAAATAGATTATATACATGAATGTTACATTACACTTCATAACATACAAAACAACGTAAATAATCCTTTATGAATTCCATTATTCCCTTGTCTTAGCCCTTCTTATCAATCACAATATACTCCTTGGAATACTGGGAAAAATAAAACATAGAAAGGGGTGAGCTCAAACGCTCCATAAGGGTAAGCAATACTATGGAAACATTCATAAATAAGCATAAACATTTAAGGCAATGTATAACTAAAACAAAATCCTTTTAAACTTGAACATCAACATAGTATGGTAAAAATAAAATGAAATAATTCCATTTACTTATTCACATGGATATTCTACTAATCGAATAATCACATGAAATATCAAAAACCACTTTAATAATGATGGAATGCATAATGCCAGACTATCATAACCACATAGCCAAGGCCTCATGCCAAGGCTACAACTAAGATTTTGCCCAGGCGTTGTGCCAAGACACTAGTTTGTCTCATGAGACCTACCGATGCATCGAGGAGCTATAGCGGGCTCCACCCGTCACTTACTAAGTCCAATGCATTCCCATATGAAAGGGTTTAACCATAACATAAGCATTCGTATTAAAACTAGCATACGAAATGTCAATACTTTCTCCATAAACCATGAATGGTATAAAAATAACACATCCACAGTCAAACATATCACAAAACCTTCAATTCATTATGGAAGTTTTGTATCATAATAAATCAACTTTATATAATCATAAAATCCATCAAAGGATGTTGACATAGATGATATCAAAACTATTTGAGAGAAATATCTCCTTTTTTGAAATCATTTAAAGGTCACACATTTATAAAGGAAGTAATTAAAAAGAGATTTTTGAATCAAAGTGTCCCATACCACTTTGAAACTTTTGAAAGGAATTAACATTTTAAAAAAAATCATGTCCATATAAATAAATCTTTAAAAACCATTTTGAATACATGGACATTAATTAAAATGATTTAGAAAGATAAATCTTTAAAACATTTAGAATTCTGATTTTGATAAAGAGTACCTTTCTGAAATTCTTAAAATATTCATTTTGAAATCATTTAAAAGTCACATAATTATAAAATAAAATATTTACTTTGAAAATATCCTTGTAAGATTTTAAGTGAATCTTTGACAATTTTATAACGGCGGTAAATAGCCGCACCCACCGTATAAGTTAAAAAAACATTCTTACCTTAATTTTGTCAAAAAGGTTAAAAAGCACCTTGTTTGGAAAACGATGGAATGATTCCTTTATAAACCTCTTATAAAAAGTCAAACAAGGGTATAAATGACTTTAACCCATATTCTAGTAAATAGTAAAAATGTTTTGAAATTCATTTTTAAGAAACATGGATGTGGATGATAAAGAGATCCCAGTAGATTATTACGTATAAACAACCTCGGATAATGAAGAGATTGCGAAATAAACCCTTACCTTGTACTTTTCCTTGGTTGAGGGTAGGTTAACCTCCTGTATAATGGTGAAATAATTTTTATTAAATTATACAATAATCATATACATTCATATGATATCATATACGATCTTTTAACATTGTTTTGTTAATAATATCTTAGAATTATCGTTGTTTCGGGTGTTAACTTACTCATTTTCTTTTATATGTTTTGTTAAGTAAGAAATATTTGTCATGTATATGTTGTATATTATTCATATCCAGATTGATATCATGTCCTTAAACATTATTTTTAAAATATCAAATGATAAATATACTTTAATGGATATGATGGAGCATGAATCTCATCGCGTTCGTGGAGACGGTAGTCCGTACGTACGCACGAGCGACAATATCATTCATTTGATATTAAAATAATATATAATTTTATAGTATATCATATATACAGAATCATTATCATGTTATATTTATTATTTAAATAAGTAACACATCATTATTATACCCATCCAAATAATAATATATTGAATAACAATTACACCACGACGTGGAGACAGTAAGCCGTACGTACGCACGTATGGTGACATGTTATTAAAAAGGTGGATAGAATACTGAATATGGTTGTACCATATTTATAATAACATAATATTATATATAAGATACTGGAGTTTTTATTTTATAATGGTAATAACAAAGAAAGAAGAAGTGGAAGATGAAATGAATTTGAAAGAGGGAGGTGAAAACATTACCTCTTCTTCGGGTTCTTCCTTTTGATTTAATCAAAAGGGCTCCTTAGGTTGGCTTTCTGATCAAACTGAATCCTCTAGGTTGTATTGAGGGAAGTTGGGAGAGTATTTGGGCAGAGTATGGCTGAACCAAAAGGCTTTAAACGTGTGAATAAATGAGAAGGAGGAGTGCCTTTTTATAAGAGGGGTGAGGGGCACCTTTGGAAAAGCTAGAAATATTAGTTTATAATAAATTCATATTCCGTTTCTAATGGCTCCAAAGTTGATTATTAAAATTTTAAGGTGGGGATAGGTCTAAAAAAACTAAACAAATATAATTTAAACAGGTTTGGGTACTTATATTAACCTTATCTTTAAGTATTAACTCTAAGTTATTTAGTTTCACTTTTACAATGTCTCTTTGTATTTTTATATTATATGGTTAATAATATTACCATATACAACCAAGTGACCCACAAGTGGTCCATTAATGAGACACCTATCATGATATAAGTCTCTTTACTGAACCGTAGATTTTTAGGAATTTAATACCAATTAATAATATAATATTTGTTTTAAAAACTCTTTTATGTCAATTTTGACACTATTCAATAGTTGTTTTTTGTGAAACTCATAGAAGATTGATTACTTCGAAAAAAGTCATTTAAATCAATCCTAATATATCAAATTATCCTAGAAAATTAGTTTAATTCATTAAAAGTTTCATATTATATTTATTTGGGTATTTATAATATCAATTATTTTAATTTTTTACTATTATAGTAATTACTGCATCATCATTGTGTCATAAATAAATTAAATTATTCAATGTCTAAAAATTATAAATAAACTATAATTATGTATGAAATCGTATTATCTTTCTAATGAATATTTATAATCTAAAATCCAACAAATATAACCCTATGTAAAAATTGTTTTTCTAAAAGATATATGCTTGTGTCATTTTTGAATTCATTTTAACTTAATTAAAATAAAGTGTCCCTATCACCTACAAGTGGCTCCATGAGGTCCCAAAATTGACCCAAAGATGCCCATGGTCGGACATGTATCCACCAATAAAGTTAGGACACGTTTTAGTGTAATTTATTATTATTATAATATTATTTTTTTAACCCTTATTTACCGGATTTACCCTTAATCATGGTAAATAAAATATTTACCGCAGTAATTATTCAAAATGTCTGAAAATAAAAGTTACCTATTTTCACAATTTGAACATCCTGATTCCAAATATGGAATCCATCTTTACAAATTCAAAACACTGAAGTGGAATAAATTAATTTAAAATTATTTCCCATTGTTAAAACAAAAAGCATGTTTTTAAGAGATAATAACTATCAAAAGATTGGCACTTGTTTATGTCTCGTTTAATTGTGAAATTATGTCCGATGACAAACATTGAATTAAATGGTAAAAATATATTATAAATATACTTTAAAACCACTAAAACTCATAATTTATCAATATAAATTATTTCGATTAAAAAAGTTGTTTTTAATTAAAATTTAGTAATTTTCACTATTCATCAAAATATAAATGTTATCCGAGAAGTTCCAAAATTTCACCCTAGGATAAATTCGATATTACGAATACAAAAATGAATCCCATTTTGAGAGATAGAATTTATTAAATTTCAAAAAGTAGGTATTACTATTCATAACAGCTAGTTTGATTGGTTGTGGTGTGTTAGAATTTGATGTTGTGTACAACACATGAAATCACATTATTCAAAGAGAAGCATACCGTAGAAGCTTGGGGTGTTACATTCTCCCCTCCTTCAATAAATTACGTCATCGCAATTTGAAATTGTTCTTCGAAAATAAAAGGTTGAAAATAGAAAATATATTTGTGGGAAAATCCACATCAGAAATTTGGTTACTAAAATTTAGCCTTAATATGAGGAAAAGAGAAACGATGGGGTCACCACCAAATTATTATCTCTATTAGGAGAACATTGGTGGAAATTAGAGACATATAGTTGGAGGAAAAACGTAAATATATATAGGTAGTTATTGAGGACATCAATCATAAACAAGTGTAAAATTGAGGTCCTTAAATTCATCAATCTATGATGATTTGAAATACCATCGGTTCAACAAAATATAGGGTATTAGGATAACACATTTTTGGCATTTCAAAATATCTTAGTTGAAATCCCACATCGAAAAATGAATTAATGATGCCTCTATTTAAAATAAAGAGTGGAAAGTATGAAGATTACTGAAAATAACACATACTAGGGTTCCATGTAGGAAAATATGGATATGGAAGAGAAATATAACCATCAATTATCTGATGGACAGTGGTAGAGAACATGGCTATGAAAATGCCAACAATCCCAAATCCATAAATTAGTGATGATTTAAGGTACCATCTAGGACAAAATTTTTGTTCTAAGTTCATTATCTTAATGTTGAGGAATTTGTTTATGAGATTGGCTAAGATCATAAGGATATATACTTACTTTATAATTAGAGTTTTATCCATTAATAAATTTCTACCACAAACTTATCTTTCAATCTAAAAGATAACAGAATATAAAAAAAAAATCTATTTATACTATTCGTACAGGGTTCCAAAATGAATGAATTTATAATTCATCTACCAGATCATTTAAAAAAAACTACATTATTTAATCCAGGTCATCTCGTGGTCCAATGGTAGGTGATACACCCTTGTCGCCCCTCGGTTGCGGGTTCAGGTCTCTCGGCCTTTCCGGTCATGACGGGTTGCCGCCCGACCTCTGGGTTGTCCTTTTATGGCAATCCAAAAATTAATCTTAAACTAGAACTATCCAAAATACTTCAGTCCAAAATTTATAAGGAAGGTAAACACAATGAAGATCCTTTTTTTTGCGTAATAACATGTGATCACCTTCATCATGTATTCTTTTAAAACACTGCAACATCCTGAATTATCATAAAACCTTATTGATTACATTCATGATCCCTTATTCCTTAAAGAATAATAGATATACTCCTTAAATCCAAAAAAAATGTTGTAAACCCCAATAATGATGGAATATACAAATCATTAATCAGCTTCAAGGTAGTCAAGAATATCTAATATAATTTATCCAAATCAATCATGTATTATTCTAATATCACTACCTCGGTATCAGAACCATATTACCATATATTTTAACCCGCTATTGAGTCACTTTTCTTTGTTCCACACAATCTCAAGTCCTTAATGAAATAGTACTGCATTACAATCCTTATATACTCCATAATTATCATAACAAGTACATTGTTGATACAACACTCTAATGACATAATCAACATAATAACTCTAATCATTCCTCTTCATCTGTGGTAGTATCATAACATGATTATTATCCAATAGCATCATTTGCGGCATAGTCTGATGATGGGGACATAGGTTCGCGTAGTGTCCAAACTCCTTGAAAATGAAGCATTATACATTTGAAACCATTTTCTTACCCTTGTAGTCATGTACTTTGTGCCCTTTTCCTCCACACTTATAACAAACTCCCATTCCTTTCAGGCATGTTCCAGGGTGTTTCGTTCCATAGTTATCACATATGGGAAAATTCTTCTTTTCCCTCTTCCCTTTATCCATCTTTCTCTCTTCCATACTTTTCTTCTCTTGCTTCTCTTTCAAAGACATAGGACTCAGTAAACTCTTTACTTATCTTATCAACACATGATATTATTTCATCATATGATGATAATACAAGCGAGACCATTTCTCTTATAAATTCTGTCTTAGGACCATGAAATATATGATCCTTCTTTCTCTTCCTATCATGTGCATTGCTAGAGTTCTCATTCCTTCTACTGGGCGCCATTTCTAAACAATGGCATACATTAGATTAGTTTTTGAATAACAATAACTAATCCCAAACTTGTAAAACACATAACATAAATTAAATAGTTTATGGATATGATCCATAATCATAAAAATTTCTCCTTTGAGGAAGTATATACTCATAAACCCTTCATAATGGTTTGTAAAGAAACTGAGAATTATCCTAAGCATATCCCCCGGGAGTGTCTTAACCAAGAGTGCAGCAAGGCCCATTGTCATGCACCAGTTCCCATTCGAGTCTAGCTCAAAGCGGTGTTTTCGTGTTTTACCCCTAGGTACGTCTGTGCCAGAGCCTCCTCTACCTGTTCGTATCCAGACAGGGATGTATTGCTCAGAAAACTCAAAAAATCTCTACAATACCAAAATTCTAGGAAGTTCATCTATACTAATCCTTAAAGTAAATTCTAAATCTATGTTCTCTAATCAGAGTTTATCTAAATCTAGCTTCCAAGGTTATTGCTAAACTTCCTCTGATACCAACTGTAACGCCCCTACCCCAGATACCCAGATTCGGTGCATTATTTTAATACATTGGCATGATTACAAGGAATCAAGTCTCGAAAAATGGATTAGTTTAGCAGTCTTGGAAAATAGATTATATACATGAATGTTACATTACACTTCATAACATACAAAACAACGTAAATAATCCTTTATGAATTCCATTATTCCCTTGTCTTAGCCCTTCTTATCAATCACAATATACTCCTTGGAATACTGGGAAAAATAAAACATAGAAAGGGGTGAGCTCAAACGCTCTATAAGGGTAAGCAATACTATGGAAACATTCATAAATAAGCATAAACATTTAAGGCAATGTATAACTAAAACAAAATCCTTTTAAACTTGAACATCAACATAGTATGGTAAAAATAAAATGAAATAATTCCATTTACTTATTCACATGGATATTCTACTAATCGAATAATCACATGAAATATCAAAAACCACTTTAATAATGATGGAATGCATAATGCCAGACTATCATAACCACATAGCCAAGGCCTCATGCCAAGGCTACAACTAAGATTTTGCCCAGGCGTTGTGCCAAGACACTAGTTTGTCTCATGAGACCTACCGATGCATCGAGGAGCTATAGCGGGCTCCACCCGTCACTTACTAAGTCCAATGCATTCCCATATGAAAGGGTTTAACCATAACATAAGCATTCGTATTAAAACTAGCATACGAAATGTCAATACTTTCTCCATAAACCATGAATGGTATAAAAATAACACATCCACAGTCAAACATATCACAAAACCTTCAATGCATTATGGAAGTTTTGTATCATAATAAATCAACTTTATATAATCATAAAATCCATCAAAGGATGTTGACATAGATGATATCAAAACTATTTGAGAGAAATATCTCCTTTTTTGAAATCATTTAAAGGCCACACATTTATAAAGGAAGTAATTAAAAAGAGATTTTTGAATCAAAGTGTCCCATACCACTTTGAAACTTTTGAAAGGAATTAACATTTTAAAAAAATTCATGTCCATATAAATAAATCTTTAAAAACCATTTTGAATACATGGACATTAATTAAAATGATTTAGAAAGATAAATCTTTAAAACATTTAGAATTCTGATTTTGATAAAGAGTACCTTTCTGAAATTCTTAAAATATTCATTTTGAAATCATTTAAAAGTCACATAATTATAAAATAAAATATTTACTTTGAAAATATCCTTGTAAGATTTTAAGTGAATCTTTGACAATTTTATAACGGCGGTAAATAGCCGCACCCACCGTATAAGTTAAAAAAACATTCTTACCTTAATTTTGTCAAAAAGGTTAAAAAGCACCTTGTTTGGAAAACGATGGAATGATTCCTTTATAAACCTCTTATAAAAAGTCAAACAAGGGTATAAATGACTTTAACCCATATTCTAGTAAATAGTAAAAATGTTTTGAAATTCATTTTTAAGAAACATGGATGTGGATGATAAAGAGATCCCAGTAGATTATTACGTATAAACAACCTCGGATAATGAAGAGATTGCGAAATAAACCCTTACCTTGTACTTTTCCTTGGTTGAGGGTAGGTTAACCTCCTGTATAATGGTGAAATAATTTTTATTAAATTATACAATAATCATATACATTCATATGATATCATATATGATCTTTTAACATTGTTTTGTTAATAATATCTTAGAATTATCTTTGTTTCGGGTGTTAACTTACTCATTTTCTTTTATATGTTTTGTTAAGTAAGAAATATTTGTCATGTATATGTTGTATATTATTCATATCCAGATTGATATCATGTCCTTAAACATTATTTTTAAAATATCAAATGATAATTATAATTGAATGGATATGATGGAGAATGAATCTCATCGCGTTCGTGGAGACGGTAGTCCGTACGTACACACGAGCGACAACATCATTCATTTGATATTAAAATAATATATAAGTTTATAGTATATATTATTTACAGAATAATTATCATTGTATATTTATTATTTAAATGAGTAACACATCATTATTATACCCATCCAAATAATAATATATTGAATAACAATTACACCACGACGTGGAGACAGGAAGCCGTACGTACGCACGTATGGTGACATGTTATTCAATAGGTGGATAGAATACTGAATATGGTTGTACCATATTTATAATAACATAATAGTATATAAAAGATACTGGAGTTTTTATTTTAGAATGGTAATAACAAAGAAAGAAGAAGTGGATGAAGAAATGAATTTGAAAGAGGGTGGTGAAAACATTACCTCTTCTTCGGGTTCTTCCTTTTGATTTAATCAAAAGGGCTCCTTAGGTTGGCTTTATGATCAAACTAAAGCCTCTAGGTTGTATTGAGGGAAGTTGGGAGAGTATTTGGGAAGATTTTGGCCGAACCAAAAGGCTTTGATGGTGTCAGGAAATGAGAAGGAGGAGTTCCCTTTTATAAGAGGGGTGAGGGGCACCTTTGGAAAAGCTAGAAATATTAGTTTATAATAAATTCATATTCAGTTTCTAATGGTTCCAAAGTTTATTATTCAAAGTTTAAGGTGGGTATAGGTCTAAAACAACTAAAAAATAGAATTTAAACAGGTTTGGGTACTTATATTAACCTTATCTTTAAGTATTAACTCTAAGTTAATTAGTTTCACTTTTACAATGTCTCTTTGTATTTTTATATTATATGGTTAATAATCTTACCATATACAACCAAGCGACCCCCAAGTGGTCCATTGATGAGACACATATCATGATATAAGTCTCTGGACTGATCCGTAGATTTTTAGAAATTTAATACCAATTAATAATATAATATTTGTTTTAAAAACTCTTTTATGTCAATTTTGACACTATTCAATAGTTGATTTTTGTGAAACTCTTAAAAGATTTATTACTTCGAAAAAAGTCATTTAAATAAATCCTAATATATCACATTATCCTAGAAAATTAGTTTAATTCATTAAAAGTTTCATATTATATTTATTTTGGTATTTATAATATCAATTATTTTAATTTTTCACTATTATAGTAATTACTACATCATCATTGTGTCATAAATAAATTAAATTATTCAATGTCTAAAAATTATAAATAAACTATCATTATGTAGGAAATCGTATTATATTTCTAATGAATATTTATAATCTAAAATCCAACATATATAACCCTGTGTAAAAATTGTTTTTCTAAAAGATATATGCTTGTGTCATTTTTGAATTCATTTTAACTTAATTAAAATAAAGTGTCCCTATCACCTACAAGTGGCTCCATGAGGTCCCAAAATTTACCCAAATATGCCCATGGTCGGAAATGTATCCACCAATAAGGTTAGGACACGTTTTAGGGTAATTTAGTATTATTATAATATTATTTTTTAACCTTTATTTACCGGATTTACCCTTAACCATGGTAAATAAAATATTTACCGCAGTAATTAATCAAAATGTCTGAAAATAAAAGTTACCTATTTACACAATTTGAACATCTTGATTCCAAATATGGAATCCATTTTTCCAAATTCAAAACACAGAAGTGGCATAAATTAATTTAAAATTAATTCCCGTTGTTAAAACAAAAAGCGTGTTTTTAAGAGATAATAACTATCAAAAGATTAACACTTGTTTATGTCTCGTTTAATTGTGAAATTATTTCCAATGACAAACATTGAATTAAATGGTAAAAATATATTATAAATATACTTTAAAACCAATAAAACTCATAATTTATCAATATAAATTATTTTAATTAAAAAAGTTGTTTTTAATTAAAATTTAGTAATTTTCACTATTCATCAAAATATAAATGTTATCTGAAAAGTTCCAAAATTTCACCCTAGGCTATATTCAATATTCCAAATCCAAAAATGAAGTCAATTTTGAGAGATATAATTTCTAATATTTCAAAAAGTAGGTATTACTATTCATAACGACTAGTTTGATTGGTTGTGGTGTGTTAAAATTTGATGTTGCGTACAACACACGCTATCGCATTATTCAAAGAGAAGCGTACCTTATAAGCTTGGGGTGTTACATGGGAAGTATTATTAAGGAAACATGGGGGGTGGTTAGGGAGTTATCTCTAGATCCATAAGTATTTGGAGCTGGATGAAAAGCATAGTGCCTAGGGATACAGAACAAACACTAATAGGAAGGGGCCTGGCCACTTTAGAGAAGCAGTCAGTAACCTCAGCGAGGGAGAAGGACATAGATGGAGGTAGGGGTAGAAAGGCTAGAAATCGTGGTGGTCTGAGCATCATTCCATTCAAGTTCACTGATATACAATGTCACTTAGATAGCATGGAGGAAAGAAGGGGGTAACCCCTTGAATAAATAGGGTTCAAGCATTGGATGGCCTAGAAATGCATCAAAACCGGGTGGTGTAGTCCATAAAGAAAAAGGTTATCCTTCATTAATTACATTATGGTGTCATGGTGTTGGATCTAAGGGAATCGATGATACCTAGAAAAAATCTAGTGAAACTGGAAACCAAGTAGGAAGGACCTTAATTTTTTTATAAACTTCACTCTGATAGTGTAAACTCATTGATCACCATTGATGATGAGCATATCAATATTTCCACCAATACTAGGTCTCTCAAAAGATATTTCACATGAATAAACCATCTCATTAGTCTGAGATATATGTATTTGAACTAAAAATTCAATATCCTAGTTATATGTTGTTAAATTATATGGTAATGTTCGTAGTGCATGATGTGAAACTATAGGCTTACCCTGTGTGATAAACACGAGATGCCTCATATGATAAATATGGGATGATTTATCTTATAACTATGTGTGTATTTATTCCAAACCACAATAGGATATTTAATGATGTGTTGACCATTTTTCTTTAGCCCAAGTAACAAATCCACCCCCAATGTTACAAGAATATGATGCCTCCTATCAAAAATACGAAACACCCTATGCATTAATAATATTATTCATCATGAGAAAATTATGTGATGATTCCAAAAAACCCTATTGGTCTCCTCATTTGGTGCAAACCCCAACATTGTTGTTCCCACATTTGGGTTAAAAATATAACATATATATATCTACCAATTCTAATCACATTATTAGGGGGTGTAAATTCTAATAAAATTTCCATAGACAATTCATAGGTTGTGATTTCCATAGGTCATGATACGAGGAAGATAGAATGGGATGATCAGTAGACTGGTTTCATGTTCAAAATCCTCAAAACATGATGTTGAAATGTAGTCTTATCTAGTGTCATGTACATAATATACCTCACATGATAAATATGTTATGAAATTTAGTCCTATCTATATGAATTTAATCTATGAAGCTTGATATCCTAGTTTCTTGATGTGAAATTGTGTGAAATATTTGTCAAATCTATTCAACCTTAGACTACAAAAACCTCATCATAATCATAATACATTCAAATGCATGTTCAGATTCCTTTCCACATATTGTTACCACACATGGTTCATATCCCCTTTTCATGATGTAAAACTATGTAATGCCTTTATCCCCCACTCAAAAGAGAACCCCCTCTTGGTGTTGGTCTCCAACCACATTTATTTTTATAACAACATATGAATTTATTACCAATCATAAGAGATATGCATGGATTCTTTAAAGTAATATCTCAAGCCCAACCAGTCCATTGATCATTTTTAGGGGTTTTCCCATTTGGGATCATGTCCAACACCTTCTAAAAGGTTCCCCTATTTAGTGCATTCAAACACATGATGGGATAACTATATATTGTTGAAATCAACCCTGAAAATATGCTCATCACCTCCTTAAATATTTGAATTTCCCTAAATTTGGATCCTCATCATCCTATTACATCTGAATGGGATCCCTATGGTATTGGTGTATGTCCTAAATAGGCTCACATACCACCTATGTGAAATCCCAGATGAACCCCTGACAATAGATGGTGGTTCCCCTATTTCAAACATAGTGATAGAACATGGACAAAATAGGATCTCCTACTACCTAGGCACACATATTGGAAGGGACATATTTGGTAGAATGGTTTTGGAACCATTGTTTCGAACATGTTGAATGGTCATCCTCAATCCATCTACCTCCATTATTCAATCTAGACCATCAAGGATATGATTTACTTCTCTAAGTTCTTTACCCACACAAGAGTTACTATAACACCATTGGTATTACACTTTCATGACCCATACACATTGATGAGATATATCAAATCATTGGGATTAAATTACCATAGTTTCTAGAAGAGTATGTGTAATAGGGGAGCAAAAAACATTGCACACCTGGTCCAGAAACGCGAAGATCAAGGGCGGCGGAGGTCGGACAACGCGAAGATCAAGGGCAGTGGAGGTCCGGAAACGTGAAGATCCAGGGCGGTGGAAGTCCAGCAACACAAAGATCGAGGGCAACGGTGGTCCGACAATGCAAAGCTAATGGGGCAGCGGAGGGGAGTCACAGGGTTTCAGTACCACGAGAGATTTAGGTTGCAATATAATGAGGACACTGTGTGACAGATTTTATAAAATATGGGACTACAGTTTTATCAGTGCTAGAAAAGCACTGATAAAGACTACCTTTATCTACGCTAAAATTTTATCACTGATAAAGGTCCTCTTTATCAGTGCTAAAAAATCACTGATGAATTCTTCCTTTATGAGAAATAGAATTTTATAATTGATACAAGCCTTCTTTATCAGTTTTTATATAGCATTGATAAAGGGTCTGTCTATCAGCACTTTTTTAGTGCTGATATAGGTCACCCTGTATCAATGCTAAAATATTAACATTGACACATGGTTTCTTTATCAGAAGTTTTTTATTAGCGCGGATATAAGGTGGTACTTACCTTTCCCATTTTTGTAGTAATGACACCAAAAATCCAAAAGACCTGAAAAGTAGAAGAGAATGAATCTGGTACTACAAATCAATGTTTCCATCCTCACATGGGTCCCCAACAGCAGCATAACTAGAGGAAGCATCTGACTCCATAGACTCCCATTCAGATGATTCATATTGATTTAGGACGGCAGTGTAATACCCTCTGATATGTTTCTACTCAACACTCATTTGCGCATTGATATACCAACCTCCCCTACCACATGAAACTTTCTTAGCATTGCAAGAGGATCTCATGGACACTATATTTGGAAAAGTCGAATAGTCCTTCCTTGTTTTCCTCTTTTGGGTATCTAAAGAGACCCATACTGGTTTTTTCCTTCCAATATTGAATAACCACCTATAGAAAGGCCCTCTTTTTAATGATCAAAGACAAATTTTGATTCATCCTTCTACTATCCTTCAAGAAAAATTCATTATTTGGGATGAAGGAGGCTTCCTAATTTTGGGAAAAGTTTGTAAGAAGCCTACACTGTGGAACCCTTGGAACCACCAAGGTAGGTTCTTCAATAGCCATAAAAAGAGGGGACACCACACCAGCCAAGGACATCTACAATTTTACCTCCTCCCTAGACATATTTCTTACTACCCTTGGAAAGAATTCTTGTACAACACAATCCCCTACATCTCCCTTTTCTCCTACTCACCAGCGCTATCCAAGTTCCCAATGATGTCCAACATTGGATCGACCTCAATAGCATTTGGGTCCACACTCGCTCCACCACGCCTAGTAGAAATGCCATGCACCTCACTCAGAACCTGTACAACAGACCACACACTCCAAGTATCAGCCACCAGAGACCCTTTCCCCTCCTCCATAGAAAGCTTGCTTACTTTCCCCTCATCCACTACAATCTGATCACTGTTGTGAACAAGCACTGGCAACTCCCTTTCCTCTTTATCAAAAACAGATTCCAGGTGCCTAGTGGTGTCAAACATTAGCTCAGCTTCACTTGTAATACGGGCCACACTCCCTCCATCACGCCTAGTAGCGACAACCTGCACCTCATATACAGAAAACCTCACACACCTAGTACCAACCAATCTCAACCCTTGAATTCTGTTTTTTGGGTTTTAAAGGAGTTTTTATGATATTTAGGGTTTTTATAGTTTTTAATGTTTTTTTTGGTTTTTAGAGGTTTTTATGTTTATTAATGTCTTTATGGTTTTTATTAGTATTATGGATTGGTAGGGGTTTTAGGGTTTTAGGGATTTCATAGTGTTATCAATGTATTTTAGTGTTTTCTTAGTGTTTTAGGGTTTTATTTATTTTTTAGGTTTTCAAATGTTTTTTAGAGTTTTTGAGGTTTTGAATGTTTTAGGGTCTTTTATGTTTTTCAGGTTGTTTAGGCGTTTTTAATATTTATTTGGGTTTGGGATTTTTTATCATTTTTATGGTTTTTGTGATTTTAAATTTCATAGTTTTTTATTTTCATATGTTTTTACTAACATTAAATGGTTTTAAGTGGTTTTAGGTGTTTTTATGGTCTTAAGGGTTTTAGGGGTTTTTATTATTTTATGGGTTTTAGGGTTTTAAGATCATTTTTTTGTTTTCGGGGTTTTTATTCTTTTTATTAGTTCCATAATTTTTTATGATTTTTATGGGTTTTAATTTTTTATGGGTTTTAGGGTATTTTAGTGTTTTTAGGGTTTTTTGTAAATTTTAGGAGTTTTGTGTTTTTTCTTGTTTT
Source organism: Viscum album (assembly GCA_963277665.1). Lineage (NCBI taxonomy): Eukaryota > Viridiplantae > Streptophyta > Magnoliopsida > Santalales > Viscaceae > Viscum > Viscum album. The sequence continues at coordinate 1,009,113,816 of OY728126.1, forward strand.
TTGGGTGGTTTTAGGGTTTTTTATGTTTTTAGGGTTTTTTTTAGGGTTTTTACTTTTTTAATGTATTTTAGGGATTTTGAATGTTTTTATGGGTTATAAGGTTATTTAGTTTCTTAGAAGGTTTTAGGATTTTTATGGGGTTTTCAGGGTTTTTTGGAATTTTGGGTTATTTGTGGGTTCGTAGAATTTTAAGTGGGGTTTGGGGTTTTTTGGGTTTTCTTAATGGCTATAGGGTTTTATAGTTTTCTAAAAAAATTATGGGTTTTAGGGTTTTTAAGGTTTTTTGGGTTTTAGGGACTTTATGGCTATTAGGGTTTTTATGGCCTTTAAGGTATTTAGAATTTTTATGGTTATTAGTGTTTTTCGTAGGTTTTTTATATTGTTTTTTTATTTTATAGTTTTTTTTCTTTTTTTGGGTCTTTAGGGTTGTTTTAGGGTTCTTTTCATTTTGATGGGTTTTAAGGATTTTGGGAGTTTCGGTTATTTATCATGATTTAATGGTTTTTATGGGACCTTTAGGGGTTTTATAAGTGTTTTAGGGATTTTTATGCCTTTTAGGATTTTTAGAGCCTTTAAGGGTTTAAAGGTTTTAGTGGTTTCAAGTTATTTAAGGGTTTTTATGGGTTTTAATGTTTTTTCGGGTTTTAGGGTTTTTAGTTCTTTGGGGGTGTGTTTTATAAAGTTTTTAGGAATTTTTTTAATGGTTTTATGTTTTTAGGGTTTTAAGGGATTTTTACCATTTTTAGTGGTATTTAGGGATTTGTGGATTTATAGGTTCTGAAGGGTTTCATGGTTTTAGGTGTTTTATTTATTTTTATGGGTATTAGGGTTTAAATTGAATATAGTGGTTTTATTATTTTTTGGGGTTTTTATTATTTTTTGGGTTCTTTTAATATTTTTATTTTTTATGGTTTTTGGTATTTTAAAGGGATTTTAGGGATTTTTATGGATTTTAGGGTTTTATGGGTTTTAAGGTTTTAGGAGATTTAATAATTTTTAGTTTTTTATGTTATTTAGGGTATTTTAGAGTTTTTAGTGTTTTATTGACTTTTATGTGTGTTGGGGTGATTAGGGAATTTTTGATTTTTAATTGTTTTGAGGGTTTTGGGGTTTTTTTAGTTTTTAGGGTTGAGGTGGGTAGAATTTTTAGTATTTTTTGGGCTTTTATGTATTTTTTTGGGGTTTTAGGGGTCTTTACCTATTTTAGGAGTTTATTATGGTTTTTGTATTTTTAGGTGTTTATGGGTTTATAGGGGTTTTAGGGGTTTTAGAGTTTTTTTGTGGTTTTAGGAATATTAGTGTTTTAAGGAATTTTTTTGTTTTTAGGTCCTTTTAATATATTTAGGGTTTTTCATGGTTTTAGTATTCACTAGGGTTTTTACTGTTTTCTATGTTAATGGGGTTTTTAGGTTTTTTAGGTGTTTAGGGGGTTTTAGTGTAATTTACTGAATTTTTAGGTCTTCTAAATCTTTATTATGTCATGACCCGACCCACTAGGTCTCTGCTATCTAGTTGTTAGCTGAGTCTAATTCCCCAAGGAATCCTATAATATTCTATGGCCAAGATACGTACACCGAGTAGGAATATCACTAACATGGGAGGCCTTAGACTAAGGTGATAATTCACAAACATTGACACATCTCCAAATACACATATAATGTCAACAGTTACATAAGACTATACCAAGAATGTATGAATGCATCTATATCCCATAGTAGAGTACAACACAAGAAGTGCAAGGAATAAAGAACAAAATACATTCCACCAAATCTTTGAAAGACTCTAACCTACTATGAATGGTGGGGACTATTATCAAATTAAATAGTTGGTACAAACAATGCTATTTCTAGATCAACTATTCTCTACCTACCCCTATTCCACTTAGGACTCCATCAAAAGGCCTTTCGTCTGCATAAGACATGACATGTGTGGGTAGTGCCAATGTAGGGGTGTGTATAAAAATAACTTGTAAGACACCATGATGTCACCAAACATAAATCATCAAAAGAGTAATAGGTTCATCATTATAAAGGAATGGGAATAATAATTTGTGAAATAACAAAAATAACACATATATACTAATGATATGCACTAAGTCTTAATGTAAATCCAAAACCATTCTTCCAGCATAATATTCATTCTCATGGATTTAGGGTAATGTTATTATAGGAGATCTCACTCTATAGATCTAAAAACATTAGTGGAACTCATCCAAGAGGCCATGATCATCGATTCTATCCAATATGTAGTACGTGATGGAACACAAAAGATATTGGTACACATATTATGGATCTCTCCCAAGTAATTTGAAGAATTCATAACCCTAATAAGATAAAAATATTTCTAGGGTACCAAATGCCCTAATACATTGGTCACCTGATTCCTAACTTAATAGAGGAGGAATAAATGATATAGGATAACACCCCATTGAGCATGGATAGATTTTTATACTCTATCCAAGGCTAATCCCTTACAGGGGATCACATACAATTCTCAATAAAATATTATTCATCATAACCTCATAGGAATGGACGAAGGGAACACACCATAAGGATAATGGTTTACATTGACGAAAACGATGGCCTTGTCCTAACCTAAGAGAATTACATGTTTTGTATAGAATATACATGACATTCCTTAGATACCATAGGGCTATATGTATACAAAAGATCATTCTCACGTACTTTGGTCATGCCCATGTACTTTTACCATGCATGTGTACATGGTTATGTCTGGGGTCATCCAACCATGTAGGAGTATCATGAATTGACTGTGTACTATAGTCACGTTTGGGTACTCTGACCATATCTAAGTACCAGGTCCTTCCTATTTTATATATTCATTACCATGTACCTGGTTGTGTATGTGTATGTATACCATAAGGGAACACACTGAGTCACCATACACATGTCACGTGGTGTGTGGTAGGTCCTACAGGGCATCTGATATTTTATTTTTCTAAAACCCTATCAACTACAACCAAGGGAAAACAAGTAATGTGTTTCTTTGGATTTCACATTGTGTATGTCTTGATTTTTTAGAACCCATTTCTTTTTTATATGGATCCACTCTTGACTCTATTATCTCTGATTCTTCCAACAATTCCACTGTTAAAAATTGATATGGTCCTGAATGAGGTTATCTAGTACCAGTGGATGGATTTCAGTCACTAATTCAATAAAGAATCATCATCCATCAGTATATATCCCCAAAATTAAAAACCCATGAACCAATATTCTTTTATCTATCACTATATTATCTATCATTATAATAACACCTCAATTATTCCCTCAATCCCAAACATGTACATGCATAAATAAAATTTCATTCCAAATATATAACATGAAAGGACCAGTCTTCTAGTATTTTTTTGATTAACTAGCTAGATGAAATTCTGGACTTGAATGTATGAAGAATGTGGGGCGAAAAACACAAAACACAAAAACTGAAAATGGAAATCATCCATTGTTCATATTGGATTCAATTAATTGATTATAGAAACAATGAATTTGAAAAATTAAAGAGGTTTCAACGAAGAAATATAAAATTATAATAATATGATGTTAAACAAATAAATGTAATAAACCATTGATCCATGATTAAATTATTGTTTAGATAATTAATTTCCATTACACATGGGATAAAAAAATAAGATTTAATAAAAAACCGAAAGCCCTACCTTGAGTTTGGATCAGTCATTGATGAAGAATGTTTCAAAATTATTGGTCATTAAAAAGATCTAAAAACTTCATTGGGTCTCTGATTTACCACTATTGATCTGATATCTCTCATCCAAGAACTCTACTCCAAATGGATCATCATTAAATACCAAGGGTTATTAAGATAAATCTATATATTTTCAATAAAATTTATTAAAAAGAGTAAGTTAGTTTGAAAAAATTTAATAAACAATTAATTAATTTATTTATTAATCTATTAATTTATTAATTCACCCAAGAAAACTATTTAACAAAACACCAAATTCTAACAAAAATTATCTCATTAATTAGGTAAAATATAATCTCAAATTTAACAGTGGCCTAAAATTTCTCATATGAGACTCTGTTTAGGATTTATTCCATTTTTTTAGATAATCTTCCCATGCATGATAAAAATATTTTTATTATTTTTATTTTATCCATGTTGAGCTTCCTTGAGCACCAGAATCCTACAATGGCTTCATTCCTTGTCTCAAAAATATTATTTAAAATATTAAATATTCTTATATGAAAAAAATAGTGTCCTCACATTCTCACCACATATAGGATTTCGGTTTCAAAAATAAAAACATAGTAAATAAATATGAAAATACTGGGACCACATCTTGTTCACTCATTCCTCTGTGATCTCTTGAATATTCTAATACTTCCACTCGAAACACACCATGCGAATCTTTTCCCCACAAAGGATCTTTTTGTACCAATCCCTAATATCTACCCTATAATATATGAAGGTAGTTTCATCCTTGACATCTATCTCGCCCCCATAAATATCATTTGATAGTTTGGGCATATACCTCCTCAACAAATACATGTGAAATACATCATGTACCTAGTCTAACTATGGTGGTAGTTCAATGCAATATGAAACCATGAAAACACAACATAGTATCAAGAAATGGCCAATAAACATCAAAGATAACTTTTTTCACAAAAAAATCAATAAAATCTTCTATAAGGTGATGCCTTAAGTAACACATGGTCTTCCTTTTCAAAATAAAAAGGCCTAAAACATCGTTCCACATAAGAATTATGATGGCTATGGGTATTCCTCATCCAATCATGGATGATTTGAACCTTCTTTGCTATAACTGACACCATCTCTGGTACCATTACTACTGAATCCCCTTGTTTAGTTTAGCATAGTGGTGATCTGAATGGTATCCCATAAAAAACCTGAAATGGTTCCATACCATTATAGGAGTGGTAAATATTATTATTCAAAAACATCCCAAAGGATAGGTGATCCTCCAAATTATGTATAAAGTATAACATGAAAGCATGAAATATTTCTTCTAGAAGTGGAATGGACTTCTCAATATTTCAGTTGGTCTCTCATTGAAACATCATGATCAAATGAAATTGAGTCCAAAAGTACTCTGACAATCTTACCCATAATCATGATGTCGAGTGAGAACCATAAGCCGAAACAATCATCAATGGAACCCTGTGAAGTCAAAATATCTCAGACATGTAAATGAACATCAAACTATTATATGAACTCATTTATTAGATGGATAGAAAGTGGGATGACTTGGTGAGTCAACCTATAATCACCAAGATAATATTATGTCTTTTATTTGAATTTTTAAGAACTATCATTAATTCAATAGAGATACCACCCCACTCAAAATCTAGAACCTCAGGGGATTGAGCTACACATGTTGAATCAGGGTTCTCATTATACACATACTCTTAAGTCAGTCTTTGAGAGACAAAATATGTTACACTCTTCTTTATTCCTGTCCACCAGAAATGGAACAATATGTTTGGGTATATCTTATCTATATTGGTATGTACCACCAGGTGGGATGTTTGAAAATCCATCTAAATCTCCACATATAGCACTTATCGTACCATGGTCTATCTTGGGAAAAGGATAATGTGCTTCCCATATTTAATAAATTCATTTAGAAAACATCTAGTGGTTATCTGACTACACTAGGTCCCACAATTAGTATCTCTTTGTCGAGCCTCCCTAACACACTATAGAATATTTGAGATAACAACCATCAACTTGAGGTAAGATAAACCATCCTCATATACTTGTGAATGTTTTAATGATTCCAAATAATCTAAATCATCATTCATAAACTATGAAAAAATATAATTCCAATTGAATATTCCACTACATTCCCCTTCCTGGGGTTATGAACTATTTTGAATTCTTAATCTGGGTGTAACTCTAGTCATCACATTTTCTCAAGATATGATACTTCTACAAAAGTATATACTTGATACTCTTGTGGTTAGAATAGAAAATAAATTGCTTACCCATAAGGTAGTGTCCCCTCATATTCAAGGAAAATAACATTACTTCTTTCTCTAGATAATGGGTCACATAGTTCATCCCATGTGGCATCAACTATCAGGACCCATAAGTAATAGTTTCCGACCCCAACATCATAACTTATCCATGCACAATTTCAGAGCCATCACAACAATTACACTCCTAATACGGTCATATTGAAGTCCCCAGATGGGGAATTTGTTTTTGACCTATTCAAAAAATACTAAAAACTTGCTAGAAATACTTCATATATAAAAAATAATACCCCTTTCATGTCAATGTATTCAAGGGCACCACAATTCAGGAAAAATAAGGTATGATTCTCTGATAATCGCCGCCCAACTGAAGGATGATCCACACCTCAGTCACACTCTTTGGTATTTCCCAAACTAAAACTACTTTAACCATCTCCGAGTCCAGTGCTACACCCTATTCTAATTTAAAATATCCTAAAAATTGGACCTAACAAATATAGAACTAACACTGCAAGGGAATCCTAAAATAATGGTGCTCCCAATGTTTTTCTAGGACTATCCTAAACTGTCTCATGTGATCCTCCTTAGACACTATGTAAAGAAAGACTTCATCGATGAATACTACGTTTAATTTATATATGAAGGTTTATAAGATCCAGTTCATGAGTGTTGTGGACACTTTTAGGGACTTTGTAATGCTGATGGGAATCACCAAGTATTTGTAGTGATCAATGTGAAATTAGAATGTCATCTTCGATATATCATCGTCTTGGACGTAGATCTAGTGATATCCCAAACTAACGTCAATATTTTATAATACCCCATCCCCATTAAACTGGCCTAATAGGTATTATATTCTCAATATAAGATACTTATTTTTGATATTAACCTGATTGATGTGACAATAATCCACATATAATCTCCTGTTTCTGTCCTTCTTGGAAAAAAACTAAGGCTACCTAGAGTAACACACTATGTCTGAAAAATAAAATCATTTGAAACACCTCCAACTAAAAATTCTATTCTTGGTGCTCTTTAGGATCCATTTTATATGATGATTTATATATAGTGGTTCTCCATTGGTATAATTATCTACACATTTTTATCTTTCTTTGGGTAGTCATTTCCAACATTCCCTCTGAGAAGATGTTCTCAAACTCCACCACCACTAAAAGAAAATTAAATTAAATATATTATTCTTCACCAAGGGTAATAATATCCAAATGAAGAGTGATGTGATGTATCTTAATTTTTATGAGATCATATTGTTTTACCTGGGTTTTATAATCTCTAAAAAAGAAAAACCCCAACCCATCTATGCAGATGTACCACATCCTCTGCCTGAAATGGTCAATCTATTCATGAAATGTTTCTATCACTTATATACCTAATGGAAAAAAATATTTCCTCATCACTAGATTTAAAATATCCCTAATAAATATCTCTCCTCCAAGGGTCAGATAAAGTCTCTATAGAGGTGTTTAGTCAATGAATCCACTATAGTATGAGTCTCCCACCACAAGGGTCGAGCCATTGGGTCAACTAGAATATCTCTGTCTTTAACTATGTATGTGGCAAGAAAAATGTGGATTTTTACTATGTCTATCAGTAATTTATCTAATGTAGAGTGGAAACAAATCATAAATCTAATCATCCCTAGATCCTTAAGGTCATAAGGATCCACTACCGGCAACTATTCTATTCCCTGAACATAAATTCACTAAGCCTGGCGTAGACCACATGGGGGTTGTGGTGGATATGGATAAAACTTTCCACCACATCCTCATTCTATACAATCTCTTATACCGTGTCATCTACCATTATGAACTTGCTGATATAGCCTCTAAATAATCCTAGGAATCCTATCGTGTTCTACATGCTAGCTACATGGCGGGTTGAAAAATACTGAGTAGGATTACCTCATACTTCACAAGAGTAGCATTGACACTCCGTTGGTTGAAGAGAACATAATATAATCTGAGAACTATAAACTCTCAGTCCTTATAATGGATCTGAAATTGCATGTATCACCTAGATCCTTGATTTTTTAGCAGTTACCAACTACGTAATTCTCTGCACTAGGGTTCCCATTACCATCACTAATAGTCGGTCACAAATCTTCCAAAAAGATATCCACCACTAGTGCTTGCTTTATCACTCGAGTATAATTTTGAATGAAAAGTGATATCACACATACCATAATATATCAATGTAGGTCATTCTTAATGTTCCACACTTATAAGAACACATCACAAACTATATCCATGGAGCATAATGAGAGTTTAGTGAACTCGATGAATAATATTACATAGTCATGTTGCCATGTCAAATCTGTAGAAGCTTCTATAGGCACACTAATCACAATGTTTATGGATAAAACTCTTCTGAAAAGATTGTTTTTAACTATATCCATTATTGATTCACATATTCACATGTCTAAGCCACATGACCCCCCATTTCCATGTGGATCCATAAATAAGGATCACCACAAGGACCACCATATGATCCAAAAGTGTCCTTACATTGTTGAAAAATGATGTAACATCCTCAATATAGTACATAAATTCCTAGGGGTATAGATCACCTCAAAACCCTAGAGTTATTTTATCTAAAACATATAAATAGTGCTCAACGTGCACAGAGAATCTGTCATTACTACTGGTGCATCATGCTTTTCAATTGGTGTAATAATATTGGAATACCACATGGAGGTACCAACTCTTTCATAGATCCCCATACTAAATCCCCATCACTTGGAGAATCATCTATATGATCCCACTGTATATTTTTTTCTTGTAGTAATCATTGAGGCATATTATAGATAAGACGTACCACAGGAAAAGAGTATATCAGGGGAGCTAACTCAATAAGGATATAGAAATCAAAACCCATTATTATATGATGCATGAACCAATGATATACTTATAACCAGTGCATACATGTACCATTCCAACAAGTAGGTTATCATATTCTTAGTGAATAGATATGTTGGCCGCCGTACTAAAACAAAATTCTTTGGACAAAGAACTGAACTTGAAATAGTTAATTACTATTTACTGTGCATCTAATATAAACGTTATATATATATAATCTCCAAAATTTGGTTATAATATGAACCATCTCTTATAATTTTATGTCAAAATCTAATCCCCTACAACCCAACTATCCAGTGGTAAGCTGAGTATGAATCCCCAAGATTGCCTTCAATAGGCTAGGGTATGGTGACTAGCATCGAGTAGGTATATAACACAAATGGGAGGGATCTCCCTATGTTACATATATTTAAAAAACAGATTTAAATAACCAAAAAATGTTGAAAAGTAATATACAACTAATAATAATAATTCATGAATACATATATATCCCACATTCGAGTACAACACAAGTACGAGAATACATAAAGGGACAAACATAGGACCAAAAACATTGTAATAAAATTCAAACAAGCTAATAAATAAGGGGACTGTTATAAAAGAAACACCTAGTATGAACCATGTTTTTTCTAGATTAAATTTGATTTTCATCTACTATTCCACTTATGAATCCATTGAAATGACTATGTCCTTTATAAGAATTAAAAAGTGTGGGAAGATCTGATATAAGGTTTTGTATAATAATAAAAATTATAAAACACTAATTTTTTCAAATTTAATGCATCAAGGGAGTATTCATCTCATCATCACAGAGGCTTGTCAATCAGAATATGGGAAATTGAAATAGAGACTAAGATAAAATTGATATAGACACTAAGTCTCAAGGTAACGAAATAAACATATTTCTAGCCTCATATTCCTGCTCTAGGATTAAAGGTAAACTTATTTTGGGAGAACTCACTCCCATAGACTGATAACATTGATGTCTCTCATTTGACAGGTTCTTCTCATCTTGTCTCTCCATGAGAAAATACACACTAGAACTCGAAAATATTGATACAGAGATAGGTGATATCACCCAAGTCTATATTGGATTCCTAAAACTAATTGGATAACTCCTTAGGCAGGGGATCGAACACCCTAGTAAGTTAGTTATGTGATTAATAACCCTACCAAGGGTGGAATAAATCATAGATAATTACACCAGGATCCACATAGAGGGTTTAATAAACACAATCAAATATTAGTCTCATATACAGGATCACTCCTATAATTAGGACATGATGCCTCATTGTACCATCATTGGACTAAACCAAGGGTAAACTTCATAAGGTAATTGTTTTACAGTAAATAGAATGAGGGACTCATCTTTCTATGGGAAAATTACATGGTCTGTATTTGCTAACCAGGTTAATCCCATGTACAGAGGACCATTACCGTATACCTTGGCCAAGTCTGTGTACCTAGCCATGTCAGGGTACTCTAGCCGTGTCCAAGCACCAGGTCATGCCTACGTACTCCGGCCATGTCTATGTACTCTATCCATTTCCAATTATTTGTTCGTGCCTATGTACTATGTTCATGCACATATACATGTTCATGTTTGTACCTATCTACTCCCATGGTATATGATGAGTCTTCCGACATAGGTCACACATTATGTGCTAGGACCCATATGGCGTGTGATATTTTTTTAAATAAACCATATCCACTACATTTGGGGGAATACACGACTTCGGTTCTTTGGACTACACACCATGTATGCAAGGTTTTTTATGAACCCTATAATTCTATACATGGTAACATCTATTAAAATTTTACCTCTGATTCTTCCTTCAAATAAACTGAAAAACATGGATTTGGTCATGGCCGAGCATATCTATCATCAGTAACCAAATTCCATCCATCGATTTTCTCAAGAATTTTCATTCATAACAATGCATTTCCAAAACACCAAACCTATGAATCAGATTCCTCTAATCCATCATTGGATCATCCAAAATCGTTATCGTACAATGATTTTCCCTCAATCCTGAACATGTACCCATGGAAGTGAACTAATTTTCCAAGATGAAATACCCAATGATCAGTCTTAATATATATTTTAAACTACTTGACAAACAAAATTCCAGAAATAAAGGCATGAAGAATGTTGAGAGTACCATACAAAACCCCAAAAGTGAGAATTAAAATCAATCATTGTTTGTATTATATTATATAAATTAATGGGAGAAACCATGAACTCATAAGAATAAATAGGGATCAATAAATAAATACAACTTCATAATTCTAAGAAGATATAAACATCAATAAAAATCAGGCATAGATTCCACCATTAATTATTATTAGTTTAATTAATTATTGTTTTACATGGGATAAAAAATATATTTAATTCAAGTATAAGAAATTCCCAACCTCATGTTTTGATAAATTGCTAAGGAATAACATTTTTACATCATCTATAATTATTGAGATCCATAATCTACATTGAAAAAATGATCACCAACCATCAGTCTGATATTTCTCTACCAAGAACACTCCTTCCAATAATTCCTCCCCAAATCCCTAGTGTTATGAATCTAAACCTAGGAATTTTCAATAAAGAGGATTTAATAATGGAGTTTGGGTATGTAAAATTAAATAAACAACACATAAATTACTTAATTTATCATCTTATTAATCCACTCGTGATAATTCATTTACAAAACACCTGACACTGACAACGGTTATGTCAAGCATAGAATAAAAATCCCAATTTAAATTTAATGGAGGCCTCACATTTCCCATAAAAGTTACCATTTGGTAGTAATTTTATTATTTCATAAAAACAACACATGAATGATAAAAATATATTTAATATTTTTTTATGTCAATACTGATCTTCTTAGGCCCTAGAATCTTATGTTGACCCAACAGCTGTTCTTGAAAATATTATTTTAAAATATTCCAATTTTTATCAGTAAAAAAGGTATGTTACATTTATAATTTTAAGGTTTTATGGGGTTTTAGAGTCTTTATGATTGTTTAAGGGTTTTTATGGTATTTGTGGGTTTTAGGGGAATTTTAGGGGTTCTTAGGATTTTTAGATTATTGTGATCTTCTAGGGGGTATTGGAGTCCATTAGAGGGTTTAGTGTCTTTTTATGGTTTTAATGGTATATAGGGTCATTTTGTGGTTTAAAGGGAATTTAGGGTCCTTCAATGTTTTAGGGGTTATTAGAGGGTTTATGGGTTTTATGGTTTCTAGGGGTTTAGGGCTATAGGGATTTCAGGGTGTTATGTTTTTTTTCGTTTTTGTGTTTTTTTGGGGTTTTAGGGTTTTGTTTTTTAGTTTCATAAGGTTTTGGGGTTCTTGGCGATTTTTTATGTTTTTTTATATTTTTTTTTAATTTTAAGTGTTTTACTAGTTTTATGGATTTCAGGGGTGTTTCTGGGTTTTTACGGGTTTTGGGGATTTTTAGGATTTTTAGGGGTTTTAATGAGTTTCTAGGGATTTTTTTGGGTTTTTGGGGGATTTCAGGCGTTTTTAGTGTATTTATAGTTTGTTAGGTTTCTTAAGTGTTTACGGTTTTTAGAATTTTTATGGATTCTTGTTCTGTTAGGGGTTTTTAGGTTTTTTAGGATTTTATGGGGTTTTACAGTTTTTAGTTTCTTAATGTTAGTACGGACATTTATATTTTATTTAAAATTTGAAGGTTTTTAGGATTTTATGTATCTTTCAGGTTTTTTAGTGTGTTTTAGGGTTTTTTGGATTTTTTGGGTCATTAAGGGTTTTAACAGGATTTATGGAATTTAGTTTTTTTAGGTTAATTTAGTGTTTTTAGAGTTTTTAGGGACCTTTTTAGTTTTTAGGGTTTTTAAAGTCTCGTAGGGTGTTTTGAGGTCATTTATGGGTTTTAGGGTTCTTAGTGTCATTTTCAGTTTTAAGGGGTTTGGAGTGTTTAAAAATAATTTTTAGGGTTTTATAATTTTATGGATTCTAAGGTTTTTTTGTTATTTAGTATTTTTAAGGGGTGTTTAGTGTTATACGGGGTTTTTACGATTTTCATGGTTTTAAGGACTTGTATATTTTTTAAGTATTTTAGGATTTTTTTATTGTTTTTAGGGTTTTTAAAGTTTTGTTGGGGTCTATGGTTTTCTTTAGTTTTTATGGCCTTAATTTTTTTAGGTTTTCTATGGGATTTATGGGATATTATATGTTTTATGATTGTAGAGTTTTGAGTGGTTTTAATTTTATTTTATGGGTTTTAGGGTTTTCGCGACCCTTATGGGTTTCTAGGGTAATATATACACTTCTTGGGTTTTTATGGGGGGTTGTGTTTTTAATGTTTTTAGGGGTTTTGGGGTCATGAAATTATTTTAATAGGTTTTTGGGTTTTTTAGGTTTTTGGGTCATTTTTTTATTCTAAGGTTTCTAGGGTCATTTAGTATTTTTAGGGGTTTAAAGAAACTTTAGTGGTTTTTGGGTTTTAGTGTATTTAAAGGTTTTTTATTGTTTGTGTTTCCTGTAGGGTTTGGAGGGTCTTTTATGTTTTTTAGGATTTCTAGTGTCCTATTTGGTTTTTAGGACGCTTTTGGGTTTTTATGGTTTTTAAATTCTTTTATGGTTTTGGGTATTATAGATCCTATTATGAGTTTTTAGAGTCTTTAAAGGTTTTTTTTTCTTTTGGAGGGTCTTTTAGTGATTTTATGTTTTTATGGACTTTTATAGGTTTTTGGGGGATTAAGGGGTTTTAGGTTTTTTAAGGTATTATTGGCTTTTTATTGTATTTTGTTTCTTTTTTTGTTATTAGTGCATTTTCGGGTTTTTTGGAATTTTTATTTTTTATGGGTTTTAGGGTTTTGATGGGTTTTCAGGGTTTTTAAGGACCTTATATGTTTTTTGGTTTTTATGGTGTTTAAGTAATTTTATGTTGGTTAGGTTATTTAGGGTGTTTCTGGGTTTTATGGTTTTTAAGTGGGTTTTATTGTTTTTAGGATTTTTTTGGGCTTAAATGGTTTTTTAGTTTTTAGGGGTTTTGAGGGGTTTTTATGGTTTTATGGTATTTTAGTTTTATAAGGGTTTTTATGTTTTTTTGGGTTTTATGTTTTTATTATTTTTTTTAGGATTTTAGTGGTTTAAAGGGTTTTAGTGGTTTTGAGGGTTTTAGTGTTTTAAGGGTTTTATTGTTTTACGTTTTTAGGAGTTTTATGGGTTTCATTGTTTTTAGGGCACGAGGGTAGGGGTATAAATGTATTTAGGTTTTTGTGGGGTTTTAGTGATTTTTTGGGTTTTAGAATTTTTCTTATATTTTTAGGACATGGAAGGCTCGAGTCCAGGCTATTCCTGGGACCCCCCAAAATTTATTAAAATAAAAGACACAGACTCTGCAGACAAGGTAGGGGAGGGATCCACCGATCCACACCCAAAACCCCTTACGACCTCAGCCCGAAGGCCACATAAAGAAAGGAAGAAAAGAAAAAAGCAAAAACAAACAAGTCAAAACCTGAAGGAAGAGCACACAGTGAGAAGATAAGTCAACATCGCCACCAAAATCCTCCAACTCTGCACCTCGAAACCCCATGCCCACACCAAAGTCGTCACCCACATCAGCAAAACTGAAATCTGACTCAGCTCCCATGTTCGTTGAGTCCCATCCAAACTCAAAATCCTCTTGCATTCCAAGCCTGGATTGTAGCTTCATCCTAGCCTTTTCTTGCTCTGAAGACCTCGAAGGCCGCTCTCGCTTATTCACCTTTAGATTGAGTCTGACAGCTCGTGAAGAGGCTCTAGTTTCCATGGGACATGGGAGGGCAAAGTAATCCCTACTCCGTCTTCATCTAGGAGGGGCATAAGTGGATCCAGCTTCAACACCTGCCATCGCACAAGTGACACCATCATTGACAGCCGATGGTGCCTTAACTTTCGTACATTTTGTCCCAGGAGTTTCAGCACCTCCTCCGATTCTTTTCTCCTTTGACCTCGCCATAGCAGCGTTTATCCGGCGATCAGCCTCAGCAAACCTCTCCCGGAGCCTCTCATCTTTATCCTCAAGCGAGAACCTTTCCCGTTCAACCCACTACATCTCATGAAACTGCACACAAAAATCTTCAGCAGAGGGGACACCATGAATGACCATAGCCCTCTGCAGGTCCATGTTTCTACTGGAAGGATCCTCCGCACCGCTTGTGTTGTCCAAGGGAGGAGATAACCGATGCCCCATGTCTGGTCCCCCCACGTCTGGACACCCGGAAAGGACCAGAGGGGCATCACGCCAGTTCATGTGTGGCCACTTGGAGATCCAGGTCTCTTCATCCGCCATCAGATTTTCCTTAGCTGAATACAAGCTCCACTCATCCCCAGTCTTCAGGCCGTGAGCAACCACTACCTCCTTCACAATATCTACCACCAGAACATCCACCACGGCAGGCTCATCCAAGGATGCAAATTGGAAGTTGTTTGGAGCAGCACCCTCAATTGCTGGAAGGGATCCAACAATAACCTCATTGACCTTCAAGCCAGCTATACCATCTCATTCCGGATGCATAGAACATGACTCCTACACATTTACTTTCTAGACACCCATCTCCACAGTCTTCCCTAGGCCTGTCTGCCTCCAAGGGCAGTCACCACACCCATGAACACCTTCAGCAGATGCCCGATTATCCCTCTCATCTAGCAGCACTTCCTCCTCATCATCATTTCCCGAAACACCAGCACCTCCGGCCAGACTCACAACGAAACCACCCGAATCCATCAGGGCCACCTCTAAATCACTTCTAAGCAGCAAAGCATACGAGAAGGGAACATCAGCATTCAGAGGTTGGGAGGAAGCTACCTCCTTTGTCCCTTTCACCTTCACC
The DNA here is from genome assembly GCA_963277665.1 of Viscum album. Taxonomy (NCBI): domain Eukaryota; kingdom Viridiplantae; phylum Streptophyta; class Magnoliopsida; order Santalales; family Viscaceae; genus Viscum; species Viscum album. The sequence continues at coordinate 1,009,129,515 of OY728126.1, forward strand.
AGAGGGAGGATAATCTCACCAGAAGACATGCGAGCCATAGAACCACCACCCCTGACAGTTCCAGAGCAGCCTCCAGAGTAATAACTGTGCCCATAACTCCAACAAGATGAGCAGAAAACTAGCCATTGCTCAAAGATGACAGGCTGTCTTCACCTGAGTTCTTCCCCCACAGCAATCCAGACAGCATCCACAGGAGACTTTGAAGCATCGATTTCAACAAAATCCCTTGGTGCTACCGGATTACAAAGGTCCCTAGTCCTTCTATCCACACAAAGGAACCTCCCCACCAAATTCCCAAGCATCGAAATAATAGAGATGTTTTGAAAGGGATGGGTATTCTTGGTGTTTTAGGGTATTCTTGGTTTTTAAGGGATTTTACAATTTTTAGGGTTTTAAATGGGCCTTAGGGTTTTATGGTCTTTAGGATTTTTAAGGTTTTTATGTTATGTTGGTTTTTATATGAATTAAGGGTTTTTGTTGTAGGGGTTTAAATGGTTTTTTATGTTTTTTAGATTTTTTAGGGCTTTTTTGGATTTTATGGATTTCTAAGGTTTGTAGGGGTTTAAAATGGTTTTTTGGTATTTATTTGGGTTTTTATAGGGTTTTATGGCATTTAAGGGTTTAATATGTTTTTAGGGGTTTTATGTTTTTGATGGATTTTTAGGGGTTTTAATATTTTGATGGTTTTTTTGGACTTTATTATGTCATTTCTTAGGGTTTTTGGGGTTTTTAAGTATTTTTGGTGTTTTTATAGTTTTTATTATTTTTTAGTGTTTTTTTTGTTTTTTAGGGATTCATGGTTTTTAAGGATTCTAGGGTTTATGGATTATTTATTGTTTTATTTCTTAATGGGGTTTCAGAAATTTTAGGTATTAATGAGTGTTTTGCGTCTTTTAGTGTTTTGGGGAGTTTTGAGGATTGTCCTTTAGGAGGTTTGGTTTTATGGTTTTGGGGATTTCTATTATTTTTTATGGTTTTTATGGTGTTTAGAGTTTTTTAGGATTTTAGGGGTTTATTATTTTTTCATTTTTTTGGAGTTATAAATGATTTTATGATTTTTAGTCATTTTAGGGGTTTAAGGTTTTTTCAGGTTTTGTATGGTTTCAAGGGTTTAGGTGGGTTTTATGTGTTTTTATGGTCTTTTATGGGGTTTTAGTGGTTTTAGTGTGTTTTGAGTTTTATTGGATTTTATAGGAATTTTTTGGGTTTATTGTGTATTTATGAGTTTATGGGATTTTAGGGGTTTTATGATTTGTAGTGTATTTTTAATGATGTTCGTGTTTTTGAGTTTTTTAAGGACCACTGGGTAATTAGTGTTTTCTAAAAAAATTGGGGTTTTTTAGGTTTTTTGTAGATTTTAAATTTTTTAGTTTCTTAAAATTTTTATGGTTCTTTTACATTTTTTAATAATCATTATTTATTTATAGATTTTTTAGGGGTTTTAAGGATTTAATGGTTCTTTAGAGTTTTCTAGGGGTTATAGTGTATTTAGGGGTTTTTATATTTTTTTGGAGTTTTTAAGGGGTGGTAGGGGTTTTCAGGTTATTAGTGTTTTTTGGTGTTTTATGGGTTTTCATAGTATTATATAATGTTTTGGGTATTCTAGGGATTTTATCATTTTCTTGGGGTTTTTATTATTTTTAGTGTTTTAAGAGTTATGTTGGGTTTTTTAGGGTTTTTATAATTTTTATGGTTTTTTTGGTATTTAGGGGTTTAATGTGTTATTATGGTGTTTAGGATTTTTAGGTATTTTTGTGTTTTTTTAGTTTTATGATTTTTTGGGATTTAATGGTTTTTGGGGTTTTAGGGAATTTAGAGTGTTTAAGGGATTTTTTTTTAGTTTTTTATCGATTTTTTTGAATTTTTACATTTTGAGTGTTTTCAGTGTTTAATGGTTTTTACGTTTATTTTGGGGTTTTGTAGGGGTTTTATAGTCATTAGGGTTTTTTTTTTGGTTTTTGGTTCTTTAGGGTTTTTATGGTTTTTAGGGGGTTTTAGCGGTTTTAATATTTTTTCTGTATTTTAGGGGTTTTAGTGTTTTAGGGATATTAGTGGTTTTAGGGGTTCTATCTTTTTGTTGTTTTTTTGATTTTTTAGTGTTTTATGGATTTTTAAGTTATTTAGAGTTTTTATGTTATTAGGGTTTTATTTGGGTTTATGTTTTTTATGTTTTTTTAATTTTTTGGGTTTTAGGGGTTTTTTGGGGGGTTTTGGTTTTTATTGGTTTTTGGGTTTCAGGGGGTTATAGGATTCTAGGTATTTTTTGAGGTTTTCAAAGTATTAAGGTTATTTTAATCTTCTTGGGGGGAGGGGTTAAAATAATATAGCATTTATAATGTTATCATAGTGTTTAGAGTTTTTTTGGGTGTGTGTGGGGTTTTTTTTGGGTTTTATGGTTTTGGGGGGGGGGGGTTTAGTTCTTTTTATGGTATTAGGGGATTTACGGTTTTTAGTGTTAAAAGAGTTTTTAGGGTTTTAATGGGTTTTTTGGTTTTTAGGGTTTTTAATGTTTTTAAGGATTTAGGGGATTTATGGTTTCTAGTTTCTTTAATAGCTTTGGTTTCTAGGCTATTTTCTGGTATTTAGGTGTTTTTTGGTTTTTTAGGATCATTTGGCATTTTGGGGTATTATAATATTTTTGGGTTTTGTGGGCTTTTTAGGAGGATTATGAATTTTTTTTATTGTATGGGTTTTTGTATTTTTATGTTTTTTTTATTTCAAATATTCTTTAAGGGTTTTCATTGTATTTAGGGTATTTAGAATGTTTACATATTTTTTCAGTGTTTTATAGTTTTTGTATTTATAGGGGTTTTTAGGGTTTGGGGGTTCCTTGAAGGGTTTTAGGGTTTTTAGTTTTTTTTGTCCCTTTTTGTGGGTTTTTGGGATTTTTAGTTTTCTTTAAGGTTTTTAGGGGTTTATCGTTTTTAAAATGTTTTTATTGGGTTTTTGTGTATTTAGTGAGTTTTAAGGGATTATATGGCCTTTAGGGGGGGTCTTGTTGAGTTTTAAGTGTAATTTTGGGTTTATTAGGGTTTTGAATATATTTTATGGTTTATATGGTTTTTAGGGTCCTTTTAAAAAAATTAGTGTTCTTCGGTTCATTTATTATTTTTAGGCTCCTTTAGGGTTTTTTAGATTTCAAGGATCTTTTTGGGTTTTTAGTGTCACTTGGGGTTCTGGGGGGTTTTATGTTTTTTAGGTATTTTGGTTATTTAGGGGTTTTAGGTTGTTTAAGAGTTATTTATTTTATTTTAGTTTCTTGATAGGGTTTTAGGTTCGTGAAGGGGTTTTTTTAGGTTTTTAGGGTCCATTAGCTGGTTTTGCGGGGTTTTAGGGGTATTAATGGGGTTTTGTGGATTTAAGGATGGTTTTTAGTATTTTTTTGTGGGTTTTAGGGTTTTTACGGGTGTTCATGGTTTTATGGGTTTTAGGATATTTTGTATTTTTGTGTTTTTTTGGAATTCAGGGGTTTTAGTGTTATTTAGGGTATTTATGGCCTTTAGGGTTTTCTTATGGTTTTCTGGTTTTAGGATTTTTATTGGTTTTCAATGTTATTTTGGTTTTTGGGGATTTCAAGATTTTTTTTTGTTTTTTTGGGTTTTATTAAGGGTTTGGTGTCTTTAAAAGTGTTTTTGGGGTTTTTAGGTTTTTAGAAGTTTAAACATTTTTAGGTGTTTTAAGGCTTTTTGGGGGTTTAAAGGGTTTTAAAGGGTTTTAAAGGGTACATGAGGGTTTATGGTTTTAGGTTGGTTTTTGTGGTTTCTTGATTTTTTATATATTTTTGTGGTATTTTATGAATTTTTAGGCGTTATAGAGTTTTTAGGGGGTTTTAGGATTTTTTTGGCGTTTTAGGTGTTTTTATAGTTTTTAGGATCTTCTATGTGTTATGAGTATTTTATGATATTTTTGGTATTATGGTTTTTAATGTGTTTAATTGTTTTTAGATTTGTTTCAGTATTTGGGTTTTTAGGGTTTTCATGGGTTTTAGGGGTTTTAGTATCTTTTTAGGGGTTTAAGAATTTTAAGCAATTTTAGGGGTTTTAGGGTTTTTTGGGGGTTTTAGTTTTTTAGGGTTTTAATGTTTTATGGTTTTTGGAATATTTTTGTGTTTTTAGTGTTTTCTAGGGTTTTCAGAGATTTAGGGTTTGTAGGGTATGTTAGGGTTTTAATGATTTTTATAGATTTTTTGGATTTATGGTTGTTAGGATTTGTAGTTATTTATAGGGTTTTGGGGGTTTATTTGGGAATTTTTGGGTTTTTATTGTTTTTTGGATTTTTTGGGATTTTTTGGTCTTTATATTTGTTTCGGATATTTGTGGGGTTTTAGGATTTTTTAAAGATTATATGGTTATAAGGGTTTTAAAGGGTTTCAAGGATTTTCATTTTGATAGGGATTTTTACATTTTTTATTATTTTTTTTGGGTTTTAGGTTTCTCTTTTGATTTTTAGGGGTTTTTTATTTCTTTGGGTGCCTATAGTGTTTTAAAGGTTTTGGGTTTTTAGGGTATTTTAGTTTTTTGGTGTTTTATGAGGTTCTCATGTTTTTATGGGGTTTTATGGGTTTTTTTCTCATTTTTAGGGTTTCTAATAATTTTTATGGTTTTTAATGGTTTTTAGGGTAATTAGGGTTTTCTTTTTTCCTTTACATTTTTATGGTACTTAGGGGCGTAGAGTTCTTTAATGTATTTAGGTGTTTTATGGTCTTTGATGGGGTGGGGGATTGTCAGCTTTTTATATATTTGAGAAACTTTTAGAGACTTTATGGGGTTTATTTTTTTCAATTTTTATAGGTTTTATGGTTTGTAGGGGTTTAATGATATTTTATGCGTTTTATAGTGATTTTTAGAATCCTTAATGGTTTTATGGGTTTTATGTTCTTTTAAAAAAAATTAGGTTTTTTAGTGTCCTTTATAATTTTTTTTTCATATGTTCTATTAGGGTATTTAAAATATTTTATGATCCTTTATTGGTCTTTAGGATCATTTATGGTTTTATATGGGTATTAGAGTGCTTTAGGGTTGTTAGGATTTTTCATGGTCATTTAGGGTTTTAGGGGATTTTGTCGTGTTTTAGGTCCTTTTCAGGTTCTTAAAGGGTTTAGTGTCTTTAGATTCTTGTTTTTGGTTTTTGGAGTATTTTATGTCCTTTTATGGGTTTTTAGGTTCTTTTAAATATTTTTGGAACTTTTAGAGGTATTTAGGGTTTCTAGGGGTTTTAGGGGTTTTTTGGTTTTTTTGGTTTTATTAGGATATTTAGGATTTTCTAGTGTTTTTTATTTTTTATGTCTTTTTGGTTTTTAGGGGCTTTATGTTTTTAGCTTATTTTAATGTTTCTTAGGTTTTGACTGCTGTTTCGGGTATTTATTGGTTTTAAGGTTTTAGGTTTTTTACGGGGGTAGGGTTTTGTGGATTTTTATGGATTTTGGGGTTTCTAGGGTTTAAGGGGGTTTTAGGTCCTAATGTATTTTGTTTTTATTTAGGATTTTTACTGTGTGTAGTGTTTTCATGGATTTTACTGGTATTTTCTGGGTTTTTTGAGATTTTTTTTCACTTATTGGGGTTTTATTGATTTTTATAGGTTTAGGGGGTTTTTGAGATTCATTGGGTTTTTTAATTTTTACAGCTTCTTAGTGGATTTAGTGTGTTTAAAGGTTATTAGGGTTTTAGGATTGTTTCAGGGTTTCTATATTTTTTTAGAGTATTTATGGGTTTTCAGGCTTATTAGGGTATTTTTATTTTTTATGGGGTTTTGGATATTTTAAAAGGTATTTAGGGTTTTTTATTTTATTAGGAGATTAAATTGTTTTCATTATTTTTATCGTGTTTTGGGGGTTTTAGGATTTTAATGGTTTTCGAAGTGTTTATGGGTTTTTGAGAATTAGTGGTTTTAGGGTTTTTTGGATATTTTATGTGGATTTTATGGTTTTTATGGGTTTTAAGGGTTTTTATATTTTTGAGTATTTTTATAGTTTTTATTTTTTTTTGGTGTTTTAGAGGGATTTTGAGTTTTTAAGTGTTATTAGTTGTTTTATGGGGTTTTTTGGTGTATTTTGTTTTTAGGGATTATTATAGGCTTTGGAGTTTTTTTTGTTTTTTTGACTTTTCATGCATTTTTAGGGTTTTGGGGGGTTTTAGTTTATTCAAATTTATTCATGGATTTTAATATTTTTAGGTGTTTTAGGTTTTTAGGATTATATGGTTTTAAAGGTTTTATTATATTGAGAATTTCATAGGGTTTAGTATTTTTTAGGGTTCAAGGGTTTTTTGTTTTTTTGGGATTTTCATGTATTTTAGTGGTTTTAGGGGGTTTACATATTTTTAGGATTTTTAGTGTTTTAATGGTATTTTATGGATTTTTGGATTTTTTGGGCCTTTATGGGGTTTTGGAGTCATTTAAGGTGTTTATAATGTTTTTATGATATTTTAGGGGTTTTAGTGAATTTGAGTCTTTAGGATATTTTCTTGGTTTTTAGTGTTTTTCAGGTTTTAGGGTTTTTAGAATTTTAAGGGGGTTTAGTGTTTTATGGGGTTTATGATTTTTATGTGTTTTAGTGTCCTTATGGATTATTAATATTTTTATATTTTATAGTCTTTTTAGGGTTTTTTTGTATTTCAGTTGTTTTAGGGTTCAGGTTTTTTTTGTGTTTGTATGATTTTATGGGTACTTTAATGCTCTATTAGTGTTTTATGGGGCATTAATGATTTTATAGGGGTTTTCAGGGTTTTGGGGGGTATTTGATTTTATTTTAGGTTATAAAGGGTCTTCTTGGGTTTGTATAAATTTTTGTGGTTTTAATGGTTTTTAGGGTTTTAATGGTATTGTTTTGTTTTAGGGTTTATGAATGCTTTGTGTGTTTTAGTGTTTTGATGATATTTTAGTGTTCTTAGAGTTTTATATGTGGTTTTAGGGTTTTCAACTGGGTTATAATGTTTTTTGCGTCATTTAGGGCGGCTATGGGGATTTAGGGAGTTATAGGGTCTTTTTTGGAGTTTTAAGGATTTTTGGGTTTTTATGCTCTTTTATGAGATTTGGCGTGTTGGGTTTTTAAGTACATTTTAGGGGTTTTATGGTCTTTTAGGGGGTTTATTGTTTTTTAGTGTTTTAGGTAATTTTGGGGATTTTACAGGTCTTTCTGATTTTTAGGGGATTTAAGTTATTTTTAGGGGTTTATAAATTCTTGGGTTTTGGGGTTTTCAGGTTATTTGAGGAGTTTTTTTGGGTTTTAAGTGTTTTTTTGTTTTGTGGATAGTTATGTATTTTGAGGGTTTTCTGGGGTCTATCATTTTTATTGCTTTTTGGGCAAGGAAGGCTCGAGGCCAGGCTATTCCTTGCACCCCCCAATGTTTATTAAAGAAAAGAAAGACACTACAGACAAGGGAGGGGCGGGGTCAATCAACCCACACCCAAAAGCCCTTAACAAACACACACCCAAAGACCGCAAAAAAGAAAAGAAAATCCAAAAGAACCACCAAGCTTCCATCAACAACCCACCTCGTCACATGATCTACCAGCCTTCATTATCCTCATAGTTTGCACCATGTGGGTCTCCCTCTGCACCATAACTGAAGTCCGCATCAGAGACAACTGATTCCCATTGAGAAGAGTCATATTGCTTCAAGAAATTGGCATAATACTCCCTTAACCTCACCTGCTCCGCATTCAGTTGTTTCTTGGAAGACATTTCACCTCTTCCAAAGGAATTTTCCTTAGCCTTGCAGGATGCTCTTGTGGACACCGTCTTTATCAAGGAATAGTAGTCCTTCCTCGACTTTCTCCTTTTTGGATCAACATGGATCCCAACATGATTGTTTTCCTTCCCGGTGGCCTCCTCAACCATGGCCCTCTCCTTAAGGACCGTATCCAGGTTGTGACCCATCCTACTATTATCCTCCAGGACATGGTCAGGAATGAAGGATGATTCCTGGTTAAGTAGACAACCCGCACGAACCCCACAAAAACCTGGGTAGTCCACCATTTTCAAAGTCATCTCATGAGCATTTGTAGGGTTTCTCTTCCAAGGACCTGGGTGATCCGGGATGGAGGGGGCCTCCTGATTTACGGAAACAGATTGCATACAAAGAGGGGACACCACACCGGCCAAGGCCAGCTACAAATTCCCCTCATCCAATGGAGGCTCCAACCTATGCTTTTCCCTTTTCCCCCGCACGACAGCATCATTCAAGGGGCCAGTAATGTCTAAAATTGACTCAGCATTTAGAACAACATCCTTCTTCTCACATAGGATCTGTACAGCAATCCTTGCACTCCCATCATTAGCAACCAGAGCCCGTTTCTCCTCCTCTCCATGAATAATGCCTACCTTTCTCTTATCCATATCATAAACATCATAGTTGTGTCCAAGAGCCTTTATCTCCGTTATCTCCTTCTCATCAACACCACCCGAGTGCCTAGTGTTGTCCAACAGTTGCTCAACTTAACATGCATGCGGGGTCACACCCCTTCCACCCCTCTCAGCAACAACAGCCTGCATCTCTCTATCCTAAACCTCGGACTTCTCACTCCCAGCATCAACAAGTGGATACCCTTACACATCCTCCTCAAGCTCCATCCCTTCAAAGTAATTGAAGGATTGGATGGCCTCCCTGCTATCAGATGAGTTTGACTTCCCACCATTCGCAACCTCCCTACATAAGGAATTCCCATCATCCGAGAGCTTCAGGTCACTCCTCAAATGCTTGAAGATGTTGGCCACCTTGGGTTATCACTCAATACGCACTTTACCTCCATCAGCTATAGATCTATTCCCCCCCCTCACAACTGGAGGTCCCTCCTGCACAAAAATCTGACCCAAAGATTCAGAGCCACTCCCAGAAGAATCCCCCCCCTCAGCAGCATTCTTTTTAAGCTTGATTGAAACATCCGCTGCAACCTCCACCAAATTCATCTCCACCCAAGCCTGACCTTCTTCACCAGGCTCATTCTAAATTTCATGATCCTTGTGAACAACCTCCCACACCTTACCCTGAATCTACGTCTCTTCACCAGACACCTCCTGAGATCGGTCCAAAACACAACAAATACCTCCACTATACCTACATTTCTGAGCATTATGACCCAGAATCCAGCAAGATGAGCAGAAATCAGTCCACGACTCAAAGATCACTGGTTGTTTCCACCGAAGCTCCTCACTAACAGCAATCCAAAAAAAGTCAATCAGCCCTTTAGAGGCATCAATCTCCACAAAGGCCCTTGGAGAAATCGAGTGAAAAAGAGCCCTTGTTCAGCTATCAACGCATAAGAACCTTCCCACAAGGTTCCCCAACATAGAAATAATGGAGAAATTATTAAAAGAAATGGGATGTTCTGGAAATATAACCCATGTTTCCACCAGTGGTGAATCACATTTCAAGTGCCGATCGAAGCTCCACTGGGAGAGGGAAAATCGGGCACCGTTGCATCTTCTTGGGTACGCTGACCAGGCATTAACCAGATCCTCTTCTGAAACAAAGCGAATAAAAATGTGACTACTATCAGGAAGACCTACCGTAGCGTGATCCTGGAGGTCCCATTGTTCAAATTCAAATCTATCGAAAACATCCACCGGAGGTCACCAGTTTAAGAAATTAGCAACCAAGGTCAGCCTATACAGGGCAGAGGCCTTGTTGAATTCCGCAATTGATAACCAGAGCTGTGGAAATCCTTCATGTAAGTCAGGCACCTTAGGGCATGTCTCACTCCGTGGAAAAGGGGGAAGAAAGTCAGGGACTGAGAAAGGGACAAAAGGACACTCATCATCAAGAACCAGCGGAGGCCCCTCCCCCTCGGAGGGGGGAGGGTGAGGTGCACGAGCAATCATCGTCTTCAAGGATTCCGCAGAAGGTCACCATGGCGAGAGAGCTGAGCCTCCATCCTTTAGCTTCATATTTCATTTAGGGGGTTTAGGGTGTTTAGGTATTTTTTGCTTATAAATGATATTTGGGTATTTTCTTATTTTTAGGGGTTTTCATGATTCACATGGATTGTGGGGGATCTTAGAGACTTTCAATATAATTTATATTCTTTGGGTGTTTTAGGGGTTTTATGGTACTTTTATATTTTTAAAATTTCTTAGGTTTTTTACGATTTTTTGTGTTTCAATGTGTTTTTAGGGTATTTTTGGATTCTAAAGAATTTTAGGGAATTTTAAATTTTTTAAGGATTATACATTTTTGTTTAATTTTAGTAATGTTTATGGTTTTTTGAGTTTTTACGGTGTTCAAGGGTGTTTTGAGGGTTTTAGGGTGTTTTTTTGTGGCTCAAATAGTTTTAGGTTTCTATTGGGTTTTCATGTTTTTTTGGGTGTTTTAGGTTTTTAGTTTTTTAGTGTTTTTATGGTATTTAGTGGTTTTAGTTTATTATGTATTTGGTGTATTTTTTTATATGTTTTTCATGGTCTTTTGGGATTTTAGGTTTTTGTTCCTTTTTAGGTGTTTGGGGTTTTTGGTCCGTTCTTAGGTTTTTTGGGTTTTTTTGTTTTTTTTTCTAGGGTGTTTTAATGGGTTGTAATGGGTTTTATGGATTTTATATTTTTTAGTGTTTTAAATAAATTTTAGTGATTTTTGGGACTTTTGAGGTTTAAAGGGTTTTAACGGGTTTTATTGTTTCTTTTTGGTTTTAGGGTCTTAGTATTTTAGGGTTATTTTTTGTTGTTTAATTATTTGTAGGGTGTTTATAAGGGTTTTAGGTGGTTAATGAGTTTTATGGTCATATTAGTTAATTTAGTATTTTTATGATATATTTTGGGGATTTAGGGTTTTCAGTACTTTTTAATATCCATTATATTTATTAGCGATCTTAGGGTCTTTTAGGGATTTATGTGGGTTTAGGGAATTTTAGGATTTTTAAGGGGTTTTATGGTTTTAGGGTATTTTAGGGATTTAGTTTCTTTTAGCGGTTTTAGGGTCTCTTGGGGTTTATGGTGTAGGGTTTAGGGATTTGGGTGGGGTTTGGGTTTAAGGAATAGGGTTTAGGATTTATGGTGCATTTTTTTTTGATTTATTGTGTAGGGTATTGGGTTTCAGGTGTATGGTTTTGGGTTTCACATGAGGTTTTATGGTTTAATGTGTAGGGATTTGGATTTTGGGTGTAGGGTATTGGGTTTTAGAAGTATGGTTTAAGATTTATGGTCTAGGGAATAGGTTTTAGCATAAAAAGTATATGGTCTATTGTGTACGGTAATGTTTTTTGGATTTTTTATGTATTTTATAGTTATTTTGTATTTTATGATTTTAATGTTTTTAGAGTTTTATTATTTTTCATGGGTTTTAGGGGTTTGTGTGGTTTTTAGGGTTTTTTGTTTTCTGTATATTTTTTAGGATTTTTGTGTTTTTATGGGTTTTAAGGGTATTTAAAGGGTTTACATATTTTAAATAGTTTTTTTGGGTTTGGGGGGTTATGATAATTATGGGGTTTTAGCGTGTTTTTTATATATTTTTTATTTATATGTAGTTTTTACAGTACTTTCAATTTATTATGTTTTTGAGGTGTTTTCATATTTTTAGGGGGTTGGGGTTTTAAGGTACTTTTTGGTTTTTTGGTTTTTTTATGTTTTTAGAATTTTTAGGGTCTTTATGGTTTTCAGTGGGGATTACTGCTTTTAGAGGTTTTAGAGTTTTTATGGGTTTTAGTGTTTTTAACATTTATAGCATTTTGAATGGATTATAAATGTTTATGGTTTTTGCAGTCAATTATTATTATTTAGGATTTTAGTTTTTTATCATTTTCAAGGATTTGGTTGGGATTTAGGGTCCTTTAGAATTATTAGGGTTTTAGTGTCTTTTAAAGGTTTTTTGGGTTTTTAGTGTATTTTTTGGGTTTTATAGTTCTTAAATTATTTTATAATTTTTAGTGTAATTAGGGTAATTAGGGGTTTTATGTTTTTTATTATTTTTTAGGGGATTCTAATCATTTAGAGTATTTTCATGTTTATATAGTGTTTTTATGGTCAGTAAATATTTTGGGGGTTTAGGGGTTTAAATATATTTAGGGAAATTAGGGTTTTTAGGGAATCGAGAGTCCTTTGAGGGTTTTAGGGATTTTATTATCTTTAGTTTATTTTAAATTTTTATGGTTTCATGGATTTTAGGCATCTTAAGGCATTTTAAGATTTTTTTAGGGTTTTAGTGTTTTCTAGGGATTTTATGGAAATTTCGAGAGTAATATGGTTTTATGGGTTTTTGATTTTAGGGTGTTTAGAGTTTCATACAATGTTTATGATTTTTGGTTTTAAATGGGATTTTAGGGTTTCTGGGGTTTTTATGGGTTTAGTGCCTTTTATGTTTGTTTTTGGGTTTTTTGGAATTATTTATGTTATTTGGGGGAGGGGGTTGGGTCCTTTAAGGTTTTAAAGAAATATTTGTTTTTTTATTTCTTTATGGTTTTTTTATTATTTGGGGCCTTTACAATATTTTAGTGGTTTTATATTTTTTAGGTTTTTTAGAGTTTTTGGGGTTTTTAGTTATTCAATAGTTTTGCTATTTTTATGGGTTTTAGCGAGGTTTGCTTTTTTTTTTGGGTTGTTTTTTTGGTTTCTAGGGTTTTAGGGTATGTTTATGGGGTTATATGATCTTTATATGGGTTTTACGGTCATTATAGGGGGTTGTTTTAGGGTTTTATGGTTTTTAAAAAATGTTAACAGTTCTTTAGGTTTTTACAGTTTTTTGGGTTTGACAGATTGAGGGGTTTTGTAAGAGGTTTTTTGAGTTTTTTTAAAATTTTATTGTGTTTTATGGTAATTTTAGTATTTTCTTGGATGATTAGTTTAATTTAGTGGTTCATTTTAATTTCAATTTTTTTTGCAGATTTTGGGATTTTGGGTCTTCTTACGATTTTTAGGATTTTAAGGTTTTAGGGTTTTTAGTTTTTTAGAGTTTATTTATTCATCTTGGGGGTTTTTAGAGTGTTTTTGAGTTTTTAGGGGGGGGGTTTATGGTTTTTATGGTTTCTAGTGTTTTTTATGGTTTTTAGCGGACTTAGGGAAGTTTAGGGATTTCTAGGAATTTTAGCGTTTTAAAAGGTTTTTAGGGGATTCTTCAGTTTTTATGGACTTTGAGGGTGATTTATGGATTTTTTTTGTTTTAGGGGATTTTGATAGTTTTTAGGATTTTTATTGTCTTTTAGGGGTTTAAGGGTTTTTAGTGATTTAATGGGTTTAAAATGTTTGTTTTATGATTTTATGAATTTTAGGTTCATTTGTAATTTGTAGGGGGTTCATGGTATATTGGCGTATAGAGTATTGAGTTTGGGGTTTAGGATTTAGGATTTAAGGTGCAGTGTTTTGGGTGTAGGATTTAAGGATTTGGGTGTAAGGTATAGGGTATAGGGTTTAGGGTTTAGGGAATAGGGTTTAGAGTTTAAGGTTATGGGCGCAGGGTTTTGGGTTTATGGTATAGAGTATAGGGTTTAAGGTGTACGGTTTAGGGTTTAGGGTTTCAGTTATAGGGTTTAAGGTGTATTGTTTTTTTCGGATTAGGGTGTAGGGTTTAGGGGGTTTGTAGTTTTATTAATTTTAGGGTTTTTAAGGTTTTATTGTTTTATTAGTTTAAAGGTTTTTAAGGTTTTTATAGGTTTTAATGATTTTATGATTTTTTGTGGTTTTTGGATTTTTAGGGTTTTTTATAGTTTATAGAGTTTTGGTGTTTTTATTGTTTATATGTTTTTTGGGGGTTTTTAGTGGTTTTTTGGATTTTTATACGTTTTAAAGGTTCTTATGGGTTTAAAGAGTTTTTTGGAGTTTTAGGGTTGTTATGGGTTTTAATTGTTTTTTATGATTTCTGGGGGATTCGGGATTTTTTTGGAATTTTTAGGATTTTTTTGGAATTTTTAGGTATTTAGGGAATTTTTTTTGGATTAAAGGGTTTTAAATGGTTTTTATGGGTTTTAGGTGTTTTAGGTATTTTTTATGGAATTTGGAAATGTTTTAGGGTGTTTCTGTTTTTTTCTTTTTTTCATGGCTTTAATGATTTTTTGTGTTTTAATGGTATTTATGGTTTTATGGTTTTAAGGGTTTTTAGGGTTTTATGGGGGCTTAGTGTAGTTTCTGGGTCATTCAAGACCTTTTAATGTCTTTTAGGGATTTCGGGGTATTAGGGTGTTTTTGGGGTTTTAGTGTTTTTTGGGTTTTTAGGGTGTTGTGGGTTTTTATATTTTAGGGATTTATTGGTTTTATCGATTTTATGGGGTTTGATGGTTTTTTATGGTTTTTTGGATTTTTAAGTGATTTTAGGTTCATTTTGCTGGTTTTCTTGGTTTTCTTGGCTTTTTAATGTTTTTATTGTATTTATCGGTTTTTGGGTCCTTTAGGATATTTTTTTGGAATTTAAGATCATTTTACGATTCTTTATGTTTATTAGTGTCCTTTATGTGTTTTTTGACCATTTATATTCATTTTGGGTTTTTGGGTCGTTTAGGGCGTCAGGTTATTTTAGGGTTTTAGTCTATTTTTGGGTATTTGATGGATTTTACAATTTAATGGGGTCTTAGATTCATTTATGGGGTTGAAGTGGTTTCTTTAGGGTTTTAAGATCTTTAACAGTTTATTTTAGAATTTTCAGGTTTTGGTGGTTTTAGGGACTTTTCGGGAATTTTTAGGGTATGCAATGATTCTTTGGGGGGGTTTATATTTATTAGTGTTTCTAGGAAGTTTATATTTTTTTGAGGATTTAGGGTTCATTGCAATTTTTAAGCATTATTTTGAGGTTTTAATGGTTTATAAATTTTTTTATTGTTTTTAGGTTTTTAATAGTTTTTAGTGATTCTAATTGATTTAGGGGTTTTACTGGTTTTAGGGTCTTTAAGGGATTTTTTAGGATTTGTGGATTTTTATTGGTTGTTATAGTTTTTAGGGGGTTTAGTGTTTTGAAGGTTTTTATGGGATATTAGTGTTTTAAGACATTTTCAGTTTTTAGGATTTTTAAGGATTTTTATGATATTATATGGTTTTAGGGGGTTTAATCATTTTTATTTTACTTTTACTATTTTTAGGGATTTAACAGTTTTTACAATTTTTTGGTTTTAGGATGGTTTAGGGGTTTTTGGAATGATTTAGGGAATTTAATGGTTTATTATTGTTTTTATTCTTTTTAGGGGATTTGTGGGGGTTTTAAAGTTTTTACAATTTTTATGTTTTTTAGTGGTTTTAAGGGGATTTATGTGTTTTCAGGTTTTTAGGGCTTTATGGTTTTTAGGGTATTTAGTGGTTTTTAGGGCCTTTAGGGTATTTACAGGGGTTTTATGGTCTTCTAGGGTTTTTAGGGGTTTTAGTGTCTTTTAGGGATTTTATTGTCTTCATGGTTTTTAAGGATTGTTTAGGTTATTGGGGTTTTTAGGTGTTTTTTTATGGATTTTTTGGCCCTTATGTTTTTAGGGATTTTAAAGTATTATGAGGGTTTTTATGGGGTGTTTGGGATTTTTTTAGTTTTATGATATTTAGTGTTTTATAAATTTTTTTGGAGGGGGTATGATTTTTTTTGAATTTTTAGACATTTTAGAGTCTTTATTAAATTTTTAAAGTTTATTAGTTTTTAGGGAATTGCTTTTAGGTTGGGGGGTGGGGGGGGGGGGGGGGTTGGGTTTTTTTGGGTCTTTTAGGAGTGGTAATTTTTTATGATTATTAACAGTTTTAAGGCCAGTAAGGTCTTTTAGGGATTTTTGGTAGTTAGGGTTTTCATATTTTTTGGGGTTTTAGGGATTATAGGGTTTTATGGTATTCTTATGTATGTTTAAGGGATTTCATGGGTTTTTATGGTCTTTTTGAGGTATTTTAGAGGTTTTAGGGGTTTTTTGAATTTTAGAGGTATTTAGGGTTTTATTGAATTTAAAATTTTTATGGTTGGTGGTTTTTTGTATCCTTTTTAGAGTTTTTATAGTTTTTAGAGTTTATTGGTGCCTTTAGTGATTTTTTTTTGTGTTTTAGGGGTTTTAGTGGTTTTAGTGGTCTTTTAGGGGTTTTACGTTTTTATGGTTTTTATGGGATTTAAGGGTATAATGGTTTTTTATTGTTTTTAATGTTTCGTATTATATTCACTGTTTCTTGAGTTTCTTGGGGTTTGGGGGGGGGGGGGGGGGTTAGGGGTTTGGTTAGTCAGAGGTTTTTTTGGGTTTTTTGGGTTTTTAGGGGTTTTTTGGTGTTTTAGTAGTTTTTAGGGTATTTTTAGGTGTTTAGATGGCATTATGGCTTTTTAGTTATTAAATTCATTATAGTTTTTTACGTTTTAAGGTAATTTTATTGGTTTTAGGGTTTTAGGTCTAATTCATAGTTTTAGGGTTTTCAATGGAATTTATGATTTTTTGATTTTTAGGCCATTATGGGGTTTTAGGGTTTTTAGGATTTTACGACATTATGATTTTTAGAGTTTTTAAAGACATTTAGAGTTGTACTATGTTTTTTTATGTTTTTTTGGTTTTTAGGATTTTTATGATATTTATGGTTTTAGGGTGTTTAGGTTTTTTTTACATTTTTAGGGGGTCTTATATTTTTAAGGCTTTTAGGGTTTTCTAGGGAAAGGAAGGTGCAGGGTCAGGCTATTCCTGCCCCCACCAAATTTATTAAAAAAAGGAAAAGTATAAAAGGGAAGGGTGGGGTCAAACGAATGACACCAAAAAATCCCTGGACCCCCCCCCCCCCAAGACTCCCAAAATTCCAAAGAAACACAGAAAGAAGAACAGAAAAAAAACTTCCAATAAATGTCTCCATCCCCATATGAATCCCCATCAGCACCATACCCAGAGGAAGAATCTGAGTACACAGAATCTCATTTAGATGATTCATATTTCTTGTGGAAGGAACTGTGATTATCCCTATGATTTTGCAGCTCTACATTCAGTTGCACCATAACAGAATGACCTCCCCTACTAAGGGAATTTTCCTTAGCTTTGAAGGAGGCTCTCATGGTCATAGTACTTATAAAAGTAGAGTAGTCCTTCCTTGGATTCCACTTTTGGGAATCCCAAAAGACCCTTGTAGATTTTATATCCTTCCCAAATGGAAAGGCCCCCTCTACAAAGGCCCTATCCTTAATTATCATAGCCATATTGTTGTTCATCCTTCTGTCGTACTCCTAGAAATGTTCTTGATTAGGGATGAATGAGGCTTCCAAGTTAAGGTAATAATCCGCAAGAACCTCGAACAAAGACTAGAAAAGAACCACCAGGGCAGGTTTCTTGAGAGCCATACAAGGAGGGTCACCACACCAGACATCACCCGCGGTAAGCCATTATCCTCCTTCAGAGTAAGAAAACCCACTACACCAATCCTCCCAAATCTATTCTCCACCTCAAAATTAGGTAGAGTTAGTGTCAAATGCCTCTCCTCCCTAGGCAGCTTGCTCACAATCCCCTGGCTATGCACAAGCTCCTGAATCACCCTTTCCTCCTGCTCAGTATCCCTATTCAAGATCCTAGTGATGTCAAAAATTAACTTGACTTCACTGGCATTTTGGGCCACACTCCCACCACCATGCCCTACACCAACGGCCTACACATCACTTTGTGGCTATAGAGCAGACGTCACACTCACACTTTCAACTGCATGCCCATCCACATGCCCTTGATCATCCATCTCTCCCTCTATATCCACCAGTCCCTGCTCATCAATCTCCCCCTGCTCATCCACACTTCCAGGATCTTCAGGAACAACCCCCTCATCAAGATCCCACTACCCAGCATTCCCATTACTTGAGAAACATGAGACTTATATGGGATCATCCAATGGACCTTGATCAGTAAACTAGGTCCCTCCCCCTTTTAGTATCCCCCTACTCCTCCACCATCCCCTACTCGTCCACATCCACCATTGCAGTAGCCTCACCCTCAGATAGCACACCAAGGCACTCAAACCTATTACACAAGGAGGCTCCATCCAAATCATGCACCTCTATTCAGATAGCCTGCCCACTAAAGAGGTTGAGAGTTTCATGCACCTCAGCCACCCCACCCATGAAAAAATCTCACACCACATTTTCATCAAGAGGCCCTCCTACATGTCCACTTCTAGTAAAATCCACATTCATCGAGTCACCCAATTTCCTTGCCCCAGCAAGCACCATAGCAACCGAGGCTTAGTCCTCCTGCAACCCCTTTGATTTCCCCTCACTATCATCACCATATGGGTCCTTTTTCCCAGGTTCATAATCAGAAATTCCCTCACCAACATCACCCTTATATCCTGCATCATTCAACATCTTCCAAGTGCCATCTACCACCACAATGTAAGCATCCATCATCTGGTGTATGCTACCCTACACAAACAGACCGCTACACCCTTCCTTAGAGTTCACCACCACCTTGTCACCCATAATTCCAAGGTCTCATTGTAACTTGTATAAAAAAGAGAAACTCAGTTCAAGATTCCTAGAAGTCTTTGGGGGAACCACTCCAGAAGCCACGACCACTTGATCACCTGAAGGCACGTCATTCTGCACAGCCAATAAACCTGCATCAGGAACTCCATAGCGCAACAGAAAAACCTATCTGACCCTGATTCTATGCCTACATTCAGAACTTATATGGCCAATTTACTTGTAATAAGATAAAAAAAACACTTGAAATTCAATGAAAACTAGTTTCTTATACCATAATTACTTACCATCCACAATCCAATCAATATCATCAAGCACCTTGGAAGCATCCACTTCTACACAAACCCATGGAAAGACTGGAAGGAAAATATACTGATTCCTACTGTTAGATAATAGAAATTGACCCAAAATTTTCTCTATAATACAAATGATTGAAGTATTTTGGAATGAATGTGGGAGTTCTGGAAACCTAAACCATGAGGCAACCATCGGTGAGTCATGACTTATGTGAGGATCAAAGCTCCACCTGAAGAGAAAAAAAACCAAACACCATTGAAGCTTCAAGGTTCCAAGGACTAGGTGTAGATCAAATATTCTTCCATCGAGTTTAGTATCATGAAATTGATTCAATTAAAAATCCTATAGTCACATGATCATGGAGATTCTATGATTCAAAAATGAATATGTCAAACAATACCACTGATGTCAGACGATACAAAGCAACTATGGTCAAGCTGTGAAGTGAAGAAGTCTCATGGAACTCTGAGATCAAAGACAATAATTTTGGATATCCCTCATATAAAGGATGATATTTTAGATAAATCTTTATATGAGGGAATGGGGGAATAATATCTGGTGTAAGTGGTCGGATAAAAACCAAATTCCGATTAACATCAAGAAAAGATTCCTCTCCCTTAGGGGGGGAGGAAGGGTCATAGTGGCCAGTGTCGTCAAGGAATAATCAGGAGAGATTAAATTGGATCATAAGTTTTGTAGGGATTTTAGGGTCTTTATGGGTTTTAGGGTATTTTAGGTTTTTTAGTTTTTTAGGCCTTTTATAGTTTTTTGGATTTGTTTGGCGTCTTGTAGTGTTTTTTAGGATATTTTAGGGTATTTATTGATTTTTGGGTGTTTTTATTATTTAGGGGTTTATGGTAATTTTATGGGATTTATGGTATTTTAGGGGTTTTAGTTTTTTTATAGTTTTATGAATTTAATATGTTTTATGGTTTTTATGGGTTATAGGGTTTTTTTCTTTTTTTCATTTTTAGGGATCCTTTTGGGTTTTTAGGAGTTCTGATGTTCTTTTAGGGTTTTTATGTATTTTGGGGATTTTTATGGATTATTTGGGTTTTGTAGTGTTTTTTAGGGTTTTTAGGGTATTTGGGATTTTAGGGGTTTTAATTTTTTATATGGTTTTTTGGATTTTTGTATTTTAAATGAATTTAGGGGGTTTTAGGGTTTTAAATGGTTTTTATAATTTTTAGCATTTTTGGTGAATTTTTATTTCATTTAATGTTTTTTGGTTTTTAGGGCCTTTTAGTGGTTTTTAGGTTTTATTAGTGAAATTTAAATTTTTAGGGGTTTATTGGGGTTTTAGGGTATAGTTATGGGTTTTGGGTCTTTTATGGGTATCTTGGATCTTTTACAGACATTTTTTATTTTTAGCAGTTTTATGATTTTATTGGTTTTATGGGTTTTTTGTTATTGTTTTAGACTTTTGTTAGGGTTTAATGGTTTTACGAGTTTTTGGGATTTTATGGTTTTATGGGGGTGTTTTCTCTTTGGCTTTTTTATAATTTGTACATTATTTGTGGGTTTTATGGGGGTTTCGGTGTTTTAAGGTTTTCTTGAATGTTTTTAGGATTTTTTGGGTTTTTGGATTGTTTTATGGTTTTGTTAGTTTTTAGAGTGTTTAATGGTATTATGGTTTTATGTCCATTTGGTGCATTTTAGTATATTTAGAGTTTTTTTAGGGTCCATTATGATTTTAGAGTTCTTTTTGAGGGTTTTATGGTTTTTATAGGTTTTTATGTTTTTTTATGGTTTTTGGGTTTTTCAATTTTCTAGGATTTTAAGGATTTTTACAGGGTTTTGGTTTTCAAGATTTAGGGGTTTTATGGTTTTTAAGGGTATTAAGATTTTTTAGTCTTTTTAGAGTATATTAGCGTTTATAGGGGCTATAGTAATTTTAGGTATTTTTTAGAATTTTATATGAATTTTAGGGTTTTATTTGGTTTTAGGTTTTTCCAATGATGTTTTAGTGGTTTTAGTGTTTTTAGTATTTTTAGGTATTTATTATGGTTTTAAGGATTTTAAGGATTTTTAGAATTATTTTGGGTTTTTTTGGTTTTTTGGTTTTTTTGGGTTCTTGGTGTTTTTACTTTTTTAGGGGTTTTTTGTTATTAGGTTTTTTAGATTTTTTTTATAATTTTAAGGTTGGTATCAATTTTTGTGTTTTTTTACGGTGACTAATGGGTTTTATATTTTTAATAGGGTCATTTAGAGACATTTCTATTTTTATGGTCTTTAGAGATTTTCAGGTTTTTGGGATTTTATGGTTTTTTTGGACATTGTGATTTATTTGGTTTTTTTGGTTTTTTAGGGTTTTAGGTTATTTAAGGGTCTTAGGGTTTATATTACTTTTTAGGGTTTCTGAGATTTTTTTATGTTTTTTTAGATATTCATATGGATTTTAATTATTTTTAAGGTGTTTAATATATTTAGGAACTTTTAGGGTTTTTATAATATTATTTTGGGTCTTTTATTTTTATGGGTCTTTGGAGGGGTATTGTTTTTTTGGTTTTGAGGATATTATTATGGGTTTAATGGTTTTTTGTGTTTTTCTATGTTTTAATATTTCTAAGGGTTTTTATTGTTTTTTGTGTTTTTGGGGTTTTATAATTTATGGGCTATTTGGGGTTTTAAAGGTTCCAGAGTTATTAGGTGTTTTAGCATTTTTAGGGGGTTTAGGGTTTTATCATTTTCGGGGTTTTGGGATATATTATTGGTTGTTATGGATTTTAGGCGTTTTGGATGTTTTTGGGGAGTTTTTAGGGATTTAATGGTCTTTTAGGTCTTTTTTGGCATTCAAGATATTTAATTTTTTATGGTTTTTAGGGTTTAGGGGGGTTTATGGGTTATATGCTTTTTTCAAGTTTAAAGGGTATTTATATTTTTTAGGGGTTTTAGGGTTTTATTTCTTTTATGGTTTTAGGTTTTTTAGTGTTTTTAGATCTTTTCAGGGTTTTTAGGTTCTTTATGGGTTTAGGTTATTGTAGCGCATTTAGGGTTTTTTGAGTTTTTTTTGGTTTTTATAGTTTAAAGGGTTTTCCCTTTTTAAGAATTCTAGTGTATTTTTGTCTTTATTATGATTTTTATTTTTTTGAGGGTTTTAGGGTTCTTATATTTTTTGGGGATTTAGATTTTTTATATATTTTTGGATTTTATGATCATTTTAAGGGTTTATAGTTTTATTTAAATTTAAGGGGCTTTAGTTTTTTAGAAATTTTGCAGGTTTTTTGGGATGTCTGAATTTTTTGGGTTTTCTTATGGGTTTTAGGGTTTTTACAGTTTTATTAATGTTTATTGTGTTTTAATATAGTTTTAGTTTTTTAGGGATTTTAGGTTTTGTATGGATTTAATGGCTTTTTGGGTTTTTAGTGGTTTTATTTGATTCTATGGGGTACTCATGATTTTTTATGTATTTAGGTCTATAGTAATTTTATAGGTTTTTATATTTTTTTGATTTTTTTGGGGTTTTATGCTTTTTTGGGGAACTTTATTGCTTTATTTTCTTTATAATGGTAATTTTTATTTGTAGTTTTTAGGTATTTTAGGGTGTTTAGTATTTTAGGGGTTTTAGGGTCTTATGTATTTATTAATTTACGGGTTTGGGGGGTAGGGGTTTTTTGGGTTTTAGAGTTGTTAGGTTTTTAAGGAATTTAGTGTTTTCTAGGTTTTTTTGGGATTCTATGTGTTTTTATAATTTTTTATGGTTTTAGGTTTTTATGGGTTTTTTAATTTATTGGGTTTTTTGTGTTTTTGGGGGTTTGGGATTTGGATTTTTAGGTTTTAGGGGATTTTTTTTTCATTTTTGGTGTTTTTTGGGTTTTAGGTGTTTTGGGGTTTTTAGGGTTTTAGAGGTTTCAGGGTTCTAATGGGTTTTATGGGCTTGATAGGGAAGAAGAGGTGTGAGGCCAGGCTACTCTCGACCCCCCTTAAATTTATTAATAAGAAAAAGACGCAATAGACAGAGTCGGGGCAGGGTCAATCAACCCATACCCAAAAAAGCATTAGAGGAAAAAAAAGAGCGCGAACATGTCCACGGGATAGAAGAAAGTAAAAAGGAACGAGGAAAAACACCAGAACAGGGTCTACCAGCCTTCCCCACCACCACCACCATCATAGTCCACACCATGGGGGTCTCCCTCAACACCATAACTGGAGGCCGCATCAGTGTCTGTTGACTCCGATTCAGAAGAGTCATATTGCTTCAAGAAGTTGGTGTAATACTCCCTTAGCATCTCCTGCTCCACACTCAGCTTCTTCATAGCATGACTCCCTACCATTCCATAGGAGTTGATTGAAGCTTTACTAGAAGACCTCATAGAAACCATTCTAAGAAAGGAATAGTATTCCTTTCTTGGCCTCCTCCATTTCAGGACTGTAGCGTCAACATCACTATATTTTTCTTGAATAGGGATAACAGTGTCCTCCTGGTTGAGTAAAAAAGAGGTGGTAGGTGGAAACCTATCCCTGGATAGGCCCCCAACAATGATTTCTCTTCCAAAAGAGGAAATATCTCAATGAATAGCCTTTTATTTCAAAATTTGGACCATGTTGGATTTCATCCAAGATTCATCATCAGAGCCACACCCCCAAAACATCGAGCACTGGTGTTTCATTCCTTCCTATAAAAGAGAAGTCTGCACATGTACTTTCATAATATTAGGGTCCTCCAAAGCCCTGTCACTCAGAACCAAAAATTTTGAGTTCCCATCCTCATTGTCCCTAATCATCCCAGTATCAACAAATTTAGCATCATGTGATCCAAAGGGGACGAGTGCCACTGATGCATCCACTGCGATCGGCACTGGTTCATGGGAGACAGGGGAGATCTTCAAAGACCTGGTGGAGGCAACCCCATCAGCTAGGGAATCCTCATGCCCCTTCATAATTGGCTCCAAACCCTCCCACTATGTAGCATCATCCCCTTGCCCATGCTAATTCCCAGTCACTGCGACCTCCTCCTGCCCACACCCCTTCCCAGCCCCCTCCAACAACTGAATCCCTGGCACCTGCAACTCTATCTCCCCCTGCTCAGTCACATGGTTGGAAGCATCAGTAGAATCCCCCTCAACCACCTCCTCAGGTGTATTCAACTCCAGTACAGCAGACTGGAAACCAGCCACACCTTCAGTCACCCTCTCCTACGCAGTCATATGAACCCTGCCAGCATTCCCCTCATGCACCACCCCAGGTGAAAATAAACCCATTCCAGATAGCCTGCAAGCATCCACGCCCTTGAGACCAGCCTCCCCCACTACCACCACTGGGGAGACTTCATCCTATTCTTCCAAAACCCTCTGCTCATCCACATCCCCATGGGTATTATGTGCCTTTTATTAAATAATTGTTTTTATGGTTTGTACTCTCTTTATGGTTTTTTAAGGTATTGAGGGGTTTAACAATTTAGAGACATTTAGGTATTTATAGTAATTTTGGTTTTTAATTAATTTGGGGGGGGGGGGTATGTTGTTTTAGGAGTTTCATGATATATTAGATGTTTTAGGGTTTTTATGGGTTTGAATGTTTTCAAGGGTTACTAGGGTTATTTAGAACTTATTATCTCATAGGGGTCGTTTGTTTTTAGTGTTTTATGGTTTTAATGATATTAGGGTTTCAGGGGGTTTTAGGATTTTTATTGACTTTATGGTTTCTAGTTTTTATGGGATTAAAGCGATTTTAGGGTTTTTACTTTTTTTGGGTTTTTAAGGTTTTTAGGGTTTTATAGGTTTTAGGTTTTGTTGGGGTTTTCATTTTATTTGGTGATTTTTTGGATTTTAGGAGCTTTTTGGGTCTTTATGGATTCTTTTTTGGTTATTAGAGGATTTTATAGTTTTTTGGTGTTTTTATAGTTTTCATATATTTTTATGGTTTTTTGGATTTTCTTTAGTTTTTAGGGGTTTTAGGATTTTTTTAGTGCTTTTAGTTTTATAGGAGTTTTATGGTTTTTTGGATGATTTTATTATTTTAGTTGTTTTTGAATTTTTATGGTGTTTTTAGGGTTTCTAGGTGTTTTAAGGATATTTTAGTG
This sequence comes from Viscum album, assembly GCA_963277665.1. Classification (NCBI taxonomy): domain Eukaryota; kingdom Viridiplantae; phylum Streptophyta; class Magnoliopsida; order Santalales; family Viscaceae; genus Viscum; species Viscum album. The sequence goes on from OY728126.1 coordinate 1,009,154,130, forward strand.
GTATGCAGTTTTGGGGGTTTATGGGTTTTTAGGTATTTTAGGGTTTTAGGGTTTTTTGGATTTTTTGTTTTTTTGGGATTTTAGTGTTTTAGGGGTGTTATCATATTTAAATATATAGGTTATATTAGTGGTTTAATAAGATCATTAGGGTCTTTTAGGATTTTTGGGGTTTTTTCTTAGGCTTTTAAGGGGTTTGGGTTTTTTTCTTTAAGGGTTTTTTATATTTTATTACGATTTTAGGGGTTTAAGGGTTTCTGAGTATTTTTATAGTTTTATAGTTATTTATGGTTTTATAGATTTTTATAGTTTTAAATGTGCTTGAGGGGTTTTATAGTTTTTAGGGGTGTAAGGGTTTTTACAGTTTTTAGGTACTCAGTGTTTTAAGATTTTTTAGGTTTTTAGGGGTTTATTAGAGGTTTCAGGGATTTTAGGGGTTCTCAATAAAAAACAATTATCTTTTTCCCAAATGGGTATATATATTGTTAAATGTTCATTTTTTGATGGTAAAAGTTTTTACAAAAAAATGTCTAATCACATAATTTTAGTTAAAAACTCTATCGTTAATTGTTATTATGACAAATAAATTAGTTTTTTTCAATTATAATAATAGCAATAGATTAAATATTGATTGGTAAATAGGATTAGAATTATATTAATATGAAATATTTATCTATTTATAAAATTATTACAAAAGTTATACTTCTGTTAGTGTTATTATTAGTAAAATTTTCACATATGTCCTTATAAATACCATCAACAATTAATATTCACTTTTAATTCATTTTTTAATGATGCACACATCTTATAATATTTGTTGGTAAAAATTTTAAACATGTTTTTTAATATATATATATATATAATACCTAATATAATTATTTTATATTACAAATAAATTATTTTCCATAGAAAAAAATAAAAAACAATTAAACAATTAATGTATCTCAATATTTAAAATATATCATTAATTTTTTCCATATAATTCTAAAATATAATACATGAAATATATATATACAATCATTCCCTAGTGGAGACAATGTGATATTCAATTTTTCTTTCTTATTTGTAAAATAAAAAATAGCCAACAAATACAAAAAGTACATCACCGAAGATGTAGCTACCACAATGAGAACCCCATAATTCACTTGTAGATGAAACTATTATACACAATCCACCATTAACACCTAATAAAAAAAGTTACAAAACAAAAAAAATATGATTTGATTGAAAATTATGAATTTAATATGATGAAAGTCCCCATCCCCAACAAAATATTTTAAACTCAAATAAATATATGTTCATCCAAACACCAAATATAATTTTATCTTGATGTATTCAATGTGATAATACCTTCATGATGAGTTAATAAAAATGATTCAATATTATTCAGCAGGAAACATGAATCTACAATAATAGATGTGGGTGATGGATCTTAGATGAAGCACTAGAACATTAAACAAATAGTTGTAGCTCCCGGAGAAATATTTAACTAAAACAAATAATGTAACTAGTATTGAGAAAAAATAATTATATTTAATCATAATATATGATAATTACCTTGATTAATATTCAATAAACATAAATAATGTCCCTATCATACAACAATAGATCAAATCAAGCATGTAAACATCAGTACCTGAAAAACATATTCATTTTTATTAATAGTGGAAACAAGAGTCGAAAAAACCTTATGTAGTTGAAATTTAATGGTATTTAATAATTACATATTTCTCTATAAATTTTATTTACAAAATAAAAATTATAATTTAACATTAATTTAAATTTAAATTTTCTACGAGGAACCATCGTGTTATATAATTAGTTGGATCATACTAAATTCATTACATCTCTCTTCATTTTGGTTCACAAGTTGTACAATATGACTATCCATTAACAAATTCTATTAAAGTGATCATATTTAATCTTTTATCCTTCCTAAAAAACATATCATGTTATTCAGTAACAATGAACTACTCTAGTGTGAAATCTTCTCACATTCCCATCATGGTTCGGCATAAGCTAAACACAATATCTACCTACTGGAATCTCAATACTGTGAAACAAACAAGAACAGAAGTGAAACATAAATAAGTGTTTCAGATTGTTTCATTGTGAAAAACCTGCGGTCTGCAATTATTGTGACATCAACATAGTGGACCCCCTTTGATGTCTCATAAAACATATGATAGAATGTTAAACAATCTCGATTACATTCTAACACCTTCATCATGATTCTTAGACAACCTAATCTAGTAATATTGTATTGAAAAAACAATATACCAAGCTCATTTCTTTGGATAAAAGAAAAAAACTCATCTTCCAGTCAACATGAACCCATGTCATAACCAATATCTTCCCCACCAACATTAAACCTCCATTTATTTTAATGTGAGTAGTAGATTCATAAAAATACCCAACAAACCTAGTATTGGATTCAAAATTTGGTAATTCATTCCTGTGAACTAGTAACACAACATAGGAATTAATTTATGAAGTTAACGAACTTGATTTATTATTATACCCTAATTTATCATTTCCAAACACAAGTGAAACAATGATTATCAAAATCCATCATGATCAACAATAAGTAAATCTAAACCATCCCATAAAAAAAAATTGTTTCCTTGAATGACCACCTTCCTCCAATGGACCGAAGGCCTTTATTTTTTATTGATTTTTGATAATCCACCTTTCAAGGGGTGATGTGGAACCCTTACAAGGCCCATAGGCGTAATAATTACATGGCCCAAAGGCATTATAGGAATTCATTGCCCGTAGGCTTCAAAAATTACATACAACCCAGACTAACTACTTGGAACTGCTCCTCCCCAGCATATTCATCGTGAAATCAGCTCTCCACTTTCACATGGCTATTCGACTAGGCATTCTCATGCATGAAAAGGAATGTCCAGATGGTAGGTTCCATACCCTTTCTTTATTTCAATCCGTTTAGCTTCTGCTATTGTGAAAGCTCCTTGCTCCTCCTCTTTCTGAAGCTTGTTCCTTGTAGGTTGTCTAGTTTTCATATACACTTTAAGGTGGCCCGAAGGCCTTGAGGTGGCCTGAGGGCCTTACTGACCCGAAGGCCTTGGTGTCCTGAAGGCCTTAAAGGACTCGGGGACCAAATCGGTGCCCCGAAGGCCCAAATGGGGGCTTAATCCTGGCTACTACAGTGCCAAACAGTGCCTAGTATAGTTCCCTCAATAGTACCTGCTACAGTTCTGCACAGATCCTGCTACAGTACCTTCTACAGTACCTGTGACAGTAACCCGGAAATTATCCCCCACCTGGATTTGATCTCGGGTCTCTTGGATGCACTTAAGGAGTCCTCAACAACTGGGTTGAGGATCATGTGCGAATGACCACATTAGTTTGGGTTTAGTAGTATAATAACAACATTCTTGTAAGGGGTCATTGAAAACAAGATGTGGACTCAAGTTAACAACATAAAGAGTTAACCAACATTACAGGATGAATAAAAGACTAATGAAGATAATAAAAAATAACAAAAATATAATGTTGGCATGTTGGTTGTAAATTATAATTCTACAGGTAAATAGATGCAAGAACATTCATTTAGTGTTGATAGTGGCCGGTATGTGAGACTTGAGTCTCATTCACCTTTTTTCACACATAGATACATATTTCACCCACAAATTGCACCATGAGATTACACAGTGAGTTTAAAAGATGATTTTCCTAGATAGGTTACACACTGAGTTTAAATACATAAATTACACATGGAAATTATAAAAATATATTTCACCCAATTATTACACAAATATTTCCCACACAGATGTTGATTTCACACAAAGATTACACATTGGGACTACAAATTAAACTTACACACAATTTGGACATACATACACAGACTAGGAATCTAGTTTACACACTGAGACCTAATGATGAATCATGGGGAAATATATAGAACTTATTGAAACATACTATGTTCTATTCATTCCTCTTAAGAATGGGATGATACATTACTAAGAAAAACATTCGTATTTAAAAATAGCCAACAAAATGTGAATACTTTAACCATAAACAATGAATTGTATCAAAATTAAACATCCACAGTCAAACTAAATCATAAACCATTCAATAAAATATGGTAATTATATAACAACAGATCAACCTCAATTATTCATAAGATTAAATATATTATGATTAAATATATGAATGTATTCTAAAAAAATCATTGATATTTTTTGGTTGCAATACCCTTTTTATATTGAAATAATTTAATGATAATACATGAAATTATAAAAGAATTTATTTATATGAAATGATGATTTTAAATTTGTAATAGAATATTAAAAACATAAAGGGTTCTGTGTGAGGGAAAATATTCTCATTTTGAATATGTCAAAAAACATTCATTCTTTATTTTTTGTTGGAAATCCATAAAGCAACTAGTTTGGAAAATGAAAAAAATATTTTTTAAAACCATTATATAAAAATTAAAACAAGGGATAAATAAATACATTATATATTCATATTATAATAGTCAAAACTTTTTGAAAACATTTTTAGAAAACATTTACATGGAAGATAAATATCTCCCTGTGGAGACTTAAATATAAGTAATCTAAATTAATGATGAGATTGTGAATTAAACCCTAACCACATTATAATCTTTAGAATCATTTTAACCATGAAAGAAATAAAATTATATGTATTTTAATATTCCAAAATATTCATATTAATACTCATAAAATATATTAATGGGTGGTTTATAAACCACAAAAATGAAATAAGTAGTGTATAAGTCAAGTATCCCGCCAAAAGAAACATGAGGAAAACATCCCTTTCCTTAGTTCTTGACTCTCATTGTACTTGTTCAAAAAACCTTTAATATATATATATATATGTTTGTGTTTATTATAAATCCACAATATAACCATAATAATTTTTTATAATACCATATATTATTTACTTATGACATTATATTCTATTTTTATTTACATTTTCATGGTAAAGTTATATTTACGGTAATAACCTCTTTTTTTCTCATGTGTTTTGATTTGTTATATTTTTTATTCATATACTTATATCACAATTTCAAGATATAAATAATTATAACCATGGAATATATATCATATATATTTATTACATATGTATTTATAATAACTTATAATATATATAAATAGAAAATGAAATATATCATTCATTTAGACGGTAGTTCGTAAGTACGCATGAACATAGTTTCCATTTTATTATTGTATTTAAAAAAGTAAGTAATTAATATTATTCTTATATAATTTTTATTTCATGTATGTAATATACAATCACTAAACCCATGCTTAATACATTCCATGTAATGTTTTAATAAATCACATGTTTTGAGGAGGTAGTAGTCCACACATCCACAATCAAATTTATCATATTTACAAAAATGGAAATATTGAAGGTTTTTATTATATAATAATTCCAATATCATAAATAAATCTTAAATATAATATATATAATATAAAAACAGAAATTCCATAATTATTTCCAACCATAAAAGGTGTTAATGGAAAAAATGACATCAGTTTTCGATGTGGTAGTCCACTGTACACACGAATGTTGATTTTTTATCCCATTTGATTGAAGTGTGTGAGTGTAGGTAAAAAAATTGAAAACAAAATCTCAGTATATTTTAAATTCAATATTTATTATATACACATGAAATAAAAAAAATTTAATGTTCTTAAGGGTGAAATAAAAAAAATATTTGTTGATCAATGTTACCTCTTTTTGGGATTTATCCTTTAAATTTACTAAAAAAGACTTCATTGGTTGGATTTATGCAGAATTTAAGGTCTATATAACTAAATTAGGCATTTTTGGAGCATAAATTGAAGGGGTAGGTTAGTATAAAAGGCTCAATGTGATGTGAGTAAGTGAGGGAGGAGGTTCCCTTTTATAATTGAGGAGAGGGGAACATTTGGAAAGTATATCTTTCTTTTAAATATATATAAATATATTTTTCATTTAAAATGACTCTAAAAAGATTTATTTAGAATATATGGTTATTGGGGATCTAAATCCTCTCAATAAAAAATTTTTAAACAAGTTTAGGTCACATTCTAACTCTTATCATTTGGCATTAACCCTTAGTTAAACCCTTTAACTCATACCGTGACAACTTGCATTTATTACACTTTAATTGTTAGTATAGTCACAATAAACTACCAAACGAACCATAAAAGAGTCATAAATTACATATTAAAACATATAAAATTATTTTTTATGAATTTATTATTTTTATGAATTTTATATCATTTAAAAATACATAATTTATTTTAAAAAATCATTAATGAGAATTTTGACACTTTTCATTTCTTGACTATTTTAAAAAATATTAATACAAAAGATAAATCATAAATAAAATAATTAGTACAACACTAATACGTCTAGGTAGTCTTGAAAATTCATGGATGACATTAATTATCTTGAATTATATTTATTGTATTATTTTTAATATCATTTATTGGGTGTTTATCTTATTTAAACAATTACCCCATCGTAATTGTGTATGGATTTGAGGTAATTATTTTTTATTGGTATGATGAGATCATCACCAGAAGTGAAGTGATATTTTATTAATAAGTAAATTAATTTTTACACAATTCTGAAAATGGGAGATTTATGTTGATCCCAACGAATTATAATCATGAGATCATTATGTACCAAATCTGACCATAGAAGATCCACAACATTAGCACCATTAGTATAATGACCATCCGCAATCGAGTAGGACTCCCTATAGACATGAGGGATAATATAATCCATGGATTATAGAAAATACAATAATTTTATCCAACTATTTAGGATCATACAAGAGAGATGAGTAGAGTCTTCTCTGATGGAAAGAACAATAATATAGGGATCACATTCAAGTCAAATGTTATTATATCCTATACGTTTTTCTTTCTCCACCATAATGTTGACACATATAATTTCAGCTTCAAGGGAAGAGACAATACCAAAAGGACCATAGATACCTTTTCGGACAACTTTGTGGTGATCCTAGAAGATATCCCAATATCCTGAGGGACCCGAACATGCCATTAATGCCCTATCTAAATTAATCTTGATCAATCCAAAAAGGGGGCCTGCCAAAAGACTTCTATCATTCAATAATGGGGGAGAAATTTTCCATTAACATACACCCAATTGATTATACACAATTCATGGACTGAATTATGATAGTAGTCCCTTCTGTGCATATTCACATTCGTGATGACATTAATAATTTTAGTAATAGCAGTAGTAGGTTTGAAAATACAGTGATCGTGAATGGATTTATTTTCAACATTTAAAATAATGTGGATGAACTCCTCTACAGAAACCTAAAAAGGGTTCAATATATGAGGATATAGTGATAAATATAATCATTTATATTTAAAATTAATTTTATATTTTAAAATAAATTTTATAGGACGATATATATTAGAAAAAACTACAAATAAAAAATGTTACAATTATTAAAAAATGAGTTTTCCATATTGGAGTTTCCTTAGAATAAAATACATAAAAATAATTAATATAAAAAAAAAGTGGATCCAAGTGGCCCTAAAATCATCCCCATGATGATATTTTTTAATAATCAGTCGTCCAATAAATTTTTTACAATTGTTAGGGTAATTGTATAGTACTTATAATATTATTTGTACCATTAATTTCTCGATTTACCTATAACCATGTTAATAAAATATTACTGATGTTATTAATCAAAATGTATATAATAGGAAAAAAATTTAATAATTTAGAACCAACAATTTTAAATTAGAAAAACAATATTAAGAATTACCAACAAAGATGTTTTATTAACTTACATAAAATTAATCCTATTGACATAGTAGGAAATAGTTTTTTAAAGTGAAAAAATTCAAAATATTGAATAGTTTGTGTATCCTAATTCAATGAGAAATTTATTCTAATGAATTCTAACTAATAGATAATTGATCTAATTATAATATGAAAGCAATTAAAAATAAAATTTTACATTACAAATGTTTAGGAAAAAAATATATTCTCAATTAAAATGTAGTATTTGTTTCACTATTCATCAAAATATGACACATACTAGAAAAATACGAAAAGAAATTAAACCAAATTTATTTTTTTAATATTTTTTAAAAGAATATTATTATTTTGATAAATATAATTTATAAATTTTTCAAAACATAGATTTAAAATGTGTGCACCATTAAATGGTAGAAAAACTGCCTTTTTAGAAAAATACCTATCTTATGCATAAAATTGAATTTGTTCTAGAAAAAACACAAGATTAATTTTAAAAAAAAGATTTAATATAATATATATATATATATACCATTAATATAATACAAATGTAGTTATTTTTTATTTATGGTCATAAAAAACAATTGTCTATTTTTAAATTGTTGTTTAGAAAAACATTTCCTTTTAATTTAAAAAGGGTTTTATTTTCATTTTGAATAAAATTTTCACCAAAGAGATAATTACATATAATTTTTAAACCATATTTTCATAATTTATTTAATACTATTAATTACCACAATTCTAAAATATATGTGATAATGGTTACATTTATATAAAAATATTTAGTTTTTTTGCTTCAGCATGCTGTTGTGTGAAGCATAAGCTATAGAATAGATTAATTTTATACAGAGACAATGTTGGATTGAATAGTAGATATATATGTCTATTAGATGGAACAATACAAGAGGGGGGGTGAATTATAGTTTTAAAAACCTTTGAGTTTTAGCATCAAAGAGATTAGTTTAAATGACCTTTAAACTAATACAAATACAAACACCCACAATTGTATTGAATATAAAAGGTATGATGTATTGTAATACTAATGTAATGTAAAACAATTGTATTCAAGGTGAACACAATAATCAGAGTAATAAAAAGATGAATGATTCTACCTTAAAGCGTATAGAATCAATCAATACAAAAAGTAATAGAATGATTGTAATTGAAACAATTACAATTGAATATGTAAAGAAGAAAGGAAACAATACAAATCCCTTTCTAATACAAGTAACAGCGAAAATGTAAAAGTAATACAATTATTTTAACCCAAAGAGAAGGGTTATCCTTTCACCTAGGATAAAAGGTCTGTCTCACCAACACCTTGGTGAGCCCTCGATACGATGATCGGCACGTCTGTCTGCTTATCCCTGTCAGCCCTCGATACGATGATCGGCACGTCTGTCTGCCTATCCCCGGCAGCCCTCAATACGATGATCGGTACGTCTGTCTGCCTATCCCCGGCAGCCCTCGATGCGATGATCGGCACGTCGGTCTGCCTATCCCTGGCAGCCCTCGATACGATGATCGGACGCACAAGGCAGATGAGAGAAGTCACAGTATCTCTCTCTAGAATCTTTGTAGTTCACAGAGTCTCTTCATTCGTTCTCTTTTTCATCATTGTTCTCTCAGCTTCAAATGAACTCCTATTTATAGGCCTTGGGTTCCAACGGTCATATTGAAACAGAATGCACGACATCGTTTTGATTAGTTTGTAACTAACTCAACGACATCATTTTGTTAGGACAGGAGATATATAGAAATGAAAAACATGAGTACGATTCATATGTAATGAGTGTTTTTGATGAAGTACCAAAACAAATAATGAACATCTGAATAGCAGAGTCAGTACGATATGATTGACAGAGTCAGTACGGTACGATTGATAGAGTCAGTAAGATACGATTGACAGAGTCAGTATGGTACGATTGACAGAGTCAGTATGGTACGATTGACATTGTACGATACGATAAACATGATAAAAGACAATTTGCAATTTACAAACATATGATAGAATACATTTGTGATTTCCAAAACATGATATAGAAGTCAAAGGAAGACTTTTGACTTAACAATCTCCCCCTTTTTGGAAAGCACAACACACAAAGTAAATGTAACAAGAAATACTTATCTCCCCCTGAGTTATTGAAAACTCTTCTGAATAAGAAATTGAATACAACTAACTCCCCCTTAGGTATGGACTTTCCTAAGGATTATATTCGTAGATTTTCCTTAAGAGCATTGTAAAGAATTCTCCTCCATTGTAAAACATTCTCCCCTTTGTAATCATTCTCCCCCTTTGTAAACATTCTCCCCCTTTGTAAACATTCTCCCCCTTTGTGATTTAAAAAAAGAAAGGAGTAATCTTGAATTGTATGAAAGAGTTAGTAAAGCAATACAAGACAATAGATAAAAGAAAAGGATCATAAGAGTTATTACAAAACAAAAAACAAGTTCCAAAAGAAAACAAATACAACAATCATTTGTTTTCTCTTTCCTTCTCCTTCTTTATAAGCTCATGAAGAACAGCTTTCATCTTCTTGATCTCCTTCTTGTCTTCAGAAATTGATTCACCCTGAGTGTTGAGAAGCTCTTGTTGATCCGCAAAAATCTTATCTTGATTTCTGATAGTCTCCTCCTGGACTCTGATTACTTCTTCAAGTGTATCAATTCTGTTTTGCAGATTCTTGTTATCCTTGGACAACACTGAATTTTGATTCTTCAGCAAAACTATTTCATCTTTGAAAGATAAAACCTTCGAGAATTCAGATTGAAAAACATTCATTCTCTCTTGCAAATCTTTCACTGAAGGAACATCGGCTCTTTGAGAAGACAAAAGGTTCAGCCTTTCAACCGTTTCTCTGTCAAGCTTGTTGAAAGCAATTGCAAGCTCATTTGATAACCTTCTTATATCTTCAATAGCAATTTCATGATCATTGATTGAGCTCTCTATTTTGAACGACCACTTGGTCATTTTATTGCATGCCTTCTTATGAGCAACTGAACTTTCTGATAGAACTTTCAAATCCGCTTCTACTGACAAAACTTTCTTCCTTAATTCTTTCACAGATCCAAACTTTTTCTTTTGATTGTCAGTGATAAAATCAATCTTCTCTTCCAGCCTCGAGAAATAAGGAATAGTCTTCTCAACCCTTCTCAAAACATGAACAATGTAATCACTTTTCTTGAGAGAGATTGTATGTTCTGAATCAGTATCTTCATCGTACGATGCTAGTTCATACGATCTGCTTGAGTCAACAACTGTATGTTTTCCTTTTGCTTTTTCTTTCTGCTTTCTTTCTTCTTCCACTTTGTCACTGATGATAACAACTTTATCAGAGTGAGAGGATTGAGTACCATGCTTTTCTTGAGATGACATTCTGTCCGGATATCGTGCCTGATCGGCATGAGGAGTTTGTTGAACACCTTCACTCAGCTTTTGAACCGATTCCTCTCTACTCTTCTTTGAACTTTGAAAAATTCTAAAAGAAAGTCTCCTTCTTCTTCTTCCACTTCTTCTATCTCTTCCATCACTTGTTTTAGTTTTTCTTTCTCAAGGAGACTCTGTATGATGGGCTCTTGGTGCACTTCTTCTGTTAGTTGGGCACTAGCATCCTCAACCGCTTTCAAGACTTTAGAGACATGAAAGTCCTGAGCCTTTCTTTTTAAAAGAACCTTCTTCTTCTTTTCAGTCTGAAGGGTTTCTTCTACCCTTATTCTTTCTGCAAAGGCCTCAGCAGGGTCAAGACCAAACTTCGGATCACCTTCCTTTCTCTTTTCCTTATCCTTTCTCCATTTTGCTACAACTTCTTTACTGTACCTTGGCTTCTTCTACGGCTTTGAACTAGTCTGCGGATCAGACTTTTGAGTAATACCTGTAGATTAAAAGTCTTTGGCTGGCATAGGTGCTGACTGATTCTGAGCCAATTCAGCTTCTACATCTCTGACAAAATTTTTTGAATTCGGATCAAAACAAACATTCAGCTTTTTCATCGTACTCTTACTAATCCATGATGGCCTCAAATCCATGGGTTTTCCTTTCAAAGGAATGTTACAAAACTTCATACTCTCAAGAATTAATTTAGTAAGGATAGCTGGATACATAATCATCTGGGACTTAATCCCTCCTGTCTTGACATTCCTAATGGTTTCAAAAACATATCCCATGAGATTTAGTTTTCTCATATTCACAAGATAGTCAAGCATAAAGATATCAGAAACTTTCAGAGTTTCTCTATCCCCTTTCCTTGGGATAAGAAAACCTTGCATCCATAAAGTTACAAAAAGATTGTCCGGAGAAAGATGAGACACTTTTCTCTTTTCTTCATTAATAACAAACAAATTCTTTTCAGCACTTTCTCTATTAAACGTACCAACTTCCTCTGGTAGTTTATGCGATGGACAGAAAGAATCCCCTTCTACAGAAACATTCAAAAAATGTGCCGCTTGTTTCACAGACATAGACAATTTTCTATCATACACAGCAAAGTTTATAGTCATGTCTTTGTCGAAAGAAACGGTTTTATAAAACTGACAAACTTCATCAAAAATAACCGGATCTTGAGAATCAGGCTTTTCAACACACAAATGTTCCCACCCTTGAAACAAAATGATCCTCCTGATTGTAGAATCGTACGTCTCAAAAAAGTCTCGAGATACTAACCTTTCTCTGTTAAAGTATTTCTCTGTAAAATTCTTTGAAGACATTTCGGCGGGAGTGTTAGCAGAGGATTGAGACATAAAGGTTCTGCCGATGAGAAGATCGTACGATGATTTATAGCTGGTGGAGCAGAGCTTCGCCTGAAATCCTGAAAAACCAATGTGGGTTTGGGGAGGGGAGGGGTGCTATTTATAGGCGATAAAGGGGTGACCGTTGATCTTCTACGGTCGAAAAAAGGGTGACCATTGATCTTCTACGGTCAATATCAGAGAAAACTAGATCAATGGTTAGGATTAAAACAAAGAAAAAAAATTTAAAAAAAAATGAAAAAAAAACTGTCGGAGAACATAAGGTAATTGTTGGTTTTGATATCAATCAAAAGAAAATACAATCATAAGGGAAAAAAATCATCATGCCGATGTAAAAAAAAGTCATTACTATGAACTGACCGTATGATAGAAAACAATCTTGTTACCATGAACTGACAGTACGATGGAAAACAATCTCGTTACCATGATCTGACAGTACGATGGAAAACAATCTCAATACCATCATCGGTCGATACAAAACTATTGATACGATGGAAAAGAATTTCAATACTATCATCGGTCGATACAAAACTATTGATATGATGGAAAAGAATTTCAATACTATCATCGGTCGATACAAAACTATTGATACGATGGAAAAGAATTTCAATACCATCATCGGTCGATACAAAACTATTGATACGATGGAAAAGAATTTCAATACCATCATCGGTCGATACAAAAATATTGATACGATGGAAAAGAATTTCAATACCATCATCGGTCGATAGTAAATGATACTATAAAACTGTCAATACGATAAACAGGAAAAATGAACGAAACGATAAAACTGTCAATACGATAAACAGAAGGGAAAAAGAATGATATGATAAAACTTGTCAATACGATAAACAGGAAAAAAATGAACAATCCAAAGAGTAAATAGTTAAAGAACATAAGATAAAAAGAAACATAAAAACAGAAAGAAATGTCCTCCCCCTTTCTACAAGGAGTTTCTTACTATTAGGAGAGATGTAAAACAGGAAGTAGATATGAATGATTACTTTAATGTAATCATTCCTAGCTTCTGTTTTATATATTCAAATCTATCGGAAGGTAAAGGTTTTGTAAAAATTTCAGCAAGTTGTTCTTGCGTTCCGATGAATTGTAAAATAATATCTCCTTTTTGTGTGTGATCCCTAAGAAAGTGATGCCTAACATCTATGTGTTTTGCACGAGAGTGATGTGCTGGGTTTTTACTAAGAGCTATGGCACTTGTATTATCACAAAGAATTTGAGTTTTGGAGAAACTCAAACCATAGTCAGTGAGTGTGTGCTGCATCCACAATACTTGAGCACAGCAACTTCCAGCTGCTACATATTCAGCTTCAGCAGTGGAGAGTTCTACTGAGTGTTGTTTCTTGCAGGACCAAGAAACCAAAGAATCTCCTAAGAAATGACATGTTCCATATGCACTTTTTCTATCCATTCTACAACCACCATAGTCAGCATCTGAAAAACTTTTTAAAACAAAATCATTTCCAGAAGAGTAGAAAAGACCTAAATCCATAGTGTCTTTTAAATACCGAAAGATTCTCTTTATGGCTTTTAAGTGAGACTCTTTTGGATTATATTGATATCTTGCACATAAGCATACAGAAAACATCAAGTCGGGTCGACTAGCTGTCAATTATAGCAAACTTCCTATCATACCTCTAAAATTTGTTTGATCTACTAGTTTCCCAGTTTCATCAAGATCAAGAGTATTTGAAGTACCAATTGGGGTGCTAATACTTTTAGTTTTGTCAAATCCATACTTTTTGAGTAAGTATTTAATATACTTATGTTGAGATATATAAGTTCCTTCTGGTTTTTGAGAAATTTGAAAACCTAGAAAGAATGTTAACTCACCCATCATACTCATTTCAAACTCAGATTTCATTAAATTTGCAAAAGAATCGGTTAAAGATTTCTGAGTTGATCCAAATATGATGTCATCAACATAGATTTGGACAATCAAAACATTTTTGTTTTCCATTTTGATAAAAAGAGTTCGATCTGCTGTACCTTTTGTATAATTGTTTTGTAAAAGAAATCCTGTAAGTCTATCATACCGTGATCTAGGGGCTTGTTTAAGACCATATAGAGCCTTGGTAAGTTTAAAAACATGATCAGGATGTTTTGGGTCTTGAAAACCAGGAGGTTGTTCTACAAAAACTTCTTCTTGAACAAAACGATTTAGAAAAGCACATTTGACATCCATTTGAAATAGTTTGAAATTGAAATATGCTGCGAAGGCTAATAGAATACGAATAGATTCAAATCTAGATACCGGAGCATATGTTTCTTCATAGTCTATTCACTCTTGTTGATTATAGCCTTTAGCAACAAGTCTTGCTTTATTTCATACAATGATTCCATTTTCATCACACTTGTTTCTGAAAACCCATTTTACACCAATCACAATTTTTTCTTTAGGTCTTTCAACTAAAGTCTAGACTTGATTCCTTTCAAATTCATTTAGTTCATCTTGCATTGCTTTGAACCAATCATCAACACCTAAGGCCTCACTTGGACTTTTAGGTTCAAATTGGGAAAGAAAAGCAAGATGTTCTATTTCATTTCTTAAGGCATTTCTGGTCCTTACAGGTTGATTTATATCACCAATGATGTTATCACTGGGATTATTCCTAAGAAACAATTGATTTGGGTTTTGTAAAACCTGTTCATCAACATATGGTAGAAAATCATCTGTGGTAAATGTTTCAGGAACACTTTCTTGAACATTTTCCTTATCAGAATGTTCTTCTAATAATGGTTGATAAACATTTTTAGAAAGCACATCCGAGGATGTAGGATTGGGTTGGTTGAACACAAAAGGATCAGTTTCATCGAATTTTACATGTACTATTTCCTCAACAGTACAAGTGTTTTTATTGAAAACTCTATAAGGCTTAGAGGTTATAGAATAGCCTAGAAAGATTCCTTCATCAGATTTTGGTGCAAATTTGTGTAGATTATCTTTTTTATTCAGAATGAATACTTTGCATCCAAAAACTTTGAAGTATGAAACTTTAGGTTTTCAGCCAGTCCATAACTCATAAGGGGTTTTATTAAGAAATGGTCTAGTTAAAACACGATTTATAGTATAACAGGAAGTACTAACAGCTTCAGCCCAAAAGCGCTTAGCAATTGAGTATTCAATCAACATGGTTCGAGTCATTTCCTGAAGAATACGATTTATTCTTTCAACAACACCATTTTGCTGAGGAGTTCTTGGAGTTGAGAAATTGTGAGTAATACCTTTCTTACTACAAAAAGTTTCCAAATCTGAATTTTGAAATTCACCACCATGATCACTATGAATAGTTGTCAATGGTAGGTTTTTCTCATTTTTAACTTGGGCTCTAAAATTTTTGAAATAGGAAAAGGCTTCAGATTTCTTTGTGAGAAAATAGACCCATGTAAATCTAGTAAAGTCATCAACTAAAACAAATACATAGTATTTGCCTCCAATGCTTCCAGATTGTGAAGGACCAAATAGATCCATATGCACAAGCTGTAATTCATTAGATGTTGAGACTTCATTAATTGATTTAAAGCTAGTTTTATGTTGCTTGCCAAATTGACAAGGATCACAGACTTTTGAAGAATCATATCTAAGATCCGGTAGCCCTTTTACAAGTCCTTTCTTTGAGAGTTTACTTATGTTTCTAAAATTACAGTGTCCTAGTCTCCTATGCCATAGCCACGATTGGTCTTCTATTACACTTAAACAAGGTAAGTTTTGGTTTCTAAGGTCTTCTAAGTTAATAGTGTAAACATTCTCTTGCCTATGGGCAGATAGAATGAACTCATCCTTGGAATTGTGAACTAGACACTTATCATTTCTAAAATTCACAAAGTAACCTTCATAACATAATTGACTTATGCTGATGAGATTGTGACTAAGACCTTTAACAAACAAAACATTTGAAATAAGAACTTTTCCAAGAAAAACAATATTACCTATACCAACAATCATTCCTTGAGCATTATCTCCGAAGGTAACTTTTCCACATTTTGTTTTGATACTCTTTTCAAAGAAATCTTTGTTTCCAGTCATATGTCGAGAACAACCACTATCCATGTACCAAATTTTCTTATTGATACACTTATTGTTTTCCTGAAAAAGAAACAATTAGATTTTCGGAATCCAAACTTGTTTGGATCCAGAAGGGTTAGATAAAAGAATTTTAGGAATCCACATTTGTTTTTCAAAATGATCTTTATGGAATCCTAAAGATTGAGTTTTGTTAAGAGAACAATCTCTTCTCCAATGTCCACCACATTGACACTTGGAACAGAAAATGGTTTTTTGAGGAAAAAAATAGTTATTACTAAAAACAGGTTTGGAATAAGTATAACCAAGACCAGAACGATTTCTCAAAGGTCTAATTTGAGAATACATCCTATCAAAGTTTTCTTTTCCATGAGTAAAGTTTGACAAACACTTTTTCAAAGATAAAATTTTTGACTTTAGTTTTAAAACCAAATTCTTATTTTCCAAAACATTTGAATTTGAACTAGAGTTAGACTCTAAAATATTTTTCTTCAAAATTACAGTTTCAAGATCCTTAGAAAGTTTATCCTTATCAGATTTAACTTTCTCAAGGGTTTTTAAAATACTTTCAAAATCCAAAGTTTTCACATCAAGATCTTTAGAAAGGTCTGATACTTCTTTAGTCAAAATTGAAATTCTAGAATTTTCTTTTTCAAATCTCTTTTTGAGTTTAGAATTTTCATTTTCAAGTAACTTAGCAAATCTAGATACCTCTTCAAAAGAAGGTAAAGTATCATCTTCTGATGATGAGGGTTCATCATTTGAAGATTCATAATATCTATTATCAATATAATTTGCATTTAAAGAGACATTTGTAACAGCTTCAGCATTATGTACCTTAGCCATGAGACAATGATCTTCAATTGGTAGTCTGGATAGAAGTCCAATATTTCTTTGTCCTGATGTCTCATATTCTGAAGAATCATCTGAGGAATCACTACCACTTGCACTCCACGTATCATTTGCCTTCAAGACTTTCTTTGTCTTATAAAACCTTTTCTTGTTTCTTTCAAAGTGTTTCTCTTTCCTATCTTTCTTCTTTAGTAAAGGACAATCAGGCCTTATATGTCCTGCTTTCTTGCATTCATAACAAGTTACCTCTGAATCTTTCCTATCTTTATTTTTGAATCTATATTGAAAATCTTTCTTTCCCACAATATTTTTCATCCTTCGAGCAAGATTGGCTAACTCATTATCCGGAAGATTCCAATCACTTGAATCAGATATAACAACTTTCTTGGATTTAGACCTTGTAATCCTCTCAGGTGTTTTAGCTTTAGATGCAAAAGCTACACTTCCATTCCCATTCTTCTTCTTGTTGAAATTAGAATCTCTCTTCATTCTTGTCTCATGCTGTAGAAGAGTTACAAAGAGTTCATCAAGTGTAATCTGGGAAACTTTTCTATTCTCATCAATAGCTGTTTTTTTTTTACTCCCATTCATTTGGCATAATATCTATAATCTTATCAACAAGAGCTTCATCATCAAGACCTTTTTCTCCCATAGATTGTAAGCTGTTGACAATTGTCATAAACCTTTGTTGCACTTTACATATAGGCTCTCCATAAGGAAAAACAAATCCATGATATTCTTCTTGAAGCATTGCTCTCCTTGTTTCTATAACCTTGGATGTACCAAAATGAGTAACTTCTAATTTCTTCCAAATACAGTTGGCTGCTTCACATGAAGATATCTGACTATATATATTCCTGGTCATAGAGCATAATAAAGTATTGCGTACCTTGTAATTTAGTTGATATTCTTTCTTCTCTTGGTTGGTGAAAGTACTAACTTCTTTGTCAGGAATTTTGTAACCCCCAGTAAGAATAATAAAATTGTCTACACCAGTATTGATAACGAAAGTCTTCATACGATCTCTCCAATACTCATAATTATTCCCATCAAAGATTGGTGGTCTAGAAGGATTCAGATTATCTATTGATCCAATATTCATTCCTGCCATCTAATACAATAAAAACAACTTTTCCACTCCACACGTTAGTGTAGTAAGTATTCAAGATAGAAATAAAGCTAGTAATACAAATCAGTGGAAAACCCCCTTTGATACCAATTGTTGGATCGAATAGTAGATATATATGTCTATTATATGGAACAATACAAGAGGGGGGGTGAATTATAGTTTTAAAAACCTTTGAGTTTTAGCATCAAAGAGATTAGTTTAAATGACCTTTAAACTAATACAAATACAAACACCCACAATTGTTATGAATATAAAAGGTATGATGTATTGTAATACTAATGTAATGTAAAACAATTGTATTCATGGTGAACACAATAATCAGAGTAATACAAAGATGAATGATTCTACCTTAAAGCGTATAGAATCAATCAATACAAAAAGTAATAGAATGATTGTAATTGAAACAATTACAATTGAATATGTAAAGAAGAAAGGAAACAATACAAATCCCTTTCTAATACAAGTAACAGCGGAAATGTAAAAGTAATACAATTATTTTAACCCAAAGAGAAGGGTTATCCTTTCACCTAGGATAAAAGGTCTGTCTCACCAACACCTTGGTGAGCCCTCGATACGATGATAGGCACGTCTGTCTGCCTATCCCTGGCAGCCCTCGATACGATGATCGGCACGTCTGTCTGCCTATCCCCGGCAGCCCTCGATACGATGATCGGCACGTCTGTCTGCCTATCCCCGGCATCCCTCGATACGATGATCGGCACGTCTGTCTGCCTATCCCCGACAGCCCTCGATACGATGATCGGACGCACAAGGCAGATAAGAGAAGTCACAGTATCTCTCTCTAGAATCTTTGTAGTTCACAGAGTCTCTTCATTCGTTCTCTTTTTCATCGTTGTTCTCTCAGCTTAAAATGACCTCCTATTTATAGGCCTTGGGTTCCAACGGTCATATTGCCTCCAACGGTCATATTGAAACAGAAAGCACGACATTGTTTTGATTAGTTTGTAACTAACTCAACGACATCGTTTTGTTAGGACAAGAGATATATAGAAATGAAAAACATGAGTACAATTCATATGTAATGAGTGTTTTTGATGAAGTACCAAAACAAATAATGAACATCTGAATAGCAGAGTCAGTACGATACGATTGACTGAGTCAGTACGTTACGATTGATAGAGTCAGTACGATACGATTGCCAGAGTCAGTATGGTACGATTGACAGAGTCAGTATGGTACGATTGACATTGTATGATACGATAAACATGATAAAAGACAATTTTCAATTTACAAACATATGATAGAATACATTTTTGATTTCCAAAACATGATATAGAAGTCAAAGGAAGACTTTTGACTTAATAGAAAATACATAAAATCATGGGTTTTTACATTCTCCCCTACTTTAACAAATTGATTCAATATAAATTGAACTCATGATAGAAAACATGGGGTTTTAAATTTCATAATACCATTGTTGATATACCACTTCATAAAAATGATTAATGAAATATCCACTTTATAATAATTAATATGAACTATGAAGGTCACCAGAGATAATACATAGTAGGGTTCCATGTTTGAATACATAAAAATGGAGGATATAAAAAACTATAATGTTTTGATGGAGAGTGATAGAGAACATGGTCTGGAGAATGTTAATAAACAAAAATCCATAAATATTGTGATTGGTAAAAAGATCATGATATCTTAGTAACAATAGTAAACATATAATTATTTTTATTCAAAAATCATTTTCCATGGGTAAATTTATTCATTTAATATGAAGATAAACACTTACCAGATTTCTTTCTATATCATACGCATAATAACATCCTTAAGTTGTTCTTGAACTATTTTCAATCCATCCCATACAAATATAAATGATTGTTCTAGATTATTTTTTCATGCCTGAAACATTCTTATGAATCATAAGATCCATGAGACATTCCATAAAATTTAAAAATTTTACTAAAAAATTTCGATATCAAAGGTTATCCAATATGATGAATCATACATTTACTTCGAAAAATAATATCCAAAGTTCATCTTAATCCATTACATATGTAGTTACCTTAATAGTCATCCAAAATACTTCTGCCAAAATTTAATGTCAAAAAAATTCAATGGAAGGTCACTAAGTATCCAAAATTAACGTTATATTATATTAAACAAAGAATATAATATATCTCTTACTATCTCATACCAAATATTTTGTCACTTTAATAACATTAATTAAAACAATCATTCTTCTAAATTCTTATAAAATAAGTATTGTATTACAATCCTTATATATGTCATCATTCATATATCCAAAGCACCAATGATAAAATAATTCTAGAATACAAATACAAAATAACATTAATCGTTCTACATAATTATTAAATAATTAAATACACATATTAATCTAATTCCTTAATACCTCCTTCCCTTCATTTTTATTTTGTATCCTCTCCATCATAAGCAATAAAACCATTACTTTTATTACCTTGCTGAATCTAAATATTTACCAAAACTCAAATCACAAAGTGAGAAACACTAATCATAATGATATATTCATGAATAAAATTTTATAGGAAGCCTAAATCATTAAAAAATTTAAATATATTAACCCATAGGTTAAAAAATGTATTTCCATGGTATTAAAAAATCTATAGTATGATATCATATACATATAATTTTCCTCAAAGTCATTAATAGGGTTATGTTTTCTAATATATTATTTTATAAATCTATTTACCATATTTTCTACTAAACTCGCACTGATTCCAACTATATGGACTTCAAACCTAATAACTTGTGCTCAAAGACTTACTTTATTACAATGAAAAAATATAAAAGAAATCACTTCCCAATATGTGGAATAGTTTGTTAGTCTAGGTAAACTAGATACATATTTAAAATACAAATTAAATTTTAAACATAAAATAAATTATTTAATTTCATTGATAATGCTAATATTCCCCTTAGCATAACGATGCACATCAATCATAATAAAATTATTAGAATCCTAGGGGAATATTAAACAAAAGAAAAAGGTGAGCTCAAATTCTCAAATAGAGTATACATACAAACGTTGTTATCATGAACAAGTATAAATGATTATTGAAAGGTTTTTCACTGAATCACATGCAATTAGGTCAATAACCTAAACATAATGTGGATGGAAATAATGATGGAAAAAATATTACATATAAATAATCACATGATAATTAAATATAACCATGAATATTCTACTAGTAGAATAATTACAATGAATATTTTTTCACCTCCAAGGGAGGTGCGGGTTTGTGTTTGAAAAAAATGCCAATAATGGCCCAACGGGTTACAATCATTTATCCATCATTATATAAAAATTCACATCACCATATTTTTTGCAACCATATTCCTATATTCTTCCTTTAAAAAAGGATTAGATTGACCTTCTAGGGACAAGGTAGTTTAACCCTTCTACATTACGAAGGAGGTGCCATTGTCAAATGGTCTCAACGGGCGATTTAATGGGGCTGAGTACTTTTGAAATATGCCCTCTAAGGATACAAATTAATCGGATAGTATCCAACGGGTTTACTCATGGAGCCAGAAACACCCCAATAGCCATGGTATCAATGATTCATGGACCTGATTTGCAAAGAAGGCACTCACTGGATCATGATTTGACAAACTACACTTAAGGACACCATTGGTCGATAGGTTGGGAGGTTGGGCACACGACACTTGGGGGGGGGGGGTATTTCATATTCTGTGACTCTCTTATATATTTATTTCATGTTCATATGTTCATGAATTCTTGGTTCATTCCCAAAGAGTGTGTCTATTGGCTACCCCTGGTTTGTAGGATCGTCAGAGGCATACATGTATTTTTTTCTACGAAGGTAATGCTGACATAAGCCATGAAATAAGGTACTATGGAGTTTATTTTCATGTAGTGGGGATAGAAGGTGACTTGAAGTTGGGATCAGATCCATTATAGAGTCTTCCAACATATCCTTAGAAGAGGAATCAGATCCCACATACTTCGGGAAACCTGGGGCTTATGCATGATAGATACACATTTGAAAGGTCATGATGAGGTAACTTCTTTTAGAATGGAACCATTTTGATATAATCCCTTCATGAAGTCATCCTACATATCCTAGTTTAATGAAGAATAATTGTTGTCATAGTTCATATGATTCAGGTATTATTCATGGAAGATCCCCATTTTAAGGGAAATGATTGGGTGGGCCCTTTTGGAAGAGCACCCTTTTGATCATGGAACATCATGTAGGAATCCTACATATCCTAGATTGATAAGGAATCAGAGTTATCATAGTTTATAAGGTTGTGTATTTTGTAATAATCACAAATATCTAATCTTGCATGAGTCATGCTTTGTGTGAGAAAAAAGAGGATGTGAGAGATCTAACCAACCACACACCTCATCTCCTACTGATGAGAGATGGTGGACCTATGGAGAAAGTGGTCAAGGTGACCATGGTTGAGGGCATGGAGTGATGAACCATTTAATGTGGGATAACATTAGAAGTCATGTAGCGCTACCTTCAGAAGAATTTGGACTTACCTCCATGGGAGCTCCCCATAACACGTTCTAGGAAAGGGGAGGAATGTTTAATCTCATTGAAAGGATAAGCAAACATAATTTCTCTTACTGATCACCATTCCTCATTGAATGGAAATGAATTTAACCACCATTAATCTCTAGAATGGGGAGGTTAACATTAGCATCCAATGGTTGGACTCCAGGTGACCATGGGAATGTAGACTTAAAAACATCTGTGGAGTCCAAGCTATTATGGGGAGAGCCATCATGACTCCTCTTACCTTGGGTATGTAGACTCAAGGGGGCACAATGATTCACCTGCAGATCAGATCATATGGTTCTGGTGGATTTTGAAGAGGCTTTGGCATGATGTTGGGGGATTGATTAGCGGAGGGTCTATGGAGAAATGGACAGTAACAAAGGGGAATGATTGGACCCAGAGTAAAGAGTGTATGAAGATGCCCCATTACACATACTGTGTTCTTATGTGGTATGAGGGGAGTTCCACATACCATAGTGGTATATGGGTAGAGGGGTCGTCCGCATACCAAATCATTACACATGTTTGTGCATAGAACACCATGCACCATAGTGATACGCAGTCCAGAATGCCATGTGTCATGGTGCTTCGGGTTCCATCAGCATACTAATGTGGTACGTGGTGCCAGGTTAAATCTACATAATGATGCACTATGTGGAACACTATATCTAAGGAGGGTCTTTGTGAGTATCATTCACTGGGAGTTCATCTGTGAGGAATATGCGGATCACAATTTCACCAATTAGGTTCATTGTTATCCCATTATTATTATGTTCCTTCATTTTATGGTTCGCAGTCAGTTATTCCTGCAGAAACATGGTTTGTAATTTGGGCTTTACTGATGATTCGAGACTGAAGCTGGAATCCTCTTTGAATTCTTACTTCCATCCTCTGGGGTCTCCTCCATGCTTTGTATGTCTATTATTTCTCAATTCTTTTTGTGATCCTTTTATTGAGCATTTAGGCAATCATATTTATGGGAATACAACACCATTTGAAGAAACCCATTAAGAGATACCTTGACCCGCATAAGACTCGACCAACCGGTGTTTGTGGAGGTTGTGGTTCACGGGTCATGGTTCGTGGAACCTTGAGAATTTCCTTCGTCCACAAAATGCTGAGTTTTTTTAGATAGTACATGGATGTCCATCCAATTCTTGATTCCCACAGCGATAGAGCTCTCTATTAATTGTGTTTGATAGCTATCACTCTGTGGGCTAGTGCCTCATATGTCTTTCCATGTACTGGTTGTTCAAGGTTCATGCAGTCTGTGAACCCTTCCCAGTGATGGTACGCATGTCACTTAAAAACTCTCTGAGATATTAAATTCCTACAGGTTTATTCAGATGTTTCCAACTCTATTTGAGTCAATTCACATTGTTAGGCTTGTATGAATTCTTTCTTACTTATTAAAAGTGATTGTGGGATTATTTTCTTCCCTTGGAAATGTTTTCCAAACCCTACAAAGATCCCCAAATCAGAATGGGGTCCATTTCAGAATGAAGATGAGACTATTACGATGTAGAAGTGGTCATGGACTAAAATATGTTAAGGTATAATAGATAGGTCTAGTAGTAGGGGACCACACCTTTATATAGGGGTCCTTTTCACTGGTCTATTACGATTTCTCATGGAGAAAATTTCTCTTGACACTCCCTCATCTTTTTCTTCCTTCGTGTACCATCTCTTTTGCGATGTATTTAATTTTTAATTTCTTTATAAATGTTGTGAAATGATTTTTTTAGAATTTCATCTTCTCGTGGACTGGATTTTGGGTTTCCCAAACATTATTGCTGAATTTAAAACTAAAATCCAAAACTCTACATAGGAGAATTCTACGTGGTTTGCGTGTCTGCACACTGAGATTCAACCGACGAACAAAAATTTAATACTTAATAATCCAAGCTTAAAATTTTAAATAGAATATTTGAATATGGACTTTGTGAGGTCTTGGTTATTGGGATTCAATTTCTTAAAACTCTTCTATTCACTGGAAAATGTTCAGCAAGCCAACACCTAGTAGGTTTTTTGTATACCATGGATGCACACAATATAATGCTTTTGTCTACCATATCAGTATGAAAGGATTATCTCTGTGTATCATGTATCAAATAAGGATTGTTATCATGTATCCTACACCATGTAGAAAAGGTTATCATGTACCATTTATGGGAACAGTATGCAGACCCCAAGAAGAAACTTCGTTAAGTCCTTTATCCATATTTTTTCATTGTCCAATTATTTCTTATTAGACTAACTTTTAGAGGTATTTTTGGATTTTTCTACGCTGGATGAAATGGATCTTTCACATGCTTTGATGAAATTTATGAACATGAAAGAAACCATTGTGGCGGACAGTGAGGACCATCTTCAATCCTACAGTTTTCCTCGTGATAGCTTCTTAAAAGAACTCCTAATGTCAGAGATCCTATATTTCCATTTGCCTGTACAGTTGACACTTTACGGATTTGGTCTTCCTAAAGAAATTCCTCCATCGTTGGATGACCCTGATACCACTTTCATTTTCTTAGATTTACTGAATAGACAAGATAAGTCCATATATTTCCGTATCAGGAGAAGTCATAACTACTCTGATTTAGGAAAATATGTTCATATGAGAAGGCTCGGCCCGAACTCAGGGCACTTATAGGTGTCGCAACACTTCCTAGAGACTAGTCACCCAAGAGTACCCATCTATTATCAAAATTTACCCAGAAAACCATAATAGAGGGTAGAGTATGAAGTCAGACCTATGAGTTGGAGGAAGCTTCTCTGAATAATGGGACTTGGAATTCTAGGTACATCAAACCTTTTTAGAGTCCCATAACTAGTTGGAGGTAGTGAACTTATATCAGGCAACCTAGGATTCATAGTTCTCTTCCTTCTCCACATGAAATATTCTTCCTAGGCTACTGAGCATCTAGTTCTCAAGCACCAACACCTTACATTTGTTTCATGGGGAGGTGGGAATCAGCTTATGTGGCATCCACCAGCTTAGAGGAATCCCCATACTCAGAGATATGTATGACGATTTTCTCCCAGAAGCCACTACATGGGATAATACCCATCGTGTATCACCATTGATAGGGATCCTAATAGTTATGGAAGAGTTGTTACTTTATCATAACCTATAGTATCTCTCTCTTATCCCATTTAAGGCATGGATAGGGTCATTTCTATAGGTGAATTGGCCTAGACCAAGAGCTCACCATAGTCAAACTCATCCATCCCACTAGTCTCGACAGATTACAGGGTTATATTTTTCTACCCTCGAAGTGGGATGATATACCACCTGGGGATATGAACATCAACCTAATGTAACAACTATTCTTAGATTTGTCTATTCAATGATTTTTTTGAGTGTATGGATCTACCCATCCCATGACGTATATACTAGGGTCTAGGCCTTCACTTTGTGATGGAGGATGTGCTGCTGGAAGGTTGACCAATCAATCTATCCACTCCTACTCTTTCCCAACATTATGAGTTATTGGGAAAGATATAAGAATTTAGGCCTCCACATCCTCTCAATGGACCATTTCAATTCTTGTACGGGTGGATGAAAGAACACCTCCCTTGTTATGAATATCGACACACTGCGAGGGTGCCCCGCTCTAACTTTCAACCTTCCCTTATCAACATTTCCATTATTATTCCCATGACTTTAAGCATTATTGATACATTTGGGATCATTAATAGAAATCCATGCATCTATTTTTCACCACATCTGACCCCTCATGGGTCATTAAGAGGTGATAGGGGCAGTTCCTTAGAGGAACACTCATACTTTATTATTCTTCGGTATAGGATGCGCACTAGTCACATAGATTGAGTGGACATTTGTGAGCCATACCTTCTTTATCGATTCAATAAGTAATTTGGGTTCCTTTAACAAACTGTGATTCTTCATGCTATTTAGTTAAGGGGAGAATATCATCCTGTAATTATTCAGTAGTTATGGTATATGATGATGGGAGAAGGTGTTGCCTTGAATGTTAGCATAACCAATACAATGGGATCCACTTTTCAGTCACTCAAATATGCCCAACTATGGGTGGTCCATTACCCTATCATGGGGCTAAGAAAGCCATTTTAGTAGGTCCAGAAGCCTTTAACCATTCTTCACCTCGATCAAACCCTGACTACCGTGCCACACATTCCTTCTTCTATGATGTGTGTTATGGATGCATATTCTATTCCTATCCTTACAGTGCCCACATTGGATTCACCATATTTTATTTCCCATATAGTAATAAGATGCTTCATTTTACTGAAAAAGTTTCTACTAGGGGCTTCATTGGTGCAGTCAATCTCAGTGGGGAGTGATTCTGATAGCTCCTCCCATCTGGATACTTCCCATGACCCTAATGACCCTAGCCCCAACAAAGTATCACCGGATACCCCGGATGTCATAGCTAGCCCTCTGCATCCAGATCTAGTGGTCGAACCATATGAGGGTAAGGATAGCACCACCCCCATCTTAGGTAACCTATATTAGGTCCCTTACCACTTCCGTGACGACACTTCCTACTAATAGTCCTGTTGCGGTGGGGACAGATCAATGTACCAGTGCTGTGGGGGGGCACCAGGCAGTGCGAAAGCAAGCATAGTGTCAGTTATGTTTTCTTGTCGCGGAAACACCTTTGGATAGCTTTACTGACAAGACATACAATATCCAATAGTTATTCACCAGGTTTGGTTCCGATCTCTTTGATTATCAGCACTTATATCTCCTTATTTAATATATCACCACAGCTTGGGAAGACCTCACTTCTTGTGAGGATAAGCCTGCCAAGTTCAATTCTACCCATCATCGGGTGATGACCTTCTAAGATGTTTCAAAGGAACTCATTCAACTAATGGCTGAAGAGGCAAAGTATTATGATTTGATGATCACCCAAAAGGAAGATCCGTGGGAATGTGAGTCCCACATAACAAGGTTGAAGGATCAACTATCCTCATCATGCAACAATTAAGAAGATTTCCTGAAGAAAGGTTGGGACCTTAAAGTCGTTATGGAACCCATGCACCCAATGGTCAAGTATGAAGCAGATGAGAGATATTCTTTATAACAAACTCTTTATGGTTTGCAGTAGTCACATACAATTTTTCCGGAAAGAGAGCATCAGTCCTTATTGTAACATTACTCAAATCATGATGTGTACTCATTTTACTTTTGAAACATTAAAGAGACTCCAAACTAGGGATGTTCCTACATTTGTTCTTGAACTTAATGAATCTAATTTGACTTCAAATGTTTCTTATTTTACTTTTCCTATCATATCAATGGATTACAATATGTCATATAAACATCATTTTGACGAGGTATTAATTTTAAACCATTATTCAAAACCAGTAAATTGAAAAAATCAAATCCAGATCTAATATTTTCTTGAGTCACGGGACTCATCAAGCTTAGTTCAACTATTTCTGAGGTTTATATAAAACCTCTCAAACTTTTGTGTCTTTTTCACTGTTACACTAATTTTTACTTAAACCTTCTTTATACGAGTTTAGTGAGTATTACATGACTTTTTCTTTGGTCCCCCTTTGTTGGTTTTAACACCAACAAGATTTATATCTATTTTTATAGCTTGACAGATTTTATTCTAAACCATACATAGTATAGGTTTAATTAGTTGACACTCATCTTCTATCCAGAGGCTCCCTTTGGGGATTTTCACTTTGATGTGTATGCAATCATTTTAACTGGTAGTTCACAGGAATTCCATTAAATCTTATTACAAATGGTTTTGGTCGAACAAATTTGACCAAACATGATGGAAAAGGGGCCCAATTCGGAATTCATCAACCGATAATGTCCTAATAACATTAAGACATGAATTAGGGATTTATTATGACCCTAAATTTGTGATTTTTGGACATATATGAGGGTTCAGAGTCGTTTTAGGTGTAAAGAGGTAAGAGAGGAATCTCTTAAGGACTAATTTTCCTTTGATTGATAGTCATTTTGTAGGGTCTATAGGCATATGAATTGGGGCATGATGTGCATAGTCAAACAAGTGTGTCAGGATGACACCGACCTTCTATCTCCAATGTCCTGGGAGGATTTACAACACGTTGAATTTATTTTGATGTTGGGAGCCACATTGGGTGACATGTCTGAGTGATTATGTCCTAATGTACTAGGTAAATTTGTATCACCTTTGAGAGGGAAACCACTCCCTCTTGATTATTAATCACATAAGGGAGATCCGATGAATGGTCAGTTAAATTATAAATTTTTTTCATGTTGGGGAATTTGAAAAAGGGAGGGTATGTGAGCCGTTATCCAGAGTGGTTTTCAAAATATGGGGGGTTTAGATAGGACATCAATGTTGTATGATGATACAGAAACTGTAGAGGACTCTCCTGAGGAATAACTTTCCTTTGATTGATGTCCATTTTTCATGAGACATATGCCGACCCTCTGGGAATGATGTGAATAGTCAAATAAACGTGTCCACAAGACACTAGCCTTCCATATCAAATGGCTATGAGGGACTGTAGAGATTGAAAATTTTCTAAGAACGGTATATGACCTTTGAAAAGGGGTGTTGTTGAGTAAGGAAAGGGACATTTCTTTCAGTCAAAATCTTCGAGGGAAGCTAGAAATAAGTGGGGGAATTTTTCCCTCTTATATGTGGATCAACATCAAGAATATATACGAGCTACCTTTATTTTATAGAAACCTCAAGAGAGACTAAAGTTGAATCGGTCCATCATGTTATGATATATATATAAGATATATGTAGGAAGGATTATATAAACCATGACTTTGAGGGCCATGGAATCAAGAGGGTGGTTAGTATGATTGGAAGCCATTGGGCATACTAATACTGGAGAGGACTATCCTGGGGAAACAATTTCCTTTGATTGATGGCTTTAATGTAGGCATCATATGCTAAGCAATCAGGGAATGATGTGTATAGTCAAAAAAGGTGTCCAAATGACACAAACCTTCCATATTCGATGTCCATTAAAGATTATGGGGATTCAAGATCACTCATAACATGAAGTTTGAGGTATGGAAGGAGTGTATCCATATACAATAGAGACATTCAGGTTGTGATTAACTCAATGAACAAGGTATCCTATTAGTAGATCTTACTCATACACAAGGTGAGGCATTTGTACCATCCTTCGGGTACCCAGTCATTTAACATCATACAAATATGATGTGGGGTTACTTATGGGAAAGGAAACTGTGAAATTATTTTTTAGGGTTGTGCTTCTAGGAGCAAATCCTTAGACTAATTTTACCTGATGTCATGGTAGATATCTGTATAAAATCCATAATCTCAAATGATCCATGCTCAGTGTAAGAAATAAGGTATTATGTGGATTCTAAATCACCATGTAAGAGTAGAAAAATCATCAATTAGGAGAACTTTAGGATTAAAAATATGATATGTAGTTTAATTTCATACAAAAAAGATGATTATGGACATTCAGTTTAACATTGTGTAGTGAGTACATTATGATGTGCAGTTTACAGTCAAGTAGTGGGGACATTATGTTGTCACAAAGAACATTAATAGCTTTGAGTTAATCATGATCAGGATGTTATAGCATTTTATAGACATTAGTGATGATAGGAGGTGTAAAACATAGTTCCGGGTGTAAAAGGGATCAGAAATAATAACATTGGGCATGAAAGACATTGGTCGTACATAGGTAGGAGATGACTCTCCATGGGATGAATTTTCCTTTGATCGATGACGGTTATTTAGGATACATATAATAAGCCATCGAGGCATGATGTGCATAGTCAATCAAAAGTGTATAAAAGAAACTGGCCTTCCATATCAGATTTCCATTAATGTTCCATGTTTCCCGAAGTATGGAGTTTGAGAACTGGGAAAGATGTGTCAATGTAAAAAATACCCAGACCTTGACTAGTCATGATTTACTAGAGATTAAACGAAGATCTCACTCATATGTATAGGGGGAATAATGATCTTTTTACTTCTTATGAGTGGGGGACATGTGTGGGATCTTGTAACATTGAGAATCGGGCTGCATGTGACTCTTGAAGAATCTTGTTGTTTATTGTCATGTGGTTAGGACTTTTAATATACTCCACATACGAGTCTGACCTACGCATGAAGGAAGGGGATTTATTTTAAATAATGGTTTATATTGGATACTAGATCCAGACATCACTACATATCCCTCAGGGGCATCAATCAATACTTACATAGTTATGAATGTTACCTACAAATGCTCGGTCCATGCGTAGGGATATGCGAGGAGATTTTTATTGTGGGTGGCTATGCCTGGAAGCCAAATCTGGGAAACACATCATATCCTGCAAGGGCAGGAATGAAGCCATATGTAGTTCTGAATGTTCCCTACAAAGGTTTGGTACCTACATGTGGACATGTGAGGAATTTTTTTTTGTTGGTGGCTAGGTCGAGATTCCAAATCGAGGAATCACTACGTATCCTGAAAGGGTAGGAATCAAGATGCATGTAGTTATGAATGTTCCATGTACCGATTTGACTCAGACATAGGAGTAAGGGAATTTTGGTTTCACCTACTATGGATGTCGGGTCTACCATATTTATTAATAGATTTTTAATATATGGGAATCCTTATCACCAATCCTAAATTCATGTGATGTATACTCGGTGTGAGAAAAAAGTAGTGAAAAGTGTTTCCATCATAAATATTTTGAAATAAAGGACATCACATAGGCATTTTTTTAATTATATGGTGGGCGTTGGTCCAAGATCTTGGATCAATGAATCCCTAAGTATCCCAAAAATGAATGGGAATCATGTCATACGTAGTTCTTTAAGGAATCACATGGTTTATTATCATGTGATTATGACGATTTATGATATGCAGTTTAACGTCATTGAGCTTGGACACTATGGTGTGGAGTTTAGAGTCATGCAGCAAGGACACCAGCACCACAGTTTAATGCTGTGTTTTAGGGATGAGTTCTATACAGTTTTACAGCATGTGGATTAGACAATAACTCATAGTTTAGGGTCATAGAGTTTGAACCATGAATGGATGTTTCTATTCCATTAAGTACTTCTTCAGAAACTTTGCATTTGTGGGAGTCGTGATGAGCTATAAATCCACTGATATCTAGGTGTATGATCCATTGAAATAGATCCCATGTATGTCATATGGTCTCTCGCACATTGGTTCATGCTTTAGGTTCTTTTTTTTGAGTATCATTGGGGTTTTGAGTGCCAACACCATCTCTCCTTCAAGGAAATATCGAAGGAGAACCTTTTTGTTGAAGGCTCATGCGATCCAATTTTGGTAGACTTCCAAATGGTTCAATGTATGCAGTCTTTTCTCATCTAGCTACTCCAACTCATCAAATTGTCTTGGGAATGCTCATCCATGAATAACTGATCTCAAATTACCACACAGTGTAATGGTACTTGAATTTCGATTGGAAAACCCACCTCTTCCCCATAGACTAGTGAGTATATGGTTTCCTGTGGGTCAGTGTGGGTCCTGGTATGGTAATCCCATAAAGCATGAAGGATATTGTCTAGATGAAATTTCTTATCATTATCTACCATATTTTAGAGTATGTTGGATAGAGTCTTGTTGAAATCCCATATCTACTCGGTGGCCACCACATGGTAGCAGGATAACTATTGTCTTTGATTCCATACTCTTGGTATAACGTTTCCAACTCAACAGAGTTAAATTTGGTGCCCTTTTCTATCAGTATCATATGAGGAACACCAAATCTGGTAATGATATTGGCCTTCATAGATATAATGATTCTTTATTCCTTAACTTCTTTAAGGTTTATTTCTTCATCCCATTTTTAAAATAGGTAAGTTTTTGTGAGTATAAACTTGAATTGTCTCGCTGTAGTGAGGTGATATGGTCCGAGAACATCCATCCCCCAGGATAAAAATGGCCAGAAGTACATAGCTGTATAAAGTAACTTTGGGGGTCATTGAATAAAATTATCATGAACTTGGTAGGAATGTAACTTCTCATAGAATATGGAACAGTCATGTATCATAGTTGGACAAGAGTATACATGCCTTTTAATTTTATAAGAGAGCTTGGTTGCTTATTTTTTCACTCCACAAGCACCGACATGCACTTTTTTCATGACAGTAGCAGTCTATTCTCCATCAATTCACTTGATAAGGACTCTATTAAGGCCCTGTTTATAGATAACCTTTTCTTGGTTTAGCCCATTTTTTTAGATAAATTTTACTTCCCTTCTCCGTATCTATTCCCTTCCAGTCCCATATAATTGGATTTCCCCCTTTGGAGGTAATTTTCAATGGGATTCATCCAGCCGGTGGTGTGACTATAAATATCAGAAATGTGGAAAATCTCATCGATTTCCTCTCTATTGTCTTGAATAAATGGAAAGACCATCTGATGGTGGAAAATGATAGTAAGTGTTTTATCCTAGCTTGGATCAACCAGGGTTTTGGATTCATTTTTCAATTTATTGTCTTGACCATTTTGTGACTGAGGGACAAAGGTCCGCTTCGGTTTTGATGGGAATTATTCGATTAGTTCTCGATCATCATTCATCGATGTGGCCAATACTTATTTCTTGTTGTCATAGTAACCATTGACCAACTTGATTAATATCTATGAATCACATTTTATCTTTAGGTGTTTGTCTTGTGTATTATGTGCTAGCTCGAGGTTTGCAATGAGGTCCAGATATTCTGATTCGTTATTAGTACATCCCCCAGAAACTAGGAAGGGGTAAGGCAAGAAGACCTTTTCAGGGGTAAAAGTATAACTCCTTGACCCACTTTGTTAATCTTCGTTTACTCCATCATTTTCCCTATTGGAATTCTAGATGCACCATCGATGTAGATTTCCCATGTCTGGGGGTCCTCTTGGATAGATAAAACTTCTTCATCTGGAAGTTAGGCATCCAACATGGTTGTTTCTTCTGAGGGATACCCTTCCATGTAGTCCACTAATACCCGGACTTTGATGAACTTCTTAGGAACATACCATATGTCAAACTATTTTAGGATGATTTCCCATCATGATAGGAAACCAGTTGGAATGGGATAACTACGGATATATTTTAGTTGGTTGTAGTGGGAGACTAGGTGGACCTCATAGTAATGTAGGTAATTCTTGAGTTTCTGATCCACCTAGATTAGGGCTTTGCAATTATTTTAGATTCTTGAATATCGAGTCTCAGCATCAATCATTGTTTGACTGAGGTAATGGAGTTTTTTCTCACTATCAAAATCATTCTTCTGCACGAGGACGGATCCTAATGACCGTTCCAAGGTGGTTAGAGAAAAAATGAGTGGTATCCCCGCAATTGGAAGCATCAACATAGGTAGACATAGGAGATATCTTTTGATATTGTTGAATGATTCATGATAATCATTATCCCACTCATACATAATTATTTTTTTCATTAAGCTAGTGAAAGGTAAACATTTACCCACAAGGTTGGAAATGAAGCACTGGATGTAGGAAAGGTGCCCATGAAGACCTATCAACTCGGTGATGTTGCGATGTGAAGACAAGCCAAGGATGGGTTTTTTCTTCATAGGGTCAACATCAATGATGTGATGGCATATTATGAAGTCGATTAATTTCTTAGAGTTAATTCAGAAGACACACTTTAGGGGATTCATCTTTAAACTATGCTATTACAGTTTATTAAAGACTGTTTCAAGATCGGTTAGGTGGTTTGAGTGATGTCATGATTTAACCAAATGATCTTCGACATAGCACTAGAGTAATTTTCCTAGTAAGGTCTTGATAATGTGGTGCATGGAGAACTAATATGTAGTGCCAGAATTTATTAGAACAAAGGGAATCACTCTATTATAAAACACTCCTTGAAGGCCCCTAAAAAAGAGGGCCTCATATTTGGATGTTGCGTTGATAAAAAAAATTATTGTTCGAGATAAGGAAATCATCTTTTAGGCAGTACTAATTAAGGTCCCTGAAGTCGATGAAGATCCTAATATATTCATACATATTTTTTATAGGTAATTTATTTTCCATCTGGATCGGATATTGGACATCTCGTATGATGTTTTCTTTGATTATCTTGTCAACTTCATCCTCTATTTTGGCAGCATGCATCGAGTGGGTCCTTATAGATGCCTTCTTATTGACCCAATGATCTTCTGGAAGACCCATATGATGAGTGGAGAACTCTGTATTGAGGCCCTCCATTTCTGTATAGTTCCATGAAATCACGACTCAATTATTCTTTAGTAAGAAGGTATATTTCTCCTTCTCGTTAATAGGCATAGCCACAATAATCAGATTGGACTGCGGGACATATTTGATGCCTAGGATTATCTCCCTATGTTCATCAATTATGGTGGATACACCATTATCGAATACAGGAGGGGAATCTTTGAGGTATTCTTCTTCTTCTTCTTCTTTATCATCCTCTTCACCATCATCTTCCTATTATAATGGGGAGAGGATTTTTGAGATGATCACTTCAATGTTGAGAGAGAAATTTTTGTTTTCCTTAGTGAGTAAGGCATGGATAGTTTGGGTTCCCGAGGATGGGTCAGGAGCATCTTTTTTAGAGATTTTCCTAACATCATATGAGTCAACCCATTCTTATGTTTCTTTGGACTTCGTGGTCATAATAGAAATCTTGCAGAAAATTGATTCTATCTCTAGGATCGAATTGATACATTCAACTTGGTTGAGGGGTAATACATACTCCTACCCAAGCTATTGAAGGGGGTCAAAGGGATCCTTTTCTAATCCATTCAGGGTAGTGATCCAATCAACATCGTCGACCAAAATCATCATCTATGTACATTTATAAAACTGTACATCAATGTAATGAGACTCAGAAGATTTGAATAGGGATTTATCGGTGTGAAATGTCCAGTATTTTCCATTAGCATAATATATTATGCATTAATGGTATGATGAATTAATTTTAATGTGATGATCCATCCAGGGCCTCGCTAACAGAACGTTGAAGGACATACTTTTCCGCACTACCATGAACTCAGAATCTGACATGAGGTCTCCATGCCAATTTTTAAGCTTGATTCATCCCAATAGTTTCTTCCCAATTTTTTCATATCCTAGGATAGTTGTGGTTCAGGGTGTCACGCTCTCTTCATTATAGCCAAGCCAACAAAGATTTCATAGTGGGAGGAGGTTGACTCCAGAGTTGTTGTCGATGAAAATCCTCCGGACAACAATGCCATTAATCTTTCCAGACACATATAAGGGTTTGATGTTTCCTTTCATGAGAGAGTCTTCATCCCTTTTTTGAAGTAGATGACAACATGAAATTCTTCAAGATTGTTCTCTATTTTATAGACTTCGACCACTTCTAATTTTCCCTCGAATTCCTAGGGACTTATTTAGTCTTCAATGAGAACCTTTATAAGGTCTGCTGACAGACTCAAGGAATCTAATATTGATAGCTTCGTCGGTACTAAGGCTAGATGATTCAGAATATCATATTTACACTCTAAAGGTAGACGCTTACCAACTCAGGGATAATATTTCAAAGGCACTTTAGGGGTTTGATCTTTGGATGTATTTGGTCCAACCAATTCGACAGGAGCGACTGGCACTGTGGTGCTTTCCAGGTTTGGCCAAACTAGTTCACCCATATACCTTGGATGATTTGATATTTTTTCTTATTACGAAATATACTACAACATAACTAGGCTCAGATTTCTTCCAACGGGGGTGGAGGATTATTCTGTTTCTCATTGTGTCTATCGTATGGTTTTTCTGTGAGTTTCCATGATGTTAACGGTTTTAGTTAAGGCATGGTTGGGAATTTGACTCCTTCCATGATCATGCATTCCATGAAACCCTCGACCTATGAAGCCTCTTCCTTCGGATCTCCGATTGGGCATATTGAATTTCAGTTTTTTTCCATAGTCTCCATCAAATAAGGGTTCCATCATGTGATTGACATTAATAGAGTTGGAGATCAATTCTTGGTATGACAATGTTTTTTCTGCCTATCATTTTCTAATGGTGTCGTTTGGAGGAGTGATGCCTATTGTACCATTTTGTGGGGTGATGCCTATTGTACAATGTATTCTAGAATGAAGTCTAAAAGTTTTTATACTTTCTTCGACTTCAGTGTCATACCATCTTCTTTCTCCTTCTTTCTTCCCTTTTGGCCCTTAAAGGACTTTGGGGCTGAGGATGACAGTTGTGTATCATCAGGAGATTTTGGGGGCATGGTTGGTTTCTTCAACTGCACTTGAGGGATAGAATGAACTTCTTTGACCATTTTCTGGGTCATTCAACTATAAAATTTTTTCTACCTTTTACTTGTGACTGTATGTCATTCCACTTCATCTCTTGGGTCTGAGGTGGAAACATATGCCACTTATTCTGGTTGTAGACCCCACATGACTTTCCCATAATCCACCATATTTTGTAGAAGATATTTAAAGACAAAAAATTATTGTATGGTGTGTCCTAGTATTTGGTGATAGGGAAAAAAATTTGGACAGTCCATAAGACCCTCTTCATCAGCTCACTTTGGCTTTAGTAGCCTTAGTAAGTTGCAATTCATAGAAGCTATGAAGTAGTGACTGACCTGACCATATCAGAATGAGTAAACATTATTTCTTCACTCCTCAAACTATTTTTTATCATCCCTTCACTAATATTACCAATGTGGGGGTGGATGTTGGCATCTAGGGGGTCCCTCGTTATTTGGTGGATGCCTCATAACTGGGGATGGTGTCAGGGGAGGCTTCATCGTGACTGAATCTACTTTAGCTTTTATCAATCTTTTTACTGGGGATGATGGGGCCACTCAGGACATGATATTGGTCTGCTGCAAGAAGTCCTCTATCCTTTGGGAAATGGCTGAAAATTCTCAGAACCCACTTATGTAATTCACAAGGATGAGAAGTGTTCGTAATTCATCCCAATAATTATTGATGCACATATAGATCATTTCAACTTGGGGGAGCATCCAGTTCATGGAATAAGTCAGGATTTTCCATCTGGAAATGATTTCTGAAACTATTTTATTCTCTCATTGCTTGCAATTCATGCGATCATTGACTATTTTCTTGGCCAATGTAGAATTGAACTGGAAGAGAAAATTTCTTTGAAGTTCCTCCCATCTTGTGATTGGGTTAGCTGATAATCTAGTATACCATATAAAATTCAAACCCTATAGGGTTCGTACAAAGCATAGATGTTTTACTAGTTCTTGCTTCTCCAGAGCTCCCATCATGGGGTCACAGTAAGAGGATTAGTGAAATAGATGTTTTTTCAGGTCTCTCGAGCTATTAAACACTAGGAATATAGGTTTCCTGATGTTTGGAGGTGACAGAATATTGCTCACCCAATCCGGGTAGGGTTAGCGCTCTTGTTTTATCCGAAAGTGCCATACCTCTAGGGATTCTAGTCGAGCTATTAGTTGCTCGACAGTAATCATGATCCCTTGATGCATGTCCTACCAGGATTGGTCATGGGAAGGTGTAGATGTGGCTAAAGATGTATGTGCCAATGCTACTAGAATTTGTGTTGGGTACCTAGCCAGGGGTATCATTTGTGGGTTTACCTGAATATATTATGGCTACCTTCCTAGTGAGGGGAAGTCTTGATGTACTTCTAATACTAGATTTATGTAGGATGATGGTCCTGATGCCAGGTTGGACGAGAATCCGATTTGACATCATTCACTGGGATTAGTGTGTGTGGTAAGGGAACCTCTTCTGGGAATACCTGATGACGTTCTATAGTGGGAACACATCTGGCATGATATCTCCCTCGGCATAAATCATCATTAATTTTCCTGATCTCTTCCATTTTTCCCCTTGCCTGGTGAAACTTTCATAGATATTGAGGGACGCATTCTTTGGTGTGGCGGGGGGGGGGGGGGAGGTGGTTCATAGAAGACTAGTGATTTTTTCATCTCCTTGTTGGGGGTTTTCAAGGGATGTAATGCTGGATTAACTAAGGGGGTGCCTAAATTTAGGATCTCTCTCTAGTTCCAGGTATGCATCCCATTAGGCTTGGTGTGGGATGCCTCTGAGAGGGAACCATATTCTCTTTTGTCCTATCCCATTGTATTATTTTTTGCAAGATCCGTGGGGTTGATGTTTACCACATTCACTGATGCATAATACATTGGGGGGAGGGTGTACCCGGTGTCGAATGGTAGGAAGGATTTTTGCATCCTTTTTTTGGACATTCTTCTTCCATTATGCAATGTTATTCAGGTTTATTTGAAAATATCCACCTAATTGGAGCCCTGATCTGACTACATATTATGCCTTCACATTGGAGGGTGCAGACCATGTGACGGAGTGGAATGGGTGAATTCTCTACTCATTGTTCTTTCCAGATGGGAGAAGATAGATTCCCAATGTGTGGGAACTTGAGGTAAAAATCCCCCAGCCTTCTGGGATAGGGTTTTTCACATTCTTTAGTTAATTTTCTATGGCATAAATTGTTCAGTCTTATGGGGACATTTTGAGTTAAAAATTCCCCCATACCTGTGGGCTGGGGATGTTACCATATTGTGGTGGTAGATACCACTATTGCCACCATTTTGATTTCATGCACTCCTGTGTGTGTGTGAGAAGATGATTGAGGTGGACCTGTACTAGATTTTTGGGCTTTTTATGACCGGATCACTACTTCCTGGATGACTTCCCTTAGGCAGGAATCCTGTTGGATGTTCTCGATTTCCTGGCTCATAATTTTTTCGATGGCTAGACCTCTTCGGTCCTAATGCTTTTGAGACTTACTTTTGGCTAGTTTTGGTCGAGTATTCCATATTTTCTAAGTAGGGATTTCATTTTAATGTTTCCTCTAGGTAATGACATTTCAAGATGTCATTTCCAATGTGGTTTTCTAGGTGGGACATGGGTTGATGTGTAGGGCTCCATGTTCCCCTCATCCTCGAATATGAACTCCATTCGAGGCATCAATAATGAAGAAATGAAACTTGTGTAGTGCATGGATGCAAACCAGTTCAAGGTTTTTCATTTTTCCTTTCTGATCAGGGTTTCCATGCGGACAGTAGAGCATCCAGGTTGATTATACAAGGATGCTACCCTAACATTTTTACATGGTATTAATTACCTTTTTAGGGCATGAAATTTTCTTTTATATGGTGTATATTATTCCATATATTGATTTGAATGTCATGCATACTGTCCTCAAACAACTCCCCTAGTACATTAAAGTGAGAAATGGCCATAGTCCAACACATCACTGGTATATTATCCTCAGCTAGTTGTCTTATCATGAGAAACATATCGTGATCTTGTTTTTTTGGAATTCATATACATGATATTCCCATCCTGACAACTTCTTAATAATTTTGTTCCATGTAGCTGGGCTGGTGGGTTCTTCATTAATATGTGAATGATGCATGGGGGCTCAGAAGATGAGCATGGCCTCAGACCATCCTCTGGTTGAGAAAGGATATCACTAATCATAGATGGATTTCCTAATATGTCTGACACCATATTTTCGAGAGCCTCATCATTGGAGTGAATCCATACATTTATTCCAACAAAGGGAGATCCGTCCTTCCCTTATGAATATTTACTGTGGGGAGGACCTCCACAATCTGTACCACAGTCCCATGGGCTACCATTTCAACTTGATGACCAACCATAGGTAGTGTCCCTATGGTGTATACCATAGTTAGGACCTTCAGGATGGGCTATAGTTATGGGGGGACCTTCTCGCTACTTGATGTCAATGAGGAGAGGACCATCTCGATGAATACTATGATGGAGAGGACTACTATCACAACTTGATACCTGGATGTAGGGAGAATTTATATAATGTACATCCAAAGAAAGGCCTTTTGGATGTACTATAATGAGGGTAGGTCGTTCTCATTTTTTGATGTCACTATGGGGAGGGCCTTCACAACAACCACTATTTTAGGGAGGTCCTTCATGATGACTTTCATCATGGTGAGGACTACCATCATGACTCGATTTCCAACTATAGATAGAAGAATATCTATAGAGTATACCTAGTGGAGGACCATTAGAGAGGATGTAAAAAATGGGAGGACATTCTTACTGTCTGATCTTCAATTAATGAAAAGGGATACCCTGACACACATCAAAAGATGGGCTCTCGTGATTGATCATTCCTGGCCCACAGAGTATGACCTAGTGGGTGCTCTTGGGAGGACCTTCAGAGTGGCTGGTACCGACATTGTGGAGAGGGCCTTCGCAACTAATGCTGTCACTTCCAAAATTTGGTAATGAACTGACATGGTCTTGATCTTTTATTGATATATGTATTTGGGATCAAGAACCCTATCTCCCAGTAGGGTAAAGTCATGTGTGGTTTTTTTTTCAGTTTCCTTAGGCGCATTTCATTTTTGAGCAATCTATTATGGGTAAACGGGGTCGCCTTATGTTGTTAGCGGCCCTCATATACAAGTTAATGTTTAGCTGGGTCCCGTGATTCCACCGAGATACACCGACATGCATCTTATGTTTTGGAAGAGATATATGTCTTCCCTGGAGTGTCTGGCTTATTAGACCGGTGTTCCGCAGCTGGAACATGTATTTGTTCCCGATCGGGTTGTCTGTATATCAATGTATATTGTCGTCCACCCTATGGGACTACATCATGGATGCATAACTACTCTAGATTGACTACCCTTTTTTGATGAAATCATTTCATTCAAGTAAACTGGGTCTTGGGCCTAGGTTTTTTCCATTGTCGTTGATGTAATAATAGCTTGGAATGTTTGGAGGATATGTTCATTAATCCACCTCCAATCATCCATAATTTCTAGGATGTTCTTAGATATATATTTGGTTGGAACGTGTATGAAAGCCCATTCTGATGTCGGAGCCATAATACCTACCTGCTCCGGTCCCCCATAGGTTGTATGTAGATACTTCTAGTTCCCCTATTTCGGGATAGAGGAATGTGTCTTCTAGTAGTTTTATTCTATAGTTTCCATCATATTTTACTATTGTTCTTCATATTCATGAGTGGGGGACTTAATCTACTCTTTTTCAACTGTATTTGTCTCAAATTATTTGTATGAATCCCTAGGAATTTGAATCTTCTCCTATTTTCCTACCTCCCTTTTTGGATGGAGGGATTGATATGCATGAGAAGGTATGTGTGCCTATATATAGATATATGTTGGGCTTAATATGCATCAGTAGGTATTTTTGTCTGTATATAGCTGGGTGTATCTCTATTTGAATGATGGGTTTGATATACTTCAATAGGTATTTGTGTCTACATATATATGGGTGCTACCCTATTTGGATGGCAGGCTTGATATGAATCAGAAGGTATTATTATATGCGTATAGTTGGGTTCTGCCCTATTTGGGTGACATGCTTCTTGTGAATTTACATATATCAACATCTGCCTATTATTTTTCAGTCTTTCTACATGGTGGGACCAGCAATCACTAGATAGAATGTGCACTTGCACATATTATGCCACTCTGTTTCTATGGTAGGCTTTAGTAGAGGGGGCATAGTTGTATGTCTGCCCATTGAATGAAACAGTGTTTGTATGGTAGAGTTTCTCCTCGGAAACTCGTGTGATATCCTATTTATAATTGTATATTTTCTACCCGTGGTGGGAAGCTCGAGGGCCCCGAGTCTTCTGGACTTCAGTTGGTGCCCTCGGCATAAGGTCCTCCTCAGTGTGAGGAGACTTGGTCACCTGGTTTTGGTGGCGACTATCTCTAGTAGTGGCCCATGGGTTGGAACCCTATGCAGTTGTGATGAAGTCATCAACATCGACATCATCTACCTCATTATGATAATGGAGGTATTCATTGCCATGTTCTAGGGATAGACTCCCAAAATGGTTTTAGACAACCACCAGGTCCGCCTTGTGTTGGGGCGCTTTGTCATGACTGAGTAGGTGACTAGAGAGCCTTCGCAGACTGTAGGTATTTTCTCGTGACCTCTACTATGGGGAGTCTTCCATTTCACTGGTACTCTTTGATCTGCATGTTGGATACCTAGCATTGAAGACCTAGATGAGGGGTTCCTACTCCTCATCAAGGCCCCAACTGCCTATGGTATTGTTGAGAGGAATGTCTAAATTTGTCTTCAGGGTGCCATTTGGATCAAAGGTTACTCAGTGGGAACCTGCAGTATACATATATGACATATATGGACCACAAAACCCTATCAAAGTATCATTCTCTTTAACATATGCATATTTTACGATTCATCATGGACTCCCCTATTTTTTTGTGAGGTGAAGGGGCTTGATTGATGTAAGACCACCCCCTTGGTTAAGGATTCATGTCAGGTTCACCATTTTTGTATCACATTTGAGGGTGACATAGGTGTGTGCTTGACAAAAATGATAATAATGATATTAAACCTAACAAGCATTTTTCTATTAGTATAAAAACTTTCACGTCACCATATTTGTTTTAACCTAATTAGCGTCATCATACACTAAAGGAGGATTGGATTGACCCCACATGGACTACGTATTTTACCTGTTATACATTACAAAGGTGGTTCCACAGTCAAATGGTCCCAATAAGTGATTGCATGGGGCTATTTAGTTTTGCAATCATCCCTCTTAGGATATAACTTTCTCAGATTCTCTCGAACTGGTTTATATTTAGAGACAAAAAAACCCAACAACCCTAGAATCAATGATTCATGGATCTAAATTTCAAAGTTAGGCACTTTCTGTATGATGATTTGGTTGACAACACTTAAAGAATCCATTGGTCGAGAGGATGGGAGGTCGGGCTCATTGCACCCCTTGGGGGGGATTATTTCCTATTACAGGACTCCATTATATATTTAGGCCATTTTCATATGTTCTTGAATCCTTGGTTAATTCTTGAAGAGTGTGTCCATGGGCTACCCATGGTTTGTAGGATCGTCATAGGCATGCATGGATTTGACGCAACATAGGTAATATAGACTTATTCCATGAAATAGGGTACTCTAGAGTAT
Organism: Viscum album; assembly: GCA_963277665.1. Lineage (NCBI taxonomy): Eukaryota > Viridiplantae > Streptophyta > Magnoliopsida > Santalales > Viscaceae > Viscum > Viscum album. Next base: position 1,009,198,140 of record OY728126.1, read on the forward strand.
ATCATTATCTAGGGGGGACAAAAGGTGACTTGTTTTTGGGATAATACTCATAATAGGGGATTCCTACATATCCTTAGGGAGTGGAATATGATCTCACATAGTTTGGGAATTGTGGGGATTTTGCATGATAGCTTCCCATTTAAGAGGTCACGATTGGGTGAACCCTTTTGGAAGGGCCCCCTTTTGAGGTCGAGCCTTCAAGCAGGCATTCTATGTATCCTGGTTTAATCAGGAATTAGAGTTCTCATAGTTTAGATTATTTGGGGATTATGCATGTAAGCTAACCATTTTAGGGGATATGATTGGGTGGGCCCATTTGGAAGGGCACCTTTTGGAGCTCAGGCCTTCAAGGAGGCATCCTACACATCCAGGTTTGATCAGGAATCAGATTTATCATAGTTTAGAATGGTGTTGATGTTGAAATTGTAAAAAATATCTAATAACATGTGATTCATTCTTGGTTTGAGAAACTTTAAGATGTGAGAGATCTAACCAACCACACACCTTCACTCCGGCTGATGGGAGTGGGCAGGCGTACAATGGAAGACAAAGAGGAGACTGTGGATGAGGGTGCAAATTAATGAACCTTTTAAAGTGGTATGACATTGTAGGTCATGTGGCTGAGCCATCAGATGTTTGTGGACTTAACTCAGTGGTAGTGACCTAGAACGTGTTCTGGGAAAGGGGAGAAATGTTGAATGTCATCAAAAGGAAAACCGAACACAACTCCTTCGACTGATCACTCCTCGTTGAATAGAAAATAATGTGATCCCACTTAATCCCTAGAATGGGGAGGTTCATGTCAGTGTCCCAAGGTTGGAATCTGGGTTACCATTGGAATGTAGACTTACAAGCATCCTTGGACTCCGAACTATTATGGGTTGAGCCTTTGTGACTCCGTTAAACATGTGCATGTAGACTCAACAAGGCATACTGATGCACCCGATGATCTGATCATACATGTCTGGTGGCATTAGAGGAGGATTCAACTTGATTTTTGGGAACTTTCTCAAAGAGGGGCTATGGAGGACTGGACTATAATGGAGTTGTGACATTGGAGAAGGAGGAAAGAATTACCAAAGATTCCCCATTTCACGTACAATTTTCATATGATGAATGGGGGGAGCTCTGCATACCACAGTGGTATGGAGGTAGAAGGGTATTTCGCGTAATGAAGTAGTATGCGGGCTTGGTCATGGACCACCACACACCACAGTGGTATGTGGTCTTGAATGCGGTCTTTCACGCCACTTCAAGTTCCATCCACCTACTGATGTATTACACTACGTTGGGTAAAATCAACATATCAATCCACTATACGGAACACCATATAGAAGGAGGGTCTTGGAGATAATTGTTAGAAGGGAGTTCATATCTTAGGATTATATGGTTCATGATTTCACAAATTAGGTTTATAGTTCTTCCATTATTATTATGTTCCTTTGTTTCAGGGTTTACAGCTTGTTATACCTGTGGAAACGTGGTTTGCAATTTTGTCTCTGCCAAATATTCGAGACTGATGCTGGTATCCTCTATGAATTCATACTTCCAACCTATGGGGTCTTCTCCATGTTTTCACTATCCTTTTTTTTCAATTCCTTTTATGCTCCTTTTATAGAGAATTTGGGAAGTTATATCTATGGGCATACAAAACCAATTGTGGTAGCCCGTAAATAGATATCTTGACCCATAGAGGACTCGATCAACTGGGGTTTGTAGAGTCTATGTTTTGTGTGTCCTAGTTAACAGAACCTTGCCAATTTTCTTCATCCGCAAACAGTGGAGTTTTCGAGATGGTAGGCATATGAACTTTTCATGCTTGATTCCCTCAACGATGTATTTCTCAATCAACTAGGTTCACTGGCCATCGCTCTGTGGGCCAGTACCTCATAGTTGGTTCTGCATGCTGGTGGTTTGCGGTTCATGTCGTCCGCAAACCCTTATCGGTGATGGTACATGGTTAAATTAATAACTCCTTGAGAAATTTAATTTCTTCATGTTTCTTCCAATTATTGCAACTCAATTTCAGTCCATTCACTTGTTTTGATTATAGGAATTCTTTCTTCCTTATAAAAAGTGATTGTGGGAGTATTTACTTCCACTGGAGAAGTTTTAAGGACCCTAAAAATATCAATAAAAAATCTCACAATGAGGTAATGAATATTTATTTACATCATAAACATACCGTAAAGGATTCGTCCAAGACAACATACAAAAATGGGTAAGTCCTTCGACAACAACCAAACTAGTTTCTCTCAAAAGATATAAAGATTCACCTAGCATATATAGTGGTTCCCACCCAACCCATAATAAGTACAATGAATTCCTCTTTTGAAATGGGTGAAATATAACCAATATAAAATTTTTTATTAAAAACTAGCATACAAGATGTGAATACAATTACCATAAACTATGAATGGTATTAAAATAGAACTTCCATAGTCTAGATGAATCATAAACTATTATATTAAATTTGTTAAATTTTATTATATGATATTGACATTAATTAATCATATTATTCAATAGATTATATTGACATATATGAAAATATTCTAACAAAATCATTGATATTTTTTAAGAGAAATATATTTTTTTACTTTGATATCATTTATATAAAAATCCACACAATTAAAAATGAGAGAATTTTATTTGAAAAGAAACATTTATAATTGTAAAATATGTTTTAATACATTAATCTATCATAATGGTAGGAAATTTCACTCCTTCTGTATAAGTTAAAAACATATTTTCCCTACTTTTTTCGAAAAAGTTATAAAGCTCCTCGTTTGGAAAATAACAAAAAGATTCCATTAAATATATTTTATAAAAAGCAAAACAAGTGTAAAATAATGGATTTAAACATTAAAAATGATAATATTAAAAAAAATTGAGTTTTTTAGAAAACATTGAAATGGAAGAGAAATTTTCCCCACTTTAGACTTAAACATAAGCAATCTCTATTGATGATGAGATTGTGCATTAAAACATTCTAATATTGTAATGAGTAGAATCATATGACCCATGAATGAAATAAAATAACATGGATATAAATATACCATAATATTCATAATAATACTCATAAAATATATTCCTTATATTTATATACACCACACAAAAGAATCAAGTAGTGTATAAGGCATGTGTCCCATCGAAATAAACCTTAGACAAAAATCCCTTGCCTTATGTCTTGACTCTCATCATACTCATTAAAAATCACTATATAATAGGTATAAGTTTATTATAAATATATCATAAAACTATATTAATATATATGAAACCATAAATTATTTAATTATAACTTTATATTACCAATTTGTTAAAGACTACATGATAAAGTTACGTTTCAGGTAATAACCACTTTTTTGTATGTGTTCTGATTTCTTATATTTTTTATCCTATTATATATATCATTATTTAAAAATATAAATAATGATAATTTTGAAATATATATAATAAATATTCATTATATATTTATTTATAATAATCTATAAAAGATATAAATAGAAAATTAAATACACCGTTCATGGCAACAATAGGTCCTACTTACGCATGAATATTGTATCCATTTTCTTTTTTTCATTCAAAGAAAAAAATTAATTAATATAATTAATATATCATTATTATGTCATATATATCATATATGTTCACTAAAAACATCCTTAATACATTCCATGGAATGTGTGAATTAATCACATCGTTTTGAGGAGATGGTAGTCCACACATCCACAAATGAAGTTATCATATTTAAAAAATTGAAAACATGAAGGTATGTGTAATATAATAATTAAATAAAAGTAAATACCAAATTAATATAATATATATCATATAAAAACTGAAATTACATCATTATTACCAACCATAAAATGTGTAAATTTAATAACAAAAGACATCGGTTTGCGAGGTGGTAGTCCACCGTACAAAGGAATGATGACTACGTATCCCATTTGATGGAAATTTCTTTGAGTGTAAATAAAACAATTAATATAAAACTAATAATTATATGTAGTATAATTATTTTATTATATAATTATGAAATAGAACTAATTTAATGGGCATCAAGAATAAATGAATATAAAGTCATTTTTTGATTAACGTAACCTATTATTTGGGTATTTCCTTTTGATTTGCACAACATGAATTATTTGGTTAGATTTTATCCTAAATAATGGATTATAAGATGAAGGGAGTGATTTTTTGAAGAGAAATTGGAAATGGTTTATTCAGATATAAGGATCAAAGTAGTGTGAGGATGTGGGGGCAGAGATTCACTTTTATAATTAAAGTGATAGGCACTTTTGGAAACATCAAAAATATTAAATTAATATAAATAAATATTCAAATAAAAATATCTTACAAGTGATTTATTTATTATATAATATTTTTACGGGTCTAGATCCACTAAACTAAATATTTTTATATATGTTATATCACATTATTACCCTTATCATTGGGCTTTAACCCTTAGTTAAAACATTTAACTCTTACCACGACTAGATGGATTTTTAATCATTAAGTGTAAATATAGTCACTATAAAATGTCAAAAGAATAATAATGAGCCATGGATTAAATTTTAAACATTAAAAAATTATTTTTTTGAATTTTATATTTTTAATAATATTATATAATTTAATAAAATATTATTTATTTTCAAATGTAATTAATGTCAATTTTGACACTTTATTTCATGACTATTTAAAAATATAAATAAAAAATATAACTTAACAAAAACCCTATAATACTTCTCTAACATTGATATATTTTTCTATAAAATTCATTTATGACATTAATTATATCAAATTATATTTATTTTAATATTTTTAATATCATTTATTTGATATTTCTATTAATTAAACTATTACTTCATAATCATTGGGCAAACAAATAAAGAAATATTTTTTTTTCTAAAAGATAAATTTTTTTTCCATGATGAAGATTATAATTTTATCATTTAAATTACTATTTATAGTCATATATATCTTCTAAATTTTGACATATAAAAAATTGAATACTTATTAAAAAAATGAGTTTGACTTATTGGACTTTCCTTATAATTAAATACTAAAAAGGGATTAAAATCATCCAAGTTGCTCTAAGAAGAAATAAATTCAACTCAAGAATAATTCATGAATATAATAACTTATCCCATAAAATTAGGGCATGTTTACAAGTAATTTTAGAATATTTAGAATATTTATAATATTATTTTAACATTCAATTACTCTATTTACTTTTAAACGTGATAATAATAAATTACAAAAGTTAGTCTTAATAATGTCTAATAATAAACGGAACATATTTAGTTAGTTTATACCCACTCATTACAGAAATTAAATTCACTTTTCAAAATTCCTACCATTGATGTTTCATGAATTCATTCAAAATTAATCATGTAGATGGAATGAGAAAACACATTTTTAAAGTGAAAATGTTTAAAACATTGAATATTTTAATATCCAAATTCAATATGAAATTGATTAAAATAACCTAAAGTATATTAAATGATAAAAAATATATTAAAGTGTACGTAAAATCCAGTTAAAAATATAAATATTCACCATAAATTATTTTGAAAAACACGGTATTCTCAATTAAAATTTAGTATTTGTTCACTATTCATCAAAGCATGAAACTTATTAGAAAAATATAAAAAATTAAAACAATGTAAATTTTTATATTCTAATTTCAAGGAATAATTTTTTTTAGAAAATATATTATATATTGGTATTGAAAAATATATTTAAAATAAGTGATCTATCAAAGGTCCTCAAAACTACATTTTTAGAAAAATACTTCTTTTCTGTGTAAAATTGGATTTGTTTTATAAAAACTAGAAGATGAATATTAAAAATTATATATAACATATTATATATATATATTTAATATAATACACCATTATTGGTTTTTTTATTTATTGGTATAATTTTTTTGAATATATGAATAATTTTTCAGAAAGACATTTCCTTTTATTTTAAAAGGTGTTTTATTTTTATTTATAATTATTGGTCACCAGAGAATTAATTATATATAATGTGTTCAAAATATTTTTATAATCCAATTATTTTTTTCATTCCATCTATTAAAATATATAGGTTATAATGGTAAAATTTAAATAATAATATTTACTTGTTCTCTTAAGATTTGTGTGGTGTGAAACGTAAGCTATTGAATAGATTAAATTTAAATGTAGTCATACAATAAAATAATGAGTTATTATGAAATATCTATATGTTAAATACATTTATATTTCTATAAAAGAAGTGGTTCATCTAGTAAAAATCCATGTGTGTAGTCTATGTAAAAAATTCAGTTGTGAAATCTATGCGTAACATATGTGTCAAATATAAGTTTATAAACTCAGTGTGTAATTATTTTTTAGAAACATGTATAATAAAAATCATTAAAATACATTGATAATATAGATTCAAACATATTGTTTCTCATTAAAAGGAACATGTTTTCAAATTAATTCAATTTTACAGAATACAAATTATATTATTAATGAATTGAAACATATTTTAAAACCAATTTTAATTGTATAGGTGAATATATTTTGATATATAACATCGATCAAAGAGGGGAAACACTTTCATTAAAATTTTGAATAAAAGTAAACAAATATTTATAGAAATTACATATTTAATGAATTAGAAATCTATAAAAAAATGTATTTTCTACATATACAACTATTGAATCTCTCATGTTTTGTTAAGTGTAAAATAAAAAGAATGTATAATCTAAAATAATAATTTTTCTCTATCTGAGGTAAACACAACCAGTAGGTAATGATAAAAAAATTTCAAATAATGCTTTTCATTGGAAATATTTTTTTATGTATTTCTTAACATAAATCGTCACACACATTAATTTATGTTACCTAAAAATAAAAAAATAGAATAATGATTAAAAATAAATTGAAATATCCTCCCATGGTAAAATAAATCAAAGATGTTAGGATGGGTGTAACACATTAAACACCAATAATCATTTTCTCACATTCCAGTGTGTTAAAAAATAGTTTATTAGAACATATTATAAATCAATATCCAATGAAAATAGATTAGTTAATTGATATATAAATCCTAATCTGTATTAAATGATATTCTAGTAAAATATTTCAAGAAAAGATAATGACAAAATATGTAGGGATGTTGGTATTTTTTTAAAAACATTCTTTTAACATTAGAATTTATCACCATCAGTATTTTTGCATGAAAATATTGCAACAGAAATAAGAAAAAATATATCCATTAAGGAATCCTATGATGTTTATGATAATAGAAGAAAATAGGAAAATTTGAAACTCTTCACACATCTAAATCACTATTAATTTTCATGTTAAATTAGTCCTAATTGATTAAAAAACATGAACACCAAATAAAATAAGTAGTACCCCTATTTCCATTTTAATACCTCCTCATAACTTACTACCCACTCATGTGATCAGTAGTTCTATAAAATATGATACCAAAACTAATAGAGTTATTCTTCCAATTTGGGAGCACACATTTAACATTGTATAATATTTTTTGGTTTCAGTTGGTAGAAGGTTGATTGGAATAATTTTTTATTTTGATACATGTATTAATTTTCTATGAATCTAATATATGTAGAATGATTCCTCCTCGACATTAATGTATTATTTAGTAGGGATAGAAGAATAAATAAATGTGGAAACTATAATGAATCATCTTTCCTCATCCTCCTTCCTAATTTATTTTATATTAATTATTTACATGATATTCAATCTCATCATTGAAAGAGAATACTAAAAAATTGTTATGAACAAAAAGATCAAAACTTGAACATTCCAACAATTAGACTAATCCTTACATCATGAATTTTTGATTTCAATCATATTTATCCAACCCTATTTAATATTTTCATAATTGTTGGTATGATAATTAGAAGAAAAATTGTATCAAATCAATAAATACTAAATACATTTAATATTTGATACCCAAACTTGTAGGCACTGAAGTAGAGAAGTGATGAGGAACTAGTGGTAAAATTGTAATGTCATGACATGGTTGCCACTAAAATGGTGCTCTGATCCAATTTTTTATGATGAATCAAGAACAACTCCTCATATCCTAGAGGCTGCCAACTAGTAGCGAGGTTTTATGGTGTGATAGTGGAGAGACTATTCCCTCCTATAATAGTATGAATACAACAAAAGGATAAGTATCATACATGGTAGTAACAAAATAGTTTTCATAAGTAGTAAATAAAATGAAATATAACATAATCTTATAATAAATGAAATGTTATAAAGGCCTGAATAGTTATGTCAAAATATAAAACCCTATTCACCCACTATTTTGAATATACACACAAAAGTAAGTAAAAGAAACAAAAAAAAATTATAGTGATGTATTAATAACTCCATCAAAATCCACATATAAAGTATCCAATAAACAACATAACTACAACATCCCATTCTTGATAATTGACATGAATGAATCCTCTTGGTCATGAATCTTTGAGCCTTATCTATATCTACCATACATCTATGATTAACATTAAAATCATAGATAAGGTTTGTGCACACACCATGTTTCATATATAAGGGTGGAAATAATATCAGTTGGCCACCCCAACGATGAAAATATAAATTTTCATTCATAAATTAATTATTATGAAGTATGCTCCCCCCAGCTAGGATAAACTGTAAAGGTAAATAAATAAAAAATAACATTAAATCGCAGTGGAACTGTGGGTCAGGCCCCTAGTCACCTCAGCAATGTGACAACATGTATACTAATAAATACATATATACATACATATATATATATATATATATATATATATTCACATGCATATAAATGTATACATAAATATGATTATACATGAGTAAGGTGAATGAAATCACATAAAACCTTCAACATCCGATCCTTGGGTTTGTAATCCTGATTTCTTGGACATCCAGTGCAAGGGAATTAAGTTGGATATCATACCACTCAATCCATGTATTGTTAAGATGATTTTTGGGTCTGTAATCCTAATAAAAAAAATACCTGATACATCCAGTTCTAGGAATTTCTCTGAGTGAGCTCTGTCACCACAAGAGGATACTCTTCTTAACCCTTGTTTTATCCATACTCACCTCTAATTACTCTTATGAAGGATTTAAGGGAGTACTCCTAAAAATCATTTAAATGGACTAGATATGGAAACTGTGATCCTTATCCATTTAAATCCAATACAATTTTTTTATATTTAGGTTCCAATCTGTAGGATATCACAACATTGAGAAGTAGATGAACCTTAAGGGTATAAACCTTAATTTATCTACAAGGAGAGAGCACTAGTAAGACTCCATTCCCACCCTTTTAGGTATTGAATTAAGGATACTGTAACAATCCATATCTCTTGGATATCATAATCATCAATGAGTATCCAACGATTTAAAAATTTATGTCCAATACTATGGTCATGAAATTGATCAGAAAGTGTGTTTTTATACCCAAAGATTGAAAGAGTGTCATCATCTACAAGTATAATGGGATTGAAGAGAGTGTAATAATCCAAATCACATATCAAGTAGAGGATAATGGAATCATCCTCATCACTTGGGAGAGTATAATCATCCACAAGTATAATTACTAGGTATTTCATGCCTGTATATCATAATTATATCCTCAAAAGTCATATTATAGGAAGAACTCTATGATATTCCAATAATATAAAAATTGAATACTTGAATCCACATCCAAATACTAGGTAGTGCCTCCGGGTATGAAAAAAATATGTGAAATGACGTGGCTCAAAATCCGGATCTCAGGAAATATATCTGGGCATCCCAAATATAATGATAGAAGCCTCATTTCAGGATCATAGACTAGTAACCAAAAAACCTCTTTTAATCACTGATATATTGGTTTTAAACATGTGAAATATAAGTAAAATGGTGAGTGTGGTCAAATTCCTAACCTCAAACTACATCTATAACCCCATGGGATATCATGTTTAGAATGGGTTATAAGGTGACACCTTCTACAATATCTACCCCCAAAACTCCAACGCACTAGATCATGGTTGGTTAGACATTGAGGCACCCACTGGGTCCCTCATGTCATAAAATTGGTGAGACATACTACTTGGGATCCTAGAGGCCTACACCTAAGAGATGGAATAATAATCACGATCCTCAGCTTAGAAGGTAAAAGAGGATTCATACATGGAATTATCTACCAGTAATAAAATAGAGGTATCTTACATGATATCCTTTGAAATAACTACCCTCATGGCCTATTAGGATAGAAGGAAGTTTTTGGAAAGGGAGAATTCCTCAAAAGAAACTACAAGCATTGGTCATTGGAGATGGAACATGGCCCATCTCAGTTCAATGTATCAATCTCAGGAGAAATAATGGATTAGATTACTGGAGAAAAAACATCTCTATTAATGAAAACTATCAAACATCATCCATGAATCCATGAATCAGGTTTAAAGGTTTACCATCATGATCTACATAAGAATATAGTCATAATAGACTACCCAATGGTCTAATTCTGACTCTTGGGTGAAAATATATGAATCAAAACCCTCAAATGGTAACACAGGTGTAGTACATGATGTGTATACCTAGTAAACAACATCTTCTCCTAAATCCCTACCTAGGTGTGCACTCTAGTTGGACTTGGAATGTATAATACGAACTTAATGAAATGTCCATAATGCACACGGTGTGTACCCTACATGCATTACCTTCTTGTATACATCTCATGGCTTGGCCATGTATATCACCTATCTATGTACATCTTCATGGTGTACAACCCATATTGGGTCTGGAAGTGTACTCTACCTGGCCATGTTCCCCTAAACGGAATATTTGTCTGAGAACTCTGGAACACGACTATGTCCCAGCACAAAGTGTGTATACCCCATACATGTTACATACTTATAAAATATTATATTCACAAAAGAAGAAGAATATACGATGTGTATTCTCTGAACTAAGTGTCATGTGAATGAGTTTTCCCAATAATAAAACCCCCCAAATCACTATGAAACCGCCATTTTCTCATCGAATGTAATAGATCATCCAACTAGAGTCTGAGGAAATAATTATTGGGGATAATAAATTAAAAATAGAAAATCTACTGTGATTTATAGAACACAGAAAAATATCATACCTTTGGGAGGAATCAACTGAATCTTTTCCCATTTCCATGCACCATGGCTACAAAATAATGATATGGGCATCCCGAATTTCTTAATAGTACCCTTCATCTATTACATATACTTCTATGCCTATCTCTCTCTCAATCTCATTTCCTCTCTCTGTCATGTGAAGGATAAACTGCATGGGTTGTGTGTGAAAAGCCGAAAGCTAAGGAAGAAAGGAAAACAGGAAATTAAAGAATATAAAAAATAAAAATAAAATAGGGTTCCCAACCTAGTCTTGACATCCAATTTGGGTTTATGCCCTTCATAAGAAAAAACCTCATTCCTTACTCCGCATTATAGAAATAATATCAATCCAAATCTCCATTTAAAATGTATTTCTGAATGAACCTGTGCGAATAAATTAATATTTAATTATTTAAATATTAAATATTAATTATTATTCTAAAATTTGAGAAGCATGTAATTACACCATGAAATTTTCCTTGTGTAAAAATACAATTATGAAACCAAAAGAGTGGCGAGAAACATTATCCATGATCGTCTTCTAGGATAACAAGTGTATTTTACCCCATTTAAGTATATTTGGAAAAATTCAAATTTATGATCAAAATTTATTGTTCAAAAAAACATGGGTCCTTAAAATCTCCCGACCATAAATCTTCCCATCCATGTGACTTTTTGGTGGAAAGACTAGAATACACTCTCTCATCTCAAGAAAATAAATAAATGTTATCCTGACTATCTAATAACTAGTCCAAAAACATCAAAAATTCTTCAAACACAGAAGATGTTTAACTAAACACATTATGGAACACCCCTCTATAGAAATACCCTTATTATCATCTCAAACCAGTCCCTAAGGACAAAAATACACTATAAATGAATAATTTAAATTTAAAATGAGGGTTACCTCCCTCAAACAGTCAATGGTACACTCCACACCATATGGATTACCTCATAAAACGGCTTGAGCATAACCTCAATAGGTTCCTGTATAAAAATAGAAAACACATTTTATGAAAAGAATATTAGTGTAGATTTGATTCTCTCTTAGTGTACACAGGATGATATCAAGATAGATCATTATCATATTTAACCATGATTACACTACCATTATATAAAAGACATTTATAGCTCTCTACCAACCATTCTCACATTGAACATGGATAAAATTACTTTAACAACAAACTAACACTATGTCTTCCAAAAATGGATTTTGAAGTCTAGCCACTGGTCAACTATTTCCATGAAGCAGATTCATTTACGATGTATCATATACCACAAAGGAGAATTTATCATTCAACACCAAGTCTTGAGAAACCAGGACCACAAAATTATTGAAAACATTGATCCTGGGCTCTCATACCAACACTCACTAATGCATGACTAAATAGACCATGCATAACTAGTGGGTTCCATTATCACCCAAGTTACGCTCCAATAATTCATCTAACAAAAGTCTAAGCTGTCTTTTCTACATGACTTGTCATTTTACATTAATCCTGAAGCTCCATTGGAACTCCTCTTCAAAAAACAAGAACCTCACCATTACATGGATTTATTCAATGACCTCCAGTTACATGTAGTCATTCATTTCATGAGTGTTTACCCATGATTCTTCTACGTTTGTAACAGTGGAAGCATTGGTCATCATGGTTAATCACACAAATAGTCATTCCCATCAAAGCCAGTCTAGATATCAAATCATCATAGGTGCTTGTCAAAATTTGAATGCATCAAAATGCCTATAACAAAAAACTATGCATTACTCATGATCCAGTCTCAAAATGAGCATAAACTAATATCACTAACTAAAAAGATATTTGTAAACGTATACTGGCCTCTCTCATATAGGATACACAGAAGTGTCATCCAACAACTGTATGAGTTAAAACTGATGGTCTCTAAGTCTCCCACCTAGCCCTACTGATTAGGTCACACAATAAGTTAACAAGGTCTAACCACCTAACTAAAATTATAAAAACTATCCAAGGAAGGTAATCACATCGACAAGCTACGAGGTTCAAAACTATAACCACATCCTAGAAAGGCCTTGATCCTCATTGAGAATGCCCATAATAGATATATACCTAGAAGTAATTATTCCAATGTAGAAGAGATACTAAACTGACACTCATAAGAAACCCATGTATGGAAATACCCCCTCCAGGTCTAGTTCATTAGAAAAATCATGGTACCTATTAACATCATACCCAACTTTCTGACTAGATAACCATAACTAAATGTTGGTTAAGTAGAATTAAATTCCAATATATACAAGAAAACATGGAATATTTTTTTATGAATACATTAAATAACTTGTCCTAGGGAAGACAAAACCCAAAAAGCGGTTCGACAAGAAATTCATCATGTTCCCTATCAAGCATAAAGAGTCACTTCACATCATGTGCATGAGGAAAGAGTCATCGACCTCTCTATAAAATGACTCAATGTAGATCCAAATTCCGTGACATCATATGATATATATATATATATATATAAGTAGGATCAATTGAATACAATTCCACTAAAAACCTACACAGGAAAAAACCATTTAGTTTTTCTTGATACTTTAGAAAATTTTCTACTATAATTAGTAAAATAACACCCCTATAGAAGAATAATGTATGAATCCTACATGTTTAATATGATGCACGATATGGCTATTACCTTTTCTATCTAATAATCAAAATTAATTGATAGCCTTTTACCAATGTGTCCAAAATTAGTAATCCAAAATAAATCCTAGCATTTGCAAAAAAATTCATCACACTTATAGAAATTAACAAACCACTATAACATTGAATATTATAAAGAAAATCATACCCTAGTAATGAGGGATTCTTATTGAAAACAAGTTTTCTTGATGAACCAGTCTGATATCTATCATGGGTTCTAACATATTCCTTATACTTCTATCTATAATATCCAAAATACTTAATAAAAATTAATGTAACATCTCTGATACCACTTTTTAACATCATGAATCAGATGCCACTAAACCGGTGCCCTAATCCATTTTGTTACAAGGCCTAAAGAGTTCCTCCCTACATGCCATTGTCTTCCAACTAGCAGTAAAGACCTAGGGTATGACAATGGGGAGACTATTCCATCATATAAAAGTTAGAAAACAATGAAAATAAATATTTATCATACATAAAATTAAATAAAATGAATTCTCAGAAGTAGAAAATAAACTAAAACTGAATATTCTATAATAATAAGTGAGATAATATAAAATTTCAACTATCTGTGTAAAAAAAATACAACAATTGTCACCCCTTGGGCTTACCACACATTCATGATTAAAAAAAATAAACTAAAAAAATTACAGGAATCTACTCCTAACTACAATCTAAAGCCACATACTCAGTCTCCAAGACACTATTGAACTGTAACAACTCGATCTTGAGAAACCACATGAGAGGAATCACTCAACAATGAATCTTTATGCCTCGACACTAAATACCATTTATATATGATCAATATGAAATGAATACATAAGGTCTTAACTCACACCAAGGTTAACATATAGGTGTGAGAAATAATTTCAGTAGGAAACCACAATGATGAAGCTATAAATCTACTGTCATAAGTGCATGTTCTTGTATATGCTAATCGTAGTCGAGACACAACTAAAAAGATATATAAAATAAAAATAATCTGAAATTATTTCTAAATCCTATTTCCATGATCCCAAACAAATCGGAAATGTTCTATCATATAAACATATATTTATATACATATATATTTATCTTCCCATAAAAACATATATACATAAATATGATTATACCAGGATATGGTGAATGAAATCACACAAAACCATCAGTAGTCAATCCTTGGGTCTGTAATCCTAATTGCATGGATACCCTCTATAAGGTAATGGTGGAAGATATTATACCTCTCCATCCATATATAATTAATCCAATGTCTAGTTCTGTAATCACTATAAAAAAACTACTCGCTTCGGCTTCCTCTAGATATTTTTATGATCAGTCTATGTCGCCATAGGGGGATACACATCCTAACAATGGGTTTACTCGTACTCACCTCCAATCACTACGATGAATGATTCCAGGGAGTTCATATGGAAATTGATTAAATTTCCATGAACTAGACACCATGACGCTAATTCCATGTAAATCAAATTTAATGCCTAATACCTTGGTCCCATTCCATATTCAGCCATAAAATTGAGACTTGGATGAACCCTAAGGGTTTGAACCGTAACTGATATATAAGGAGAGCTCACCAGTGAGGTGACATGCCCAGCCCTTGAGGTCTCTAATTAGTGGGATCATAATCATCCAAATTTACTGGGATAGTCTAATCATCCACAAATATCAAATGATGTGAAATTCTATGTCCAACAAAATTGACCTATAATAGACCAAGGAGAGTGTAGTCATCTCTGAATCTCAGAAGAGCATAATCATGCATGAGATTAATCAGATTTAGGAGAACGTAATCATACTCATCACATATCAACCATTTGGGAGCACAATCATCCAAAACACTCGAGATATCATATTCAGCAATTTTTATCATTACTAGGGAATCCATGCTCATATATCATAATAATAGCTTCAAAATACGGATACCAAGAATCACCTATAGAAATCCCAATATTATAACAACCAAATATATGTCCCAATAGAAAAATACAAGGTAGTACCCCTGGGTATGAATGTAATATTGGAAATTACATGTCTCAGAAGTCGGATCCCAGAAAATACATCTTGGCATCCCCAAGGGAATTAGAGATGCCTTAGGTAAGTGTAATCAGCCACCAACTAGAAACCACATTTAGTAAACATTTCTATATTAGTATTAAGAATTTTATGTATAAATAAAATAGAGAGGGTGTCTTAATGCCTAATACAACCCCACTTCCACAGCCCCATGGTATTAAAATTTTGTAACTGGTTCTAAGGTTACACTCACTATGATCTCTACCCAAACCCATAAACCACTAGCTCCTGGTGGGCCCAACATTGGGGAACCCTCTTGGTTTCTCAAGTCACAACACTAGAGAGGCATCCTACTTGTGATCCTCAAGGTCTATGTATATGTAGAGAAATTCTAGTCAAGATACTTATTTGAGAAGTTAGAAGTTGTAATCCTATATGGAATCCTCTAATAATAATAAAATAGAGGAAACGAACATGGGTTCCATGAAAACAACTAACATCATGGCATCTTAGGTTGGAAGGGTGCATCTCATAAGGGAAAATTATTCAAAGGAAACTAAAGTAATTGGTCATGTGAGATGGATTGTGGCCCCTTTAAGATAATGATATTACTCTCAAGAGATACCATGATTAGATTACATATTGAAGAATCTCTCTGTTTAGTAAAAGAACAAAATAACTTATAGGACTCATTGAATCACCTCAAGGGTTTTACCATAGTGATATATGTGGGAAGATTCACCAAATGGACTACTCATGGGTATAATTTTGACTCTTGGTTGTAAATATATGAAAGAAAACACACCATGAGTAATAATGGGTAAATACATGACATGTATACCTAGTACCCGACATGTTCTCCTGATTCCCAACTGGTAGTGTGCTGTAGTTGGACATAGCATGTACAACCCCAAGTAAATAGTGTGTTGTTCATGTAAACAGTTTTTACCCAATATGAGGTTCCTTCTCATGTACCTGACATGACATGGATATATATATCACCTATCCATTTCCATTTACACATCATGCGACCCACATAGGGTCTAGCCATGTATTCTACATGGTTAGTTTACCCAACAAGGGCAGTATGGTTAGGTAAAAACTATATGAATGAGTCCCAGTAAATTGTGTGTTTACCTTAGACACAATTTTTACTTCTAAATTATCTTGTTACCCAAATATGAAGAATAGAATCCATGTTCTCTTCAAAACCAAAGAACATATTGATAGGTTTCCCTTAATAGAAAACCCCCAAATCTCCCTAAAACCCCTATTTTTACTACAAAAGCTATATATAAGAACACTAGGGTTCCCAATATGTAATAATATGAGATTGAAAAATAAAAAATTTAAATATCAAGATATTTATGAAAAAGCATAAAAACAACCTACCTTTGGCCAGAATCTTCCTAATCTTTTCATGTTTCCACACTCCACATATACCACATGATGATATGGCATGCCCTGACCTCTATGGTGGTACCATGTTCCTCTCCCTCTCCTTATATCCCTTAGTCTTCCATTTTCTCTCTTGGTCAAACAAAGGGGAATCCATAGTGGGATATTTCATGAAGTGAGTAGATAAGGAAGAAAAAAAAATATGAAATGAAAGAAACGAAAAAGTAAATAAAAAGAAAAGGGGGATATCCCAACACCATTCCCAACATTATTTTAGGGCCATCCTCGGAAAAAATCCCCTTTCTAGGATCAATAGATGAGAAGGAAAATCAATATAATTCTTATTTCAAAATATATATCTGAATGAACATCCGTGAATAAATTAAAAATTAATTAATTAAATATTAAATGTTACGTAATAATCTAAAATTTGGATAGGTCAAAATTCCACCATACTCTTTCCTTATGGTAAACACCATTTTTAAGGTCCAACATAGAGGCAATGAAAATTATCTGAGGTCATTTAAAAGGTTTCAAAAATAATTTTAATCCTTATAATAATTTTAGAAAAAAATTCAAATTTCTACTCAAAATTACAGTCTAAAAAATCATATGTCCTAACAAGCAATAATAATGAGGTTTTGGCAGTTTATAATGGGAGGGGATGCAAGGAGGAATAAATTTTTAGGATCCATGGAGGAAGAGAAGAAGGATATATTGTTGTTCCACAAGCGTAATGGGAATTTGGGGAGTTGAGAACCACAGGATTCATGGCAGTAAGTGGGTAAGAGGGTATGGAATTAGTGGGGAGGTTGTGGTGGGAAATGGGAATAGGTAGAATTAGCGGAGTGAGAGATTGGGGAAGGTATAAATGGTGTGTTATCTAGAAGGGGAGGAAATATTGATGTGGTGGGAGAGAAGTGTGGATGTGTGGAGATAGGTTAATTAATGATGCTTGGGTTAATTCCAAATAAATTGCTGTATATTTTAATTCTAAACAAAATTGGGTATTTTTGTTAATAAATATTTTTTTGGTATTTGTTTCCTCTAGAAATGGGAATGAATTCATTGATTTAAGGTTCAAACATTTCAAGCGATTTCTAACGGGTTTATTCGTAGAACTGGAAACATCCAACGATTCCATATCCATTTGGACCTACTTTCCAAAGCTATGTGCTCATTTGTTCTGAAACAATGACGCTTAAGAATTTGCATTTATTGAGAGGATGGGAGGTCGGAATCATCACATAGTTTTTAGGGGAATTATTGTCTACTCCAAGAATCTCTTTATAGATTTATGTTATGTTTGTGAATCCTTATTAAATTACAAAGTATGAAAATGAGATTTCCTTTAGATTTGACAATCAATGATTAATATGTATGAGATTTAGAGAATCTTTTATATGTATTCGAGGTTCTTCATCGATAGAGAATCATCTGTAATTGTTATATATTCTTAGTCAATGTTATCCTCCGACACATTATATAGAAATATCTTGGTCATTATGATAACCATACTGGTATTAAAGCCACTCAGAAGGGAACTTGATGTTTATTTTCATTTAGAAAGACATATATTATTTCAGATTTGGGATCGTACCCAAAGATGGGCTACCTACGTATGCTTTGTTTTAAAAACGAAATCAGAACCCACATAGTTCGAGTAAAGAAGTAAGAGGTTTATGCATGATTCATGGCTCAAAAAAAGATTTCATAATTATTTTTACACTCTAAACTCACATGAGTCATGCTCAGTGTGAGAAACAAGAGGTATTGGTAAAACCAGAAAATTGTGCCATAAAAGAAGAAATTATAAGAAATGGTGTGGGGATTATATATGTATGACTTCCTATATAGATGAATATTATGATTTAATTTAGGGAATAAACCTGAGAACATGGTCCATAAAAGTATATGTTTTTATGGAGATTTGGATACTTAACTTAGGACTTAACCGTGAGAAGGATGCCCAAATTAGAGAGGACTTATTATAGGGTTTTACTCCTGAAAAGGAAGCCCAAATCAAAAGTAAATTAAGACTGGTTAAGAGAAATTATGACTAGGGCTTACTCTTAAAAAAGAGTCCCAAGTCAAAGGGAATTATGACTGGGGCTTACTCCTGAAAAGGAAACCCAGGATAAGGGAATTCATATTTTGGGAACTTGGGGCTTACTTCTAAGGAGGATGCCCATATTATGGTTGAGGCTTACTTCTGAGGAGGATGCCCAAAATTAAGGGAACTTGAAGACTGGGTCTTACTCTTGAAATGGAGGCCCAGGTTAGGGGACATGGGGATTACTCCTAAATAGGATTCCCAAATTTGGGATTTTGAGATAGGAACTTACTCCTGAGAAGGAGGACCATGTAAAATATCCTCTACACATTAATGGATGAGGTTGAATGAATGAAATCTGTAATTTTAGTGACATAAAGATATGTAAATCACAAGGTTTTGAGAAATATTCCACATAATTCTTTTCAGATAAGGAAGCCAACAAAGAAACCATGCCATAAATGGTTTTAAAGAAGGTTATGAAGGCTATATTTTGAAGAGGAGAGGTGGACTTGAAGAATGAAAGTGAATAGGTAGGAAGGGCACCCAAAAAGAGAGAGGCGTGAAAGTCCATCATGGGCACGCAAGTCCTGGTCACACAATTATACTTGCGCGACACATGGGTACTTGGGCGATGGTCAACCCTTAGGGTAACACTTGGATGAGACTTTGTTCAAGCCCTTAGTATTGTCCCTAAAGGATTCCAAAAGAGTGGTGGAATGTTTTATTGAGGGATAAGGCGGCACACAAGTGCGGCCATTTCTCATAAGGGCTGGCCACTTAGGCGCACAAGTGTTGATGAGTTTCTACACTTTAGCCTTATTTCCACTATTTAGATATTCCATTCTAGGAATGAAATTACATTAGAAGTGTTCGTAAGACTTCTAGAATAGACTAGGGCATCGGGAGCTCGAATATGAGTTTTCAAATTTTTCCGCCCGAAATGGGGGGCCCACAAGGGGTATTTATATTCTTCTTAAGACCATTGGAGAAAATAAAATAGGGAGCGCAAGTCACCTGTGTGACCACAATGCGGCGCACAAGTATACTTGCACGACCATGATGAAACTTGTGCGAACTAAGTGGGAAGAAATCCTTCTTCATGCCTTTGTCGATTTTTGATGTTTCTTCAAAGGATGAATCACTTTGGACTAAGGCATTTCCCTTTTTTAGTCGTTAGACTTTGTGACGGAAAGGAGATTTAACAAAAGTACCCCCTTAGAGTTGGATCCAAAATCAATGAGGATGTGACTATGAGGTAAAGAAGAAAACCAATGAACCTATGGTGCACAAGTGTTGAGCGCGCAATTGAAATCACACAGGTGTTGAGTGCATAGATGGAATCGTGCTGGAATCAACACGCTGGCTTCGGTGCATAGGGTTGTGTCCTTGCCTATAAATATGCGGTCATTCTTGTGAAAAGAAACCAGATTACAAATAGTTTCGAGCTCTCACCGCACAAGTTACCTTAGTCGCACAAGTTAATTGTTTTCTACTTTTCTTTGTGTCGCACTTCTATAGAGGTATTTTGACTGGCATGGTGATACCTGCACGCCAAAACTTTCTCGATGTGCTTATACTTGCACGCGAACTTTGCGACTTGTGTGACTTAAAGAGTTATCCATTTTTCACGTTTTCTTCACAAATTTCATGAAAAATCAACTTACTTAAATGTTAATTATTCAACCTTTGTGTAGATTAAATGGAACCCAGAAGAATCGGAACAGCTAATGAACTAGCTAGTAAGATAATTGATGATATGATGAGATTCATTAGCCCCAATTATTATGATAATTGTAACAGCACTCTAGCAGATTTTCCCAAATACATGATAAAGTATCATCTTAATCTTCCACAGAGCATCTACTTGCCTCTATATGGCCATGATCATCTATAAGCATTAAACATTCCAGATTCAAATAATTATATGCCCGAGATACAGCCTCACTGTTACTCTTATATTTCGGTTATTTTTTTCATTAAGAGCAACAACAATGGTGTGAACTTTAAAATTTTTCCTTCCTACCATTTCCTTGCAGATATGAAAATGGAAAATCATGGGCTGATATGTTTTTCGCTACCGGTTGATGGAGATAAGACTATCATGAAATTAGAAACAATATTTGAAATGATTACTCTCTCCAAATGTCTCTTTACTTCCAATGATCCATTCTCAAATCCATGTATCCATCTTCCAAGTCTCTTGGACAGAAACATAGTCATTGATTAATCAATAGAAAATTTCCTCAAACCGCACTCAAGAACATTATTTTATGATTGCTCCTATAAGAGTCGGTATCACTGCATCTATTATTGTATCTAGTTGAATGAGTGAATTCCTGGTGGTTGCTGATGAAGCTCAGGATTTCATAAATCAAATGATGATTTATGTTGAAAGCATCTATTTATTCCTAAAAAATAGAAGAGAATCAAATCTGTGGACGTCCTTCTAACTCTTGTTCATCAATGAATAATCCTTTCATCTTTAATCATTTGTGCATGCCTTCTTTTGCTACCAGCTTCAAATTTCACCTAAGCCAATGGGCCTAGTAAGCATAGTTTTATTTTTAATAGGATTATAAAAATAACCCTAGAAACATTGAATATTTTAATTGCTCAATATTACCTAAAATCATACAAAGTGTATGTTTAGTGAGCTGAGACATGACTTTTATTCAGAGTTCCCTTGTTTTTTATGCGTAGTTTAAATTCATGCACATCGGACATAAAAAGGCTAATGTTTAAAGTCGAAATAGCTTTGACTTAATGGATTAACATTGACACAATTCCTTGATAATTTATCTGAAAACATATTACAGTGTTCAAGTATGAGGGAAAATAAGTAAACAATGACATAAGAAGTTTTTAATCTGAGGAATGATATGAAAAATGGATAAAAGGAATTAGAAGAAGTAGTTCCCAAGAATGACGTTACCATTATTTAACAAACTCGTTAGGGTGTTGAATTATGCAGGCCCACCTAAGGGAATTGGCTACATAGTCAAATAATAGCATCTTTTGGATGATAGGTCCGTTATAAAGACTACTTATGAATGGCCGCCTAAGGGAACGTACTGCATAGTCAGGCAAAAGAACTCTCATAAATTTACCATTCTACTTGTAAAAATCCAGTGGATGTTTAAAGGGATTCAAATTTTCCAAATCATAGAGTTTGTTGTATGGAGAGAGGTACTTGAATATGGAGAAGATATTTCCAAACAAGATTTTCTATGAACTGGATAAATGTCACTCCTATGAAGGTCTAACCCAAATGTATTAAAGAGAAATATAAAGCATAGACTTGAATACTTTTAAATCATGAAAAAGGGTATGGGACAACTATTTTAAGGATTGCTATTTTTGCGGATCCCTACATATTTTCATTAAGACCAATAAAGAAAAACGTGATTTTTCTCCCAAGAATGAAGTTACCATTAATTGAAAAACCCGTTAGGGGGTTGAATTTTATAGGGCCACCTAAGGGAATTGGCTGCATAGTCAAATAATAGTATATTTTGGCTGACAAGTCTATTATGTAGACGATTTATGCAAGGACGCCTATGGGAACGTACTACATAGTCAGGGAAAAGAACTCTCATAAATTGTACATTTTGTGACCAGAAGTCAAGAAAAGTGTTATGGAGATCTGGAAGTATTTATGGTTAGGAGTATGACACATAAAAATTGTAATTTGTTCAATGCATGTAGAGATACACAGACCAATGCTAACCATAATCATGTTGTGGCTGGGTCCTAAATTGAAATGTTGGACTTCACTACATATCCCATAAGGATAGTAATCAAGACATATGTATTTCTTGAAATATTGTTTAATGTCATGTGGGATGAAATTATAGGAAATATTAGTTTAGGGTATTAGAACTCAGACCATAATAATTAATACACTATGTGTGTTTTCACAGGGACTTTTCATCCAGGGGACTGAAAGTGGAATTTGGGGTTAGGCCCAAAGACTTGAAGCTAGATTCGAGGGATGATCGAACGTTCCTACATATCCCATAAGGATTCGAATCAAGGCACATGTAGTTATTGAAATACCCTTTGTACATATTTGGTTCGTACAAGTGAAGGGTTAAAGGGGAAAATAGTGAAATGATGGTTTGACCCAAGATAAATGGTTCGGTCATTGCCATGTATGCATGTAGTCTTTAGAAGATAACATGATCATAGATAAATGTAAATAATGATTCCCTCTCATGTGAGAGTGCAAAATAATGTTGTAGTTTATTTTCATACAGGACAAAAAGTGTGAATAGTTTAACATCATATAGCAAGGATGATGGTTAACCAATGTAAAAAGTATTGGTTCTGGGGCTACTTCATAGATCAACATCATATGAGATGGAGGTGAACCAATGTGAAGAGATTGATTTGGGGCTTGAACCTCAGGAGGTTGCCTATGTACCCAGCCTAGAAGGCAAGGATCAATGTCCGCATAGTTCAATTAAATAATGAATTGGCGATCAAGTTGTTCTTGAGAAAAATGACCTAAAAATGATGCCGGGAATTACACATGGTTAGCGGCCCAGAGAGGGTTTTATGGTTGAAGTTTACTCTAAGCTCACGTGAGTCATACTCAGCATGAGAAACAAGAGGTAGCAACAACCTTAACGATGCACAGTTTAATGTCATGTAGGACATATGAAGGGACTATGTAGTTTAAAGTCTTGTCGTGAGGACTATTGGTGCTGCACAGTTTAGTGTCATGATGTAGGGACAAAATACAGTTTAATGTCATGTAGGACATATTTAAGGGACTTTGTCAGTTTTACGTCATGTAGGATGAATGAGCAGTACAGTTTAACGTCATGTAGGACAAATATAGGGACACAGTTTAACATCATGTCGGACAATAAGGGTGTTGTACTATTTAGCGTCTTGTAGCTAAGATGATGGGGACAATACATTTTAACGTCATCTTGGACGAAAAGGGGACTGTGCAGTTTAATGTCATGCAATGAGGGAAAAAGAGGACATAGTTTAACGTCATGTTGGAAGTATTAGGGAATTTTTCAGAGTTTAACATCATGTTGGACAATGGTGAGAATAGTTTATGGTCATATGCATGGACCTGAAATTATTCAGTTTTACGTCTTGCTGGACATAAGGTATTTCTGTACAGTTTGGCGTCATGTAGCTAGGATGTAACAGTTTAATGTCATGTTGGACGTAAGTGAAAACAGTTTAAGGTCATATGCATAGACTAGAGATTATGCAGTTTTACGTCTTGCTTGACGTACGGTACTTCTGCACATTTTAGCATCATGTAGTTAGGATGTCACTGTTTAAGGTCATTTTGGACGTATGTTAAAATAGTTTATGGTCATATGCATGGACCAAAAATCATACATGTAGTTATACAAAATACTTCATTAGAAATCTGGCATAGGTTGGATTTTTTATGAGTTCTCCATATATTGAGATTAAAGAATAAACTCCATTGGAGTAGACCTTATGTATTGAATCAGGTCCTTCCCATTTTGGAACCATCTTGGGAGGTTTATTTCATGGTATCATTGGAGTTCCAATAACCTATACCAATTCTCCCTGAACGAATGAACAAAGAAAAACTTTTTTATTGATATCTCATTCTATTCGACTCTGATAGACTTCCAAGTGGTGCAGGGTGCACAATCTTTTCTCATCTACCTGTTTCAATTCATCCAATAACTTTTGAAATTGTTCATCTATAGATGACTTATCACAAATGGCTACTCTGAGTGAGGGTTATTTAACTTCAATGGGAAAGACTACTTTTGTTCCATATACCAATGAATATGAAGTTGACTACATTGTAGTGCGAGTGGTGGTCTGATATGCCCATAAATCATGAAATAATTTATCATGCCATGAATTCTTATCTTTATCCACAATATTTTTCAATATTTTTGAAAGAGTCTTGTTGAAATATTCTATCTATCCATTGGTCACTGCATGATATTGAGATGAATGATTGGATTTGATGTCGTATTCTTGATACAACTTCCTCACCTCATATGAACAGATGTTGGTTCCATTGTCCGTCAATATGGTATGAGGGACACCAAATCTGGTAATGATGTTAGACTTGATAAAGCTAACAATTCATTTTGAACTGACTTATTTGAGGGGTATTGCCTCTGCCCATTTGTAAAATATGTTAGTAGTAGTAAGAATGTACTTAAACTACTTGGCTGTAGCTGAAGGATAATGTCCTACTACATCCATTCCCCATGTGTAAAATTGCCACGCGTATTTAGATGTATGAAGAAACTCTGGGGGTTGATGAATGATGTTGGAATTTACTTGGAAAGAATAACACTTCATGGTGAAATCAACACAGTCATGTATCTTTGAAGGCCAAAAGTATCCAAGCCTTTGAATTTGATTAGATAGTCTATGTCCAGATTGGTGGGCACCACAGACTCCTACATGCACTTATTTCATGACAACCATTGTCTCTTCACCGTCAATGCATCTGAAGAGAACTCCATCAAAACCTGTTTCATAATGAATTTTCTCTAGGTGATATGGGCTACCATATAGAGTAAAATTGACCACAGGTCACCAAATTTGTTCTTTCCTGGATCTATTAGGTGGAAGTGTTCCATTTTGAAGGTATTCCATGATAGGTGTCATCCATCCTGTAGTATGACCATATGGTTCAGGAATGAGACTAATTTCATTGATTTCCTCTGTTCTAGTTTGATCATAAGGTGAAATTGTACGACGATGGGCAATAATGATGGATGTCTCGTCCCAATTTGGATCTTCTAGAGTTGTGGCTATATTAGCCAGTGCATCATCTTGAGTATTTTGTGATCGTGGGACATAAGAAAATGTTGTTTCAGAAGGAAATTCCTCTATTAACACTCTGACATAATCATAAAAAGGGATTAGTACTTCTTTTCTGATTGCATAATCCCCATTGACTTGTTTGATTACCAGGTCTGAATCACCTTTCACCATTAAGTGATTCACTTGTACGTGAAGCACCAAATCTAATCCTGAGATGAGAGCATGATATTCTGCTTCATTATTTGTACCACCTCCCAATAATGAGAAGGAATAAGGTAGAACTACCTTTTCCAGGGAAATGAGTACAATTCCTAACCCAACTTTGTTGAATTTAGGATCTTCCATTTTCTTCCCTGTTGGACTTCTAAAAGAACCATCAAAGTACATTTCCAATGTTTGAAGATTATCATTAATAGAAAATACTTCTTCATTGGGAGGTTAAATATATAAATATGTATCTTTTTCTGAAGTATGTTCATCAAGGAAATTAGCTAGAGCTCGGCCCTTTATTGCTTTTGAGACACATACTGGATATAAAATTGCTGCAAAATAACTTCCCACCTTGACAGACGTCCTGTAAGCATTGGATGAATAAGGATGATTTTGAGCGGGTTATTGAGAGATACAAATTGGACCTCATGATATTTCAGGTAGTGTCTCAACTTCTGAACTACAAAGATTAACACTATGTAGCACTTCTCAATATTTGAATATCGGGTTTTTGCTTCAATCATAGTCCGACTGAGATAGTTGAGGATGTTTTAATTCCCAGCATCATTCCTCTGAGCAAGAAAGGCACCCAATGATCTCTCTAAGTCTGTCACATATACAATAAGTGGTCTTGATTAAATAGGTAGCATTAATACCAGTGGACTCAAGAGACATTTCTTGAGAATATCGAATTCTTATTGACATTATTCAGTCCACTGATATGTGACTCCCTTCTTCATCAATTTGGTGAATGGTAAACTTTTCCCTTCCAAATTGGTGATGAAACGCCGAATATAGGCTAAGATTCCTTGAAATTCCTCTAAATTCTTCCAAATTCTGAGTAGGTGACATACCAAGGATTGATTTTGTCTTCTTATGATCTACTTTGATACCACGATGGCATACAACAAAGACGAGAAATATTCCCGAGGTTACCCAAAAAGCACATTTCCAGGGGTTAATCATCAAATTATGATGTTGATGTTTGTGGAATATGATTTCCAAATCATCCAAGTGATTAGAACACTGTTTGGATTTTACCACCAAAAACATTCAGCAAATTTCCCTAAAAGGGTTTCAAGATACGTTGAATGGAATGCTGATATGTTAGGCCAGTATTCTTTAGGCCAAAGGGAATTACCCGATAGCAAAACACACCCTGAGGGGCTCTGAAAGATGTATATTCTTCATCTTTTGGAGCCATTTGGATTTTATTATATCCATAATATCCATCCATTAAGGAAAGTTCTTCATAGCTAGCTATTGCATCAATCCGGAGTTCTGTAATCGGATCTGGAAAATTATCCTTAGGACAATGTCGATTAAGATCTTTGAAATCAATAAAAAGTTTAATTTGTCCATTATTCTTTTTCACAGGCACAATATTATCCAACCACTTGGGATATTGAACTTCTATGACAAATTTAGCTTTGATAAGCTTATCCACTTCAGCTTCAATTTTTGAAGCATAAGTTGGCTGTGTTCTTTTTACAGCTTGCTTAAATCCTCGATGTTCATCTGGAAAACCCAAATGATGAGTACCAACATCAGGATCAAGCTCTAGAATCTTTTTATAGTTCCAAGAAAACATGTCTCGATTTGTCATTAAAAATGAAATATACATCTCTTTCTCTTCAAGAGTTATGGCCACACTAATTAAAGTGGGGTGTGGATTTTCTTTTGTACCTAGATTTGTTTCTCAGAGTTCATCCACAGTGGTAGAGATACCCTCTTCAAATGATGGAGGAGCATCCCTAAGATCTTCTTCTTCTTCTTCAACATGTGTTATTTCTTCTATTTCTACTTTCATAGTAGATGATGATGTAGAATTTCCATTATCATAAGAGATGTTAAAATTTGAACAACTTGAAGAAGAAGCTTCCATTTCTGACCCTATTGATGATGAAGGGTCTTCATTGGGTAATAAAGAGGAGATGATGGATTGAAAATCAACATCATATTTCACCTCTAACACTGCTATAACTTCTTCTGGCCTGGTTGGAAAAGTATTGAATTGCTGGATTTCAGCAGATGAAATGAAGAAATCCCCATTTGAGCTTTCATCATTTCTTGGTGAATCAGCAATTTCACCCATGCTGTCTGGCTTAATTTACATAATTGAAATTATCGAGGTTCCCATAAGAGTATTTTGATTTGGGTATATCATGTCAATTTTACTAATAGTAAACACATAATCTATACTCACATTTTTAAACGGATTTACTGGAATCTTTTCCAAACCAAATGGAGCATTAACCTTGGTAACCTCCCTTGCTGTGGATTTCTCCTTACCCTTCATGTGATAGAATTCCGCCTCAATGTATTGAGACTCACATGTTTTGAATGTGGATTTATCACCATACAATGTCCCAATTTGACCATCAAAACAATATTTGAGACATTGATGGTATGATGAATGGATAGTAGCATATTGATGTAGCCAGGGTCTTCCAAGCAAGATGTTGAATGTTGTGTCATGATCAAAAACCATGAAATACAAATTGAATATAATATATCCAAACTGATATCTAAGTGTAATCACGCCCAGTGGTTCTTGATCATTTTTATCATATCCTTGAAACATCAGAGTAGAAGGAGATAAATCAGATTCTATAAGGCTCAATCGATGAAGTGTACAGATGGAGATGAGGTTGACTCTTGAGCCATTATCAATGAAAGATATTCGGATGTATACACCATTTAACATTCCAGATAAGTATAAACATTTAATATTTCCATGAATGAGATCATCTTCATCTTCATCTGTGAATGATATCACTGCATGATATTCTGCAATATTATTTTCTACATGGTAGATTTCAGCCGCAATAATTTCAGTTTCAAACTATTTAGGACTTGAAAAATCCTCAATGAGTGGCTCTTGAAGATCCTTGGATAGATTCACGGCATCAAGAATTGTTAACTTGGCCGGTACTTGGGCCAAATGTTTCAAAACATCATATTTTTGATCCAAATGTCTGCGTTTTCCAACAGGAACATGTGGTTTTGTAGGTACCATAGAGGTTGATGCATCTAGTATCTGGGTAGGAGTTGAAAATACTATTGGATTTGGAATATTAGTCTGAATAGATCTATTTACTTGCTGAGAGGAATAAGGTGGAACCTCTAACCGATCCTCCAGAATAACTGTTCTAGGACTGAATCTTTTATTGGTGGAAGAATTTTCTAATTCTTTTTGAGCCCGCTAAAGGGATTTGACACGTGTTTCTAATGCATACACAGTTCTAGCAGGGGTAGAATTATAATAGTGGCTTCTAGGATATCAATGTCTTCCTCTGTATCCCAGACCTCTAGAACTCCCTCTAATTCCACTATTTGATACAGGGAAATCAGGCTCATTACTTGTGACTGCAAAAAGGATCTGTTAAATGAATCATATTAACAGAACCAAAGATCAACTCTTCATCTGATGAAGACTCTGCATGATTAGCCAATTTAGGCTGTGGCATTTGGTGGGGCAGTGCCCGTGGCTTTTAAGTATATGGCATAAAATCTTCTAGAGTCAAAGACAATTTGGGCTTTGACACGATCTCATCTTCTTCTGATTGCTCTTCTTTCTTTGAATTATGTCGTTTTATTGAGGATTTTCCCTCTGATGAAGAGGTTTTTGCTGTGTCATTCATGGTAGAAGATAAAGTGGGTTTCTTCAATTATGGTCTCAAAATGGCATGAGTTCGGTTGATCATTTTTCTGACAATCAAATCTTTATATTTTTGCACATTTTTGTTCTTGAATTCTTTCCACTCGCCTTCTTCCTCTAGATTTTTAGAAGTAACTCATGCTACCTGAGCTGAAAAACCTTTCAGTATGACTTGTCCTGAGTCCACCATATTTTGAAGGAGGTCATTGAAGAAAAATCACTCCTGAATGGGATGCCCCAACATCTAATGAAATGGGCCATAATTTGGACGTTCTTCATCTCCTTCCTTGTTCAGCCTTTTGGGCCTTTGCAATTGAACCAAATTATTTTCAAGAGACGAAATGAAGTAGCCAGGAAGTTGTTCATTTAGGAAATAGTAAACATTTCTCTTTAAATCCTCAAATTGTTTTCGTCTTTGATCTCTTTTATCATCTTGAAGAAATGGCCTCTGTTGTTGATGCTCAAGAGGTGGAGCCCTTTGAGAAGATGAAGGCCTTGAACTATAAGCAGGTATAGGTGATTGTTTAAGCATAACTGTAGCAGTCTCTACTTTACCCATTCTCTTTCTTGGAGCTGAGGGATTTACACGAGAATTATCTTTAGTCTTTATAAATGAGTCTTCAATCTGTTGAACGATTTATGTAAGGTCTCGAAACCCTCTTGTGTATTTCACCGGGATCAACGGTGTGCGTAACTCATCACACAAATTATCCACACAAATTGGCAACAATTATTCTGGAGGGAGTGCTATGCTTATGGAATATGTTAATCCCTTCTAGCGAGTAATGAAATATGAAACCCTTTCATTCTCCCTTTTCTTACAATTTGTAAGATCAGAAACTGTTGTTTTTGGAAAAGTTGAGATGAATTGATGAATGAATTGTTGAAAAAGATCATCCCACCCGGTAATTGACCAGGATTGCAAGCTTGTATACCAGACAAAAGAAGGCCCTTGTAATGACTGTACAAAAAACCTGAGCTTAACTAATTCTTGTTGATGAGGGGTTCCCATCATAGGATCACAACGAGAAACAAAATGTGTTATGTGTTGCTCTGGGTCTCCCAAACAATTAAATATTGGGAATATGGTACTTGAAAAATTTGATGGGGGTGGAATTGCATCTACCCATTATGGGTAAGCTCTCTTCTCCAGTTTAACTGGTCCACACTTTCATTCCATAGCTTCCAAATGAGTTGTTAATGACTCAATCGTAGTCATTAAATATTGAGAAACATCTAGTTGATCATGGACCTGTGAAGGTGCAATAACTGGAGCGTGGATAGGTGTGGCGACTGGGACTGACACTGATGGTAGTATTTCCGGTTGTTGTTGTGTATAACCCTTCTAATTAGACCTCTAAGGGTGTATTGGTAAAGGATGGTACTCTTGATCCATCTCAGTAGCCGTAAGAAATACCCTTGGATGACTAACTCCATCACCCTTAGGAGTAAGAATACTTTGAAGTAGTTCTACATTCAACGTCTATAATTCCTTCGTCTCATCCTCTTGTTGTGTGAATCTTTGCTCTAGTGGGAGTGATTGGACTTCTCCAGAGGAAGGGTATGTAACCTGATTCTTCCATTTTCCTTTTTTGAATTCCTTTCAGAGAGGGGGAAGTTGATTATTTGAAAGAATACATAGATTCTGGGTAAGCCTTTGATTTATTGTACACACTCCTTCTTTATTTGTGTCTATGTGTAAAACTTCTTGAGCAGTAATTTCTTTATCTGATCCCTCTGAGTGAGCCTCATCTGGGGAATTAGAAACAACGGAATTGATGAAATTAATTTTTTCATAATGCATTGCATCTCTTTTATCGTCATTTATAAGATATTGTCTTCTTCAATTTCCTTGTTGAGACACTGCCTTTTGCAGATTTGATCCCTTAGGAACTTCTTGACGAACCATAATTTGGAGGGAATATCCTGGTTATTTGTCTCTTCGTTCCTCTTGGGGATTCTTCCCAAATCGAGACAAGATTCACTTTCTCTGTCGAAGAGATTGTGGATTTTAAAAAGTTCCCAGTCCAGTGGACTGTGGTTGTTCTTACTAAACTCCTAGAATCCTATTTGTTTATTCTGAGTGTTGGGTTAAAAGAGTCACCAGTCTGGCAAGTTGTGGTGGTTATTGAGTTGATATATCTGAGACCTTCTTAAATTCTATCCTAATCTTATGGACTTTAGTCCGGAAATTTGCTGGATGCATTAACCCACATCCACTCTTATCACCCGGCTTAAAAGACCGTTGGATGATTTCTGACACATCTGTCACTTGATGATGTGCACGCTCTAAACGAGAGGCCTGTTCGATTTTCTCATTTTTATAATGAAAAAGTAATTCAACAACTTGTTCTTTGTATTCCTGATTATGGGAAGAACTAGTTGAGGCCTATTCTTGAGCAATCCATTGATTACAAACAATTCCAATATGATGTGACCAGCCGTGGGAAATAACATTGCATGAAACCATTTTTCGCGGGCTTTGATGACTGGAGAGTACAGTGAAATGTAGTGCTCCATGGATACCCCATCCCCTAATATGAATACCGGATGGGGTATTGGAAATTAACTGGTGAAATATTCTTAGTGCGCCAAGGCATGAACACTGAAGGGCTATCTACGGTTATTCGGCCTCCAGATATTGATAAACTGAGAGAGATGCCAAATCAATTTGGCGTTGTGACCCTTCTATTATCTTTACATGATTTTCATATTCATCATAAGATAATATTTTATTTTTCAACTGAAAAATATTTTTCCATATGTTGAGACGAATATCTTGAATACAATCTTCCATCAACATCTCTGGAATGTCATACTGAGAGTCATCCAAAGGCCAAAACATAACTGGCATTTCACCTTTCTCCATTTGCTTTCTCATATTCAGTATTTCCTCCTTATCATTTGATGAAGATTCTTCTACATGTTTAGACCAAATCTGGTGCTTCTCTGTTGCTTCATCAGATTCAAGATGATTGGTAGAGAATTCACTTATCAAACTATAAGATGTATGACTAAGGGGTGGTTCGGAGAATGACCTACACCCTAGGCAATCTTCTGATTGAGAAAGTATTTCACATGATATTGTTAAAGCATCATACAGGACCAAATTCACATTTTAATTTGCCTCAAGTTAAGAGGGATTTCTCATCACTACATTGTCCATTGATGAAATTTCCATGCAATGAAAATTACTACTGTGGAGAGGACTTTTGCAACTAAATTCATCATTATGGGGAGGACCACCATTGTGGGTTACAGAAAAAGATGAAACATTTTTCTCCTTGATCTTATGGCCACACAGAGGGTTATCATGACTCTCATCTGAAGATTATACTTTGAGATCAGTTGAACTCTTATGAAGCAAGCCTTCATGAGGAAGTGTCTAATGCAGACGTCCAGAATTAATGTCTTAAAAATCGGTAACTAAGAGAGTATAATCTTGAGTTGCAACAGATAATTGTCTGACTACATCAAGAACTCCAACATCGAGTAAGGTCTTGTTACATATTGGACCTTGATTTCTTGACTTTTCTGGATGGGTCTGTTTATTAGATGCCTTCTTACTCACGTTGGGATCCACCTGTTGAAGAAAGTTGTTATAATGGGTAGGTATATTTACCTTCTCAGGGGAAAGGATCAGGTTAGGCTGATTATCTCCACTCAAATTCGGTGTATGTTCCTGACTTGGTTGTCTGTATGACATGGGGGAGTATACCCCACAACCCTCTTAGACTGGAACAGAGGTGTGTATCTGTTCCAGGGTGAACTGTTGATGTTTCACTCCACTGGTAGGGATAGATTTTCATTTCTTTCCATGTGATGCTGCTGAAATGTTATAATATCCAGGAAAGCATCCAGAATTTGTGCAGGAATTTTCTTCTTCTCTTTCACCATTGATAGAATATTCATGGTGACTTTATCTGTAAGAACAGGCATATACGTCCATTCCATTCTTGGAGTAGGTGTGTGTTCCTCCTCCTATCCTCCTTTTCCTGTCAGTGAATTCTAACAGTACTCAAGTGTGGGGGCAGAGAATTGAGTCTGCCTCTTGTTTGTCACCGGAGCTTTCCGACTGACTTCTCCGGGTGCTACCAAACGAGACTGTTTGTAGGTTTCGTCCATACTGACCGGTGTATGTGCCTTCGGATTGCACTCCACCGAACGTGGATGTTGATCTTCCTTCAATACTGATAGAAGAGGATGCTGGCAGGATTGATGAGTGTAAACAGGTGTATGTGCCTGTTTACCAGTTATCAACACATTTGGTTGGCGAGATTCATCGTATGTAGTTAGAAAAGCCTTCTAACTAGCTAATGACTTATAAATAGGTGTATGTTCTTATCTATAGTACTCTTCAAGAATTTCCTGGCGGGATTGGCATGTTGCTGCCAGACGAGTCTGCTGGACAACGGAATTCAAATGGACGGGTGTGTGTACCCACTCGTTGCTTGCCACCAAGTTAGGTTGGTGGAATTATCTGGAGATGGCAGAGATAACAACCTGCTCACTGTTGTCTAGTCGTCACCTCTAGCGGTTCGTCATGCCTACTCAGGTTCAAGGAACTTGAGCCAAATGCCAGGGGACAACACCATCATCATGTTGAGGGTGCACTGTTGCACGATTCGGACAGTGATTGTTTGTGGGATCCCTCAGGAAGGAGTCCTTTTTCATTGAATTAGGTCTTTGAGTGACCATCTCATTCACCTCCTCAGAATATGGGAGGGAATGGTGATTTTGTTCTGGAGATAACAACCCGAAACGATTGGAGACGGTGGTTAGCACTGCCTACTTCTTAATCGCCGGTCATCGCTATCTAGATGACCATAGTGTTTTATTGACAAGGAGGGCTTGTTTGGTGGCCTCCAGAGTTAGAATAGTACTGTGTTGATGGTATTACTTAACCCGTGCATTTGATTCCCAGTATTAAAGATGCTGAGTAGGTGATGTCTTCCTCAGAGTGGACGATGATCCAGCAGGAGTAGCAGCAGAGGTATTCAGAGCAGAGGAATTCACAGCTGTGAATTTAAGAGAAGCCATTTCTATAACGCAGAAAATATTGGAAAAGAGTGCCTGTTTGATATAATAGAAATAATCAAGACAATTTCGGCCAATAAATCTTTTGGATGAGAACATATGTTATTAGTTTTTGTTGGCCCTCTCATTGAGATTAAATAGGGGCCTAACAAAATAAGTAAAACATCATTTTATCTTGGTTAAGGATTCACGTCGGGTTCACCATTTTTTTGTTTCCTCTGGAATGGGAATGACCTCATTGATTTAAGGATCAAACATTCCAAGTGGTTTCTAACGAGTTTGTTCGTAGAATCAGAAACATCCAATGATTCCATATCCATTTAGACCTACTTTCCAAAGGTAGGTGCTCATTAGTTGTGAACCAATGAGGCTTAAGAATTTTCATTGGTCAAGAGGATGGGATGTTGGACTCATCACACTTTTTTGAGGTGAATTATTGTCTACTCATGGACTCTCTTTATAGATTTAAGTTATGTTTCTAAATACTTATTAAATTACCATGTATGAAAATGATATTTCCTTTAGATCTGACAATAAATTATTAATATGTATGATATTTAGAGAATCTTTTATATGTATTAGATGTTATTCATTGATAGAAAATCATATTTATTTTTTATAGATTCTTAGTCAATGGTATCCTTCGACACATTATATATAAATATCTTGGTCCTTATGATAACCATACTAGTTTTAAATACACTCAGCGGGGCACTTGTAGTTTATTATCATTCTGAAGGACATAGATTATTTCAGAGCTGGGATCGTACCAGCAGATGGCCTACCTACATATACATTTTTTAAAAGGAATCAGAACCCACTTAGTTTGAGTAAAGAAGTATGAGGTTTATTCATGATTGATGGCTCAAAGAAAGATGTCATAATTACATTTACACTATATGCTCACGTGAGTCATGCTCGGTGTGAGAAACAAGAGGTATTTATAAAACCAGACAATTGTGACATGAACGATTCAATTATAAGAAATGATGTTGGGATTATTTATGTATGACTACCCATATAGATGAAGATTAGGATTTCTTCAGGGAAGAAACCCGAGAACAAGGTCCATAAAGGTATTTGTGCTTTATGGAGATTTGGATACTTAACATAAGACTTAACCTTGAAAAGGATTCCCAAATTAGATAGGACTAATGAATGTCTTTTACTCCTGAAAAGGAAGCTGAAATCAAATTTAAAT
Source organism: Viscum album (assembly GCA_963277665.1). Lineage (NCBI taxonomy): Eukaryota > Viridiplantae > Streptophyta > Magnoliopsida > Santalales > Viscaceae > Viscum > Viscum album. The sequence continues at coordinate 1,009,234,320 of OY728126.1, forward strand.
TAAGACTGGTTAAGTGAAATTATGACTGGGGCTTACTCTTAAAGAAGAGGCCTATGTTAAGTTGAATCATGACTAGAGATTACTCCTGTAAAGGAATCCCAGGTTAAGGGAATTTTAATTTTGGGAACATGGGGCTTACTCCTAAGGAGGATGACCATATTATGGTTGGGGCTTACACCTGAGGAGGATGCCCAAAATTAAGGGAACTTGAAGACTGGGTCTTACTCTTGAAAAGGAGGCCTAGGTTAGCGGACTAGGGGAATACTCCTAAGAAGGATTCCCAAATTTGGGATTTTTAGATTGGGACTTACTCCTGAGAAGGAGGCCCTTGTTAAAGATCCTCTCATCTTTAAAGGATTCAGTTGAATGAATGAAATCTCTAATCTTAGTGACATAAATATATTTAAATCACTAGGTTTTGAGAAATGTTCCACAGAATTCCTTTCAAATAAGGAAGGAAACCAAGAAACCAAGCCATAAATGGTTTTAAAGAACGTTATGAAGGATAAATATTGAAGAGGAAAGGTGGAATTGAAGAAATAAAGTGAATAGGTAGGAGGGGAACCCAAAAAGAGAGATTCGTGAAAGTCCTGTGTGGTCGCGCAAGTCCTGGTCATGCAAGTATACTTGCGCGACACATGGGTACTTGCGCGACGGTCAACCCTTAGGGTAATACTTGGGTGAGACTTGGCTCAAGCCCTTATTATTATCCCTAAAGGCCTCAAAAAGAGTGGAGGGAAAGTTTTATTAAATGGACAAGGCGGCGTGCAAGTGGGGACATTTCCCTGAAGGGATGGCCACTTAGGCGCGCAAGTGTTGATGAGTTTCAACAATTAGGCCTTGTTTCCCCTATTTATGGCTTCCATTCTTGGAAATAAATTACCCTAGAAGTTTTCATGAGACTTCCAGAAGAGACTAGGGCACCGGGAGCTCAAATGTGTGTTCTGTAATTTTTCAGTCCCGAAATAGGGGGGCCACAAGGGGTATTTATAGGCTGCTGAAGACCCTAGGTGAAAATCAATGAGGGTTCGCAAGCCACCTGCTTGACAACTATCTAGCATGCAAGTATACTTGTGCGACCATGATGAAACTTGCGCGAACTAAGTGGGATGAAATCATTCTTCATGCCTTTGTCAATTTTTGATGTTTCTTCAAAGGATGAATCACTTTGGACTAAGCTATTTCCCTTTTTCAGTCATTATACTTTGTGATGGAAAGGAGCGTTAACAGTATCAAATAAATATGCATTATTTTTTAATGATAAATTTAAACATATTTATATTCTAAAATACGTATAGTTAATATTTATCTTTTTAAAAATTTTGTATTTTTAAGATCTCCATCAACTAATTTATGAATGATTTAATGAAAAAAAATTAAAAAATGTAAGTATTATTTTTATATTTTAAATTTCAACATATATTTCAATTAATTTTATTTTTATTTTTATTTATTATCATGTTTTTATATATTAAGATTATTAAATTAAATTTTTTATTTAAATTCATTTTTCTATAAAATTATTTAGATGTTATTAAATGAAAAAAATTAGAACACATATGAAGTATTGATTCTTAAAAAAAATTAAAAATAACTTCAATTAAAGTGATATTTTTTATAAAACATTAAAATTAAGTACTATCATTGGTAATAAAAATAATAGTCTATAAAAAAGATTTTTTTATCATAATTAATTATTATAATTAAATGGTTTATTGTAATAAATACTATTGATGGAAAAATATTTTTCAGTGATATTTATTATTAAAAATATAATCAAGTGTTAGTAATTTTTTTTGGTATTATTATATTAAACCTATATATTTAACTATTGGTAAAAAATATTTTGTAGTTAAATGATAAATACCTACACACACACACACAGAAAGATATGTATGTATGTGTGTGTGTGTTGGAAAAAACAATTTTTGGCAGTTAAAATCGATTACAATAACACTTAATATATGTTGTAATTGATAATTTTTACCTACACGTATATTGTATTTTAATAAATTTATGATTTTTTGAGTCATTTTTTGTTGTGTTTTTAATGTTACATAGTTATTTAATGTTTTTATGGATTATTCTGTTTTTAGGGGTTTTAGATGGTTTTATAGTTTTTATGGGGTTTAATGGTCATTAATGATTTATGAGGGTTTTAATAATTTTAAGTGTTTTGGGGGATTTTTGGGTTTTTTGGGTTTTAGGGGGTTCAACAGTATTTTTGGGTTTCTTAGGGTTCCTGTGGGTTTTTGGGGTTTTTTGGATTTTTTGGATTTTTTTCAGGCCTTTTCTATGATTTGGTATTTTAGGAGTTTGTAGGTTATTTTAGGGTTCTCATAGTGGTATTAATTGTTTCTTATGGGTTTTATGGTTTTAATCACGGTTTTAGGGTGTTTTATGGTTTTCATAAGGGTTTTTAGTGAAATGAGGTTGGTTTATTATTTGTAGGGTCTAAAATGTTTTTATAGGGTTTTTATGGTGCTTTAAGGGTTTTTTGGGTTTATTGTTGTTTTATTTTATGAGTTTTTATCGTTTTTCATGGGGGTTTAATGGTTTTAGGGGATTTTATGAGTTACAAGGGTTTTCGTGTTTATAATGTTTTTTGGTTTTTTTGGGTTTTTAGGGGGTTTTAGTTTTTAAGGGTTTTAGTGGTTTGATGGTATTTTTAGGGGGGGTTTGGGTTTTTTAGTTTTTTAGTGTTTATAAATGTTTTTTATATTTTATATGATTTTATCACTTTTAGAGTTTTTAAGGTTTTCTAGTGTTCATTAGATTTTTTTTGTATTTTACGTTTTTGGGGTTTTTGTTTTGGGTTTTAAGAGGTTTTATCATTTCGTATGTGTTTTGGGTGTTTTTTAATTTTAGGGTTTTAAAATGGTTTCATTGATTTTATGGTTGTTGAGGTTTTGAGGGTTTTAGGTTTTTATGGTGTTTCATCGGTTTTATGGGGATTTTAAAATTTTCATTGTTTTTAGGGCCGTTTAGGGTTTTTTGTATTTTTAGGTTCTTTTAGGGTGTTTAGGAATTTTATGGTCATTTAGGGGTTTTAAGGGTGTTTAAGGTATTTTAATTGGTCATTGGTTGTTTAGGGTTTTTAATGGTTTCTATGATTTTTTAGTTTATGGGATTTTAGGGGTTTTAGTGTTTTTAATATTGTATTATTTTTTTGGGTGGGGTTAAGGCTATTAGGGTTTTGGGGGTTTTGGGGGGCAGGGGTGGGGTTTTTTGGTTTAATGGTTCTTAATTATTCTTATGTGTTTATATATTTTGGGGGATTAGGATTTTAAGGGGTTTTAATGGGTTTTTATGGATTTTTAGGATTTTTGGGGTTTTAGTGGTTTTTAGGGGGTTTAGGGGGTTTTTGGTTTTCTTTAAGATTTAATGTGTATTTATGGTTTTCTTAGGGTGTTTATTTTATTAGGTGGTTTTGAATGGGTTTTAGGGACTTGTTAGTGTTTTTAGGGTTATTGTGGTTTTAAGGGGATTGTGGGTTTTAAAGGATTTTAGGGTTTTAAGAATTTTTTATGGTTTTAATGATTTTAGGTACTATTAGTGTTTTTAGGGTATTTTAAGGTTTTAAATATTATAGGTAATTTTATAGGTTTTTAGTTATTTATGGGAATTATTTGTTTTAATGTGTTTTACGACTTTTTAGGGGTTTAAGGACTTTTAGAGTTTTAGGATTTTTTGGGTTATTTAGGGTATTAAGGTTTGTTTAATATTTGTTAGTACTATATGGTCGTTTAGGTGTTTTTAGGCGCATATAGTGGTTTTATGTTCCTTTACAGTTGTTTAGTACATTTTTTGGTCTCTTTGATCTTTTTGGGGTTTTTGTGACCATTAAGGGTTTTAGGGTTTCTAGGATCCTTTTGGGTATTTAGGGATTTTTGTGCCTTTGGGGGTTTTAGGATCTTTTAGGGGTCTTTGTGTCATTTAGGGTTTTGTAGGGTTATAAAATTATTTTTATGGTTTATAGGGTATATTATGGTCATTTAGAGGTATTAGTTTTTTTTGGGGATTTATAAAGGTTTTAGAGTCTTTTAGGGGTTTGGGGGGGGGGGTTTAGAGACATTTAGGGTTCTTAGGAAAATTAAATTCCTTTCGAGGGTTCAGGGGTTTTTAAAATTTTTAGGGGTTTAAAGTGGTTTTTAGGGATTTTAGGTGTTATAGTATTTTTTGGATTTTATAGGATTTCATGATTTTTATGAGTTTTTAGGGTTTCTAGGGTTTTTTGAGTGTTTAACTTTTTAATGTTTTTTTTGGATTTTAAGGGGGGTTTTGGATTTTTATTTTATCTTGGATTTAAATTTGTTTAAGGTTTTTTACTGTTTTTATAGTTTTCTATGATTATTCGGGTTTTAGGGTTTTTAGGTTTTTTATGGGTTTTCGGGGTTTTAGTTAATTTTAAATGTTTTTGTAGTGTTTTATGGGGGTTTTTGGGGGATTATGTGTTTTTATGTTCTTTATTATAGTTAAGGGTTTTATTGTGGAGGTATTATGGTGTTATGGATTTCAAGGGGATGTATGGGTTTTAATGGTTTTATTAGTTTTTAGTAGGTTTAGGGATTTTAGGATTTTTAATTTTATAAAATTCTAGTGTTTTTAGGGTGTTTGGGCAGTTTTTTTTGTTTTGGTGTTTTAGTGATATTCATTTTTTAAAGGGTTTTATGTTTTTTAGTGTTTTAGGAATTCTTAGCGATTTATGTGTTTTTAGGGATTTCTATGGTTTGTGTTTTTAGGTGTTTTTAGGTTATTAGGATTTTAAGGATTTTGGGACGTTTTTTAGGGGTTTGAGGGATTTTAGGATTTTTGTTTTTTCAGGTTTTTTTGGGTTTTTTAGAAATTATAAGTTATTTTACATTTTTATTAGGGTGAAATATTGTTTAATGATTTTTGGGATCTTTAGGAATTTTCTAGGGTTATTTATGGTCTTTTAGGTTATTAATTTTTTTAATTTGTTATCGGTTTTTAGGGTTTTTATGAGTTATTATCCTTTTTAGGGTGCTTTTATATATTTTTTGATATTAGTTCTTTTAGGGTATTAAGGGAAAATAGTATTTTTATAGTTTTTTATAGTTTTTAGGGTTTAATCTTTTTAATGTTTTTAGGGTTTTTAGGTATTTAAGGTTCTTAGGGTGTTTAAAGGGTTTTATGAATTTTTAGTGTATTTAAAGGGGTTTTAGGGTTTTTATGGGTTTTGGTGCTTTTAGGGTCTTTTTGGGGTTTTATGGGATTTAGGTAATTTTAGGGTCTTTTAGGGGGTGTTATATATTTTTTAATATTTTCGGCATTTTAAGTGTTTTTAGGGGTTTAGGAGTTTTTTTTGGGATTTTTGGGATTTTTTTTTGGCTTTTAGGGGTTTTAATGGGATTTCAATGGGTTTTATGGTTTCTAGTTTTTTTAGTGGTTTAAGGTATTTTATAGTTTTTTGTTTGGGATTTTATTGGTTTTTATAGATCATCATTGGGGGGGTTAAGAATTTTTTTTATTATTTTCATTGGTTTCAATGGTTTCATAGGTTTTATAGATTTTTTATGGAATTTAGTTATTTTTTAATGTTTTTAATTTTCTAAAATTGTTTTTAGGGTTTGGTTATTTTATGGGTTTTAAGTGTTTTCAGTGTCTTTAGAGATTTTTATGGATTTCATGTCTTGTTATGGATTTGATGGTATTTTTGGGATATTTGGGTTTTTAGAGATTTTTTTATTTTAAAAATATTATGTGTTTTTTTTGTTTTATAGGGTATTAGGGTTTTTAATTTTTCTAGTGGTTTTAAGGGTGTTTAGGATCCTTTTAGGGGTTTTAGTGGTTTTTATATTTTTATGTATTTTTAAGGGATTTTGGGTTTATATGTGATTTTTATTTTTTATGATTTTTAGTGTTGGGGGGGGGGGGGGGTTTGTGTATTCTATGTGTTTTAGGGGTTTTAGGTTTTATAATTTTTTCTGAGTGTTTTGAGGTTTTTAGGGATTTTAGGCGTTTTTACATTTTTAATATTTTAATGATTTAAGGATTTAATGATTTTCTTATTTTTATGGTTATATTAGGGGTTTTAATATGGTTTAACGTGTTTAGGGGTTTTAAGATTTTTATTGTTTTTTCTAGGTTTTTCATCTTTTTAGGAAATTTTAAAAAAATTATGGTTTTATTATAGTTTTTAGGGGTTTGGGGTTTTTTGGGTTTGCATAGGTTTTAATATTTTTTTAGATTTATTAGGTTTTTAGGGGTTTTTTGGGATTTTTGGGTTTTAGGGGTTTTTAGGGGTTCTATGGGGTCTTTAGTGTTTTATAAAATTTTCACATTTTTATAAATTTTAGTGTTTTTAGTGTTGTTTTAATTTTATAACATTTTAATGGGGTTTTTTGGGTTATATGTTTTGGGGTTGTTTTGGGTTTTAGTTTTTTAAGGATTTTAGGGTTTTTAATGTTTTTAGAGTTTTGGGGTATAAATATTTTTAGGAGTTTTTAATGGTTTTTATTGTTTTCTAGGGTTTTAAGGAATTTAGCATCTTATTTATCAAGGTTTTTGGTTGTTTGGGGGGGGGGTTGGTAATTTTAGGATTTTTTTGTGAGTGGGGGGGGGGGGGTTAGAATTTTTTTGGTTTTTCTTCAGGGATATTTTTTTCTTAGGTTTTTTTAGTTTCAGATATTCTTTTGGGGATTTTAGGATTTTTGGGGGTTTATGGGTTATTAAGATTTTCTAGGGTTTTTACATGTTTTTAGGGTTTTTTTGTAGTTTTTTGATTTTCTTGAGGGTTTTAGGATTTTTTAGGTTTTCAGGTATTTTCTATGATTTAGGGTTTATAAAGAATTTTAATGTTTTAGGGATGATATGGGTTTTTACGTTCAAATGGTTTTTAGGGTTTTATGGGTTTTTGGGTGTTTATGGTTTTATGGTTTTTTGGGTTTTTTGGGTTTTTTTTGGGATTTATGGGTTTTAGTGGTTTTAGGTGTCTTATGCGTTTTACGGGTTTTTAGTATTATTTGGAGTTATTAGGAATTTTAAATTTGTTAGTGTTTTATGGTTTTTGTGGACTTTTTGGGGTTTTAGTATTTTTGGGGGTTTTAGTATTTTTTAGGGTTTTTGGGTTTTAGATATTTTTTTGGGTTTCCATTTTTTAGGGGTTTCTAGGGATTTTCATCCTTTTTAGGGGGTTAATGGAATTTAGGGGTTTTAGGGGTTTTAGGGTTTTTAGTGGGTTTTATGGTTTTTAGGGGCTTTGTCATATTTTGAAAGGGTTTTGGGAGGGTTTTAGGTTTTAGGGTTTTGGAGTTTTTAGTGTTTTTATGTTTTTTTGATAAGGTTTTATGTGTTTTTATGGGGTTTTATGGTTTTTATGGGGTTTAAGGGTTTTGAGTATTTTTATAGTTTTCGGAGGTTTTACATCTTTTCAAGTCTTTAAAAGTTTTTAGGGTTTTTAGGGTCATTAATGGGTTTTGGGGGTTTCTAAAATTTTAGGGTTTCATGGAATTTTAAGGGGATTTGGGTCTTTTAGGATTTTAGGTTGTGTTACAGTTTTTAGGGGTATTATGGACCTTTTGTGTTTTATGGGGTTTTTAGGACTTTTAGGGATTTAAACGGTATTTTAGGGCCTCTTAGGGATTTAGGGTCCACTAGGATTTTTCATGTTTTTTGGGTTCTATCTAGGGTTTTGGGTCCCTTTAGGTTTTAATGGGTTTTAGTGTCTTTTATGGTGTTTTGGGTTTTTAGTGTCCTTTTTCCTTTTCATCATTTAAGGGACTTTTAATATTTTTAGTGAATTGTATGACCATTTAGTTGTTTTTTGGTGTTTTTATGGCGTTTATGGTTTTTCATCTAATTAGGGATTTTTGGGATTTTTGGGTATTTTATTTTATTTTTTCTTTTGGGTTTTGGAGGATATTTTTTGGATTTTATCAGTCTTTAAGGCCTTCTATGGTGTTTTAAGGGTTTGGGGTTTAGGGATGAAATTTTATAGTCTTTTCATATTTTTTTGGTTTTTAGGTTTTTTTGGATTTTCTTGTTTTTACGTTTTTTTCAGTTTTTATAGTATTTTTTTGGGTTTTATTCATTTAGGGTTTTAATATATATTTTTTGATTTTTATGGTTCTTTAGTGTTATTTTGGGTTTGGGGGTTTTTTGGTTATTATTGTTTTTAGGTTTTATTGGTTTTTTAGATTTTTAGTAATTTTTTAGTGTTTTTATTTTGCTTTATGATTTTTAGATTTTTTGGGGGTTAATGGTTTTTTGTGGTTTTAGGGTATTTATGGTTTTACGGGTTGCATGATTTTTTTTCAGATTTTATGTTTCAAAGGGTATATAGAGTTTTTATGGTTTTATGTATTTTTACTGGGTTTATGGTTATTTAATGATTTTAGGTATCCTCAAAGATTTTATGGGGGTTTATGGGTTTTTGTTGTTATTATAGGTTTTATGGATTTTTAAGGGGTTTGGGGGTTTATGTGTTTTTTCTTATTTCAGGGTTATTTGTGGATTTCAAGGTTTTTCAAGTGTTTATAGAGTTTTTATGGTTTTTTTGTGGGGGTAGCGGTTTTTAGAGTTTTTAGGGAGTTTAAGGGTTTTCTGGGTCTTTTATGGTTTGATAGGGTTTTTAGTGCCTTTTAAAAAATTTATAGGGTTTTATGCTCTTTTATAGATTTGGGGTTTTATGGGTTTTAGGGTCTTTTAAGGGATTTTATGCTTTTTTAGTTCTTATGGTTTTTAAGGATTTATAGGATTTGGGAGATTAGGTTTTTATGGATTTTAAGGATTTTTTGGTTTTAGGTTTTATAATTTTTATGGATTTGTTAAAATTTTCAGGGGTTTTTGGGATTTTAGGGTTTTAGTGATTTTTATTGATTAGTTTTACTTTAAGGTGTTTTAGGGTTTTAGTGTATTTATTTGTTTTTTAATGTTTTGATGGGGTTTCATTGTTTTTAGGTTCTTTTCGGTTTTAGTGTATTTAGAGTTTTGGAGTTTTATGGTTTTTAATATTTTTAGAGTAATTACTATTTTTTATGGTTTTTAAGGCACTTTTAATGCATTTAATGTTTTTGGTGTTTTAAGGATTTTAGAATTTTATGGTTTTTAAAAGTTTTAGTGTTTTTTGTTGGTTGTTAGGTTTTTTGAAGACTTTTTTTTTGTTTTTCCAAGGGATTTTAGTTTTCCATGGACTATTGGAATTGTATGGTTTTTAGTGTATTTTTTTAATTTTCATAGTTTTTATGGGTTTTAAGAGTTTTTATGGTCATTGAGGATTTTATGGTTTTTGGATTTCTATGGGGTTTAAAGGTATTAATTTCAGTTTTAATGGATTTTTTAGGGTTTTTAATGGGTATTAATGTTTGGGGGTGGCGGGGTTAGGATTTTTTAATTTTTATAAGGGGTTTTTTAATTTTATTAGGATTGTTTAGGGATAACGTTTAAGAATTTGGTATGTAGGTTTAAGGGTTTATGGTTCAGGGTTTAGTGATTATTGTTTAGGGTGTAGGGTAAAGGATTTTTAGTGTATAGTACATGGTTGAGTGTGTTGGGTATGTGGTTTCAAGTGTAGGGTATATGGTTTAGGCTGTATGGTTTAGGGTTTAGGGTGCATGGTATAAGGTTTATACTGTACGGTTTAAGGTTTTTGTTATTTGGTATAGGGTTTAGGCTATTTCTTTTAGGGATTAGGGTGTAAGTTATATGGTTTAGGTGAAAGGTTAAGGGTTTAAGGTATTGCGTATAGGGTGTTGGGTTTATAGTTTAGGGTTGTTTGGTACAGTGTATTGTGTATGTGTTTTAGGGTGTAGGGTATAGGTTATAGGGACAAGGGTATAGGTTATAGGTATTAGGGTTTAGGGTTTATGGTGTATATTATAAGGTTTAGGGTTTTGTGTTTTGTGTTTTTCGTGTAATTTATAATATATAGAATGTGGGTATTATGGTTTGGTGTGTAGGTTATGAGGATTATGGTGTAGAGTTTTGATATTATGGTGTAGGGTATAGAGTCTAGGGTGTAGTGATTATGTTTCAGGATGTAGGTTATAAGATATAGGTAGTAGGTGTTTGGTATTAGGTTATTGGGATTGGGTTATAGGTTTTATGTATTATGGTGTAGGGTATTGGGTTTCTGGTGTAGTGTTTAGGGACTAGGGTTTAGGGTTAGAGATGAGGGTGTAAGATATGCAGTTTATGATAGGTTATAGTGTTTAGGGAGTAGAGAATAGGGAATATGGTGTAGGTTATAATTTTTCATGTGTATTATTTAAGGTTTATGGTGTTGGTTATAGGGTGTAGGGTTTAGGGTTTAGGTTTTAGGTTTAAGGGTTTAAAGTGTTGGGTTTTGGGTTTTGGGTTTTGGGTGTAGGGTATATGGTTTAGGGTGTGGGGTTTATGTATTCGGTTGTGACGTATAGGGTTTATGGTGTATTGTATGGGTTTTATGGTATAGGGCATGGGGTTTCGGGTTAATGTTAATGGTATAGGGTTTCGTGTGTGGAGTTTACAGTTTAGGGACTGGGATATAGGGTTTACAGTGCAAGGTTTGGGGTTTTGTGTGTATGGTCTAAGGTTTCGTGTGTCGGTTTTAAGGTTTATGGTGTAGGGTATAGGGTTTAAGGTTTTAGTTTTTCGGAAAATTTTCTAGGTTATTTTTGCATTAAAGGGTTTTAGTGATTTTATGGTTTTAGTGGGTATTATGGATTTTATATATTTCTAGTGTTTTTTGTGGTTTTATGGATTTTTAAGGATTTTATGGTTTTTATGATTTTAATAGTTTATTAAGGGGTTTAGGGTTTATTATTGTTTTATATGATTTTTAGGGTCTTTAAAGTGTTTTTGGGGTTATTTAGGGTCCTTTAGGATTGTTATGTTTTTTAGTGTTTTACGTTATTTTTTGGTTTTAAGGGTCATTTAAGGTTTTTAGGGTCGTTGAGGGTTTTTAGGGAATTTTAGGGAGTTTATAATGTTTTGGTGTTATTTTGGGATTTTTATGGTATTTAGATCCATTGCGGATTTTTATGGTTTTTAAAGATTTTAGGTTTTTAGGGTACTTTAGGGTATTAGGGGGTTTTTGGTTTCTCTATTGTTTTTAGTGTTTGAAGGTTCTTTTGGGGTTTTACATTCTTTTAGGGTTTTTAGAGTTTTTATGGATTTTTATTGTCCTATATGGTTTTTTGGTTTATAGTCTCCTTTAGGTTTTTTAGTGTTTTAGGATCTTCTAGGTGGAATTAGTTTTTTTAGGTTGTTTTAGTGTTTTTTTGGATTTTAGAACCTTTTAGGAGTTTTTAAAATCTTTTATGGCCTTTTTTGGTTTTTAGGGGTTTAATGGAATTTTATATCCTTTTAAAGGTTTATGGGTCATTAGAGTTTTAGGGACCTTTTGGTTATTTTAGGATTTTTAAGAAATTTTAGCGCTTTTTATGTTTTAAAGTATTTTTATAGTTCTTCGGGGTTTGTGGGTTTTTAGGTTTTGATGGGTTTTACAAGCTTTTCAGGTCCTTTAGGGTTTTTATGTTTTAGGACATTTTTAATTTTATGGATTTTATGGGTTTATAGAGTTTTAAAGGTTTTTAGTGTTTTTTATAGTTTTTAGATTTTTTACGAGGTTTTTTGTTTTAGTGGGTTTGTGGGTTTTTATGTTTTTTAGGTTTTTGGGGTTTCAGGTGTTTTGGGGTTTTACGGGGTTTCGTTTGGTTCTATGGTTTTCTGGTCTATTATATATTTTTTGTGGATTTTAGGGGTTTCTAGAGTATTTAAAGGTTTTTAGTTATTTTTGTGTATTTTTAGGGGTTTGACGAGTTTTCAGGGGATTTCAGGGGTTTAGGGGGTGTCCAGGTTTGTAGTATTTTGGTGACTTTTTTTGGGATTTTTTTTTATTTTTAGTGTTTTAAATATTTTATGGTTTTTTTGGTTTTAGTGGTTTCGGGTTTTTCGGTTTTTAGTGTTTTAGGGTGTTTTATGGTTTTGGGATATTCAAGCATTTTTTGGGATTTATTGTATTAAGTGGTTCTAGGGGATTTATGGATCATTATCGTTTTCATATTTTTAGTGTTTTTGTGATTTCCATGGTGTTTATGTATTTTTTGATATTTTAGTGGTTTTATAGGGTTATATTTTGACGGTTTTATGTTGTTTACGCGTTTTTATGATTTTTTTTTGATTTTTCATGTCAATGGGGAAGTTAAGGTTATTTTGGATTTTTAGGAGTTTTATGGTTTTTAGGGTTTTAGGGGTTCTATTGTTTTTATGGTTTCTAAAGGATATCAATTTTTTTAGGGTTTTTGGGTTTATGTTTTTTTGGGGATTTAAGGGATTTTATGAGTTTTTAAGTTTTTAGAGATCTTATAATGTTTCATATTTTTATGGGTGTTTCTAATTTGAAGGGTTTTTAGTGTTTTATGATTTTACAGGTTTTTTTTAGGATTTTTTAGTGTTTTATGTGTTTTTATTGGTTATATGGTTTTTATATATTTTTAAGGTTTCTAGATTTTATGATGGTTTTAGGGGTTTTCAAGGTTTTATGGTTTTTTTGGATTTTCAAGTGTTTTTAAGGTTTCAGGTTGTCTTATGGGTTTTAATGAGTCATAGGGTTTTTAGGGTCATACGGGTTTTAGGTTATTTGGGTTTTTAGGTATTTGATATTTTTTAGAGATTTTTCAGTTTTTATTTGGTTTAGGGTATTTTAGTATGTTTTCATTTTTGTACTGTTTGTAGTTTTTAGGGTTATTTATGTTTTTTGTTAGTTTTGGAGTTTTTTATATTTTTAGGGTATTAAATGTTTTAAAGCTGTTTTTGGATATAAAAATATTTTTTAGTGTTATTTTGGGTTTTTTTGTTTATTTAATTGTTTTTTTGGATTTTGGGTTTTTATGTATTTTAGACTTTTAGGGGTTTTTAGGATTTTTATTGTTTTCAAGGGGTTTTATCGATCATTCAATGTTTTATGTTATTAAGGGTATTTTGGGTTTATGGTTTTTTGGGTTTTCATTGGGGTTTCCTGGATTTTTGGGGTTTTTAGGATTATTTGGTGTTTCTGGGTTTTATATAATGTAGGGTTTTAATGTGTTTTTTGTGTTTTTAAGGTATTTTAGGGTCCTAATGGATTTTAGGCCTTCTTTTATTTTTTATAAATTTTTGGGATTTTTATAATTTCTTTGGGTTCTATTATTTTTAGAGTTTTCAGATTGTTTTAATTTTCTAAATTTTTAAGGGATTTTGGGGTTTTGGGAAATTTTAGGGTTTTACTTGGTTTTTAGTGTTTTTCAGGGTTTTGTGGTGTTTAGAATTTGTTTAGGGTTATTCAAGGTTATTATATGGATTTAGGGGTTTTTAGGTTAATTCAATGTTATTAGAAGGCTTTAGGGCTTATTCAAGTTTATTTGGTTTTGTTGTGATTTTTAGGGTTTTAGGGTTTTGAAGTGTTTTATGGAGTTTATTGGTTTTCAGCGGTATTTTAGGGGTTTATTTGGGTTTTTTATATTTAAGGGGTTTTAAGGTATTTAGGGTCTTTTATAATTTTTAGGGTGTTTTATAGGTTTTTAATGTTTCTAATGGTACATAGTATTTTTTAATTTTTTTTGGGTTTTAGGATTTTTAGGTATTTTTAGGATTTTAATGATTTATAGGATTTTAATGGGTTTCAAGTTGTTTTTGATTTTTAGGATTTTTATGGATTTTAAGGTTTTTTAGTGTTATAGGGTTTCAGGGATTTTATTTTTCTAGAAGTTTATATTTTTTTGGGGGTTGTGGGGGGGTTTTTTCTTTTTTGGTGATTTTAGATGATTTTTTTTGGTTTTGGGGATTTTAGGGTTTTTAAGTTTTTAGAGTTGTTATGGGTTTTGGGGGTTTTCATGTATTTATGGTATTTATAGTTCTTAGGGTTTTTATGGGTTTTTATATTTATTTGTATTCTTATAAATAGTTTGGGTTTTAAGGATTTTAACGGTGTTTTAATATTTTTATGGTTTTTTATTGTTTTTTGAGATTTTATGGGGTTTCATGGGTTTTTATGGGGTTTTTGTATTTTAGGGGTTTTATGGATTTAGGGATATTTTATTGTTTTACATAAATTAGGATTTTAATGGTTTCAAGAAATTTTACTATTTTTAGGGGTTTTAAGGTTTCTAGGGGTTTGTTATGGTTTTTAAGGTTTTTAGGTCTTTTATGGGTTACTAGAAATTATAAGGATTTTTAGTGTTTTGTGGTTTTTAGTGTTTTAGGGTTTAGGGTGTATAGTGATTTTTAGTGCGTTTTAGGGTTCTTATGATTTTAGGATTTTTATGGTTTTTTTGGGTTTTTTGGGAATATTAAAGTTTTATGGGGTTTTAGGGTACTTTGGCAGTTTTAGGGTTTGAAATGATTTTAGGCGTTTCTGGGGGTTATAGATTATTTTATTTGGATTTAGGGTTTTAGGTGTTTTTGTTGGTTTTGGATTTTTAGGGTATTTAGGATTGTTTCAGATATTTAATGTTTTAAGGTTTTTAGGGGTTTTATGTTTTTAGTGTTTTTAGTATTTTAAAGGTTTTAGGGGTTTATGGGTTTTTTAATTGTTTTTGTAGGTGTTTTATTTTTTTAGGCTTTTTGGGTTTTTGGTGTTTTATGGGTTTTTTGTATTTTGGGGTCTTTCAGGGTTTTTTCATGATTTTAATGTATTTTCAAAATATTGGTTTTTAAGGAATTTTACGATTTTTTGGCCTTTAGGGTTTTTTTAGTTTTTTTTTGGTTTTTTAGGTTTTTATGGTCATTTTGGTTTTTTTGGGATTTTAGGATCTTTGGGATTTTTGGGGTCTTTTAGGGTCCTTAGAGGGATTTAGGGCAATTTATGGGGTTTTATGGTGTATTTAGTTGTTTGATATTTTAATGGGTTTTAGGTTTCTTAAGGGTTTTAGGGTTCTTTTGGGTTTTTGTGTCCTTTTGGGGTTGTTTGGGGTTTTCGAGTTCTTTAGGGTTTTTAGGGTTTTTAGGTTTCATAGGGTTGTAGGGTTTTTTGGGTTTGTCGGTTTGTTTATTGTTTTATTGTGTTTTATGGTCTTTTGGGGGGCTTATGGGTTTTTAGTGTCTTTGAGGGGGGTTTTGGGTTTCATCATATTTCAAGGTTTTTATGATTTTAAGCTCTTTGGTGTTTTTTGGTCTTTTCGGGGTTTTAGGGGGTTTTTATTTTTTTATTGAAAATTTTGTAGACATTTTAGTGTTTTTATGTATTGATGGGTTTTTAGTATTTAGGGGTTTTTATTGTATTTAGTGATCTACGTATTTTTTAAGATTTTTTTGGAGTTTTAATATTTTTTGGGATCTCGGGACCTTTGGAGATTTAGGTATTTATGGTATTTTATTGTTTTTAGTGTTTTTGAGGTTTTTGGGGTTTTAGACTTTTTAGGGGTGTTAATGGGTTTTTACGGATTTTTATGAATTTTATGGGATTTTAGGGGTTTTAAAAGTATTTATAGTTTTTTTGTGTTATAATGGTTTCTAGGGTTTTTTAGGTTTTAATGGGGTTTTAGTATTTATTTAGTTATTTTAATGGGTTTTATGATTTTTTAGGGATTTTAATAGTTGTAATATTTTTTGGGCGTTGTAGGGTTTCCTAGGTTTTTTGGTATTTATGGGTTTTGGGGTTTTTAACGTTTTTAGGGTTTTAGGGATTTGTTTGTATTTTTAGTGGGTTTTATGGTTTCTTTAAGGATTAAGAAATGTTTTAGGGTTTCAAGGTGTTTCAGAATTTCATGGGATATTCATTGCATTTAGGGGGGTTAGGGATTTTAGGGGGTTCAGTGTTTTAGGGTTTTTATTTGATTTTTGGTTTTTCATTGTCGTAGGGTTTTTGGGGGGTATAGTGTTTTAATTTTTTTTGGTGTTTAAGTGTTTTTATTGTTTTTTTGGATTTTCATGCTTTTGGGGGATTATGATTTTTTAGTATTGGTATGGTTTTTTTTGTTTTTATGCTTTTTATATGTTTTTCTGGGTTTTTTATTTCTTCAAATTTTTAAAGTATTAGTGGGTTTTCATGTATTTAGGGTTTTAGTGTTATTAGGGATTTTATGGATTTTGATATTGTTGAGGGGTTTAAAGGGGTTTTAGGGGTTTTGAGGTGTTTAAGGGTATTTTAGGGTTTTAAATGTTTTTCAGGGTTTTAGGATTTTTTAGGTTTCTATGGTTTTTAGGTACTTTAGGATTTTTTAGATTTTGTAATTGTTTTTAGGATTTTTTTTGTTTTTAGGTTCATTAAAGGGTTTCAGAGTTTTTAAGATATTTTTAGGTTGTTTATGGATTTTTAGGTATTTTATGGGTTTTATGGTTTTACTAATATTTAGGGGGTTTTATGATTTAAGGGATTTTATTGGACAATATAATTTTTGAGGGATTTCAGGAATTTTTAGTGGGGTTATATATTTTTAGGGGTTTAGGGTTTTTTTTGTATTTAGGGTTTTTGGGGTTTTAATTTTTTTTAGAGATCTAGGGTTCTTAGTATTTTTATGGTTTTCGGGGATTTGGGGGGTTTTATGATTTTTTATATCATTTTGGTTTTTTATGGTTTTTTTGGATTTTAGGGATATTTATGGGATTTTAGGGGTTTTTGAGTTTATGGGGGTTTTATGGTTTCTATGGATTTTTATGGGATTATAGTGTTTTTAATATTTTATGGGGGTTTTAGAGTTTTATAGGGTTTCATTGGTTTTTAAGGGGTTTTATGGTTTCTATGTTTTGTAGTATTTTTTAGTTTTTAAATGGTTGGAAATTTTTTTCTACGGTTTTTATGGTTTTTATGATTGTATAGTGTTTTCATGTATCTTTTGGGTTTTAAGGGTTTTGTTGTTTTTAATGTTTTTTTGGATTTAAGGGTTTTTTCAGGTCTTTTGGGTTATTGGCTTGTTTAGGGGTTTTGGGATTTTAGTTTTTTTATGGTTTTTATGGCTTTCATTGGGATTTTAGGGTTTTTTGGTCTTTTTAGGTATTTTTAGGAATTTTATGTCTTTTAAGGTATTTATGGTTGTAATTATTTTTTCATGGTTTTCCATTTTTTTATGTATTTTGAGAGTTAATATGTTTTTTGGTGTTTTTTTGGCTTTTTAGTGCTTTGAGGATTTTTATTGTATTTAGAGTATTTTTGGGTTATTAAGGCTTCCATTGTTTTTATGTCACTTTTAATGTTTATAGTTTTGTTAGGGATTTTAGGAATTTTTAGAGTTTTTAGGTTTTCTATGGTTTATACTGCTTATTTATGATTTATTTGGGGATTAAGAAGTTTATAATGATTGCAGGAATTTTTTGGAAGGTTTTTGTTTTTAATACATTATGGATTTCTTAGTTTTTTTGGTTTTTATGTTTTTAAGGGATTTTTAGTAGTTTTAGGGTTCTTTCAGTAATTTAAGAGTTTTTAGGGTTTTTAGTGGTTGTTGGGAATTTTCGGGTTTTTATGGTTTTTCAAGAGTTTAATGGGGTTTTTAATTTTTTGGGCTCTTGGGATTTTAAATTTTTTTTAGGGGTTTTAATGGATTTTTTGGTTTTTTGGGTTTTTTAGGATTTAGTGGGTTTTAGGGTTTGGGTTTTTTTTTAATTTTGAGGGATTATAGGGTTGTTTTAGGGTTTTTATATTTTAGGGTTTGTGATGTAAGGTATATAGATTATGGTGCGTGGTATATGATTTAGGGTGTATTGTTTAGGGTTTAGGGTTTTAGATATATTGATTGTGGTGTTGGGTATATATTTTAGGGTGATTGGTATAGGGTTTAAGATTTAAGGTATGTGGTTTAGGGTGTAGGTTTTAGTGGTTAGGGTATATAATATAGAGTTTAGGGTTTACGATTTGGGGTTTAGGTTTTAGTTTTTAGGGTTTTGGGTTTTGGTTTCACAGTGTAGGGTTTAGTATTTAGATGTTTATCATTAGAGTTTAGGGTTTAGGTTTTATGGTGTTGGGTTTATGGTCTAGGTTTTAGAGTGTAGTGTTTAGTGTTTAAAGTGCATGGTATTATGATTATGGTGTTGGGTTTAATGTTTATGGATTATGGTATTGGGTTTAGGGTATATGGTTTTTGGTTTTGGGTGCAGGCTATAGGGTTTTGGGTGTAGGGTATAGGGTTTCATGTGTTGGGTTTATGGTGCGTGGAATTAGGGTTTAGAGTTTTGAGTTCATGGTGTAGGGTGCATGTATTGTGGTGTTGCATATACTTTTTAGGGTCTAGGGTCTAGGTTTATGGTGTAGAGTATGAGGATTAAGGTGAAGGGTTTAGAGTGTAGGGTTTTTGGTTAATTGTTAAGGTTATAGGGTTTAGGGTGTAGGGTATAGGGTATGGGTGTTAGGGTGTGGGGTTTATCATTTAGGTTGTTGGTTATTGGGTTTAGTATGCAGAGTTTAGGGTTTAGGGATTATGGTATAGGGTTTATAGTTTAGGGTTTAGGGTTTACAGTGTAGGGTTTGGGGTTTATAGTGTCGGTTATAGGGTATTGGGTGTACTGTTCGTGGTTTTTGGTTTTAGAGAATTTAAGGTTCCTTTTCATGTTTTCCAGTGGGTTTTAGAGTCGGGGGGGGGGGGGGGGGGGTGGGTTAGGATTTTTATGGGCTTTAGAGTTTTTAGAGTTTTTAATGGTATTAGGTGTTTTTTATGATTTTACGATTTTCAATGTTTTGTTTGTATTTTTATGGATTTTATGTGTTTTAGTGTTTTTAGGGTTTTATGGGTTTATTCTAGATTTTATTTCTTTTAGTGTTTAATTTTTTTTGACTTTTTATGATTTTTATTGTTCTTTTAATGTTTTCTTGTTTTGAGGTTGATTAATTTTTTAGATATTTTTTTTGGTTTTTAGGACTTGTAAGGTTTTTTAGGGTGTTTAGCAGATTTTAGGATTATATATGATTTTTAGGCAATTTTTATAGGGTTTTTTGGGTCCTTTTGGGTTTTATTATAGTTTTTGGCGTCATTTAGAGGTTTTAGGATCATTTAGGATATTTTAGGGGTTCTAGGGTCCTTTAGGGCTTTTAATGATTTTATGGTTCATTTATGTTTCTATAGTGTTTTGGTTTATTTAGGTTGTTATGGTTTATTGAGGGTTTTAGGTTGTTTTTTGGATCCTTTAGGTTTTTTAGTGTTTTAGGGTACTCTAGGATTTGTAGGATGTTTTTGGTCCTTTAGGGTTTTTTATATTTTTAAGAGAGTATTATGAATTTTAGGTTATTTTAAGTAGTTTTTGGAGTATTATTGTTTTTTAGGGGTTTTAGGGTTCTTTAGGGTATTAGGGTCCTTAAGGTTTTCTAAGATTTTAGGCACTTTTGTCAGTTATTATGTATTTAGTGTCATTTAGGGGTTTTTTGGATTATAAGGCAATGAACGATTTTTTCTATTTTATAGGGTTTTTCGATTTTTCTGGGTTTTGGTGATTGTTCACACTGAAAAATGTTTTTCATGAACTTTACTGCAGAATCATTTCTATGACCACCACTTAGACACAAAATGTTGAGTTTTGGTAGGGATATCTCCATGCCGGAAGAGGATTCACGCTAGAATTCGATGTTCCAATAGAATACTCCATAATGAGTGATAAGTGGAAAGAGCCCCTCCCCCTCAATGAGTAGGCTGTGGATTTCCACGATCGATGATAAAAAGAAGCCCACAAATAAAAATGAGATTTTCACATTTCTTTATAGAATATTTTGTGTACTCACCAAGTCAATAAGTGTAGATCTCTTCAAGAGCTTCGATTGTATTGGTTTCAGAGCCCAAATGGACATATAGATCAAAAGTTATGACTATTGAAAGATGGAAAGTTTTTATAATGGAATGGTCATCAGCGCACAACCCATATATTGTGGACCATTTTCATAAGACCATCCTCATAGGCCCATCTTCACAAGCCCCTCCGTGTCAGCCCATCCATACAGGTCCATCCATTCAGTTACACCATGTTCATTAAATACACCCCTCCGCCTCAATGTTTATGGGGACGACCCAACTACATGATGGAGAATCTAGGAGAGGGCTCTATCCAAACTGGTCCTTCACCCATGCAGTATATCACTACATGAGTGACCTTCCATGGATCTCCCTCACTAGGGAGATCCCCCTATCCTAGAAACCGTGAGTCCCATACCTCAGTGACCCACCAACAAAACCCACCGTGGAAATCCACCTAGGCGACCCACTTAGCCGAACCACCTTGGAGAACAAACTGCATGAACCACATTTGCAACCCACCTACATGACCCACCTAGGAAACCCACCAATGTTATACCATTGGCCGATACTATTGGGGTTGCGCCCCACACCCTCTATCAAGATTTGTGTCGCGATCTTATCCCACCCCTTTATGATAGACCCTTAACTTATTTCATTGAACCCCAAAAAATTGAAGATTCCAACTATGATCTTTTCTAGCTATCTTGAAAAAATATTTACTGGCGCATTATACAGCTTTAACACCCAACCTCAGAAAACCATGATTTGAGATACTCCCCCACACTCATTAGAATTCCCTAATTTGACACACTCTACTCGATAGTTTCCCGTGTTACGAGTTGATATTCTCCTCTAGGATTCCTCAAGTAACTTCAGTCAATAAAATCATCAAGAAACTCATGAACCTCATCATCTGAATATTATTCCAGGATGAACTAGTACAATTGGAATCCTCTGGAGTAACCCCAACCAAACCTCAAATGGGCATCCTCCTTAGGGGTAAGCCCATACCAAATCTCAAATGGGAATCTTCCTTAGTGGTAATTCACAAAAAAACATCAAATGGGAATCCTACTTATATGTAAGCCCAAATTAGTACCTGAGAATCCTCCTTAAGATTATGTCCCAACAAATCCTCAAAGGGAATCCCGCCTAGTGTATGCCCAACAGATTTCATATAAGAGGTTTCAGTATTCCTCCTCTCTACCACTATTAGATTCACCTTAATTCCTTTCTAGGGGGAAGTGAGGAGAGGGAAGTTCCATAACTACGAACTCTTACATTGTCTTCCCCCTCCTCTTCCACCAGTGGAGAAGGAATTGTTTTTGGATTGTGAGATCTATCACTTCCCATTGTTTCTCATACCGAGCAAGACTCAGATGAGCTTAGAGGATAATAGTGATCATGAAATCTTCAAAATCATTTCCATGTATTGTACTATGATAACTCTAATTCCATCAAACCAAGATACATAATAATACCAATTAGGGCCCAAGATATGTTTAAATACTTATTAGGGGTAATCCATAATCATAATTCCCTTAATCTGGGAATCCTCATTAAGAGTATGCCGGGAGTTAAGCCACCTAAATCACCATGAGTAAAAATGTCTCTCATGGTGCCTTTATTAGAGAATCCTTTTAAGTAATAATCCTCAAATTAATTCTCCCAATGGGCCCTTATCTCATGCGATAAATTCCATTATAGGTCTCTGTAGGTATGTGTCTTCACAATCAAACTACGCTAGATTTGATTCTTGACTATATGGGATTCATAGGAAGCCTCACTGATATTCAAACCCAATAATATAATCAACCCACTTCTCTTAGAGCCTTATTTCTAGAGGGCTCTAATTAAACTTCATAATCCATATCTCTTATGTTCCCTAGTCTATATAGGCATAAGTCCCACACTAAACATTGACTAGGATTCTTCCACCAAGATTTCCTTTCTACATATTGTTAATCTTTATGGTCGAGTCTTCATTACCCAACTTTAAATGTATGATGTTCCCAGTTAAGTAGAAATGAAGTACATGTCTTATGATTATTTTCAAAAGGATACGTAGGAAACCCATTCATGGGTCTTATCTAAACATTAAACAACTCCCACCTCTATGGATGATTATAAACTCTCAAGTAACCTTCATCAAGATGACTATAAACTCAGGTGTTTCCCACTGTGTGGATAGAAAACCAGCATCATCGTCATGACTAAAGAATCTCTATATCGTATACAAATATATTACATTAAAGAAGAAACCTGGATACATACATATATATATCCATTGATTAAGAACCTCTGATAAATATAGATGATTATATATTCCATAGATGCAAATAATTAATTATTAATTATAGGGTGACCCATTTCATACATTGGAATTAATGAAGGATTCATGAACATATATTAAATCAACAAGAGAGTCCTAGAGTGGGAAATAATTTCCCCATAGAAGGGTGTGATGACCCCAACCTCCCATCCTCTTAACCAATGTTAGTTGTCAAGTATCATTGGAAAAACCTTCCGAATAATTCCTTCAATTTGAAAGCAGGTCCCCTTGGATATATAACCATTGGGTGTTTCTATTTCAACAAACAAACCTATTGGAAACCATACATAAGTAGTGATTCCTAACCATTACAAAAAATCCTATTGAAATAATTATTTTAAGGGTTTTGGGGGGATTTTATGCTTTTTAGGGTTTTATAGATTTAAATATTTTAAGCTTTTTTTGTACTTTATTATTTTTTAGGGTCAAAGGGGGTTTTAGTATTTTTTGGTATTTAGTGTTTTATAGGTTTGAAGTTTTTTAGTGGCTTTATTATTATTGATGTGTTTTTGAGTTTTTAGGGGTTTTAAAGTGTAATGTCCCGACCTGGGTGCCACTAACTGATTCCATGATCCGGTATTCCATAGGGATTCAAGAGAACCTCCCTGTACTCTAGAGTCTCTGACTAGAAGTAAGGGTATAATAGTGGTACAGTGGGGAGATTATACCCTCATATCAGTGTAAAATATTATAAATAACCAAATATAATCCATAGATGAAATTAACGGTGTGTGGATGTAATAAATAACTAAAATTAAAGGATACTACAATAAAAATAGAATTCTATAAAATCCCGAATAGCCATGTCATTTATAAAACACTGGTAACCCACAGGGCCAACCATACATACATGAGTTCATAATGGAAACTAAAATAAATGTACAAGGCCATGGTACAAAATTTTTTCCAGAAAACATAATCATCCTCCAAGGCACTACTGAGTTTATCGATCCCCATAAAAAGAATCTATATGAGTGGCTTTACTAAATCATGAATCTCTAGTCCTCCCCCTATACTTCATTTGTAAATTCTAAACATAAAAAGAGGATGTAAGGTCTTCACATACACTGAGGTGAAAGTATAGGGGTGAGAAATAATCTTAGTAGTCCATCTTTTGATTGACTTTTAAATCAGCTGTCATAAGTACATATTCATTGAATATAACCAGCCAAGTTGAGAAACACCTATAAACGATAAATAAAAAATATCATGAAACCAATGTCAATCCCTAAGTCTGTACTCCCAATAAATGGGAACAGTTCCATTATATATATTTATATTAATATGTTCATTTATATATATATATCCATAAATATATATATATCTACAAAAATATGAATATACATGAGTATGGTGAAAACAACATAAACTGGAGCAGTCAATCATTAGGTCTGAAACCCTGATCATCTGGATATCCAATGGATTGTAACATTGAGTTGGATATCCAACAACTCAAGTTGTGTATGATTAATTCAATATCTGAGTCCAAAATCCCAATCAATACTACGTTCTTTGACAAGTACCAGAATTTTCTATGACAAATATTTGTCACCACATGGGGATACATGTCCTATCCTTGGGTTCACTCATACACGCCTCCAATCATGATTATGAATGTTTTCATAGATCGATGAAAAATATTATAAATGGTCACTGATTTGGATTTCATGCCACTCATTCCATGTAAATCCATTCTGATGTCAGATCCTAGGCCCATATTCGTAGGGGGTCATGGAATTAGTCCTCGATAAAACCTGATGGGACAGACCATTAGGTGATATTTCAAAGGAATCTCTCTGGATCCAAGTACATGCTCAAAATCCATCCATATAAATAGCTCAATAACCCACTCCCAGTAATATCTCATGAGTTTTTTATTGAACTTTTATATCCACTCAACCATAGGGAGTATCTTTAGTGTCGTTTGGGTGAGCATAATCATCCATGAGTATATCAATGTTGTGGAGAACCATTTATAATTCCATGTTTAAGTAATTAATCAGCGAGAAGACAATAATCTCCTTTAATTGGGAATCATATTCATCCTTCGGTATATGTCACATCATTGATGATGATACCCATGTACACCATCAAAATCAAGTAATTGAAACAGGAGAGTGTAATCATCACCACCGCTTAGGAGAGTGTAATCATCCTCTATTATTACATTCGATAAGGATTGCATGCCCGAATATCATAAAAATCGGCACGTCGTGCCCAAATATCAGAAAATGGCATCAAATAGTAGATCCTAGGAAAGAAGTTAGGGAATCCAAAATATAAGGGTCACATCATGTTAGTCTCATTAGATAAAAACTAGGAAGTGTCTATGGAAACCATCACTTCATTAATAGTAGAAAATTAAATGTATAAATAAATGTGTGCATGGTAAAATTTACAAAACCCACCACTGATTTCATATCCTCTTAGTATTACGTGTTTGGTATAGGTGCAATTGTGACACATTCTACCATCTCTACCCAAACCTATCATACTATCTCAGTGTCAGTCAAACTTCAAGGCACCCACTTCGTTCATCCTGTAAAAAAATTGGAGAGGCATCCTACTTGAAATCCTCATGGTATAGACATAAGAGATGTAAACCTACTCAAAGTCCTCATTAGTTAAGGTAAAAGGATCAACCATATATGGGATCCTTGATGGTAATTAATGATTTTCATCCTATATCATATCCTCAAAAAAGTAAATAGAAAGTGGTGTCCTACAATTGACCTTAAATTACAGTGTACATAGGAATAGAAATCCTACATGGGATCCTTGGAAAGAGTAAATATTTATATATATCTTACAATGTATTACCTAAGTGATAATCCATGTGAATACATCCCATAGGGGAACCCTCATAATAAAAGTCAGGTAGAGGAATCCTACATAGTATCCTTATGAAGAACCAATCTCATGGCCTTCTAGGCCATAAAAAACATATTAAAAGGGATAAATTCTCAAGAAGAAATCAATATAATAATTGTTCATAGGAGATGTCCCATTTCCATCTCCGATCAATGTCTCACTATAAAGAGACATCTGTATTTGATTACCAGAGGAATAAACACTCTTTTTAGGAGAAAGAATAAATCACTTCCTATCAATACTAAAATCACCCAAGGGGGTTAACAATCAAGATAGAAATTGAATGATATAAAAATATGACTACTCATGTATCCAATTCTAACAATTAGGTGTAGAGATTCAAAAACCCACAAAAGGGTATCTAGGGCAGATTATATGAATTTTATACCATGATGCAAATCATGTAGCCTCAAATATCCACATAGGAAAGTACTCAATCTAGACATGGAATGTAACACCCAAGTACAAAACTTGTTGATCTTGTACATAACATGTACCCTACATGGTGTATATAATCATGTACCTCACATGGTCTGGTAATGTACTTAGCTTAATTGTGTACTCCTAAATGAAATTTGACCCAAATGGAGTATGCTTGTGTACTTCTAAACGGCAATGTGCCCCTATATAGGTTTTATGTCTTGGTACATGGCTATAGGGATGAGTCACAATAAACATATTGTATAACCCATATATGGTGAGTGCATCTAAAATGATCATCTTCACCGAATGGGAATAACACAGGACATGTGTTCTGGAACTACACAACGTGTGATCATGATTTCCATACTAGAAACCCACAAATCGTACCAAAACCATGATTTTCTCAAAAAATATATAATGTAACCCTAAAGGGTCCTACGTAATAATAAGAGGGTTTTAAAACATGAAAATGGTAAATATATGTGGATATTTGGGAAAACATAAAAACTATCCTACCTTTGGGAGGAATTTGCAGAAGCCTCGATTGTTTCCACGATCTATGACTGTCACACAATGATTCAACACCTCCCGAGTTTCACCATAGTACATGGATTCTTCTATATCACTCTTTATATCTCTCATTATAACATTCTATTGAAGTAAAATGATTGAAAAATTCCACTGGGGGGTGTACATGAGAAGCCATGGGAGAAAGAAGAAAATATAAAGGAAAAGAAAACAAAGAGAAAGATAAGAAAATGATGAAAGTGGTTCAGTCCCAGTCTCAATGTCTGGAAGGAGATAATATCCCAAATAAAAAGAACTCCTCATTTTGAACTTGATTATGGAGAATAAATATCAATACGGTGCTCTGTTCAAGGGATATATCCAAATGAATGTGTAAGAATAAATTAATATTTAATTAATTGAATATTAAATACTTATTATTCCCTGAAAATTAAATTTGTTAAAATTTCTAATAAACTCCTATCATATTGTGAAAACCTTCTTCTATGACTCGAAATGTGCTTAGAAAAATTATCACAGATCATATTCCTGGGTAAAATTACCATTTTACACTCTAGAAGTATCAGAAAGAAATAAAATCAAATTTATGCGCAAATTTTTAGTTAAACAATATGGATTATTAAAACATCACCATAGTCAACATTCTCATCCAAGAGAATAATTGGTTGTAGGATAATATCTATGCCCACATCGAAACCATCCACAAAATTGTGTTGTCTAAATTCTCCAATGTCTAGTCTCACTACATAAATAATTTCCTCCTACATGAGAGACACTTAATTGATACCTATCATGTACTCCCTAACATTGGATTGTCCCTATCATTATATTGTAGCATTTCATGTTACCAATTTTTGTGATCAGTTCCCAAGGAAACACTAGGTTTAGACTAAAAAAGAGGGTGACCAATCCCCAAATGTCCAAGGGTGCACACCCCACTATATGGATTACCCTATACAACCCCTTAAGTGGACCCTCAACCCGTTCCTTTTCAAAATCTGAATTAAATTTAAATGAAAAGAGTATCTACATAGAGTTGCCTCTCACATAGAAAATTGAAGATGATGTCAAGGTAAAGACTGATCATATCTTACTAGGAGTATAGTTTGATTAAAATTAAAAGTGTATTTCTCTCTCCTAATCTACACTTACATCAAATAAGATATAATTTCCTTAAACCAAATTCTGAAATCACATATCCCATCAATGTGCATTGAGGTCCATCCATGGGTTAACCATCTTATGGGGCTAGATTTTTTCATGATGTGTCATCTACCATGAAATGAAATTTATCATTTTACTATAAAATCCGTTAAAAATTCCTATGACATTCCCTTTAAAACATCATTCCTCATCTTGAACATGGCCACACGTTGATTTCGGATTAAAATGGATCCATGTGCAACCTGCATTTAACTTTTCCACCTAAATCACAAACCAAGGTGTCATATACTATTTATATGAGTTTGACCATATTTTAAGGTACATTAGTCCATATAAACAAGAAGCTCTCTTGGAATGCATCTACAAAAATTATTCACCTTGCCAATTAATTATTTATTCCATGACCACCCATCTCTCGGTGTTGTTCCCATCATGAGTCTGTAATCGCAATGTGAATAGATTAAAAATTTCCAAAAAATTGGTCAATCAGATAAGGAACCTAAATGGTCCTTCCCATCGGAACGAGTCTTGATAAAAAATCGCCCTATGTGGTTTGCCAAAATCCAAAGGCATCAACATGAATACATTGAAAAAACTGAGCACAAACTATGAATCAGCCTTAAAAGAGTATATAACAACGCTCTCTGTCTAAAAGGAGTCCATAAAATCAGGACAAACCTACTCACTAGTTGAACTTGATCAAAAAAAAACATCAACCAATATGGTTCTAATTCAAAAACATGGGATTCTAGGTTCCCAACCTAGTCCTACTGATCAAATCTCACAACTTGGACAAAAGGTACAACCACCTTTCCCAAAGTTCAGACCACTCTAAGGGAAGTAAATATAACACTGAAGTACGAGTGTAAAAAATACCAAGCATTAGCCTTCTAGGGACTTGATCTTATATGAGAATCCATATTAGGAACTTATCCCAAGATTTCATAATATCAACACAAAATATAAACTGAACTAAAAATCACTAGGAATATGTATACTATAAATCCTCCTCGCAGTCCAGTCTATGTGATATTTTGTGGTACCTATCAAAATGGTACTCATTAACCCAACTATATAACTACAAATTTAGTAAGGTTGAGTATAATTTCATTCTACAGTAGGTAATAAAACACTATATTAATTTTTATTGAATACTTAAATAATTTAACACATGTAACAACACTCTATGAGGGTTACAACATTTTGGAAACATGTTCCCAATAAACCAACAAGGATCATTGCACCTCCTATTCATGAGGACTTAGTCATCAACATAACCATAAAATGCCACAACATAGATCCACATGACCTTCTATTAGAATGCATTATATATGAAAGTTGACCCATTTGAGAAGAATGACACCAAAAAACATTTAGGAGAAAACTCCCATTTCTATTTTTTTTGAAACATAAAAAATATTCATCTATCATTAGTAAAATCACAAAACAAAAAAACACTAACATGTGAATCCTTCATGCCAAATATGATGAATGAGATTCCTATTTCCTTGACTGGCCAATAATCAAAATCAATCACTAGCCTTTCAATGAAAACCAAGATTAATTAATCCATAATAAAACATCAAATAAACACAACATGTAAGTTTCTTAATAAAAAATCATACACAACACTAAAATCATATATCTGAACATAATTTTTTATCCTCATCACCCAAAACATCTTATTGGAACAAGTATTCTCGGTGCACCATTCCAATATCCATCACATGCTCCAAAATATTCCTAATATTTATTTATATCATCTCCCAAATATTTATTCCAAAGGAATGGAACACCTATAATACTAATTTTTAATATCCTGAACAATTTTCCACTAATAATTCATAATGATGGTTTGATACATGGCTTTAAGTGCACCTCCCCATACGCTGGAGGTAGTTGACAAACAGTGAGGTTCTAATGGTTGTATAGTGGGGATACTATACACTTATTTCATATTAACAGGGATGAAATAACAAGATATCATCTATATAAGTAATATATATATTTTTAATGTTTTAAATAACTGAAATATGAGAATATTTCAATAATATATGAAATTATATAAAAAAAAATAACAATTTCATACGTAAAACAATAGTCATCTACTAGGGTGGCCATACATAAAAGAGTACATAAAGGAAACTGAAATAAAAGTATATATTTGAACTATGAAATCCAATCCATACCATATTCCAATGTTTAAAAATTGTTGATCTACTCCATCCCAAATAAATGAATCCACCCGAGTGGTACCACTCGATCATGTAACCATGGGCCACAACCCTATCCATCTTGTATGATTGATCAAACTTAATAGAAGTTATAACGTACCCACACACCGAGGGGAATGTAAAATGGAGATAAATAATTTCATTATTCCACCCCAATGATGAACATATAAATTTCTTATCATATGTGCATTATCATTAAATATTCTCTGCTTAACTGAGGCACAACTAGAAAACAATAAAAAAAATGAAACAAAAATAGATCCCTCAGTATATAATCCTGGTCACTGGGAAAAGATACATTTTTATATTAATAATTATATAGGTGTATATATTTCCAATATATATATAAATTTAAATATACATGATTAAGGTAAAAATTAACATAAAAATAGGTTGATTATTGGTTCTATAATCTCGATCCTCTTGACATCATATGAAAAGGGGAATTGATATGGACAGAATATGTTTTAATCATTATATGATTAAGCTGATCCATGGGATATAATTTTGGTTAAAAAAATATATAATTTAACCAAATTCAGAAATGTCTCCGAGAAAACAATGTCACCACATGGAGATACATGTCCAAAACAAGGGTTCACCCACAGTTACCTCAAATCACTATAATGATGGATGTGGAATAACGAAGAATAATCCAATAAATGGTCACTAATATGGGTATAGTTCTACTAATTACATTCAAATCCATTCAGATGTTTGTACCCTTGGTCGTAGTATGTAGGTGGTCACAACATTGGAGCTCATATTAAAACTAAGGAGATGACACATAAGCGATATGTAAACGGAATTGTCTTTGAATCCAAGTACATGATCAACACCCATTCATATAAACAAATCAATAGACCACTCCCAGAAATTTCTAGAGAGTTTATTAATGTAATAATGCATCTAACTGACCCTAGAGACCGTCCAAGGTGTCACTTAGGAGAGAATACTCACCCTCGATTATATCAATAAATTGGATGGCCATGTCCAACAAAGTTGTCCAATAATTGATTAGGGAGAGAATAATCATACCCATCACTCGAGAGAGTATAACCAATCTTGATTATATATCATGCCTTCGTTTAGGAGTTCCATGTCCTCTATTGTGATAAATTAATCAATCAGGGAGATGATAATAATCCCCATCACTTAGGAGGGAAAATCATCCTTGAGTAAAACAGTCAATAGGGACATCATGACCAAATATCATAAACATATTGATGAAAATTCTGAATATCATATACACAGGGCTCAAAATCTATTTCCCAAAAAATACTTTGCGGCATTCCAACGATAAATTCTGTATCATGTCTAGCTCATCGACCACAAATTGGGGAGCACCTTGGGTAAACATTGTTGCATCATTAAAAAACAAGTGAATTTATAAATAACATAGTAATGGTGGATGAATACCTGAACCCACTATTATAATCAAAGCATCTTGGTATTACATTTTTTGTACAACTTCTAAGGTGAAACCCACTACCATATTTACTCAAGCCCAATGTAATTGCACATGGTTCGTAAAACACTGGGTCACCCACTAGGTTCTCATGTCAATACACTAGAGAAGAACCCCACATTGTATACTCAATTTTTATACATAAGGAAATTCATCCTACTAAGGATTATCAGAAGTGATGTTAAAAGGAGTAATCATACATAGGATCATTGATAGTATGTATGTAAAGGAATCCTACATGGGATCCTCAGAATAGTACATAGGAAGAGGCATCCAACATGTGAGCCTAAATAATAGTCTACATAGGAAAATACATACATAATTGGATCCTTGTAAAGTGTGTATGGGTAGAGGGGTCCTATAAGGGATTACTAAGGTTATCATGTTGCTGAAGATAACCCATAGGTGACCAATGGTAACAATAATCAGGTGGAGGTATCCTATACAGAATTCTCAGAATGAACTAACTTCACAAACACTGGGACCCAAATGGAATATATCCCAAGGGATACTAAATAAATGTAAAATCTACCTAATAATTGGACCTGGTATATGGATCATTTACCATCTTATATTATGGATTCACTCTTAGGATACAACTTGATTCAAATATTGGAGGAATAAACTCTCTATTTCTGTAAAAATAATAAAACACCTCCTAGGAATCATCAAACCACATCTTGGGTTTCATCCTCATGTTCTAAACATAAATATACGCAAAATGGACTACTCGTGTTTCCAATTCTCTCTACGGGGTGTAAAGATACACAAAACCCTCGAAAGGGGTAGATTGGAGGAGTACATGGTGTGTATACCATGGTACATGATGTGTACCATCAAAGTACCACAAGGACATGTACTGCAGTTGTACGTGGAATGTAAAACTAATGTACATGATGCTTTGATAATGTACATGAATGCTATCTTTCCTAGGATACCTACATGTCTACCTCAGAAGGCCTGACCATGTACTTATCCTAGATGTCTACTCTTACGTGGGGTGAGACCAACATTGAGATTGGCCTTGTACTTTTACATGGCCATGTTCCAATACACGAGATTTATTTTTAGGTACTCAAATAAAAAATTGAGTCCTAGTAAATTATTTTTATACTTCAAAAATGAATCTTAATTCTAAAATGATCTTCCTTAATGAATGGGATAAACCAATGACTTGTGTTCCTAAACTACACACCCTGGGATCTTGATATCTGAATAGAAAACCATAAAATCACCTTGAAACCTCAATTTTCTCCACAAAAGTTATAGATTGACCCCTAGGGAGACTCAAGTACTCATTATATGGGTTAAAAAGATGAAAATTTTAAATCTATATTTTTTTAAATCATAAGGAAGGCCTACATTTATGTGGAATCGGCTGAAGCTTCACGCATTTTCATGACCCACAACTAATGCATGATGATCTGGCTCCTCCCAACTCTATAGTGGTTCCCCCTTCTACTTCCCATATATATATACACATATACCATTATCTCTCTATTGTGGGATAGAAGAAACCCATATGGTAATATGTAAGAATCATAGGGTGGAAGATTAAAAGAAAGAGAAAAAAGGAAAATACGAAAAAACTAAAAAAAAGAAAAAGGTTCTAATCTCATACACAGTTCCCAGCATTAGTTGATGCCCTAAATATAAAAAAACCTTTTTTTGACTCAATGAAGGAGATGGAATGTCAATATGACTCTCCTTTCAAAATATATATCCAAATAAAGTAGTGTGAATAACATAATATCTAATAAATTAAATATTAAACAATCCATGAAAATTTGAGTGGTTCATAATTACACCAAACTCCAATCCTAGGGTAAATAACCTATTCTAGAACTAACATATTGGTAATAAAAATCATCGGAGAACATCTTTTTAGAAAAAAACCCATTTTAACAATTATAATAATTTGAATGAAAAAATTCAATTTTTTGCTCAACTTTTTAATA
This sequence comes from Viscum album, assembly GCA_963277665.1. Taxonomy (NCBI): domain Eukaryota; kingdom Viridiplantae; phylum Streptophyta; class Magnoliopsida; order Santalales; family Viscaceae; genus Viscum; species Viscum album. The sequence goes on from OY728126.1 coordinate 1,009,266,929, forward strand.
TGAAAAAATATGGTTTATTACATAGGTTTTATAGGGGATTTTGAGTGTTTGGGTTTTAAAATGTTTTTTAGAGTTTTGGGGGTTTAGAGGGTTTTTCTATTTTTATGTTTATTAGTGGTTTTAGTATTTTAATGTTTTTAGTGTTTTTAGGGATTAGAGGATTTCAATTTTTTGGTGGTTTTAAGTTATTTGATGGTTTCTAGGGTTTTTGTGTATTTATTGTTTCATAGGATTTTTAGGTTACTAGTGGTTTTAGGGTTTTTTGGGTTTCAAGGGGTGTACGAAATTTTTATGGTTTTCGTTTTTTGGGCTTTTATGTGTTTTGGGGTTTTATGGTTTTAATGTTTTTAGGGTCTTTAGTTATTTTTAGAGTTTTTAGGCTGTTTTTGTTTTTTTTTGGGTTTTTTGAGTCTGTAGGGTGTTTAGGATTTTTTTGTATTTTCATTTATTTTATAGAGTACTTTCATGTTTTAGGGGTTTTGCGATTTTTTGTGGGGTTTGGGGGTATTTAAGGTTTTGTGGGTTTTATAGAATGTTTATTGTTTTTTAGGATTGTATTAGGTTTTTTGTGTTTTTTCGAACTTTCTGGGTTTTTGAGGGTTCTTAGGTTTTCAGTGGTTTATGTATTTATTGTTTTTCTGGGTTTTTCTAGGGGTTTTAGGGGTTTTATGGGGATTTGGTTTTTAAGGACTTTGATGTTTTAGGGTGTTTAAGCGTTTTTAAAAACATTAAGGGTTTTTTGTATGGTTCTATTTTATGGTTTTGTATATTTTTTATGAAGATTGGGTGTTCTACATATTTTAGGGTTTTGTTTATTTTAGGTTTTTTTGGGTCTTATGGGTTTTTTGGGATTTTCAGGGTCACGACCCAACCATACCTAGGCTCGAGCCGCAACTACCCCAAGCCCGCCTTCGTAATCCAGGGGCTAGCGGCAAGCACCAAAGGCTAAACAACTCAAGGGGGCTTTGCCTATGTATTTGTACAAACACACGCGGCCCACTCAATGAAATATTGTAGAGTAAAAGAGAATGTAAAGTACTAATTGCTATAAAAAACCACAAAAGTGCATCGACCTCTAAATAGTACAAAGTAAAAGCTGAAGGTAAACTGAAAAGAAAAAGGGAAAAACACGTGCCCAACTAGAAAAGTTCCACAGACAGGAAACAGGTAAATAATAGTAAACAATCGGGAGAGTCCCACACCTGTAACTCAACTATGACCACCACACGCGGTCCATGATCCCGAACTCTTAAGCTGCACTAAAGTAATGACCAACCTGTCTGTTGTCTGCAAGGGCACACCAAGTGTGGGAAAATCCCAAGTAGGTGTGAGTATAAAAATACTCTGTAGGATTCCTTGAAGGCTCGAGGGAGAAACAAAGGAGGTACTAAAGAGGTGAGCAATAGATCGAATAGGGAATAGTAAACGAGTATAACCAAGATTGCAGTAAATACTACAAATCAACCCAACAAGTGGAAGGAAGTAGACTCGTCCAAAGTAAAGGAGCTAGAAATGGTGAGAAGATGAAACTTCTCGTCGAGTATTATCTAACTATAGTAGGAGAGTAGACTCACCCAACCATGAGAATCTAGACACAGAAAGCATGTGGCATACCCTGCGCGTCTTCACCTCTCCTAGAAGGAGATTAACCAAACCCAAGTAGTGGGTATTGGAACAAGGTATATACATATCGGTATGATCAAACAAGAAACCTAAACAAGATCTCAAGGGGATCTGCATCCCATAGCTCAACCCAAGAAAGTGAGTCGCCAACAGTCCCAAAAGTAAACACCATCGATGCCCAACATCCCACACATCTACCCCGAACTGCAAGCCAAGGGGACTTAAATCACTGCACCTTGACACTATCCCCTTTGGGAGGAAATGAATCGCCTACATGGTTTTAGGTCGTGTCACAAGGGCGCATCTTGGTTGTGAGAGTACCCCTCGTACTTGATAGTTTTGGGTAAAGTCAAACCACACCTCTTTACTATCACACAGTCGAGAGGTTTGCTCAATTTCAAAGTTGTCACATCACTGACACATACAATCGAAGGGTCCTGCTCCGGTAGTAATGGAGGAAATCCAAAAACTATCCTAAAAGAAAGGACTGAGTTTAAAAGAAGTCATAGAGAAACCCACTTCCCAGTCCTTGCTAGAGGGTAGACCCTAATAGGTCGTTGGGTGACCCACTACCAAGTCTCTTTTGGAGGGTAGACCCTAAGAGGTCGACAGGGGGCCCACTACCCAGTCTCTGCTAGAGGGTTGACCTAGAAAAAGTCAACAGATGACCCACTGCCCATTCTCTACGGGAGAGTAGATCTAGAAGAAGTCGATAGGTGACCCACTGCTCAATCTCTGCTAGAGGGTAGACCTCAAAGAAGTCGACAGGCGACCCACTTCCCATCCCTGCTGAAGGGTAGACCCAAAAGATGTCGACAGACAACCCACTGCCCAGCCCTGCTGGAGGGTAGACCCAGAATAATTCGACATGTGACCCACTGCCCAGCCCGACTAGAGGGTATGTCTGGAAGAAGTCTACATATGACCCACTATCTAGCCCTACTGGAGGGTAGACCCAGAAGATGTTGAAAGGTGACCCACTTCCCATCCATGCTGGAGGGCAGACCTGGATGAAGTCGACATGCGACCCACTACCCAACCCTACTGGTGGGTAGACTCGAAATTGGTCTGATAACTCAGCACTGCAACTTACATCTCCGTGTGTTACCAACATCACTATCATGCATTGGTTCGGAGTACGTCTAATGAAGCCTTCGACCAATGCCCTATCATATTTCCACATTTAATAAGATCACGTAAGAGGCTCCGCTCACCTGAACAGATTACACTGTTGTAATCCTCATGGAAGGACATGCGAGATAGACTACCTACTCGCTGGAAATGGGAACCTGATGAAAAAGTTACTTGACGCCCTTTTACGCCCATACGACGCCTCGTGAGGCCAGCACCTCCGTCCCGAATGTGGTCGAGAGAACTGCGCCACCACGATGCTCTAGGTAAAACATGCTGAATCGACTATTCATACACCCGAAATGAACACCTATTGAAAAAGTCATAGTATGATGCACACGGCTTAAGAGACGTCACATGGGTCCCACACCTCAACTCCGACATTAATTCCGAAAACCACCCCGGTCAATTTCACCTCGATGCCAGGGTCGCAACGTCGTTGAAAAACCTATAATGGACTCTGGATGCAGAAGATGCAACATCCTGCGTTATACACAAACGGGGCCCTATGGGGCCCACACCTCGAGCCTGAATTTATGCGGGTGGATTATTCCATTGCAATCCTCTTAGAAAAACACTCAGAAACAAGTACTCAAACACCCTAAACGGATGTCGGGTGAAAAAGTTGTGTTTCCCCATAAAACGTGCGAAGTGGGCCCGGTGGAGCCCACACCTTGTCTCCAACCTGAACGCTTTGGAGAGAATCTCAAAAAGTCTACACAAGGACTGGGGTCATGATGCAACTAATGGCGTGTCAATCGAACATCCCAAACATGAGTTAGGTCTGACGCAACAATTAATTAATTAAATAATTAATTACTCACATTTAGCGTTTTCTTCCACCCCACAATGAAACCAACCCGAAAAGGTTCTCAACCAACATTGAAAGGACCCTCTCAACTTTGGGGCCACTGCACCTCTGACGACGCATCAAACGGACTCCCGACTTTCTAGCCATGTCTTTTTCAACATTAGTGATAATTAATATTATTAAAGTAAAACGTTTCGGAGCTCCCTTCTTCGGGTGCAGGACCCAAAAACCCCGAAACATACATCAAAAATTCATTCATGTTAATAAAGACCTACAACCGTAGACGGCGCATCAATCAGACACACCGTTTAGAAAATACGGCCCCTTGAACACAAGGGGCCCAGAATGGGCCGGACCCGACCGGCCGGCCCAGTGCAGCTCGTCGCGGCCCGCTGGCCGCAGCCCACCCTGAAAATGCCGGACCCCTCAGGTATTCCTTCTTCAAATAGATCGGCCTTCTGACCAGTCATCATTCCACACCGTGCAGTAGGACCCGTGAAGCGCAGGTCCTAGTCTCCTATGCACACCAGAGGCACTGACTGCCTCGGGTTCGCCCTGCCGACTGCGAGAGCCGCGAAGGCATCACCTGCGCCGTCCCCTCTGCCGGCTTCTCCTTCTACCGCGACGGACCCAGGCCACAAACACCGCTCTATGCTCCCCACTCTCTTCGACCTCATGCCACATGCCGACGTCCCGTTTAATGTCGTCACGCCCACTACTCCCTCTGAGCTCTGCTGCGACGCCGCTGCACCCCCGGCGCACGCTGGCCGTGCTCTGCCTGCATGAAGCTACCCGCGCCAACTGGCTCCACTGCTCCGCACCAGCAGGACCTCTATGCTCTGCCTAGCTCCTCCTCATCACCTTTCCATAGCTGACGCCTCCGGCTCGACCTCCGGCCGCCGTCCTCACCGGAGCTGAACCTTCATCCAGTCCCCCCAACCACTCTAGTGGTCGGAAAAATTATCTAACCCTGGTTTCAGGATCCTCAGTGCTGGAGCTTCACAACACTGCCCCTTGCTCGTCGATTTGTCGATAATTTTCCACATCTAAAATTCAGGAAAAGAATGCTCAAGAACAAAAGATAAAACAGGGCTCAGGTTTTGGCTGTGTTCATTCGGCCAACTCCCCAAACACTAAAATTTATTAATTTAAAACGACAGAATTGAAAAAAAACTCCAAGAATTTCACGAAGGTGCGAAACATAACAACAATCCTACCTTGATTTCGATGTGCGTTGTAGGCTATGCGTCTGTTAGGCTCCACCTTCGAACCGTCGATGTTTCGTCAAAGATTGATCCTCAATCCAGCAAAGAATGGTGAAGAACAGCTAGAGAGAGAGGGAGAGAGGGGAAGAGAGAGAGAGAGAGAGAAGAAATGGGTTCTCTCTACCAACACTTAGTGAATTTATAAATATTCACTAAAACACTCCCAATGGGCGTGGATTCTGAAACCTCCATGCCCGCCTATTTTATCTCATGCCTAGGAAAAACGCCCCATTTCGATCTCAACGGAAGTATCGTATTTCAATTTCTAGACTTTGTTAAAAAATTATTCAAAATGAATTCTAGTGATAAAAATCACTAAGTGGACATTTCGAATAGACCACTTTTCCCCTGGGTGACATCTCTCATAGAAGGCCTGTACCCGCAACTTTTACACCCCATGTAGGGTAAATAGCATGCTCCGGACTCAACGGTGCCCTCAGTTTTCTCATCCGAGCCACCATTTAAGAATTAATCGGGTTTGAGCTATTAAATGAATAATTTAATTTAATTTATCCATTTAACACACCGCTAATGAGTGAGGGTTCCGAACATCCCGCTCTGACTCATTTTATGTCATGCCTAGGGTAAACATCATGTTCTAGACCCAACCAGGGTCTCATATTTCTGATCTGATCAACCATACAGGATTTATACCACTTATTTGGCATTCCCAGTGTGAACACATTGAAAATTTTTATTCAGGTCACACCGGGTCTCATAATCGCATGCCATCTGATGGATGTAGAGACCCAATCTTGACGTACATGGACATTATATTTCATTTTTGGAATACTTAATACAAAACAAAAACAAACACACAAAGTCTATAATAGTTTAGTGTCTTTCAAAACTCAGAAAAATATTCTTCTAATCAAGGTGAAATATCTTCAAAATATCCCATAAAGATCATCCACTTTTGTTTTCTTACCTAAAACATTTCTTCATATCCTGGGGAAAAGAAAACATAAAAAGGGTTAGCTTAGATACTCAATATGGGTAAACATATAGAACATAAAACAATCCATAAACATTTGAATGCAAAAACTTGAACATAAAATCTAAACATCAAAATCTTGAGCAAAGACATAAATCGTGGAAGTATGTAAGACATATATCATAAAGAAACATCAATCATGATAAAATAGAATGGGAATAAAACATGAAATCTTGGAAAACCATTAAGTTCATGATATAATTTCTATAGTAGCCAAGACATTGCTGCCAAGACCATATTACTGGGAAAAGTCCCTTTCTGAATCGGGTTCACTACTTGTTCCAGTCTTGTAACACTGAACCGAATTAACTTACCATTCCATCCATGCCTATATCATGAGATATAAATATTTTCCCAGTTAATTTGAGGGAGATATATGTCCCACCCATCTCATAATGAAATCACTCTTTTGTTTGCCACAAAATAAAAATACATCATTCATAATAACCCAACAAATAAAATGGGCTTCATAAACACCATCCCATCATAACATAATCCATATAAAACAATGGATATCATTTCATCATAAACAAAATCAAACCATGTAAATAATAGGAACATTATACTTGAAACATCACCATATTAAATATTGTAATCTTATAGGGAATATAGTTTTGAATAAACACTTGAAATGAATTCTTGAGGAAAATATGTTTTAATCTTTAAAACAAATTTCATTTCAAAAATTGCCGTGAAATTTTAATAGAAAAGGATTTTTTTAAAATAGTCATGAAATCATGTAGAGTATGATTCATTAAAATAAGGCATTATAAAACCGTAAAAATCTGTTCATGCCATATAAGTTAAAAAAACATTCTCCTCGTACTTTTTCCGGAAAAGTCAAAATGTTCCTCATATGGTAAACAAAAGAAAGATTCCTTCAATAACTTGCGGTAAAAGTCAAAATGGGTAAAACATTACTTTAAACATACCTGAAAACATTTTTATAATTCATGTACATAGATGATAACAACAACCCAAGTAAATACTTATGACAAAACAATCTCGGATAAGAACGAGATTGGAATAATTTTCCCTTACCTTACGTCTGATATGCTTCGTACATATCCAAAACTCATGTATAATGATTTAAATAATTTCATTGAATTATTAATGAATCATATTCTTTGTTATGATATCATATATGGTTCACTTATGACTTTATATCACCCGTTCTTTTGTAAATTCTATGTTAAAGCAGCGTTTTGGGTAAAATCGTTTTATTTATCGTATGTGTTTGGACTTGTTGTTATTGATATTATTATTAATTATATCATGTTTTAATTAATTAAATAATTTAAATCATGATATATATATCATATATATTCAGTATATATATATATAATAGATAGATAAATGAAATGAAATACACCATTCTTGGAGACTGTAGGCCGTACATACGCATGAATGCTATTTTCCTTTCCTTATTGAATTGAATTGATGTAAGTAGATGAAATATATATATATATATATACAAAAATCAAGTAACATTATCATGTCATATATTTCATTATTATTGATTATAAATACTTTATAATCATTCTTTAATGGTCAACATGGAGAATGAATCTCATCGCGTCATGGAGACGGTAATCCGTACGTACGCACAAGCGAAGATATCGTTCCCATAATTATTGAATTGAAATGGGGTGGATGATATAATATCTCAGAATCATTATGAAGTTATAATAAATATATATAGTTATTATTTACACTATTATACCCATCCAAGTAAGGTGGTGGTGGAAAAACAGATTACACCACGACGTGGAGATGGTATTCCGTACATACGCACACACGGTGATTTCATTTTCCGTAGGATTGATAGAAGATGAAATGGGGTTGTTTAATATTTATAATAACATATTAGTATATTAGTGATACTTATGTTATTAATTTATAATGAAAAAACTTAATAAGAATAATTTGAAGAAGAATGAAACTTGAAAGAATCGGTAGAAGAGATTACCTCTTCTTCGACACACCTCTTCTAATATTCCTCTTAAGGCACTAGAGTTCGTCTTTTGAGGAGGCCAAATCCTATATAATGTTTATAGGGAAGTTGATAAGGTAAATGGGCAGGGTTTGGCCGATCTTTAAGGCTAAAATGTGTTTGGAGAGAAGAGGGAGGAGGATCCCTTTTATAAGGAAGGAGAGGGGCAGTTTAGAAAAACATAAAATATTATTTTATAATAATGTCATATTCGGTTTATAATGGCTCCAAAGTGAATTATTTCTAAGTTAAAGTGGGTATGGGTATAAATACTTTCAAAAAATATATTTTATACAAGTTTAGGTTACTAGTTTAACCTTACCATTTAGATCTAACTCTAAGTTAAATAATATCACATTTACCGTGTCTTCTTGTTTTCTTACACTATATGGTTAATAAACATACTATAACAAACCAAAATAACCGCAAGTGGTTCATTATTAATATATATAACCTTATATAAGACATTTGGAGGCTCCTTAGATTTATATGAATAGAACAACAATTAATAATATAATATTTAAAAAAAACTATTTTATATCAATTTTGACACTATTTGGTAATTGATTTTTTTGTGAAAATCATAACAGCTTGATTAGTTAGAACGAAGTTAATTTAAAAAATACTAACATGTCATATTAACCTAAAAAATTAGTTTAATTCATAAAATGTCTCAAATTACATTTACTTGGGTGTTTATAACATCAATTATTTTAATATTTTATTAATAAAGTAATTATTGCATCATCATTTTGTCATAAATAAATTAAATTATTTAATTTATAAAAATTATAAATAAAATACCATTATGTAAGAAATATATTTATTTTTATAATGAATATTTATAGTCTAATTTATCTTATGTATAACCCTATATTAAAAATATTTTAGTTATTAAACTTTGATTTTAACTCTTTTTACTCTTCTTTGAATGAAATAATAATAAATGTCCAACTATAATCCAAGTAAACCTAAATGATTATATTATATTAATAAGGTTTTCTTGGTCTAATTATACTTATCCAATAGAATTAGGACATGTTTTAGGGTAATAATAATATCATTATTACCCTTAATTACCCTATTTACTTTTAACCGTGGTAAATAATAGTAAAAAGTTACTATTCAAAAAATTTATTTTTATCTCATTTAACCACATTTTAATCCTTGATATTATCCCTTTCTCTCAAATTTTCAAAATTCCACTCAAAGAAGCAGAAAAATTAAGATTTATGTTTATTTGCAAATGCTCCTAAGAGGTGGGTAAAAGACGATAAAAATTCAATAAAATTTTTACATATCTAAAACTATTATAAAATTACTGCAATTAATTACATTGAAATTATATAGTTATTATGTATCTATTTTAACCTAAAATAAATTTAAATAAAATAAATTATTATTTAAAAAAAAATTGGTTTTAACCAAAAACTTTGTGTTTTTCACAATTCATCAAAACTCGAATGTTTTCAGAAAAATACCAAAAATTCACCACAGGCTAATTTCGATATTCTGAATCAAAAAATGAATTCCATTTTGAAAAATAAAATTTATAAAATTTCAAAAATTGAGTATTACTTTTCATAACGGCTAGTTCATAATAAAATTATAATAATATATTGTTTAGTGAAACTTGATATTGCCTACAACACACGCTATCAAGGAAGGTTGCTCTGGCATGAAACACTAGCCTAGAATAGTGTTTGCATATACTATAAGTTAATATGTTGTTGCATATAGCACAAGATAATCTTGGTGTAGTGTACAACAGAAGACATCAAAGTAATTAAAAATAATATATCTCATAAAATCTCAGGATGTTACATTCTACCCGATTAAAATGAATTTCTCCCTTGAAATTCATCGGGGTTATAAATGGTTTACTACATGAAATTTTCTTTCATAGAAACCCAGATCGTAAAAAGGAATACTAAAACTTCATTTTAAAAAGGAAAGATAGAATCATAACAGTCACCCAAAGTAACTCAGTACTGGGTTTCCACATACGAAAACATAGGTGAAAATATGGATATGGAAGAGAAATATAACCATCATGTTCTGATAGAGAGTGGTAGAGAACATGTCTATTAAAAATCCAACAATCACAAAGCCATAAATTTTTTATTATCTAAGGTACCATCTAATTCATTAGATATGAGAGTACTAGGGAAACATTTTTGGTTTTCAAGATCATTTCCCTAACATTGATGAACTTTTACATAAGGAGAAATACTTACTTGATTTCAATGTAATATCATCGTTGGTCATTCCATGAAAAATTTCCACTTCATCTATATTTATGTAAATGAAGTTGAATTTTCCATTCATGATGTGTTAGCAGATCATGTGATAGAATGATAAGTCATCCCATCTGTTTCTATCACAAAAAGGTTAGAAAAAGTTATTAAATATACATAAGTCAATATATGGTGAGATTAATCGTATATGATTCCAACAATGGACTTATACTTCATATATCATAAAACTTAAAAAAATAAAACTATTTTCTACTAAATAGGGACTTTCTATAGGCTAGTGGTAGGTAATAAAGGCATGTCGCACTTTAGTTGTGGGTTTGATTCCTGCAACCTTGTCCAACACGATGGGTTATCGCTCATCCTGCAGGTTGTCCCTTTTTCTAAAACTACACTATTATAACATTCCAAAAATAATATTGAAAAAAATTTCTATCCTTAAACAATACTATCTGATGTCCAACATAATCCATTCCAATCTCTAGGCTTATACAAAATACATATGTCCAATCTCATAGTATAAAGAAAATTATTTCTTGAAATGTCACATAACAAGCAAGTGAAAACCATCATTTATCCCCCATATATCATAAGATATATTTTGTTAGTCACATTCCAAACATGTGAATACCTTAATCATGTATTCTTTTGAAAAATGAATTACCATAGAACCTTAGTGAAAACACGAGTGCTGTCAAAAGTTAAATCTTTCCTCATACCAAAATCCCAAAATTTCTATATACCCAAATCATGATTTCACTTTGTTCTTATATCAGTCATGAGCTCATTAATACTATCATACATTTCATTTTATCCTTATCCCTTCATTATTCACATATCATCTACTTTAAAAAAATATTTCAATCACTTTTCTTGGTTACCTGTACCATATAATTATTGGAAACCACAATAAACCATTAAATAGAGATTCCAATGTTCCACAATACTACAAATGAGATTCCACAACATTATTTTGGAATCCCATTACATAAAAACATAATCATTCCACCACACTATTGTCATACTCAACATTGCTAATAGTGATCGCATATGACTTCCCTTTATCCTTTTCCTTAAGAGGTTGTTTATGTTGATCATCATTAACCCTTGGATTAGGGAATTGGTTAACATGATGCCTCATTTCCTTGCACTTGAAGCATTGAAGTGTTGGCGGTGCATTCTCTGTAGTCTTTTCTATATTCTCATCATTTTCTACCTTTTTCCCATTACATCGACACTCAACTGCTCGATGAACTTCTTTTCCACACATTAAAAATTTTCTAGTACCTTTTAAACAATCTCTACCATGCCTCATTCCAAAAATTGAGCATAAAGAAACATTCAACTTCTTTTCACCATTGTTCTGAGATTTTTCATTGAACTCCATCTTTCGTTTCTTGTCAAAACAATGAGATGGACATGTAACACCAACTTCCATTTCTACCTTGATAGCACAATGAACAATTTATTCATAGCTACTGAAGTTTCATATAGCTAATTCCCTTCAAAGACTTAGTTTTAATCCACTGAATAATCGATCAACTTTACTTTCAGGTTGGATGATAAATCCCAATGCATACCTTGCAAGCCTTGTAAAAATAGCATCATATATACCAGTAGATTCATCATCCTTTTTCTTAAGTGCAAGGAACTCCTTTTCCATATTTGTTCGAAGAATAAGAGGGAAGTACTTATTAAAAAATATGTTCTTGAACTCATCGCATTCCATGGATTCAATTTCATCTTGGGGCCTTGTATTTTTAACTAGAGTCCACCACTGGACTGATTCACCTTCTAACAGGTAAACATCCCAAATGACTTTTCATGCTTTGAACATCAAAGTATTGAAAATATCATTTCAATGGTACTAATCCATTGTTCAGCAACAAGTGGATCAGAAGACCCCCTAAAAGAAGGTGAACATTGCCTCATGAAGGACTCAATAGAATATTGTTAATTTCTCTGCTCGTTTGGAAGTCCAGAATGATTCATTTCTTGTGTAAGTATATCAATAATATTTTTCACTCCATATCCCACAACATTGGTTTATTCAGAAGGACAATCATTGCATTGTCCATTACATTGATAAACATGGTTCCTTCAGGTTCCAACCATCGTCTGAAACCCAAAAAGAATAGTGTGATGCAAAAATCATGATAGAGAAAACAACATAATAAAGGGGGATTACCTTCAACATATAACATCTTATGTTTAATTCTAATATTTTTATCATAATTCTAGGACTATTACCTATACGTAAACATAACCTTAGGGACATCCCCAGACATACCCTAGAAATATCTCTAGGGATCTCACTAAAGTTTTCGCATACTAGTTTCCAAATGTTGACTAAACCTTTCCTCTGATACAAACTGTAGAGACCCAGTCTTAATGTACATGGATATTACATTACTTTTGCAGAATACTTAATAAATCACAAAAAAACAAAAAAGTACTGTAATTGTTTAGTGTCTTTTGAAACTCAGAAAAATAATCTTCTAATCATGGTGAAAGATCTTCAACATCTCCCATAAAGATCTTCCCATTTTTTTTCTTACCTAAAAACTTTCTTTATATCCTAGGGAAAAGAAAACATAAAAAGGGTGATCTCAATTTCTCAGTAAGGGTAAACATAGAGAACATAAAACAATCCATAAAAAATTGAATGCAAAAACATGAACATTAAATCTAAACATGGAAATCTTGAGCGAATATATAAGTCATGGGAGTACGGAAGGAATATATCATAAAGTAACATAAATCATGATAAAATAGAATGGGAATAAAACATGTAATTGTGTAAAACCATTAAGTACATGATATTATTTCCTTAGTAGCCAAGGCATTGCTGCCAAGACCATCTTAGTGGACAATGTCCCTTTCTGAATCGAGTTCACTCCTCGTTCCAGTCCTATAACACTGAACCAGATTAACTTACTGTTTCATCCATGTATATCTAATGAGATATAAATCATTACCCAATTTATTAGAGGGAGATATAGGTCCCACCCATCTCATAATTAAATCATTCTTTCATGTGCCACAAAATAATCATACATCATTCATAATAACCCAACAAAAAAATTTGTTTCCTAAAAATAATCCCATCATAACATAATCCATATAAAACAATGGATATAATTTCATCATAAACAAAATAAAACAATGTAAATAATAGTAACATTATACTTGAAACATAACCATATTAAATAATTTAATCTTAGAGGGAAAATAGTTTTGAATAAACACTTGAAATGAATTCTTGAGGAAAATATCCTTTCTTCTTTAAAATATTTTTTTTCACAAAATGCCATGAAATTTTATAAGAAATTGATTTTTTTTTGAAAATAGTCATGAAATATTGTAGAGTAAGATTCATGAAAATAAGGCATTATGAAACTGTAAAAATCTGTTCATTTCATATAAGTTAAAAAAACATTCTCCTCGTACTTTTTCAAGAAAAGTCAAAAAGTTCCTCGTATGGTAAACAAAAGAAAGATTACTTCCATAACATGTGGTAAAAGTAAAAAATGGTTTAAAAGATGACTTTAAACAAAAATGAAAAAAAGTTATAATGCATTGATATGAATAATAACAATACCCCCAGTAAATACTTATGAATAAACAATCCCAGATAAGAATGAGATTGGAATAATTATCCCTTACCTTAGGTCTGATATGCTTCGTACATATCTGAACCTCCTATATAATGATTTAAAAAATGTCATTTACTTATTACATAGTCATATTCATTGTTATTATATCACATATGGTTCACTTATGAATTTATATTACCCGTTCTTTGAAAATTCTATGTCAATGCAGCCTTTTGGGTAAAATCGTTTTATATATCGTACGTGTTTGGACTTGTTGTTCGTGATATTATTATTACTTATATCATGTTTTACTTACTTAAATAATGTAAATAATGATTTATATATTATATATATTCATTATATATATATAATATATAGAAAAATGAAATGAAATACACCATTCATGGAGACGGTAGGCCGTACGTACGCATGAACACTGTTTTCCTTTCCTTATTGACTTGAATTCAAGTAGGTAGATGACATATATATATATATACACACACAAAAATACAGTAGCTTTATAATGTCATATATTTATTTATTATTCATTATATACACTTTATAATCATTCTTGAATGGTTAACATGGAGAATGAATCTAATCACAGCGTGGAGACGGTAATCCGTACGTACGCACGAGCGATGATATCGTTCCCATAATTATTGAATTGAATTGGGGTAGATGATATAATATATCAGAATCAGTATGACGTTATAATAACTATATATAGTTATTATTTACACCATTATATCGATTCAAGTAAGGTGGTGGTGGAAAAACAGATTACACTATGGCACGGAGACGGTATTCCGTACGTACGCACGCTCGGTGATTTAGTTTTCCATAAGATGGATAGAATATGAAATGGGGTTGTTTAATATTTATAATAACATATCAGTATATTAGTGATACTTATGGTATTATTTTATAATGAAACAACTAAAGAAGAAGAATTTGAAGAAGTAAGAAACTTGAAAGAATCGGTAGAAGAGATTACCTCTTCTTCGACGCACCTCTTTTAAGCTTCCTCTTAAGGCCATAGAGTTGGAATTTTGAGGAGACAATAACCTCTATAATGTATATAGGGAAGTTTAGAAGAGAAATGGGAAGGGTTTGGCCGAGATTGAATGCTCAAATTTGTGTGAAGAGAAGAGGGAGGAGATACCCTTTTATAATGGAGGAGAGGGGCAGTTTAGAAAAAACATAAAATATTATTTTATAATATAGTCATATTCGGGATATAATGGATAAAAAAGTGACTTATTTCGAAGATAATGTGGGTATGGGTCGAAATCATTTCAAAAAATAGATTTTAGACAAGTTTGGGTTACTATTTTAACCTTATCATTTAGATTTAACTCTATGTTAAATAATTTATCTTTTACCGTGTCTTCTTGTTTTCTTACACTAGATGGTTAATAAACTTACTATAACAAGACAAACAAACCCCAAGTGGTTAATTATTAATATATATAACCTTATATATGTCATTTTTCCTATCCTTATATTATTTGGAATATAATAACATCTAATAATATAATATTTGTTTTAAAAACTATTTTATGTCAATTTTGACACTATTTGGTAATTGATTTTTCATTAAATCATAACAGCATGATTAGTTAGAAAAATGTTTATTTAATCAACACTAACATGTCCTATTAACCTAAAAAATTATTTTAATTCATAAAAAGTCTCAAATTACATTTATTTGGGTCTTTATAACATCAATTAGGTTAATATTTTATTAATAAGGTAATTACTGCATCATAATTGTGTCATAAATAAATTGTATTATTTAATGTCTAAAAAATATAAATAAAATACTATTATTTAGGAAATATTTTTTATCTTTATAATGAATATTTTTATTCGAATTTATCTTATGCATAACCGTATATTAAAAATGTTGTAGTTATTAAACATTGATTTTAACTCTTTAGCTCTTCTTTGAATTAAATAATAATAAATATCCTAATCTAATCCAAGTGGACCTAAATGATAATATTATATTCCTAAGGTTGTTTTTGGTCGAATTATAATTATCCAATAGAATTATTACATGTGTTAGGGTAATAATAATATCATTTTTACCCGAAATTACTCTATTTTCTTTTTACCATGGTAAATAAAAGTAAAAAGTTACTATTCACATAAATTTATTTTTATCTTATTGAACCACATTTTAATCCTTGATATTAACTATGTCTTTCTGATTTTTGATGTTGCACTCACAGAAGCAGAGAAATTAATATTTATGTAAATTTTCTAATGCTTCTAGGAGGTCGGTAAAAGACTGTAAAAATTCAATAAAATTTTTACATATTTAAAACTATTATAAAATGACTCCAATTAATTACATTGAACATATATAGTTATTATGTATCTATTTTGACCTAAAATAAATTTAAATAAAAAAATTATTATTTAAATAAAAATTCAGTTTTAACCAATAACTCATTGTTTTTCACTATTCATCAAAAATTGAAGGTTTTCATAAAAATATCAAAAATTCACCCTAGGCTAATTTCGATATTCCGAATCCAAAAATTAAGTCCGGTTTGAAAAATAAAATTTTTAAAATTTCAAAAATGGGGTATAACTATTCATAACGGCTAGTTCATAATAATATTATAATAATATCTTGATTAGTGAAACTCGGTATTGCGTATAACACATGCTATAAAGGAAGGTTTCTATGGCGTGCAACACAAGCTTAGAATAGTGTTTGCATATACTGTAAGCTAATACGGTGTTGTGTATAGCGCAAGATAATATTGGTGTAGTGTACAACACAAGACATCAAAGTAATTAAAAATAATATTTCTCATAAAATCTCCGGGTGTTACAAAGGCGGTGCTCTAGAATAACATCAATAAAATTCCAATCTTTTTTATAGAAAAAAAGGGTTCTTACATTTAGGGATGAATGATTTTTTAGTGTTTTCCGGATTATAAATTTTTTTGGGGTTTCGAATGTTTTTAAGGTCAATATGGGATTTATGGTTTTCAGGGGTTTTAGTTTTTTTAGGTTTTGGGGGTTTTTTTGGTTTTTAGTTTTTTTATAATGGTTTTCAAGGATTTTTTTGGGATTTTAGGGGGTTTGGGGATTTGAATATTTTTTAGGATTTTTAATGGATTTTATGTTTTCTATGGTGTTCTATGGTTTATAATTTTATGATTTAGGGTATTTTTATGGTTTCTTGGGTTTTTATTTAACTTTATTATTTTTAGGAGTTTTTTTATGTTTTATTTTTTTTTATATTTTTTAGGATTTTTAGTGTAATTTATAGTGTTTTTAGGGGTTTTTAGGTTTTTATGGTTTTTTAGTTATTTTGTGTCATTTTGGGTTTTATGATATTATTTTTTTTAGGGGTTTTAGGGTTTTAAAGGGGTTTTATGGTGATTTTATTGTTTTTTGGTGTTTTTGGTTTCTTTTAGGGGTTTTATGGTTTGTTTTTCATTTATGGTTTTTAGTTATTTTAATATATTATAGGGTTTTATAATTTCTAAGGGTTTAAGGGTATTTTGGGTTTTTGTTGTTTTTTAGGGTTTCTAGGAATTTTATGGTTTTCATATTGTATTTAGTGTTTTTAATATTTTTAGGTTTTTATTAATATTTGGGGTTTTTGGGTTTTTAGGGTTTTTAGTGTTTTAGGGGTTTGAGATTTTTTAGTGTGTTTAGAGTTTCTATGGTCTTTTCAGATTTTTTGGATATTTAGGATTCTAGTTTTTTAGTGTGTTTAGGGGTTCTAGTGTGTTTTTATATTTTTTAATGTTTTAGGGGTTTTTAGAGATTTTATTGATTTTTGAGTTTTAATAAATTTTTGGGTGTTTAAGGATTATATGGGTCTTTATTGGGTTTTTTTCGATCATCAAGGGTTACTTTTGGGGTTTTAGATTATTTTTTATTTTTTAGGATTTTTAGGGTCTTTTAAAGGATATTAGGACTTTGTGGAGTTTTATGGTTTTCATGGGTTTAGGGGTTCTATGGTTTTTTTGATTTTTTATGGAGTTTTCTGTTTTTAGGTTTTTATTGTTTTTAATGATTTTGGTGGGTTTTATGGGTTTTAATGTTGTAGGGTTTAGGTTTTTTAGTGTTTTTATGGTTTTTAGGAGTTTTGTAGTGGTTAGGTTTTTATGTTTTTAATGTATTTTTTTTTCGGTTTTTTGGTGTTTTACGGTTTTTTGGGCTATTTGGGATTTTAGGGTTTTAGGGGTTTTTGTGTTATAAGTGTTCATCAGGTTTTTAAACGTTTCTATGGGGGTGTCTATGTTTTTTTGGGTTTTAGGGGTGTTAATGGTTATTAGGGGGTTTATAGTGTTTTTATTGGTGATTATGGTTTTAAAGGAATTTATGGGTTTTAGGGTTTTAAGATATTTTAGGGTTTTTATTATTTTTATACTTTGATATGTGTGTTTTATGTTACTATGTTTTTAGGGTTTTTAGGGAAATTTACGAGTTTTTATGGTTTTTTGGTATTTTTTTGTTTAGTATGGTTCTTTTTATATTTTTATGGTTTTTAGTGTTTTTAGGGTCTTTGAGTCGTTTTTATGGTTTTTATGTTTTTTAGTGGTTTTCAGGGTTTTTTTTGTTCTTATGGTTTTTAGGGTTTTATGGTTTGAGGGTTTTGTTTTTTTGGGGGTTTTGGTTTATTTTATGTTCTTTAGGGATTTAGGTGTTTCTTCAGGATATTACATTATTTTTGGTATTTTTTAGTGTTTTTAGGGGTGTTTACGGTTTTTTATCGATTTTAAGAGTTTTGTGGTTGCTAAAAAAAATTAGGGTTTTTTTAGCATTTTTTAGTTTTAAGATTATTGAGGGGGTTTTTTTGGTTTTAAGGGTTTTTATAGTTTTTTATTGTTTTAGGGGATTTACATTTTTTCTGATTTTTTGGGTTTTAATAATTTATGTGGTTTAAATATTAAAATTGATTTTAGGGTTTTAGATTTTTAAGATTCTGGGGGTTTTATGGTATTTATAAATTTAAGGGGGTTTCAGGTTTTTTGAGTTTTTAGGGAAATTAATGTTTTTAGGATTTTTATATTATTTTAGGGTTTTTGGGTTTTTTTGAGTTTTCAGTGTTTTTAAGTATTTTTAGGGATTTTAGGCTTTCTAGGGTCATTTAAGGGTTTTAGGGATTTTTTGGTTTTTTGAGGGATTTTTGGGATTTTTGGTTTTAGGGTATTTATAGGGTTATTTAGTGCCTTTTAGGGTGTTTTAATGGGGCTTTAGTGTATTTTAGCGGTTTTTTGATTTTTTGGGTGCTTTTGGGCTTTTAGGGTCCTTTAGGTGTTTTAGGGTTTTCATTATAACAACCCAATATTTTTTTAAAAGAAATTACTTTCTTATAAGTATGTCATAATCACATTAACTACTAAGTGCTATGGGACCCTTAAAACATAATTTTGTCACTTTTGTGATGTGAATTTCAAAAATCTGACATACACAGTCGCGATCAGTAAGTTATTTAGAGTCCAATAAGAAAAACATAATTTTTGGTGAATAGTTACCTATCTTTATGAAAAGTAGCATACCCTTATGAATAGTGATATACCCTAATGAATAGTAACCTTATCTATGATAATATATAAATAATATTCAAGTTTAAAGTATGATATACCAATATTTTAGAATAAGATAATGAATGTTTTAAAACATATTTTTGATAATAAATTATGATTTTAATTAAATATTCAATTAATAATATTTAGAAAATTATTTTTGAAAAATGGAATTCATTTTTGGATTCTACAGGTCGAAAAATGGTTAGGGTGAATTTTTGGGATTTTTCTAAAATACTTGATTTTTTATGAATAGTAAAACACGGTGATTTACTGTATATATACATTATAAGATAAATAGACTATTTCTAGCATCATGTCTGATGTCACCACCCTTAATATGAATTCACATGATAAAATTACTATTCTTGGTCATGGAATAATTACTATTACTTATCTTGTGAAGAAATAATAAATTAATGAGTTTTATATTAAGAAATCCCCTCTCTCCTCCACTATAAAAACTCCCTCTCACCCACTCTTCCAATCACTACTCTCAAGCCTTGTTCCTTCTCCAAATTCTGTTAAAATACCCTACCAACCTCTTCTCCCACATCCAGCAAGCTTTGGTCTTCTTAAAAGACCAAAACCCCTCCCTTAATAAGGTTCTCAAGGAAGTTTGGTTCAAGAGGTAAATTCCTCTTTTCAATTCATTGTCTTTCCTTTCAAGTTCATTTGTTTTATTTATATATTACCTCCGTATATCAAAATTTTGTGATGAATCCTGTACCATATATGTACTGGAATTTTTTCAATATAGTGTAATAATTTATCATCATCTCCCCCTTTTTACCTTCTTTTATACTATTAGCAAGAAGACTACCCGAGATGTGTCAATTTTACACATTCAAGGACGATGGACTTTTCATTTCTTGTATCATACTAAATTTTGGTCATGAAACCATTGTTGATATGGTTGACCAGATTATTATATATAATATAACATTTTTAATATTCTTTAATCCCTTTGTTCAAATGGTGTTAGGTTATAATGAAAAATGAGTTTGTTGTAATCAAAACCCACAAATTAACCGAAACAATTATCATTAAAGTTCTATATGATAATTCATCCTAATTCCATGTAACCAAGTTATATATATGAACATGAACACCTATTTATGTTCATAAAAAATATATAACTTCAATTATGGAGATTTACGTCCATTCCACTTCATTACTTAAAAACAGGTGAACCGAATATGAAAATAAGAGAAACGAACACTCCCGAAAGACGAAATTCAATACAATAACTTGTCAATAAAGACATAAATGAACTAACCAGAATCATGGTAAACTAAATACATGTCTAATAGGTTATGAAATAAGTTATTAACATGTATAATTTCATATTACAGGAGCTTAAGTACAAGATCGGAACACGTTTGGAGTTAAGGTAAGGGTTTTTCCACCAGAACTTCCATTTTCATTCGGGATACATTCATTGTCTAATTACCTCAATGAAATTATTATGTATTGATATGTACTCATCATATATTTTGTGTGAGTATCATATATATGTTTACAAACCAGAACCCTTCCTTATTTTAGGGATAGTTACACATTTTTAAAGGAACTTTCAATGTTGTTTCCAAAATACAAGCCTGATCCAAGAGAATTTCTCAAATTCATCCTTATTTTCGAGGGAACTATATGATCTATTTTGGGAGACTCTATCTTTATAAAATCACTCATTTTATTATGAAAATTATATCTTACCTCACTTCTGGTTTTATACAAAGATTTTTCCAAAAGAACTCTTCTTTTCAAAATAAAAGAGTATTTATCTCAAGAATTGCTTAATGATTTTATAAGAGTGCTTTCGTATAGTTCAACACTCTCTTGATGATTCCATGGTTTTATTGGGTTTAATAATTTATGAATTCATATAACATATTTTATTTAATGGTTTATGACTAACTCTATTTTTGATGATCTGTCCTAAAACCATTCACCATATTATTTTGAATGGTTAGTGTTTATGTTCAATAATTGGGGAACGTTTGTTACATTTCGTATGATAGTTTCAATATGAATGTGTATGTTGTTTATGTTTATCCCTTCTCATATGAGGAATTCATTGGACTTATTATGTGATGGTTGGGTCCCGCTATAGCCCCTCGATGCATCGGTAGGTCTCATGAGACATATAGACATGGAATTGGCCGATGCCTATTCCAATGTGATATAGATTTTGGCTGAGGCCTTAAAAAATGTTCAGAATGTTCGGAATTATGAATTCCATAATTATGAGTTCATATATTGATATTTCATGTGGTTATTAGACTATTAGAATACCCATTATTATGTTTTATTATGGCATTATTTACTCAGCTCATATTCCTGCCATAATGTGTTCATGTTTATTATTAAAGGCATGTGTTTTCAATTATTCAACATGTCTAATGTTTATATTATGTTCCACTGTATTTCTTACTCTAACTGAGCGTTTGAGCTCACCCCTTCATTTTGCTTCATTTTATAAAGACATGAAGAAGTATTTTATGAATGACTTGCAAGAATAATCTAGGATATGTGATGACTCTAGTGGAATAAATAAGTGTTGTTTTTTCCTTTTCTTATGTAGAGTTGAACTTATGTATGTATATTGTTTCCAATAATACTAAACTACTCATTCCTTCGGGATTCTTATTCCTTGTATGTATGACAACGTAATCAGATAAGGTACTGGCTCTAGGAAACTAGGGTCGGGTCCTTATAGTTGGTATTAGAGGAAGTTTAGTAGAATACTTGGAAACTAGATTTAGAAAACATAGAATTAGGGAAGAGTCCCTAAGTTAGTCTTTGAGTATATAAATACAATAATGTCCTGGTATTTTGGTAAGGAATAGATTATGTGAATCATTCAAGCAATACATCCCTGTCTGGATACGAGCAGGTAGAGGCAGCTCTGGCACAGATGTATCTAGGTGTAAAACCCAAAAACACCACTTTGATCTAGACTTGAACGGGAAATGGTGCACAACAACAGGCCTCGCTGCACTCTTGGTTACGACACTCCCGGCGGATATTCTTAGGATAATTCACATTTTCTTTACAAACCATTATGAAAGTGTTTAATGTAAATATTCCTCAAAGAATCCATTTTTGTGAATATGGGATTAGCCATGCGTAAGATCTCAATTTTTCTGAGTATTTTTAAGTTAAGATTATACATTGTGATTCATAACCTAATATAGTGTATGCCATTATCTAGATATAGAACCTAGTGGATGGAATGAAAATAGCATGAATACATGTGTCCCCTGTATAGATTTTCCTCCAACACAAGACAATGATGTTGGCTCTGGTGCTGTGACTGGTGCTGAGCAACTCATAACTATACTGGGAAAACTTACTCAGGTTATGCATAATAACCTTACCTGTATGGAGAATCCAGATCCACCACGTGGAGGAGCCATGCTAGATCGCTTTATGTGACAACAGCCTCTATCATTCAACGGGACTATAAACCTGTTTGTAGCAGAGCAGTGGATACGTTCCCTTGAGAAGATATTTCTCGCTTTGGGATGTAATGAAAGAGAAAAGGATGTCATGGTAGTATATCATCTATCGGGAGATGCAGATCAGTGGTGGTCATTAATCTAGTACACAAAGGAGGAGGAAGAAATACAAGAGATGGAATGGAGGTATTTTAAGTAAATATTCTTATAAATATATTTCCCTCGAGAGAAAATAACAGATATGGAGAGGAAATTATTGAATCTATGCCAAATGGAGGATGAAAATGTTTCCATGTATGAAGCCATCTTTACATGGCTGGAAAGACATGTTGTGGACTACATACAAAATCCAAGGAGAAAAATCGATTGATTCTTTTATGGCCTAAAGCCATTCCTCCAGTAGGCACTGGTCTCCCACATTTTTTCATCATATGAGGACATAGTTTCATGTGCTATCAATACTGAAAAAAATTCTCTAAATCTTATCACATTAATGGAAAGAAATAAAAGAAGAGGGCTACTGAAAACCATGGGAAAAGAAATAAGGAAACAGGGAAGAAGGTAAGAGTTGAATTTCCAGCGTGTGATAATTGTGGAAGGAAACACCCCGGTGCATGCTTAAAATGAAAAGGAGTATGCTACAAATGGGGTCAGAAAGTCCATCTTGCTGGTGATTGCAAAGGAAATAAGGGATCCAATGATGTTTGATGCTATAATTGTCAGGAGATAGGGCACTATGCTAATAATTTTCCAAAACATCATGGAAATATGAAATAGAAGAGGCCAAGAGTGCAAGGACAATCATATGCGATCACAACTAGAGATGTTGAAGTTCCACATGATATGGTTGTAGGTACATTGATTTTTCCTCAAGATTATCAAATTCTTTATTTGATTCTAGATCATTACATTGTTTCAAATATTCCCATTTTTCTAAGAAAATTTTATATTTCCAATTTGATTTAACAAGGGAGTTGTCAGTCAAATCTCTTACGGCGTGTATTATTGCTACAACATTCTGAGAATTAATTCCCATTAGGGCATACAAATGTTCTTTATCGGCTCATCTCATCGTTATACCCATGATTGAATTTGATTTAATCCTCGGTATGGATTGGATTTTGGACTATGATGTAAAAATTTATTGTAAGAAGAAGAAGGTTATGATTTTTGATGATGATGATAAAGAACAACTTATCTTTAGAGAAGAATCATCATCACCTGATTCTTATCTAGATCCACCTCTAGTAGCTCAAATAATTTCAATTATTTGGGAGGAAGAGAATGAAATAATTGTGTGCGAGGAAAGGAATGTTCAAATAGATTATGTATCTATAGTGAGAGAATATGTTGATGTGTTTCCAAAAGATTTACTTGGATATCCTCCAGATCGAGAAATTGAGTTTTCCATTGATTTAATTCCTAGTTTATGGCCCCTATCGAACAACCAATATAGAAGGGCCACTGTGGAATTAGTGGAACTAAAGAAACAACTAGAGGAATTGAGTAATAAGGGACTTATCCTCCCCAGTTTTTCTCCATGGGGAGCCCCTATCCTTTTTGTTAATAAGAAAGATGGATCTATGAGGTTATGTATCGACTACAGGGAAATAAATGCTATTATAATAATGAATAAGTATCCTCTTCCAAGAATTGATGATTTATTCATTTAACATGATGGAGACCAATATTTTTCAAAGATTGATCTTTGATCTGGATATCATCAGTTACTTGTGAGGAAGGAAGAAATTCTAAAAACAGTAATCCGAACCAAATATAGGCATTATGAGTTTACAGTAATGCATTTTGGACTAACTAATGCACCATATGTTTGTATAGATCTGATGAATAGAGTCATCAAGGAATATCTTGATGACGTTGTGGTGGTGTTTATTGATGATATCCTGGTGTACTCTAGATGCTATGAAGAATATGAAAATCACTTGCACACCATTTTGAAGACTCTGAGAAGAAACAAATCATATGGGAAGTTTAGAAAGTGTGAATTCTAGCTTTAGGAGAATTCTTTTCATGGCTATATTGTCTCTATGGATGGAATCCTATTTGACCCTACAAAGAAAAAGGAAATCCATGATTGGACAATGCCAACAAACATAACTAAGGTATGAAGTTTTTTTGGCTTAGCAGGTTATTATCGGTGTTTTGTGTAGAATTTGGCCCGACTGGCTAACCCGCTAACGAAGCTCACACATAAAGGAGTTAAATTTTTTATTGGAAAAAATATTGTGAAGAATATTTTGAATAACTGAAGAGAAGATTAGTCAATGCTCTTATATTGACTATACCATCGGGGAATGAAGGGTTGGTTATTTATAGTGACGCTTCAAAGAAAGGACTTGGTTGTGTCCTTATGAAAAATGACAGGGTTAATGCTTATGCATCACAAAAACTAAAAATAGATGAGAAAAACTATCCTACTCATGATCTTGATTTACAATATATAATACTTTATTTGAATATATGGAGACAATATCTATATGGTGAATAATGTGAGATTTATACTTATCACAAGAGTTTGAAGTATATTTTCTCATAGAAAGAACTCAACATGAGTCAAAGGGGATGGCTTGAACTACTCATCGATTATGATGTCACGATACACTACCACTCGAGGAAGGAAAATAAGGTGGAAGATGCATTAATCAGAAAGGATCATGGATTTTTAAGCAAGATGATAGTTGAAAGGGATCCTATTTTCATGGTTCTAGTAAAGATGGATATGGGAGTAACCGTGGAAGTTGAAACATCAATTATTTTTCAAATGGTTGCCAAACCATCTTTACTAGAAAGGATAAAAAATTATCAGGATGATAATGGGGAGTTTCAAAAGAAGATTAAATCTATAAATGATGGGAGATTGAGTGAATTCGTATATGAATATGGAATTTTGAAATTTAGAAAGAGACATTGTGTTCCCGATAAACATGATCTAAAAAGTGAATTGTTGGATGATGATCATACTTCCAATTTTTCTATACACCATGGAAGCACTATGATGTATAGATATTTGAAGGAACATTTTCGGTGGGACAACATGAAGAGGGAGATCGGTGATTTTGTGTCAAGATGTATGCTTTGTCAACAAGTGAAAGCTGGAAGGCAACAACCTAGAGGAGTATTGAAACCTCTTCCCATACATGAGTGGAAATGGGATAATATCACGATGGACTTTGTCATTGGACTACAAAATACTCCTAGAATGAATGATACAACATGGATCATTATTGATCGTCTTACCATGTCAGCAAATTTTCTTGCTATAATAGAAGATCTACCACTTGAACTTCTAGCAAGAATATATGTTAATGAAGTTGTGAGAATTCATGGAGTACCCCTATTAATTTTTTCTGGTCATGATCCACATTTTACATCAAGATTATAGAAAAGTATTCAGAAGGACCTAGATACTAATTGTCATTTGAGAACTACCTACCACCCACAAACTGATGGACAATTGGAACGGATAGTTCAAACATTGGAAGACATTGTGAGGTCTTGTTCACTTGATTTTCATGACATTTGGGATCAGTATTTACCTCCCATAGAATTTTTCTACAACAATGTATTCCATTCAAGTATACAGATGGAACCCTATGAAGCATTATATAAGAGGTGATGTCGTACACAAACTTGCTAGGATGATGTTGGTTAAAGAAAGCTCGTGGGCCCAGAACCTGTTGAAGAAACAATGGAAAAGTTGAAGATTATCCAAAACCACATCAAAATATCTCAAAGTATGCAAAAAAGATATGCAGATAACTGAAGGATGGATTTGGATTTTCAATAAGGTGATCAAATTTTCTTAAAAGTATCTCCATGGAAGGGTATTATACGATTCGGTAAGAAGGGAAAGTTGATTCCCAGTTACATCAGACCTTTTGAAATTCTGGACCGAATTGGAGATGTAGCATACCATTGGGAAATGCTTCCAAATCTCTCCGAGGTTCACAATGAGTTCTACATGTCAATGTTAAGATAGTACATGTCAGACCCAACACATGTACAAACTTATGAAGAAGTGGAACTTGAACCTGATCTATATTACGGTGAAGAGCCTATCAGGATTCTTGATACTAGAGAACACTTATTGAGAAATCAGACGAATCATCTGGTAATGGTTCTATGGAGAAACCATAATATTGAGGAAGCAACATGGGAGCCTGGGGAGCTTATGTTAAAGACATATCCAAATCTTTTTAGGTAATATATTGTTAATTTTAAGGATGAAATTTTTTTAAGGAGGGGAGAATGTAACAACCCAATATATTTTCTAAAGGAAATTACTTTCTTATAAATATTTCATAATCAAATTGACTACTAAGTGATATGGGACCCTTAAAACATAAGTTTGTCACTTCTGTAATGTGAATTTCAAAAATCTGACATATACAGTCGCGATCATTACGTTATTTAAAGTCTAATAAGAAAAAACTAAATTTTGATAAATAGTAACCTACCCATTTGAATAGTAACATACCCTTTTGAATAGTGATATACCCTAATGAATATTAACCATACATATGATAACATATAAATAATATTCAAGTTGAAAGTATTATATACCTATATTTTAGTATAAGTTAATGACTGTTTTAAAACAGGTTCTTGATAATAAATTATGATTTTAATTACATAATAAATTAATAATATTTAGAATATTATTTTTTTAAAATGTAATTAATTTTTGGATTCTACACATCGATAAATGGTTAGGTGCAATTTTTGGGATTTTTATGAAATACTTGATTTTTTTTATGAATAGTAAAATACGGTAATTTACCGTATATATACATTATAAGATAAATAGACTATTCCTAACATCATGGATGATTTCATCACCATAAATCCGAATTAACATTATAAAATTACTATTCTTGGTCATGGAATACTTACTATTACTTTTCTTGTGAAGAAATAATAAATTAATGAGTTTTATATTAAGAAATCCCCTCTCTCCTCCACTATAAAAACCCCCTCTCACCCCCTCTTCCAATCACTCCTCTCAAGCCTTGTGCCTTCTCAAAGTTCTGTAAAAATACCCTCCCAACATCCTCTCCCATTTCCATCAAGATTTGGTGTCATTAAAAGACCAAAACCTCTCCCTTAAGGAGGTTCTCAAGGAAGTTTGGTTCAAGAGGTAAATTCCTCTTTCCAATTCATTGTCTTTCCTTTCAAGTTCATTTGTTTTATTTTTCTATTACCTATCTTTATCCAAATTTTGTGATGACTCCAGTACCTTATATTTACTGGAATGTTTTCATGAAAGTGGAATGAGTTATCATCATCTCCCCATTTTTACTGTCTTTTATACTAGTAGCAAGAACACCACACGAGATGTGTTAATTTTACACATTCAAGGACAATGGACTTTTGATTTCTTTTATTATTCTAAATTATGTTCATAAAACCATTGTTGTTATGGTTGAACCAGATTATTATATATAATATAACCTATTTAAGATTATTTAATCCCTTTTTCAAATTTTGTTAGGTTATAAAGAAAAATGAGTTAGTTGTAATCAAAACCCACAAATTAACTGAAACAATTATCATTAATGATATATATGATAATTCATCTAAGTTCCATGTAACCAAGTTATATAAATGCAAAATAACACCTATTTATGTTCATAAATAATATATAATTTCTATTATGTATATTTACATCCATTCCACTTCATTACTTAAAAATAGGTGAACCGAATATGAAAATAAGAGAAACGAACACTCCAGAACAACGAAATTCAATGCAATAACTTGCCTATAAAGACATAAATGAACTAACCAGAATTATGGTATAATAAATACATGTATAATTGGTTCTGACATAAGTTATTAACAAGTATAATTTCATATTCCAAGAGCTTAAGTACAATATAAGGACACGTTTGGGAAGGTACGTGTTTTTCCACCCGAACTTCCATTTTCATTTGGGATACTTTCATTGTCTAATTACCTCAATGAAATTATTATGTATTGTTATGTACTCATCATATATTCTGTGTGAGTATAATATATATGTGTAAATACCATAACCCTTCCTTATTTTAGTGATAGTTACACATTTTTAAAGGACCTTTCAATGTTGTTTCCAAAATACATGCCCGATCCCAGGGAATTTCTCAAATTCTTCCCTATTTTCAAGGGTACTTTATGATCTTTTTTTTGAAAACCTTTATCTTTATAAAATCACTCATTTCATTATTAAAATAATATCTTATCTCACTTCTGGTTTTATACAAATATTTTTCCAAAAGAACTCTTTTTTTCAAAATAAAAGAGTATTTATCTCAAGAATTGCTTAATGATTTTATAAGAGTGTTTTCGTCTAATTCAAGACTCTCTTGTTGGTTCCAATGTATTATTGGGTTTAATAATTTATGAATTCATATACCATATTTTATTTAATGGTTTATGACTAACTCTATTTTGGATGATCTGTCCTAAAACCATTCAACATATTATTCTGAATGGTTAGTGTTTATGTTCAATAATTGGGGAAAGTTTGTTACATTTCTTATGATAGATTCAATATGAATGTATATGTTTTCTATGTTTATACCAGCTCATATGACGAATGCATTGGACTTATTATGTGATGGGTGGGTCCCTCTATATCCCCTCGATGCATCGGTAGGTCTCATGAGACAAATAGACGTGGAATTGGTCGAGGCCTTTACCAATGTGATATAGATTTTGACTGAGGCCTTAATAATTAGACGTCTTGTAAAGGCCTTGAAAAAATGTTCAGAATGTCTGGAATTATTTATTCCATCATTATGAGTTCAACTATTGATATTTCATGTGGTTATTTGACTAGTA
This sequence comes from Viscum album, assembly GCA_963277665.1. Taxonomy (NCBI): domain Eukaryota; kingdom Viridiplantae; phylum Streptophyta; class Magnoliopsida; order Santalales; family Viscaceae; genus Viscum; species Viscum album. The sequence continues at coordinate 1,009,296,465 of OY728126.1, forward strand.
GAATACCCATGACTATGTATTATTATGGCATTATTTACTCATCTCATATTGCTGCCATAATGTGTTCATTTTTATTATTAAGGGAATGTGTTTTCAATTATTCACCATGACTAAATTTTATATTATCTTCCACTGTATTTCTTACTCTTACTAAGAATTTGAGCTATCCCCTTTCTTATGTTTCATTTTCTCAGGACATGAAGAAGTATTTTATGAATGACTTTGAAGCATAATCTAGGAGATGTGATGAATCTAGTGGAATAAATTAGTGTTGTTTTTCCTTTCCTTATATAAATTTGAAATTACGTATGTATCTTGTCTCCAATAATACTAAACTACTCAGTCCTTCAGGATTCACATTCCTTGTATGTATGCCAACGTAATCACATAAGGCACCGACATCGAGCAACTGGGGTCGGGTCCTTACATTCGTGACATTGAGGGTTTTTTGTGGGTTGTATGTTCATTTTGTGTATTTATGATTTTATGTTTATTTGAGGTTTAATGTCCTTTTGGGGTCATTTTGGGGAAATTTTTATTTTTTTGGGTCCTTTAGGGGTTTCTCTGATTTTTGGAGCCTCTTATTATTTTGGTGCATTCTATGGTCCTTTAGGGGTTTTATGGTTTTTGGACCTGTAGGGGTTTAAATTATTTAAGGGTTTTTGATATTTTTATAATTATTAGTGTCTTTAGGGTTTTTATTGTTTTAAGTGTTGTGTAGGGGTTTTATATGGTTCTTTAGGAATTTTAGGGGCTTCCAAGGGTTTGGGTTTCTTATGTTGTTCTAGGATATCTTAGTTTCCTTAGTGTCTTATGGGTTATAGTGTTTTTATTGTTATTTAGGGGTTTTATGGTCCTTTATGTATTTTAGTTTTTTTTCTGATTTTTAGGTTTATAAGGATTTTATGGTTTTAGTAATATTGGGGTTTTTGAATTTTTGGGGTTTTAAAGGGGTTTTAGGGGTTTTATGATTTTAAGGGTTTTATGCTTTTAAATGTTTTTAAATGGTTTTTAAATTTTATTATTTTTATTGTGGTTTTAGGGTTATTTATAAGTTTTAATGGTTTCAATTGTTTTTGGGGTTTAAGGATTTTTATGGGTTTTATGATTTTTAGGATTTTTGGGATTTTCTTTTGTTTTTTGGATTTTTAATTATTTTAGGGATTTTTGGGTTTTTAGGAGTTAGTGTTTTTTAATGATTTAGGGTTATTTTGTATTTTATTTTATTTTTAGTGGTTTTTATTTTTTTAGAGTGTTTTTAGTTTTTAAAGTTTCTAATGTTTTTTACAATTCTTTTTAGGTGGTTTTAGGGATTTCCGGGGTTTTAGGTTTTAACAGTTCTCATGGTTTGTAGAGTATTTTGGGGGTTTAGTATTGTTTTATGGGATTTATAATTTTTTTTGGGTTTTGGGGTATTTTTAATATTTTTTAGGTTTTTAGGATTTTATGAATTCTCATTCTTTTTGGTGTTGTAGTGTTTTTTTTTTGGGATTTTAAGGGCCCTTTAGGTTTTCATGGTTTGAAGGGTATTCCAGTTATTTTGTATTTTTGTTTTTTGGGGGTTTTAATGGTTTTTAATGTGATTAATTTTCATTATGATTTTATAGGTTTTTAGTAGTCTTTAAGGGTTTTAAGGGATTTTTTTGGTTTAGGGTTTTTTTTGGTATTCGGGGATTAATTTGATTTTTAGGATTATAGGGGTTTCAATGCTTTTTAATGATTTTATGGGTTTTAGTATTTTAATTCTTTTTAGAGTTTTAGAGGTGAAGTCAGTTTTAATAGATTTTATGTATTTTAGGGTTTTTAGGAATTTATTGTTTTATGGGTATTTATAGTTTTTAGGCATTATGGGTTTTTGGGATTTTTATAGATTTTAAGGGTTTTACAATTTTGTGGTTTTTATGGATTCGTAGGGTTTCTTAGGGGTATTTATGGGTTTTTGGGTTTTTTCATTACTTTTTTGGTCATTTTAGGTTTTTATAGGGTTTTTGTTTTTTAGGGGTTTTAGGGTTTTTACGGTTTTTATAGTTTTTAGGGTATTTAGGTTTTTTATGTTTTTTATGTTTTAATTGTTTTTAGTATGTTTAAATTTTTTCTATGGTCTATGTTTTTAGTGGTTTTATGGTCTTTTATGGTTATTTATAATCTTTTAGTTTTAATTTGTTTTAGGGTTTTAGGTTTATATATTGTTTTTAAGGTTTTTTGGGGGTTTAAGTGTTTTTCAGAATATCTAATGTTTTTTCAGAATTTCTAATATTTTTAGATTATTTTTAGGTATTTTAGGGTTAATATGTTTTTTATGTGTTTTATATATTTTTAGAGTTTTAATGATTTTTTGGGTTTGGGGGGGGGTTTAGGTGGTTTTGGGTGATTTTCATATGGGTTTCCTATTTTTTCAGGGGTTTTTTGGATTTTTGAGAGGTTCTTTGGTATTTTGGGAATTTTAGGGTTTTGAGGGGTTTGTAACATTTTTCATGTATTTAGGGGTTTTATGATTTTTATGGTTTTTTTAGTTTTTAGGGTTTTATTGGTTTTGGAGGTTTTTAGTGGTTTTTAGAGTTTTTTGCATTTTCAAGGGTTTTATGGGTATTTATGATCTTTGGGTATTTTAGGTATTTATGGAATTTAAGGGTTTTTATAGTTTTTAATGGGTTTATAGGGTAGTTAAGGTTTATTAGGGTTTGAGGGTCAATTTAGGGTTTTAAACGGTCATTATGTTTATTAGTATTGTTAGTATTTTAGGCTTTTTTTGGGTTATTGTATTTTTAAGGGATTTAAGGTTTTTGGGTTTTTTAGGTTTTTTTTTATTTTAAATTATTTTTATAATTATTTTAATTTTTTATGGTTTTTTTGGGTTTAATGGTTATTTTTTGTTTTTAGGGTATTAAGTATCCTTTTATACTTTTAAATGTTTCAGAGTCAGTTGGGTTTTTAGTGATTTGATATTTTTTGTTTTTAGGTTGTTTTATTATTTTAGGGGGTTTATGGTTTTTATAGATCGTTTATCAATTTTATTGTTCATTTAGAGTTATTTGGTTTTTTGTGTTATTTAGTTTTGTTTTTATAGGGTTTTAGGTTTTTTACAATGGTTTTTAGTGTTCAATATGGGATTAAGAGCTCTTAGTGTTTTTCGGTTTTGAAGGATTTATAGGGTTTTTAGGTTTTTATTAGTATTTTAGTGGTTTTTTTTGTTTTTAGTGTGTATAGGTTTTTTAGGGATTTTATATGTTTTTTGGTTTTTAGTGTTTTCAAGGGTGTTATGATTTTAAAGGTTTTTTGGGGTATAAGGTTCTTTATGGATTTTAGGGGTTTTCCTGATTTTAAGGTTATATGGATGTTTTAGGAGTCTTAATTATTTAAGGGGTTTTCAGTTTCTTTGGAATTTAATGCTTTTTTGGTGTTTATTTTTTTATTGTGTTTTTAGAGTTTTAGGGGGTTTTTTAGGGTGTTTAGGGGTTTCCTATAGTTTTTCCTGGTGTTACGAGTTTCAAGGTTATTTTAGGCTTTTATTGGGTTTAGGGTGTTTTAGGGAGATTAGGGTTTTAAAGGGTTGAAGGTTATGTTTTTTTATCGATTTTGGGTGTTTTGGGTTTTAGGGGTTTTAGGGTCTTTATGAGTTTTTAGGTTTTTAAGAGTTTTAGGTGTTTAATGTTTTTTATGGTTTTATGGGTTTCTAGGTCCTTTTAGAGTTTTTTAGTGTTTTAGGGTTTTTCTAGTGTTTCATAGTTTCATGTTATTATCCTTTTATGGATTATAGGGGTTTTAAGGGTTTTAGGATTTTTTTGGGTTTATAGGATTTTAGTGTTTTTAAGGGTTTTTAGTGTATTATGGTTTTAAGGATTTGAAGAGTATTTTTGTTTTTAAGTAATTTTATGGAATTTTATGTATTTAATGGTTTTTATTATGTTTTATGTGCTTAGGGTTTTAGGGTTTTTTGGGGTTTTCCAAGGTTTTTATGATCCATAGGGGTTTTAGGGTTTTAGGGTCTTTTAGGGGTTTTATTATTTTTAGGTACTTTTAGGGATTTATTATTTAGTTGGTTTTAAGGTGTGTTTATGTTTTTATGATTTTTGGAGGTTTTTATTGACTTTTTAGATGTTTGGGGGGGGGGGTTACCTTTTTTAGGGGTTTTATGGTCATTTTGCGATTAAGGGGTTTTTATGAGTTTTTAGGGGTTTTAGGTTTTTTAGGGATTTTGGGTACTTTATGTGTTTTTTAGGGCCTTTAGTATATTGTATAATTTTATTATTTTTAGTGTTTTAAGGGGTTTTAGGGATTTTATGGGATTTAAAGGGGGTTTTGGGGTTTTTTGGAATAAAAAAGTTATTGGTTTTTGGGGTTTTTTAAGGTTTCTTATTTTTACTTTTTGTTATTAGGAGGTTTAGGGAGTTTTATGTGTTTTTAGTATTTTTAGTGTCATTAATGGTTTTTATGATTATTTACAGTTTTTAGGATTTTTATGATTTATAGTGTTTGTTGGTTTTTTGAGATATTTAGGCATTTTAGGATTTTGAGGCTTCTTTGGATTATTTAGTTTTTAGGGTATTTGTATTTTTGGGGGTTTTTTGGATATTTATTGGTTTTCTATGGTTTTAGGGTTTTGGGGGGATTAAGGAATATCTGAGGGGTTTTATGATTTTTAGTGTTTTCATTTTTTTAGGTGGTTTTAGGGTTTTAAAGGATTTTAATGTTTTTTGGGGGTTATAGGGGTTTTAGGGGATTTATGGTTTTAGTGTTTTTAGGGTTTTGTGGGGGTTTATGGTTTTAAGTAAAATTATAGGGGTTTGAGGTTTATTGTGGTTTCTAGGTGACATTTTGATTTTTATTCTTTTTCGGATTTACTGAACTTTAGGGGTTTTAGTGGTTTTAATATTGATAAGCATTTCTGGTTGTTAGGGTTTTATGGGATTTTAATGTATTTTAGGGTGTTTAGGGTTTTTAGGGTTTTTATTGAGTTTTAATGTATTTTTCTTGTTTTTGTTTCATTTTAGTTTTTATGGTTTTTAAGATTATTTAATTGTTTTCAAGGGTTTTTAGTGTTTTATGGGTCTTATGGTTTTTAAGTGTTTTTTAATGGATTTAAGGGATTTAATGAATTTTTTAATATTCATAGAGTTTTGTAAATATTTTTAGTGATTTTATTATTTTGAAATGGTTTTTTAGTGTGATATTGGTTTCTAGGGTTTGAAAATATTTTTTGTGTTTTAAGGGTTTTAGGGTTTTTACAGATCATTAGGTGTTTTATAGCTTTTAGGGATTTTATGGGTTTTAGTAATTTAAGTGTTTTAGGATTTTTTAGGGGTTTTGGGGTTTGTAGAGTTTTTAGGGGGTTTTAGAATTTTTGAGGACTTTTATGAGGGGTTTAATAGGTTTTAAGTGGTTTTAGGGTTTTTAGGTTTTTAGTGATTTTTTGGGGTTTTAAGGTGTCATATGATTACTTTATGGGTTTTTAGAGTGTTTCTGGGTTTTGAAAATATCTATATATGCTCTTTGTTATTAAGGTGTCTGGGTTTTTAATGATTTTTTGGGGATTTAAGGGTTTTTAGGGGTTTACGGGGTTTAATGGTTTTTTGTTTCTTTTTAGGGGGTTGATGTGTTTTCTTATTTTAGGGTTTTAATGATTTTAAGGGTTTTTTGGGTTTTTTGGGATTGTTTTAGGGTTTTAGGATTTTTAGTGTTTTAATAGATTCATCGTTTTTAGGTGTTTAAGGATTTTTAGTGTTTCCCGTGTATTTAGGGTTTTATGGTTATTTTTGGGTTTTCTTCAGGTTTGTAGGACTTTTATAATTTTCATTGAGTTTTCATTATTTTTTGGGTTTTTATGAGTTTTGGGTATTATTATGTATTTTAGAAATTGAAAGAGTTTTAAGGTTTCTTTTGGGGGTTTAGGGTTTTTTAGGGTTCTCATGGGTTTTATGAGTTTTAGGGGTTTTGATATTTTTTAGGGTTTCATGGGGGGTGGGGTTTATGGGTTTTGGTGTTTTTAGTATTTTTTGGTTTTTGGAGTATTTTTTGGTTACTATGTTTTTACAGGCTCTTTCAGTTTTTGGGATTCTTCGTGGTTTTAGTATTTATTTGTGTTTTTTTATTTCTTAGGGTTGTTAATGTTTATTTATAGTCAATTAGGTGTTTCAAAATTTTAGTGATTGGGGGGGGGGTGGTTTATATGTATTTTTATGGATTTCCTAGTGTTTCTTAGGTATTTAGGGGTTTAAGGTATTTTTAGGGGTTTTGGTGTTTTTTAGTATATTTGGAGTCTTTAGTTTTTTTAGTGGTTTTAGGGTTTTTTTTTGATTTTATGGGTTTCAGAGTGTTTAATATGTTTTTAGAGTTTTTAGTGATTTTAGTATTTTAATGGTTTTAAGGGTTTTTAATGGTTTTAAGTATTTTATTGAGTTTTTAATGTTTTAAAAGTTCTTTTAGGGGTTTAATGATCCTTTTTTTCTTTTTAGGGGGTTTTAGGTTTTTTTTAGGCTTTTATGGTTTTTGGTTTATGGTGTATGGAATAGGATTTAGGGTGTGAGGTATAGGGTTTAGGGAGTAGGGTTTAGGGTGTCGATTATAGGGTTTATGGTGTTGGGTTTAGGGTTTAGGTTCTACGTTATAGTGTTTTGGATGAAGGGTATACGATTTAGAGATTGAGGTTTATCATTTAAGGGTTAGGGTATATGGTATAGGGTTTATCGTGTATTTTTTATTGTTTAGGGTGTTGGATTTAGGGTTTATGGTGTACGGTTTAGGGTTTAGGGTGTAGGGAATATGATTAAGTGTTCATGGTTAAGGGTGTTCGGTGCTGGGTTTATTATTTAGGGAGTATGGAATCAGTTTTACAATTTAGGGTTTAGGGTTTAGGGTGTAGGATATTGGGATTAGGTTGTAGGGTATATGTTTTTAGGAGTTGGGTTTAGAGTATAGGGTATTGGGTTTAGAGTTTTCGTTATAGAGTATAGAGTTTAGGGTGTACTGCTTTTGTTTTTGGTAGTAGAATATATGGTTTAGTGTGTAGGGGTTAGGTTTTATGATTTAGGGTATAGGGGTTATGGTGTAGGGTTTAGGGATTAATGTGTAGAGTGTAGGGTTTATAGGGTATGGTTTAGTGTGTTGGTTTTAGTGTTTAGAGATTATGGTGAAGTGTATAGGGATTAGGGTGTAGGGTATATGGTTTTGAGTGTAGGGTATAGGGTTTTGGTTGTAGTGTATAAGGTTAAAGTTTAATGGTTTAGTGTGTAGGGTGTAGGGTAAAAGGATTTGGGTGTAGGTTTGTCGGTATTTGGTGTTGGTTATTGGGTATGGGGTGTAGGGTTTAGGATTTGTGTGTAGGGAATAGGGTTTTGGGAGTATGGCTTAAGGTTTATGGTGGAGGGTATTGGATTTATGGTATGAGGCACGGGGTTTTTGGTTTTGGGTTCTGGGTATGGGGTTTAGTGTGTAGATTTTAGGGTTTAGGGATTGTGGTATAGGGTTTGTGGTGTAGGGTTTACAGCTTAGTGTGCTGATTCTAGGGTTTAGGTTTCTAAGGTTAAGGGTTTATGGTGTAGGTTATATTGTTATCGATGTAGGGTTTAGGGTTTATAGAATGTTTAGTGGTTCTTAGGGATTGTTAGTATTGGGGGGAATTGAGGGGTTTTATGGGTTTTGAGGGTTTTTTACAGTTTTTAGGTGTTGAAGGGTTTTTTGGGATTTTTAAGGTTTTTTGGATATTTTCATGGGTTTTTATAGTTATAGGGGTTAAGGGTGTTATGGTTTTATGGTTTTATGGGTTTTTGTTGGTTTTAGGGTTTTTAGTGTTTTTTATTTTTTTATAGTTTGTAGGTTATTTTAAACAATTATTTTTTTGAGTCTTCTAATGTTTTTCGGGTTTTTAGTGTTTTAGGGTATTTTTTGGGTTTTTGCGTCATTGTGTTTTTTTATTGTAGGGGTTTAAATGTATTTTATTTATTTAGGGGGTTTTAAGAGAATTTAGGGGGGTTTTAGTATTCAAGGTCATTTAGGATTTTTATGGCCTTTAAGGGTTTTTATGGTTTTTAGGTGTTTTAGTGTCCCTTAGGTTTTTCTCAAATTGTTAGGTTCCATTATGTTTTTTAATTTTATTAGAATTCATTGTTCCTGTTGGGACATTTAGGGGTTTTAGGTATTTTTATGGTCGTTTAGGGTTTTATGGGGTTTTAGGTCTCTTTAGGGATTTTACTATTTTAGGGTGTTTTAGGGATTTTAGTGTGTTTTGGGTCCTGTAGGGGTTTTAGGGATTGTAGAGTCCATTATACTTTTTGGATATTTTATGGTCTTTGATGGTTTTTAGGGATCTTTAGTGTCTATTAAGTTTTTTTGGGTTTTTGGGTTTTTAGGAATTTTTGAGCTTTAGGGTATTAAGACATTTTTGGTTTCTTTTTGTTTTTAGTGTTTTTAGGGGTTTAGGGATTTTAATGGTGTTTGGGGGGGGGGGTAGTTATTAAGGTGTTTTAGGGTTTATTTTTGGTTTTTTGTGATTTTGGGTTATTATGGTTTTTATTTTATTTATATTTTTGGTTGTTTTCATGTTAGTTTATTTATTTATGGTTTTACAATTTTTTACAGTTTTTATGTGTTTTAGGTTTTTATGGATTTAGAGTTTTTATGTTATTTTATATATTTTTTACACTTTTTAGGTTTTAACATCCCTATCCAGGTGCCATTAACTGATGCCTCAAGCTGGTTCACCATAAGGCCTCAAGGGCACCTCCTATTATGTTAGAGTCTCACAATTAGCAACAAGGGTCTAACAGTGGGAAAATGCAGAGACTATACCCTCATATGAGAGTAACAAAACAGAAATAAACAAATACCATCATTGAATTACTCATCAGAGTGCCTAAGTAGTAAATAATTGAAATATGTGTATTCTGTAATAACTAATGAAAGGATATGAAATCATGAACAACCATATCATACATACAACATTTTTTACCGCCTAGTCCAAGCATACATGTAGGATTATGTAAAGGAAACTAATATAAATCTTTATGTCCCTACTACTAACTCAGATCCAGACCACATACATAGTCTCCAAGACACATTCAAGATGCTCCAATCTGATCAAAAGTGTCCACATGAGTGGCTTCACTCAGTCATAAAAAACCGAGCCACATCCCACTCTATCAGGTATTTGTGATAAACCTAAAAAGAAGACATAAGTTCCACATGCACACTGAGGTCTGTGTATAGGGGTGATAAATAATCTCAATAGGTCATCCAAACAATGAATCTGTAAATCTTCTGTCATTAGCACACGCTCATCAGATATTATTAGCCTAGATGAGACATAACTTGAAAATTATAAATAAAAAAAATAATGTGAAACCACCATCGATCTCGGGGCCCATAATCCCATTCATTCGGAAAATTTACATCATGTATATACACATTTATATATGTACATATATTTCCATATATATATATATAAGAATATACATGAGTAATGTGAAAAATAACATAAATAATAGTAGTTGATCCTTGTGTCCATAATCCCAATCATCTGGAAATCATATGAAAATGGTCCTTCGGCTAGATGTAATACACTCAAGATGTTTATGATTAATTCGATCCCTGGGTCAGAAACACCGATTGACAATACCTTCTTCAACCATCATCATAAATTTCAATGATCAATCTACATCACCAAAGTGTGATACGTGTCCTAACCCTGAGTTCACCCATACTCGCCTCCAATCACTATTATGAAGGATGTCATGTACCGAAGTAAAATGATGTTAATCTTCACTACGATGGACTTAATTCCACTCATTCCATGTTAATTATTTTTGATTATTGATCCCTAGGTTTAGGTTCTTTGGCGGTCATGAAATTGGAGCCTTGATGAAACCTATGGGGATGACCCATAGGTAATCATTAAAAGTAATTCTCTCTAGATTCAAGTACATGATTGACATCCATCTATATAAAAGGCTCAATATCCAATACCCAATCATGTATGGCATGTTCACTAATGTAATGGTGCATCCACATGACCCTAGGAAGAATCTTAGGCATCACTTGGGAGAGTGTAATCGTACATCAGTATATTAATCATTTGCAACGCCATGTCAAAACCTATAGTCACGTAATCAATTAACAAGAGACTAATCATCCCTATTGCATGGGAGAGAATTATCATCCTATAGTATATGTCACATAATTGCTGATGAGATCTATTTCCACCAATGTAATCATGTAATTGACAGAGGAGAGTGTAATAATAATCATCTCTTATTAGGGAATAATCATTCTCGAGTTTATTTGTAAAATGATATTCTATTCATGAATATCATAAACATTGGGACGCCATGCCTAAATATCATAAAAAAGGGTCAAGGTCTGGATCATATGAAAAAATTATAAGAATCACAAAGATAAATGTCGTATCACATCAGTCTCATCATCCACAACCAAGAATAACTTATGGTAACCATCACTACATCAGTAGTAAAAAAAGTGAATTTATAAATAAAACAATGAGGGTGGAAAAAATTAGAAACTCACAACTACTATGAAAAAGTCTTAGGATTAAAACTTTGGTAAAATTTCTTAGGTTATACCCACTAACATCTTTACCAAAACTCGATGTACTAGCTCAGGGTAAGTCAAACATCAGGGTACCCACTAGGTTCCTCATGTCAAAACACTTGAGTGGAATCCAAATTGGGATCTTCATCGTCAATAGATAATAAAAGGAATCCTCCTGAGGATCATAAACAGTGAATGTAAAATGATGAATCATACATGGGATCCTAGATGGTATCTAAATATTATAATCCTACACAAAATCCTTAAATTTATTCCTTAAGAAATTTTTAAGATATCGCCTCACATAGGGGACCTTCAGTAACAACAGTCAGGTAGGGGCATCCTAAACGAAATATATAGAAAGAACTAACCTCATATCATCCTAGGATATAAGGGAACATATCACAATGTATTCATATTCAAAGGGAAATATACATATATATATATATATATATAAGAATTGATAATGTGATATTTATCATGTCCCATCTCAGATCAAGGTCTCACTCTTAGGAGACCATTGTATTCAATTGTTGGAGGAAGAACCTATCTTCTTTGGAAAATCCAAAAACACATTGTAGGAGTGATAAAATCACCTAAAAGGTTTTACAATATGAAACTACGCGAAAGGATAAAAAATGGACTAATCATGGGTCCAATTACAAATTTTGGGTAAAATGACATAAAAATACCCCTAAAAGGGTAGGAAGGGAGGAGTAGAAGGCTTTTAATCAATGGTACATGTGTGTACCCTCGAAGCTCCATATAGGAGTTCACCCTCAAATATCCACCTCTCCTCAAGTGTAAACACAACCTCTCCACTACCCTATTTCATCCTAATAAGCCTTTTATCTGCTCAAATATCTTCCCAAAAATATCCTCCTCATTCTACATACATCTTAGTACTACTGGACTCACCAAAAAACCAAATCTAGGGTCCTGAAAGTACATTCTTGGAGGAGATACTGAAGAGGTAAATTTCTCAAAGTACCACTCTCAATTATTTTATTTTTATACTTTTTCCATATATTCCTCACCAAAAAATGAATTATAACTACATAATCATGTAAATAATTTAGTGTCATGTTTCTAATGTAATATGTCCTATAAATTCCATTTCTTACCTCCTCATCATCAAATAAACGAAATTGTAGTCCATGTTATGCTGGTTAGTCACCTCCATGAATAATATTTTTGTTATTTTCCCTTTATAGCCTTCATGAATGGTATTAAAAATATTATTAGGGTAAAATAATACATTAATATATATATATATATATTATAAACTATTTCATATTCTGTATATTTTAAACTAAACACACCTTCTTGCGTTCCATATTATTGTTATATGACAACTTCGTTTGGGGACGTGTAGACTACCGTCTCCTCAAAATGATGTGATTAATTCATACATCACATAAAATTTATTAAATATTTTATAAGTAATAATATATTATATAAATGAAATTTTAATTATACTTTAATTATATTATATATGTATACATATACATTTCATTTAATTTCACTCTATTAGTATGATAGGAAGAGCAAAAATAGTTTTCATGCGTATGTATAACCTACCATCTCCATGAACACAGTTTTTAGTTTGTCTTAAGATATTATTATAAATACATATATAATAAATATATAAGATATTTATATCATGTATTACATTAGATATATAAAAAACTTATGACCACATGGACTATTAACATCATAACAAGTTAATTTTCGACTCAAGTACCGAATATCGACAACACGTACAACATGAACTTGAATAATTATATAATTTTTATAACATGATAAAAAGTTTTATAAAATGATTAATAAATGTGAATAATGTTCTCATGAAACTAGTAATTAAACTATGTTTATTATTCAGTAAGATAAAGAAAGTAAGAGACAAGTAAGACTTGAGGTAAGAGAATTTCTGAACCCAATTTCCATATTGGGTTAAATTTTTCTATTTGATTATGTTATTCAACTCTTACATGTGAAATTAATTTTAAAAAACATATATTTTATTTATATATTTAATTTAATTTAATTTTTTAAAAAAAATTAATATTTTTATAAGGAATTTTTGACTTTGTGTACAGAATGAAAAATGAATTTTTTAACGTATACGGGGAAAACGAATCTGTCACCGCTGTCACCGTTATTCGATATTTGGAATTCTCTACAAGAAATAATTTTTTTAATAAGAAATTAAATACGATATTCCATTTTCATGTATTTTGTTATTGAAAATTGGTTTGATACGGGATTTATTGTGTCCATATTTTGTAAATGATATCTTGTGATTGCTTTTTGGAAATGTTATTTTTACTTAATGCATGATTTATGTGTTGTGGTTTTGTTTTAGTTATTGGGAATAAATTATTTATATAGGTGGTTCTGTGATAAAATGAGTGTGGGTGATCCCATGATAGCTCTCCAATTCATTGGGTAATGAGATAGATTTAAATGAAAAGGTTACTCCTAAGAGATTTAGGGAATATACTAAGATGGGAATTAAAATTATATCCATGATGGTTACTCCCAACATAGCTATGAAAGGTACAGTGTAAGTATGATATGAATGATACATTTTTACATTATCATTTATGATATCATTTAGTTTTTAAGGAATATTATGATTTCATAATGTATGTTAATGAGCTTCTGCTTTATGGGTGAAAAGTATGATTTCATGGGTTTATAGAATTCATAGAATAACATTTTTCATTCTTCTTTCTATGTCCCATACTAATATTTTTAGAGAAAATCCCATGGTTAAAAAAACATTATATGTTATAAGGATGAGTAAGATTATGGAAGAAGTCAATATGATTTTTATCAATAATAGAAATCATGTTTTATTTTTAAAAGGGTTTATTTTGGTTAAAAAATGTATACTATTTTGCAGCATCCTCTTATATGATTATTGGATGATATGTATTAATGATTTACTAATTATATAAAAATATAAATAAAAAAATATTCTCATTGTGAAAGTAAGTAAATTATGGAATAAACATAGAATTATGTAATGTTTAAAGATGAGGTCTTATAGTTGGTATCAGAGGTTGGTTTAGATAAATTTAGGGGTTAGGATATTGTTAATAGAATATCCATAAGTTATTTTTAAATTATTATAAAAATGAAATGATATTGAATTTTAAGATTAACATATTTCTTCATTGATGATATTTCCTTTCATAATGGTTTTCCACATAGGAAAGAGGGTAGTTATGATGGGATGACATTGAGAGGGGAAAAACATCCAAATCAGCAACATGAGATTATCAGAATTGAATATGAATAGTTTGTTGTAGTGATGGTATAGTTGATTCATTCTATAAATGGTGGTGGTATCCACACATGATATCATTCAGATCAACCATAAGGGAACATGTTAGTAGGGGAGCATTTCATGATACAAAATCCCCATCATTCAGATGATCCTATGACCCTATGATAGCTGAAAGGTTGATTAAAGTACTTGAAAAGATTTTTAATGACATTGGTTGTTTAGATAATAAAAGGGTTGGTCTTGATGTTACCATTTTTTTGGGGAAGCTAATATTTGGTGGACTATGGTTAATAATATTAGAGATAGTGAGGATATTAATGCACTTGTGTGGGACGAATTCAAAAATATATTTCTTAATAAATATTTTCCTATGGTGGTTCAACATAGGATAGAAAAACAATTCTTAGAATTAATGTATGATGATGAATCGGTGGCTTCTTATGATGAAAAGTTCACTAAAATGGAAAGGTATGATTTAAATTTAATCTGGGATCTTCATACTAAATTAGTCATTTTTACAATGGATTTTCCCCTGATCATGTGTTCTTTGAAAAGTAATATAATTATAGGTATAGGTGGAAGTATAAATGGATGAATTATTCATAAAAGTATGATGTTAAGAAAATTAAGTTTATAATTTCTATAAATTGTGGAAAAACCACACCAGAGTATGCCTTATGAATTCTGGTAAGTGCTTTTTATGTGGAAAATGAGACATAAGGATCATAACTACAATGAAAAGGATCAATTTAATGATAATAAAAAATCTTATTTGCAGTTATTAAAATTTTGTAAGTACAATTAGATGGTTCATTATGAAAATGAGTGCCCGATGAAGAACTATTATTAAGGGAAGCATCTTGACTATAAGCATAATGGTCTGGTGAAATCCTTTACAAAAACATTAGTAGATGTTGGTAAATCAAATGTAGTGGTATTATGTACATTTTTTGTTTACTAAAATTATAATAATGTGATTTTTGATTAAGGGTCTATACATTTCTTCATTTCATACAAATGTTTCTCCTAAATTATAAATTTTACCTCAAAAAATGAATCCAGAACATATGGTAAAAACACCAAAGGGGAAATGATGAGGGAAAAATAAATTATAAGAATATTCCTATATTTTATTATGGAATGAATTTACCATAAAACCTTGATGATATTTTGGGTATGGATTGGATTTTTGTGTACCATGATATGATTTAATATAGAGCTAAAGACGTTTCATTCACAAAGTCATTTAGTTTGTGTACAAGAATGAACCCTTACCATTAATAACATACCAATAATTTGATAAACTATTAAAATATGGAAATGAATTCTAACTTTCACATATTGTCGAAAACAAATGAACTGTTCAGATTAATGATGTGCCAGTGGTAAATGAGTATCTTAATGCCTTTCCTTAAGAGTTTCCTAGTATTATACATGATTGAGAAGTTGAATTTATTGTTGATATAGTTTTTGATTCTAATACAATTTCAAACACCCTTATCGAATGGATGAAATTGAACACTTATAGTTGATGAATCAATTTTTGGTGTTATTAGATAAAGGTTTCATTTAACCTAGCACATCACCATGGGGTCTTTCTATCTTGTTTGTTAAAAAGAAAGACGGTTCAATGAGAATTTTCATTGATTATAGATCTCATAATAACATTACTATTTTGAATAATTAGACATTACCTCATATCAATGATTGTTTTCATTAGCTCTAGGGAGTATAATATTTTTCGAAGGTTGACTTGTGGTCGGGGTACTATCAGTTGAAAGTAAATGAAGAATACATTACTATGATCAACATTAGTACCAGACATGGCCATTCTGAATTTTTTTTATGAATTTCTGGTTAACTAATTCACCTCTGCTATTCATGTATCTTATGAATATAATATTGCGTGACTTCTTGGACATGTTTTTAGTTTTTTTATTACATTTTGATATATTCTAAATGTAAAGAAGAGAATTAATGTAATCCTGGGTTATATTTAAAACCTTAATAGAAAATAAACTATATGTGAATTTTAGAAAGTGTTAGTTTTGGATACCACAAATTTCATTACATGGTCACATTGTTTATAAATATGGATAAACTATTGATCTTTCTAAAATGAATGTTTCTGAAGAATTTCAAAGACTAATAAATATAACATAGAATCATTGTTTTGTTGGATAAGAAGGTTATTACTGAAGGTTTATTGAAATTTTTTCACGATTATCTAGTCCACTAACTAAGTTAACTCTATAGGGTTTTATGTTAATATGGACAAAATAATGTGATGATTGTTTTTAGGAATTAAAATAAAGATTTGTGAATGCCCTAATTTTGAAACTACCTTATAGAAATGTTTAATTTTTTATCTATAGTTATGATCAATTGAAAGGTATTGGTTGTGTCTTAATGAAAAATTATTATGTAATTGCTTATGTTTTACTTCATTTTTAAACACATGAGTTAAATTTCCCAACTCATGATTTGGAATTAGCTAATGTTGGTTTTTTCTTTAAAAATTGTGAGGCATCATTTGTATGGTTTAAAATGAAAAATTTATACTGAACACAATATTTTTGAGTATATATTCACTAAAAAAGAATTGAACATGAAATAGAGAAGATGGTTGGAAGTCATCAAATATTATGAATGCATGATTCACTACCATCATGGAAATGAAAATAGAGTGGATGCTTCTCTGAGTCATAAAAGTAAGTCTACATTAATCTTGTTACATTTTGAACATGACCCTTTGATTAATGATTTGATGAAAATTGTCATATAATTTTTTAGAAAATGAAATTCATTTATTTTGTATCACGTGTCAGTGTAATTATCTCTATCAGACAGAATTATGAAATCATATAAGGAAGAGAGTTAGTTGCAGAAAATTGAAGAATTGGTTCATAAGGGTAAGTCACCTGAATATAACATTGATAATGATTGTGTTTTGAGATTTGGGTAGAGGTTATGTGTTACATTTGATTTACAGTTGGAGAAAGAGTTGTTATGCGAAGATCATATTTGTCTTATTTTAGTTCATCCTATAAGTACAAAAATGTTCAGTGGAATTCGAGAGAATTACTAGGGGGTAGAATAAAAATAGATATTACAGACTTGAATATGAAGTATTTGTCTTTTAAGAAGGTGAATGAACAATGAATGTTTCCAATGGGGATGCTTCAATGGTTTCCAGTTCAAGAGTGGAAATGGGAGAATATATCCATGTATTTTTTAGTGGGATTACAAAATAATTCTCATGGAAATAATGTCATTTGGGTTTTTATTGATCAATTGACAAAATCTACTCATTCTATTCATAATAGAGATACTTTATCTCAAGATCAATTTTCTTAGTTGTATCTTAAAGAGATAGTTAGGTTACATGGAGTTATTCTATCCATTATATATAATCGTAATCTCAGGTTCACTTCTAGCTTTTGGAATGGCCTTCAAATGTTCTTGGGTACTGAATTAAATTTCACTAGACCTATTCATCCTCAATCAGATGGGAAGTATTAACAAAAAATTCAGATATTGGAAGATATTATATGAGCTTGTTCAATGGATTACATGGGAATTTAGGATCAACATATTTCTTTAGTTGATTTTTCTTATAATGATTTTTTTAATTCCAGTATACAGATGACACCATTTTAGGCATTATATGGGAAGAGGTGTTGAACTCCAGCTTTTTTGGACGAATAAGGTGAAAGGAAATTGATGGAACCTGAATATATAGAAGAGATGGCATAAAAATCAATTGATTCTGAATCACATGAGGACAGATCAGAGTAGGTAAAAAAATTTGTGGATAACCAGAGGAAGGATCTTTTGTTTGAGGTAAGTGATAGTGTCTTTCTCAATGTTTATCCTTGGAAAAGATTGATTCATTTTTGTATGAAAGGTATGTTGATTCCACAGTTCATTGAAAATTATTAAATTTTGGATAAAATTGTTTTATTTTCTTATCATGTAGATTTACCTCCTATTTTATCCCATGTAAAAAATGTCTTTCATGTTACAATTCTAAGAAAGTATATGCTAGAATCATCTCATGTTCTGAGTCCAGAGGTAGTTTAGTTGGAAGAGAATCATTCATATGAGGAACAATCAGTCCAAATTCTAGATTGTATCGAGAATTTTTGGAAGAATAAGGGGATTCATCATATTATGGATTTGGGGAACAACCATATGGTTTTAGAGGAAACATGTGATTCTATAAATGTTGTGGGGGAGAAATATCCCCACTTATTTGAAATGTGAATAAAAATTGCAAATAAATAATTTATAAAAGGGGGAAGGATAAAACATCCCACATAATTACAGAATATGATTAATATTTATGAATTAGATATTAATTTTACTTTAAAGGTGATGCTATGTCTGATATCATACCCAAAACCGAACAGTTGGTTTCTCCTAAATCTTATGTGGCACACAAGACTATGTTATACCCAAAATAATCAATTATTAATATTATTAATATAAATAGTAGTTATCACCTAGCCATAGTATTGGAATGAATGAATTGAACTGACTATATTATTTATACACATTTTCATTAAATTTTATTACGCTATTCCAATAAATTTTATTGGATTCAAATAAAAAGAAATTCAATTTTAGCCATAAAAGCTCGACTATTTTTAAAAGATAGTTTTACCGCCTTTTGATAGAGAACCTATTTTAAATATAATTTTTGTCAAATTTATATGATCTATTTGAAAAAAATAAACATCTTCTTTAGAAGAGGGTCATAAAAAATTTTTGTGGATAATTTTTTGGTATTTTCCTATTAACTAGATATTTTATTGAATAGTGAATTTTTTTGTATTTTAATTCAAAATGGGTTTTTTTCTAAATTAATTATATAGTTATATTTTATATTTTATTTTATTAGTGTGAAATTACACAATTATATTATAATTTATTCTAATTTTGTTCATTTCAATAGATTTCAATTTTATAATAGTTATAAAAACATTTCAAACATTTGAATGTTACACTTTAGAATCTCATTCTATTGTTTTGATTTCAAAATTAATTTTAAATAAAATTTTTACAATTATATTAATTGAAGTAGATAAAATGGATTCCATATTTGGAGTCATAAAGTCCAATTTAGGTTGTAGTATCAACTTCATTTTTAGGTATAAAAAATTTACCATGGTAAAAAAATTATTTACCATAGTAAATGTAATATTTTTACAAGGGTTAATGTTAAGAGTTAAAAGCTTTACATACCTAAAAACTAAAACATTTAATGGTTATTTGAGGTGTTTATAGACACTAAACAGATTATAAATAAATAAATATAATCCAAAGTTGTGGAAATTAATGCATCCTCTATATGGTTGGCATTTAATATAAAATAATCGATAAATTAATAACATGAACCCACCATTCCTCAATTATAAACCACATAGCCTCCACTGAATTTCTACCCACCATGCCATGTAGAAACTAAAATCTATTCCAAAATCTATCCTCCTCTCTCTCCCCACATCCAAGTGTTGCGGGTCTAAACACAAGACCAAATCCAATGTCCTCAAGGGTTATTCAAGGAGGGGATATTGAAGAGGTAATTTTTTCGAAGTACGTCTCTTAATTTATTTATTTTTATAATTTCTCCTCATCTACTCCATTAAAAATGGATGATAAATCATGAATAATTTAAATACTATAGTGTTATGTTTCCAATGTAATATCTCATATCCAATCCATTTACCACCCCCTCTTCTTCAAATAAATGATATTGTTGACCATGTTATTCTAGTTAATCTCTTCCGTGAATAATGTTTTTGTTCTTTTCTTCCTTTACCACCTTCATGGATGATCTTAAAACCATAATTATGGTATCCTAATAAAATAATATTCATATTATATCCTATTTAATATTTATTATATTTTATATTAATCATTCCTTCATTCATTCCATATTGTTGTTATACGATAACTTCGTTTGGGTGTGTGTGGACTACCGCCTCCTCAAAATGATGTTAATCATTCATACATCACATGGAATGTATTAAATATTATTTAGTAATCATATATGATATAAATGAAATATTAATAATACTGTGAATTTAATATATATGTATAGATATAAATTTCATATAATTTTACTCTTTCAATGCGATAGGAAAAACTAAAATAGCGTCTATGTGTACGTACAACCTACCGTATCCATGAAAAGTCTTTTTTTTGGCATAAAATATTATTATAAATACATTTATAATGAATATATAAGATATTTATATCATGTTTTTTATTCTTTATATAATGTACTTATGACCACAAGGACTATTTACATCATACTGATTACATTTTTGACTCAAGTATCGAATATTAACAAAACATCTAACATGAACATAAAAAATTATGTAATTGATAAAACATGGTAGTAAGTGAAGTAAAATAAATAAAAAAGTTTATAAATTTTCTCAAGAAGGTATATATTAACCTAAATTTATTATATTGGAAGATAAATAACGTACAAGACAAGTTAGACTTGAGGTAATGAAATTTGTTAACCCAATTTCAATTCTTTGGGTTAAATTTATACTTCATGATTATGTAGTTAAACTCTTAATTGTGAAATTAATTTTAAATATATTATTTTGTACTTATAAATTGAATATAATTCAATGTTTTTTTGAAATAATTATTATTTTTGGAATGATTTACTTCCTCTATATAATGAAAAATGTAATGTTTTTTTAATGTATACGATGAAAATGACTTATTTTCTGCTGTAACTGTTATTTCATATTTGGCTTCCTCTATAAGCCTCAATGTTTTTAAATGGAAAATAAATACCATATTCTCTTTCCATGTATTTTGGTACTGAAAATCATTTTTAAAAGGATTTTTTAGGTCAATATCTTGAAATGATATCTTGTTATTGCAATATGGAAATGTTATTTTTTACTTTATGCATGTTTTATGTGTTGTGCTTATGTTTGGGTTCTTGGAAATTTCTTATGTATACAGGTGGTTACATGATAAATTGAGGGTGGTTGAGCCCATGATATCTCTCAAATTAATTGGGTAATGAGATATATTTAAACGATAAGGTTTCTTCTAAGAGATTTAGGGAACATACTATGATGGGTATTCCAAACAAAACCATGATGGTTACTCACTATTTAGTTGTGAAATATACAATGTAATTATGATATGTATTCCAAAACATAACATTATTATTTATATGTTTTTTTCATGATTCTTATGTTTTCATGAGGAATGATAAAAAAATTATGTTTTATGGGTGAAAATTAGGATTTCATGGGTTTATAATATTCATGGACTAATGTTTTCATTTCCTTATTATATGTCCCTTACAGAGATTTTTTGTTCTCATACCATGTTATTAAATTTTTTTAATAGGTTCTAAGTATGATTAGGAGTATGGAGGAATTCAAGATGATTTTTATCAAGAAAATAAGTCATGTTTTATTTCCAAAAGGGTTTCCATTGGTGGAATAATCGATATTGTTTTGATAGTACCCCCTTGTATGATTATGGGATGTTGTGTCTTAATGATGTCCTAATTGTCTAAAACTATAAACATGAAATGATCCTCAATTTGAAAGTATATAAATTCATGAATAAACTCAATATAATTAAATGCATAAAGTTTCATCCTTATATTTGATGTCTCCTCTACCAAGAAGGTAGATTTATCCTTTTATCAGAAAACATGAGAAATCATGCACATAACAAGTCTTTGAAAGCGTTGATCCTCATCTCTCACACAGAAACTCATTTATTTAAAATTTAAATCGAACCATACCCGACTATCATTTAAATTTATCACCCAAATCATTCATTAGTTATTCATCTTCTATTAAAATGAAATTGACCATGATATAGGGTATGCTTTTTCAAATAAGATAAAAATCCCTTGGAAACCCACTTAAAAATCGGGGACATCACATGTAACATGATTTATTCCATGACCGCCTATCTCCCAATGTCATTCTCATAATAATAGTCCACTCACACTATGAAAATATTAACAATAAAAAACACTACTGAATAGGGTTAGGATCTATGAATTTCTTACCCGTCGAATCTAGTCTTGATACTAAAGAACCCTAGGTGCATCATCCAATTCCAAAGGCATCAACATGCTAAAATCATAAAACTCAAACTATAACCTTGAATTTTTCTAAAATGACCATATAACATAGATCCCTACTTAAAATGAAATCCATAAAATCCGACCAACCATACTCACTAGTTTTCTTTCATCAAAACGAATATCGACCTATAGTGGTCCTAGTAAAAACTAAGGGCCTCTAGGTCACCCACCATTCCCAACTGATCAAATATAACAACTGGATCACAACATATGACAACCTATCCAAAAATAACAAATATCTACCTATAAGGTAAATATAACACTCTCATGTGAGGGTAATTTATACCAAACAATGACTTACTAGGGCCCCGATCCACTCCGAGCATCTTCGCATAGAACTTATTCCTTGAGGTCACAATATCAACACATAAATGATACTTAACTAAAATCCAATATGAATCTATATAATTTAAAACCCCATTGAGGATTAGTTAATGAGAAATGATATGGTATCTATCTGCTTCACACTCAGTAAAACAAATATATTACCACTATCAAAGGTTTGTTAAATATAATTTCATTCCAAGATATACAGGAAATAATTATCTAGGTTGTTTTTGAGAGTTTAAATAATTGAACCTAAGTAAAAACTCTTTATAAGGGGTCCAACATTTGGGAATCATGTACCATAATAACATACAATTCCCACTGCACCTCTCGTGCATGAGGACTAAATCATCAGCCTCACCATTACACATCTCAATTTATATCTACAACACCTATCAGCGAAATGAATTTTTTTATAAAAGTCAGACCAATTGATTATAACTCCACAAAAAACTATAAGCGAAAAAATCTTAAAGTCTTTACTCACACTATAAAAAATTGGACCATATCATCAGCAAAATTACACACTAGATGTCCAATAAGATGCATGATACGCCTCTTGCCTTTACCCGAAAATAGTCAAAATCAATCACTTTCCTATTAATAGAAATCCAAGATCCATAAACCCATAATAAATAATCACATACAGAAAACATGTGCATCTATCAAATTAAAAATCCAAGAAAACTATAAAATCAATGATCAGAACAAGAATTCCATATCCTTGGAAATGAGGAATTCTTAATGAAACAAATGTTCTCGATTCACCATTATAATACCCATTATATGATTTGATATATTCTTAATAATCATGTTTATCATATCCCAAATAGTAAATACAAATAAAAGGAACAACTCTAATTATTATTTGTTACATACCAACCCAAGTGGCACTAACCAATACCATAAAATAGTTTTCTATAAGGCCCCAAGCATGCCTCCCCAAATGCGAGAGGCTTCCTACTAGCAATGAGGGTCTAATTGAGGTTTAATGGTAGAATTATACCATTATATCAGAGTAACAAAGTGGGTATAACCATATTTCATCCATATAATAAATAAATAGAGTGAGGAAGTGTTAAATAACTCAAATAAAATCATGCTGTTATAAGAAAAGAAATTATATAAAATCTCAAACAACCATGTCATTCATACAACACTGGTCACCCGCTAGGCCTACCATACATGGTGGTGTACATAAACAAAAATAAAATAATATTTGAAGTATTTACTACTAAATATAATCCATATTACAAACTAAGTCTCCAAGACACTTATGATATGCTCTATCCCAATCAAAATAATACACACGAGAATCTCCGCTCAAATATGCAAGCCTGGGCCTTATCATCCTAAATAATATATCTATTCTATACCTGAATAAAGGACATAAAGTCAAAATAAACATCTAGGTTCTTGTTCAAGGTTGATAAATAATATCAATATACAACCCTAATGAAAAACCTATAAGTCAGTTTTCATAGGTTCATGCTCATGTAATATGCTCAGCCTAGCCAAGAAAAAACTGGAAAGTGATGAATATTACATATAATGTGAAACCAAAATCAATCCCTAGGTCCATAATCATGTTAATGGGAAACGTTTTACCATATATATAAAAATGAATATACATGATTATGTTGAAAATAACATAAGAAACATAAATCAGTCATTGGGTCTGCAATCTCTATTGTCCAACATCCTATGAATAAAGTTATTTATCTTGATGTCATACCACTCTAGATGTGTATGATTAAGTCAATTCCTAGGCCATAAATCTATATTGACAATAACTTCTTTTACCATTTATATATATTTCTTTGAGAAATCTGTTTCAACATAGGGGGATACATGTCTTAACTATGGGTTCACCGATTCTCACCTCAAATTACTATAACAGTGGATGTCGTACACCAATGGAAAATAAAATAAATGGTCACTGAATTTTACATCATTAAACACATTACCTATAAATACAATCCAATGTTGTATCCCTTGGACCGATTATATAGGAATTCATGACATTGGAGCTCATATGAACCATAAGGGGATGACCCTAAAGTTTTATGAAATAGGAATTATCACAATATCCTATTAAATTATTGATATACATTCATATAAAAAGATCAACATCCCACTACCAGTAAAATTTGGTGGGTTTAGTAATGTTATGTTGCATCCACCAAACCCCATATAGCATCTTTTGTGCTGTTAGGGAGAGGGTAATCACCATTGAGTATATCAACAATGTAAATCACCATGTATGATACCCCAATAAATTAATCAATTAGGGTAAGCATAATTGTCCCCATAACTTAATATAGTTTAACAATACATTATTATATGTCATTATTTCCCTCAATACGTTTTTCATGTTTGGAATCATCATTTCCAAACGGTTTCCCCTGGGATTGTTTGCAGAGATGAAAACACCCAACGACTTTGTATCCAAGGGGACATGGTTTCCAAAGGTAGGTGCCAGTTCAGAGGTTTGGATAATGATTCTTGAGAACTCACATTGGTCAAGAGGATTGGAGGTCAAACCCATCAAACCCTTTTAGGGGAATTATTCCCTAATTCGTAATTCTCTTATAGATTAGTTACATTTTCTCGAATAGATTATTTAACCCCAACTATGTTGCTAATTAACCTAGAATTAACAATCAATTAATAACATGTATTAAATATAGAATAATATTAATGTATTTGAGGTTCTTCATAAATGGAATCAACTATATGTGTAAAAGGTTCTCCATCAATGGTATCCTCTCAAACAGAGATTAATGATTCTTTGGTCATTATTATGATGATTCTGGTTTTATAGCCCCATGGTAGGGAACTCTGAAGTTTAATATCATCAATGAAAACTAAAATTACTTGATATATTATTTTCATATATGAAAACGGGGGTTATTTTGATGTTGGGTGTAACACCCCGACCCCAGCTACCCAGAGTCGGTGCATTACTTCGTAACATTGGCATGATCACAAAATATCAAGTCTCGAATGACCGATTAGTTTAGTAGACTTGGAAAGACTAGATACATTCATAAATGTTACATTACATCATAAGGTGAACAACTACACTAACAAAGTCTCCATAGTCCACACTCATATCCTCTTCTGACTATCCCTGCAGGTCATTCATAAAATACTTCTTCACATCCTCGAAAATATTAAAACATTGAAAGGGGTGAGCTCAGATGCTCAGTAAGGATAACAATATTGCGGAAGCTTTCATAAATAAACATAAACATTTAAGGCAATGTATGACTAAAACAAAATTCTTTTAAACTTGAACATCAACATAATATGGAAAAAGTAAAATGAGATAATGCCATTTACTTCTTCACATGGATATTCTACTGGTCGAATAATCACATGCAATATCAATAACCACTTTCATAATGATGGAATGTATAATGCCAGACATTCTGAAACATTTTTTCACGGCCTCGGCCAAGACGTCTAAAATGATTAAGGCCTCGGCGAAAACCATAAATCAAATTGGGAAAGGGCCTCGGCCAATTCCATGTCTAGTTGTCTCATGAGACCTACCGATTCATCGAGGAGCTATAGCGGGCTCCACCCGTCACTTATTAAGTCCAATACATTCCTCATATGAATAGGTTTAAACATATCATAAACCATAACATAATCATATCACATAAAACATGCATAAAGGAAACATAACATTTCCACATTTCAATCAAAAGATATCAATACAACACATTAATATAATAAAAACGCTTTCAAAACCATTTTCAATACCAAAATAAAAGAAAGTTAAAACTTTGTATTTATTTTTCATTAAAAAAAAGATGGCTTGTAGAGGAATCTGAAACTCAAATAATGGTCACGGCGGCAGAGAAGTCGTCGTCGCCGCATAAGTACAGAAAGAAAAAACATTCCCTTTTGTAGTTTAGCAAAACGCTTCATATAAAAAAGATTCCTTTTGAATAAACGTAAAAGTCAACGGGGTTTATACACCGTATAAAAGAAAGTTGTGTATAAAACCAAATATGCCTCAATGAATGGGGATTGAGACGAAGTCCGTAAAAAGATCATTTTTTTATAAAGTATGTATATTATGTGTATTCACTATAAGTAAACATAAATAATGTAAAAATACAATATAGGACATAATAATATCATGACATAATTTGAAAGTAGGAGATTAACCCAAAGAATAGAAATTGGGTTAAGAAGTTCCCTTACCTTGCGTCTTGTCCTAACTCGACCGTTCTTTAACCTCCTGAATAATAAACTAGAGTTAATTTATATTTACATAAGAACCTTTTTCATGTTCATTATTCCATTTATATCCCTTATTACCATGTTATGAACATTATGTAATTATTTAACTTTATAACGGTCATTTTGTCGATCTTAGGTACTTGAGTCAAAAATAAAATTCTTAAAATTACAAGTTGTTCATGTGGTGATATATCCATTATATACAGAATTATTTTCATGATGTAAATATCATTTATATCATATATATCCAGTATATACATTCATTCATAATATTACGTAACATTAGAGGTAAGAAATGAAATGCACCGTTCATGGAGACGGTAAGCCGTACGTACGCATGAACACTACTTTCATTTCTATTTCGTATTTAATGGAATGAAATAATAATTATATAAAGTTATAATATAGTTCCAGTATAATATCATATATAATATCATTTACTCCATCCTTTATACATCCCACATATGGCATTAACGATTCACATCACTTTGAGGGGGCGGTAGTCCGCACTTCCTAAAATGAAATTATCGCGTTTACCCATAATGGAAATCATAAAGTATTCCATAAATGAGAAATACAGAAGCATAAGGAAAACATAAACATAATATATATATCATATATGAAAATAGTGTCATAAAAAGGGCCACCATTATAGGTGATAAAAGAATTTGAACAATCATCGTTTCGTGAGGCAGTATTTCGCCACCCACAGAAACAGTATGTTCTTTAACCATTAGACGAAGGTGTGTGTAAGTTTAAAACAAATACTTATCATAAAAACATCCTAGTATATTGTAGATACTGGTGTTGTTACAAAAGAAAGGATTGAAAAGAGTTTAAGCGGTTGGAGAAGCAAAATAAAACAAAACAACATTAGAGAAGACATTACCTACAAAATCGGGTAACTCTTTTTGATTTGAGACAAAGGCTTCCTTGGGAAGAATTATGCCCAATGTGAGGCTTCTAGGAGTAATAGGGGGAAGTTGGGAGAGTATTTGGGCAGAGGTTGACCGAGCCAAATGGCTTGAAGGTGTGAATAAGGTGGGAGAGGTGGGGGCCTTTTATAAGTGGAGAGGAGGGGCACTTTTGGAAAGTAATGAAATGTTATTCTATTATACAATGCTTTTCGGATTCTAAAGGTCCCAAAATTGAATAATTAGAGGATAAGGTGATACGGGTTCGAAATATCATCATCCAATAGGCTTTGAACAAGTGTAAGCCTTGGATTTTTCATTATCTTCTCATTTTATTTAAATCGTTAAATAATGAGGTCATCGCTGCATCATAATTATGTCATAAATAATTTAATTTATATAATTTCTAAAAATTATAAAAAAATACTATGATGTAGGAAATCTTTTTAGCTTTCTAATTAATATTTATAGTCAAAATTTGGTCTTGTGTAACCCCACTTAAAAACTGTTTTAGTAAAACAACTCATGTTTGTGTCAATTTAATTTTAACATTAAATAAATATATATTAATGTCATTTTCCAACTAAAGTGGCTCCATGGGGTCCCCAAGTTGACCCATGGGTTGTCTTGGTCGGAAAATGACTCATCCAATAGGAGTAGGACAAGTGTCAAGCTCATGTCATATTATTAAAACATTGTTTTTACCTTAAACCAAACTAATTACCTCTAATCGCGATTAAGAACTTAAAAGTTACTATTCACCAAAAAATTATTTTGATCTCATTGAACCACATTTTACTTCTTAATGACAACCATGTATGTCGGATTTTTAAAAATCAAATCACAGAAGTGGTAATATTTCATTTAAACGAAAAATCAGTTATTTAACTACCAGTTAGTGGTTTCACAATTCATCAAAAATTGAAGTTTTTCAGAACAATGCCAAAATTTCACCTTAAGATATATTTGATATTCCGAATTCAAAAATGATTTCTATTTTAAAAAATTCCAAACATATAAGTTGAATTAATTAATTTTATAATTAATTCCCGCTGTCACAACAATAGCGTGTTTTTAAGAAACAATTTATATCAAAAGATTGGCAATTGTTTACGTCCAATTTCAATGTTAAATTAATTATAATGACCACCATTGGATAAAATGGTAAAAATATATTCTAACTATACTTTAAAACCACTAAATAGTATAATTTATCACTATAAATTATTTTGATTAAAAAAGTTGTTTTTAAGTAATTTTCACTATTCATAAAAAATTGGAAGTTCTCAGAAAATTACAAAAAATTCAACTTTGGATAATTTTGATATTACGAATACTAAAATGAAGTCCATTTTGAAATATAAAATTTCTATAATTTTAAAAAGTGGTTATTACTATTCATAACAGCTACTTTGATTAGTCGCGGTGTTTTAGAACTCGAAGTCGCGTACAATGCAAGCTATTGCATTATTGAATGAGAAGCGTATCATGGAAGCTCAGGGTGTTACATTCTCCCCTCCTTCAATAAATTGCGTCCTCGCAATTTGAAATTTTTCTTTGAAAACAAATGGTTGAAAAGAGAAAATACCTTTGAGGAAAACCCACATCGGAAATAAGATTAATAAAATTTTGCCTTAATAAGAGGGAACGGGAAATGAAAAAGTCACCACCCAATTATGATCTCGATTAGGAGAACATTGGTGGAAATTAGAGACATATAATTGGAGGAAAAATGTAAATATTTGTAGGGAGTGATTGAGGTCATCAATCACAATCAACTGTCAAATTGAGGGCCTCAAAGCCTTCAATCTATGTTGATTTAAAATATCATCAGTTCAACAAGACATAAGGTATTAGGATAACACATTTTTTTGTTTTAATATACCTTTACTAACGTTTATGAATTAATTTATTCATTGAATAAGAGATAGATATATATATATTTATGCTTGACAATTAGAGTTTCAACCTTCAACTCATCTTTCACTCAAAAAGATAATAGAACTCAAAAATATTATACTTATCCTAATTGTATAAGGTTCCAAATTTTAACACATACCATTTAGATTAGAAAAACTATTCTGTAAAAACCAGGGACTTCACGTAGTCCAGTGGTAGGCGATTAATCCCAATCGCACTATGGTTGTGGGGTCGATTCCCACAGCTTTGTCTGACGCGATGGGTTGTCACTCGGTCTGCGTGTTGTCCTTTTTATAAATATCCAAAAATAACCTTAAAAATAGTATCCAATGTAAAATATAATCCATTCCAACCTTTATAGTTATCCAAAATACTTCTCTCCAACTCACAGTCCAGATTTTATGAGGAAGGTAAACATAATGAAGCTCCTTTTTTTCTGCGTAACAACATGTGAACACCTTCATCATGTATTCTTTTAAAACACTACAACATACTGTATTACCATAAATCCTTATTGATTACATTCATGATCCCTTATTCCTTATAGAAAACTAGATATACTCCTATCCAAAAATGTATACAAATCATTAATCAGTTTCAAGGATGTTAAGAATATCCAACATAATTTATCCAAATCAATCATGTCTTATTCCAAAATCACTATCTTGGTATCAGAACCATATTATGGTTTATCTTTCCCTCAACCATATATTTTCCAAAAATTTAACCTACTGTGGAGTCACTTTTCTTGGTTCCACACAATCTCAAGTCCTAGATGAAATAGTACTGCAGTACAATCCTTATATACTCCATAATTATTATAACAAGTACATCATTGATACAACACTCAAATTACAAAATTCTTTAATAACAACATAAGAACTCTAATAATTCCTCCTCATCTATGGTAGTATCATAACTTGATTATTATCCAATAACATCATTTGGGTCATTCTCTGATGATTTGAACATTGGTTTGCGTAGTGTCCCCACTCCTTGCAGATGAAGCATTGTACATTTTAAACCTTTTTCTTACCCTTGCAGTCACGCACTTGGTGTCCTTTTTCTCCACACTTATAACAAACTCTCATTCCCTTCAGGCAAATTCCAAGGTGTTTCTTCCCACAGTTATCACATATTGGAAAATTCATCTTTTCCCTCGTCCCTTTATCCATCATTCTCTCTTCCATCCTTTTCTTCTCTTTCATCCCTTCAAATCCATAAGACTCAGAGAATTCTCTACTTATCTTATTAACAAATGATACAATTTCTTCATATGTTGATAACACATGGGAGAATATTTCCCTTCTAAATCTTGGCTTAATACCATGAAAGATATGATCCTTCTTAATCTTTGGATCATACGTATTAATGGAGTTCACATTCCTTCTACTGGGCGCCATTTCTATACAATGCCATAAACTAGATTAGTTTATGAATCAAAATACATAATTCCATACTTATAAAATACTTAACATAAATTGAACTATTTATGAATATAATCCATAATCATAAAAAGGTTTTATTTGAGGAAGTATATACTCATAACCGTTTATAGTGGTTTGTAAAGAAAATGAGAATTATCCTAAGCATATCCCCCAGGAGTGTCGTAACCAAGAGTGCAGCAAGGCCCATTGTCGTGCACCAGTTCCCGTTCGAGTCTAGCTCAAAGTGGTGTTTTCGGGTTTTACCCCTAGGTACATCTATGCCAGAGCCGCCTCTACCTGCTCGTATCCAGACAGGGAGGTATTGCTCAGAAAACTCACAAAATCTCTATAATAACAAAAATCTAGGAAGTTCTTCTATACTAAATCTCAAAGTCTATCTTTGGGCTATGTGCTCTAATCAGAGTTTATCTACATCTAGCTTCCAAGGTTAGTACTAAACTGCCTCTGATACCAACTGTAACGCCCCGACCCCAGCTACCCAGAGCCGGTGCGTTACTTCGTAACATTGGCATGATCACAAAAGATCAAGTCTCGAATGACCGATTAGTTTAGTAGCCTTGGAAACACTAGATACATTTATAAATGTTACATTCCATCATAAGGTGAACAACTAAAATAACAAAGTCTCCATAGTACGCACTCATATCCTCTTCTGACTATCCCTGCAGGTCATTCATAAAATACTTCTTCACATCCTGGAAAATATTAAAACATTGAAAGGGGTGAGCTCAGATGCTCAGTAAGGATAACAATATTGCGGAAGCTTTCATAAATAAACATAAACATTTAAGTCAATGTATGACTAAAACAAAATCCTTTTAAACATGAACACCAACATAATATGGCAAAAGTAAAATGAGATAATGCCATTTACTTCTTCACATGGATATTCTACTGGTCGAATAATCACATGCAATATCAATAACCACTTTCATAATGATGGAATGTATAATGCCAGACATTCTGAAACATTTTGTCAAGGCCTCGACCAAGACGTCTAAAATGATTAAGGCCTCGGCCAAAACCATAAATCAAATTGGGAAAGGGCCTCGGCCAATTCCATGTCTAGTTGTCTCATGAGACCTACCGATGCATCGAGGAGCTATAGTGGGCTCCACCCATCACTTATTAAGTCCAATACATTCCTCATATGAATAGGTTTAAACATATCATAAACCATAACATAATCGTATCACATAAAACATGCATAAAGGAAACATAACATTTCCACATTTCAATCACAAGATATCAATACAACACATTGATATAATAAAAACGCTTTCAAAACCATTTTCAATACCAAAATAAAAGAAAGTTAAAACTTTGTATTTATTTTTCATTAAAAAAAAGATGGCTTGTAGAGGAAGCCGAAACTCAAATAATGGTCACGGCGGTGGAGAAGTCGTCGTCGCCGCATAAGTACGGAAATAAAAAACATTCCCTTTTATCGTTTAGCAAAAAGCTTCGTATAAAAAAGATTCCTTTTGAATAAACTTAAAAGTCAAAGGGGTTTATACACCGTATAGAAGAAAGTTGTGTATAAAACCAAATATGCCTCAATGAATGGGGATTGAGAAGAAGTCCTTAAAAAGATCATTTTTTTATAAAGTCGGTATATTATGTGTATTCACTATAAGTAAACATAAATAATGTAAAAATACAATATAGGACATAATAATATCATGACATAATTTGAAAGTAGGAGATTAACCCAAAGAATAGAAATTGGGTTAAGAAGTTCCCTTACCTTGCGTCTTGTCCTGACTCGACCGTTCTTTAACCTCCTGAATTATAAACTAGAGTTAATTTATATTTACTTAAGAACCTTTTTCATGTTCATTATTCCATTTATATCCCTTATTACCATGTTATTAACATTATGTAATTATTTACGTTTATAACGGTCATTTTTTCGATCTTAGGTACTTGAGTCAAAAATAAAATTCTTATAATTACAAGTCGTTCATGTGGTGATATATCCATTATATCCAGAATTATTTTCATGATTTAAATATAATTTTTATCATATATATCCATTATATACATTCATTCATAATATTACGTAACATTTAGAGGTAAGAAATGAAATGCACCGTTCATGGAGACGGTAAGCCGTACATACGCATGAACGCTACTTTCATTTCTATTTCATTTTTAATGGAATGAAATCATAATTATATAAAGGTATAATATAGTTTCAGTATAATATCATATATAATATCATTTAATCCATCCTTTATACATCCCACATATGGCATTAACGATTCACATCACTTTGAGGGGGCGGTAGTCCGCACATCCTAAAATGAAATTATCGCGTTTACCCATAATGGAAATCATAAAGTATGCCATAAATGAGAAATAAAGAAGCATAAGGAAAACATAAACATAATATATATATCATATATGAAAATAGTGTCATCAAAATGGCCACAATTATAGGTGTTAAAAGAATTTGAACAATCATCGTTTCGTGAGGCAGTATTTTGCCACCCACAGAAACAGTATGTTCTTTAACCATTAGACGAAGGTGTGTGTAAGTGTAAACCAAATACTTATCATAACAAAATCATAGTATATTGTAGATACTGGAGTTGTTACAAAATAAAGGATTGAAAAGAGTTTAAGCGGTTGGAGAAGCAAAATAAAACAAAACAACATTAGAGAAGACATTACCTACAAAATCGGGTAACTCTTTTTGATTTGATACAAAGGCTTCCTTGGGAAGAATTCTGCCCAAAGTGAGGCTTCTAGGAGTAATATGGGGAATTTGGGAGAGTATTTGGTCAGAGGTTGGCCGAGCCAAATGGCTTTAAGGTGTGAATAAGGTGGGAGAGGTGGGGGCCTTTTATAAGTGGAGAGGAGGGGCACTTTTGGAAAGTAATGAAATGTTATTATATTATACAATTCTTTTCGGATTCTAAAGGTCCCACACATGAATAATTCGAGGATAAGGTGATAAGGGTTCGAAATGTCCTCATCCAATAGGCTTTGGACAAGTTTAATCCTTGGATTTTGCATTATCTTCTCATTTTATTTAAATCGTTAAATAATGAGGTCATCGCTGCATCATAATTATGTCATAAATAATTTAATTTTTATAAAGTCTAAAAATTATAAAAAAAATACTATGATGTAGGAAATCCTTTTATATTTCTAATGAATATTTATAGTCAAAATTTGGACTTGTGTAACCCCACTTAAAAACTGTTTTAGTAAAACAACTCATGTTTGTGTCAATTTAATTTTAACATTAAATAAATATATATTAATGTCATTTTCCAACTAAAGTGGCTCCATGGGGTCCCCATGTTGACCCATGGGTTGTCTTGGTCGGCCATGACTCATACAATAGGAGTAGAAAAATTTTCAAGCTCATGTCATATTATTAAAACATTGTTTTTACCTTAAACCACACTAATTACCTCTAATCGCAATTAAGAACTTAAAAGTTACTATTCACCAAAAAAATTATTTTGATCTCATTGAACCACATTTTACTTATTAATGAAAACCATGTATGTCGGATTTTTGAAAATAAAATCACAGAAGTGGTAATATTTCATTTAAACGAAAAATTAGTTATTTAACTACCACTTAGTGGTTTCACTATTCATCAAAAATTGAAGTTTTTCAGAACAATTCCAAAATTTCATCCTAAGCTATAATTGATATTCCGAATTCAAAAATGATGTCTATTTTACAAAATTCCAAACATATAAGTTGCATTAATTAATTTTATAATTAATTCCCGCTGTCACAACAATAGCATGTTTTTAAGAAACAATTTATATCAAAAGATTGGCAATTGTTTATGTCCAATTTCAATGTTAAATTAATTCTAATGACCACCATTGGATAAAATGGTAAAAATATATTCTAATTATACTTTAAAACCACTAAATAGTATAATTTATCACTATAAATTATTTTGATTAAAAAAGTTGTTTTTAAGTAATTTTCACTATTCATAAAAAATTGGAAGTTCTCAGAAAATTACAAAAAATTCAACTTTGGATAATTTCGATATTACGAATACAAAAATGAAGTCCATTTTGAAATATAAAATTTCTATAATTTTAAAAAGTGGTTATTACTATTCATAACGGCTACTTTGATTAGTCGCGGTGTTTTAGAACTCGAAGTCGCGTACAATGCAAGCTATTGCATTATTGAATGAGAAGCGTATCATGGAAGCTCGAGGTGTTACATTGGGATCATACCAAGGAATGGGTTTTCTATGAATCCTTGTGAAACGAATCTAGACCCACGTAGTTTGGTCCCTCTTGATTGGGAACACCATAACATTTAAGGTCTTGTAATAATGACCCAACCATATAGTTTAACATTAGGGGTTATGAAAATTTAGGTAGAAGGTAAATATTATAATATTGGTGTGGGACATATGCCAAAGCTTCTAAAGGGACCTAAAAGGGATGGATTCTTAGGTTGAATTAGGCCTTGATATGAAAATGGACAAGAGAGAATAGGTTTGATTTGGGATGTTGGTTTTGAACATCATAGAGGCATTCTACGTATCCTAATTGGATGAGAATAAAATTCCATGTAGTTTATGGATGAGTATCCATGAATATAGAGGCCCTCAAAGGTATGTCTCATAGGGGAGTATAATCCTTTGAGATGATTAGGATTGGGATTATTTCTGAATAGAATGCAATTGAAAAGGATGCCATGAGAAATTTTTTAATTCATCGTGGTTTATGGGGATTAACATGGGTCTTATATCTTATAAGGAATCCCATATTATGGTTATTTTGATTGGGGATTAATCCTAATGGGGATTCCCGTTGAGATGAATCCCTAAGAGGGCTTCCTATATATCCTGGTTAGCAAGAATCAAAGATCTTATAGTTCAATAGGACACATGGGTTGTTTGGATGTCCTGGTCATCAATATCCCCTAATCCCACATGAGTATTTCTCAGTGTGATAATTAAGATTAAGTTAAATATCTAACAATACGAACACTTTTCCATCTATATTGGTGGAGGAGGAGGAGGAGGGGGCGGTGGAAGAGGATGGGGTTACGAAACGTCCTTCTATTCACTTCATCCTTGAAGGGAGTGATGTTTAAGGATTTGGTGATAGGGATGACAAATACTAAAACCTCATACAATAAAATATATGTTCTTACTCCTTTTGGGATTCCCTATAATTGGTTCCACAATGAGATGAGGATAATGGTTCCAGGTAGAATGCAAAATAAAGATTAATACTCACCAAGACCATTGGGAACTAGAGGCTCTATATATTAGATATTATAACATATGGACATATTCAAAACCATAATCTTCAAGATTGGGAACTCCCTGACACTGTCCCTGGGGAAGGGGTCCTCATGACCATAGGGAAACAAACCCATATGAACCCTGAGGACACTGACTGGCCAACCAGACAATTGTGGGAAACCTATGACCATAGGAAAAAAACCCCAAATGGAAGGCACACTGGTGTGACACTCACTATGATGGTGTAAGTATGGATTTCTTGGTGGAGGTCTCAATATGGTCCTTTTTCAACAATGGATCCACAGAAAAAGAGGCCCTGCCTTGGGTGTCTCTGAAAAGGGATTGAATGGTGGATTACATAGATCTTGGGAGAAGGTTCTCAATGTAGTTATGTTTCCCAAGTATGCCATGAAGGGCCTTGGTGGAACATGAAAGTGCTTCACATAGGGGAAAGGCTTGAACGAGATGGATATGTCTTGTAAAATATGATATCAGGGAAACAACACTCAATTATGGATTTTTTAAGGAACCCTAGGTCTTCTCCTTTGTTTCTGAAAGGGTATCTCTCATGTCCTTGATGATGGAGATGGAACTCATGAAGGTTGTTTTTTCCTTAATAGATAATGGTCATAATGTTTTTTTGCTATGTATTTAGAACATGGAGGGACATTGATCTTTCTTACCCCCTTAGTTATCTTTTCTCTCATGTTGTATAGAGCTAGAAGAGAAATTTCGGGGGGGCTGGGCGACGGTGATGCATAATGAGAGCTTCAGAGGTTCTTATAATATTTCAGTTGTTCAAATGAAGATCCATGGGGTCATATTTATTCGAAAATAGGGGACCATGGGTGTAGGAGGTTGTCTGTTCCAGTCGATGGCACACGTACATGGCATAAATTTCTGATTCAGGGGTGGCTATGCCTTTTGTTTTTTATTGGTGTCTAGTATAGATATCCTACAAATTTGGTCCATACAGGGTTACTTCATGGGCTATGTGTGTGTAGGTTGATTTGGAAATGTTATTTGGTTCTCCAGAAATTAATTTATCACTCCAACATACCCAAGGTTCTCTTTATAATTATTTAATCCTCTTTAATAAAAAATAGTGTCAACAAAATACCCCCTGTGATTAGATCCAAACGACAGGGGAGGGTCTAGTCTTGAGGTAAAATAATGGGGAAAATATTATGGAGAGAAATGGTGGGTCATGCAGGTTTTCCACACAGGATATCCTTGTAGGTTTTCCATGAAGGTTTCTTGAACATATTGTTTGGAGTAAGTGATTGGCATAGACTAGTGATTCCCATACCCCCCCCCCCTCATTTTCCTCCCATTTTGGTGTTTTAATTTTTCATCCCGCTGTATAGGTTATCCACTTAGTTTTTTATCATTGTTCATTTATCGAGGGTATTTTTAATTTTCCCTTGAGGTATAGCCATATGAGAAAAACGATTTTGCAGAGTCACCTTGGTGAGGAGCCTAGTTAGGGAATCTCACTAGGGAATGTGTATGAAGACTTGGAAAAATGACTTACATAGGAAACCTTATCGAGGGATCTTTATGAGAAACCTTATCGAGGGACCTACGCAGGAACCCTTATTGAAGGATATCAGTGGTTTCTTCCCTTTTAAAATTATTAGGATTCTCTGGAGAGAAAATTTGAACATTCTTAATTCAATATTTCAACTCAATGAGAGAATTCGGAATCTTTTTTGTAGGTTTTCATTGTTTGTTTCAATGAACTCCGCTGGGGAAGATGTTCTACATCATGATGATATGATCAAATCCATTGGGCCTGACTATTATGATGTTATTGAATCTACTCTTACAAATTTGGGAATTTCTTGGAAACCGTATCAACATGAGTACCCACGAAGTGACTACATTGCTCAATATGGGCACAATCTTTTGAAGGATGGTCATATTTCAGCATCTAAGAAATACTTCCCAGATACTTGGTTTGTAAAGTACATCAACTTCCCTTATTTCAAAATGTCCTCAAAAGGTTATTTTATCAAGGAAGGAACATTTACTATCGAATATATTATACATCACATTGAATTAAATCTAGATATGTATCATCATATCATAGACTTCAGGACTCATTCCTATGACTCAACTTTTTGGGCGTCACAGACAGATCAATTGCAAGGTTGAAAGGAAGATTGAGGCTTCTATTCTAGAGGCGGATTTAGAACTGAGTGGATGTGGTCATTCTGGGTGCATCAAAGTTGTACATAATTTAGAAAGGAACTACATGATGTTCATATTTATGAGTATTTTTGGGTAGTACATACCAATTTTTATAATAACCAGACATCATTCATGAATTACTGAGCTGGTGGAGTCCAAAGAAAAAATCGTCTCATTTGACACATGGTGAATTTTCTATCAGTTTATGGGTTGTCTAATAAATCTTTTGGGTCCTCATCCTTATATTTGATGGATTCATCCTACTAAATTTGAAATTGGGTGATATTGAGAGGACACCATAGTTGGCCCATGAGTTCTTTATGATAGATAAAAAATTGTAGGGGGACCAAGATCCTCACCCTTGGGCTGACATACATATAAGGATGTGGATTAAATATTTCATGGAAACATTAGCAGAGGGTCCTACTTGACAATGCCCTACTACTTTCCCCACTATAGTGAAATAGGGTGCTTCAGGCACATTTTGGCCTTCATTGGAGAAGGGTGGGTGCAAGAATTGGGGATATAAGGTTAAACAAAAGATCTATTTAATGGTTTTCATGGCTAGATTCCTCAATATGTGGCTCAATATTTTCCTTCTCCAAGTCTACGAGTTTGGTGGTGCCATGAAGCCGTTGAATTTTTCCATTGCTGCCGAATTATGAGAGGGGAAGTACATAAGATTGGATGCCCCAATTTTTGAAAGGATTTTATGATTATTTTCCATACCTAAAATAGGAAGGACCTATTTATAATTGTATGGAAATTTATACTGTTGTGGGGGTGGATTGTGGGAAACTTTAGAAAATATTCCATGTTTAGTTCGGTTAAAATCCCCAATTAATGATTCCACCCAATTTTTCGGAACGTCTCTCGGATTATGCCACTAAACCTAAATATTTATGATGTGTTGTGGGTGATTAATGTATCACAAGAATTAAATTTCATTATATATGGTAATCCACTAACTATAATGTTTATCAATGATGGATATGAGAAGATTTACAAGCAGTGGGTGTACATAATGGCATTCAGTGACAACATGTTGGAAACCCGTATTTACAGTGAGATCATATGTGAATTTTACGCCCCTTATTTTTTTCTCTCTCGTTTAAATGTCTTCAAAAATATAGAACTTTCCCTTTACTCATGTTAGGTAATAGAAGAATCTGATGGTATCCTAACAGTTATTGATCTCAATGGTTCTAGAGGCATCCAAAAGTAAATTACACTACCTCCATGAGAGGCATCAATGGGGATGGAGGTTGGATATATGAAGTTATGGATTTATTCATATAGTAAGTGGGTGTTGAAAAATGTAACTTATTGAGTGATGTCCATGAAAACTACTTGTCATGTTATGCGTAGTAAGAAATCCTGAGCCATAGATGATGTAGAGGTTCTAGATCCTTCAAAACATTCTCGGGCAACGACCACCAAACGGTTAGGGTTGAGGATATAACACCTCTAGCACCAAGGAGGTTGAGTCACCACTATCTGTAAGAGGCCTCTATCTTCTCCCCTAATTCATCTAAAATAAAATAGTGGCTTAAAGAGTATTCCCAATTGGAGGGCCTTGAGTTTTCTCCATCGCCCACCACATTAGAACCAAAATATGTCTGACCCTTAAAAATCCAATTTTTAGAGAGCCAGACTCGTGTTTTCGAGGATGCATGCGAGTTTCTCCAGGATGGACTATGAATTCCGATGTTGGGTGATATCATATCCCCATTTGATCTCCATCCTGAAAATAATGTGGCTGATGTAACAAAGTATTTCATGGATATAGAAGATCTTTTATATGTAACTAAGGATCAAGTATTGTATTCAATGATAGTTTCCAGTATGATGGACTGGGGAGTGCATGATAGAGTAACTATTCATCGAGGTGATGAATGGGACATTTACATTAACCCTCATGATTTATTTCTCTTTTATTATTTTCTTTTACTATTCATCTATCCATCATAAATAATCTTTAAGGGATTTCATTTTATAGCTCGGAATTAGAGGAGTGGGAGGAGCGACAATAGAGGTTTTTTGGTCACCAAAGTATGGGCCCATGGGTATCCCTATTGAGATAGTGTGTGAAGACCTTCAGTACCCAGAACGATCGTTAGGTCAGAGGACCTTCACTAATGTGATAGTTCTATAAACTATTCACCCCCTACCTCAGGTACCAACCATAAAGAAGAGTGGTACATGATATTTTATATAACAGGAGAGAAATAAATATAGGGAATGAATTTTTGTAGTAAAAATTCATTACAGTATTTCTTTATGCTACTACCCGATATTATGACCTATTTTAAATTCCTTTCTTACTGTGGCTATCTTTTTTAGAACCTGCATCACTATCCTCTCTTAATGGATATAGTATTGTCCCTTCCAAGATTGATGAGGATACTCCAGGGGAGATACATATTGATGATTATGAATCCATAATCTTGGAAGATAAGGTATCAAGAGTTGTGGTTATATACCCCCCTACATTAGCATAAGGGGAATCAGGTCATAGTAGTTTCATATACCCTTCTTTTGGGTACCATGTGTTGTGTCAGAATTTTCCCACTCCATGATATTTAAAATATGTTGTGCACACCAGAGGACCCTATGGTAGTAAATGTTGATCATATTGTCACCCATGAAGGGTATTAAAGAAATATTAGACTATTTTGTGAGTGTTTCGATGTTGACCCTAACTCCACAGGGGTTAATGATGTTTTTCTTTCTGAGTTGTCACCAGAGGGGATTTATGGTGGATCCAATTCAGGTTCTGAGGAACCTTCTTTGGATACCCTTACTGGGGATGATGCTGAAAAGATTAACATCATTTATCATGACATGATGGATTTAGTTAATCCATACATTAATATTTTGGTGTCCATAAATGAGTTTTAATACTTATACAAGGAATTGTAAGGATATTAATTTTATATTCCTTAAATTTTTCAATCATAGTTGATTTTC
The DNA here is from genome assembly GCA_963277665.1 of Viscum album. Classification (NCBI taxonomy): domain Eukaryota; kingdom Viridiplantae; phylum Streptophyta; class Magnoliopsida; order Santalales; family Viscaceae; genus Viscum; species Viscum album. The sequence continues at coordinate 1,009,337,725 of OY728126.1, forward strand.
TTTCACTTGATGTCTCATATCAAGGGTCAACTTGCGCAGATTTTTTGTGGGGAATATTACTATTTCGATTGAAGAATATGGTGTTCAAATAAACCCTACATAAACTATTGATGGAGAAATACCTAAGAATCTAGATGTGAGGATTATAGGGTATCTTTTATTGTGGATGTTGAGCAGACTCAAGAAGATGTTCCAGGTCAGGATCTACCGGCCCTAAGGGATGAAGTAAGTGGTTCTAGACAAGTGTCGGTTCATATTTTTGATTCAATGGTAGGTGAGTTCCATCAACCATTTTAGTTGTTATATTACCTACTATACTTGTTGACCTTCTTCTATTAACAAAGACCATACTTTTCTTTTTAGTGTTATCAATTTAGAAAAATAGGATTGAGATGGGGGATTCTATACCAGATCTACCAACATAAGTACGGTAGGATGAAGATACCATGGGGGAGTGGAACAAGGTCGCTAATTGAGTTAATTTATCCTAGATTACATCTATCCCTCCAAAATTGGCTCTGAATCAAAACCAGAGATGTTCAAATATTTTCTCCCCAAAAACGTTCTTATCTGGAAAGATATATAGAAGATAATTAGTGATAAAACACTTGAAGATATTCCATAATGACTTTGGAGGCTTCAGATCAAGATTTAAATATAGGTAGATGGTGGGTTTTTACTACCATGAGATCAATGGTATGGTGATGTTGATCATCTAGGGAATAAAGGAGGAGAAAAGGTCACAACAGGATGAGGTGCGATAGATGGACTTGTTTGAGGAAGTTATAGCTATCACAATTAAAGATGAAATCATCCACTCTAAGGAGATGGAGGAGTATAAAAATATATTTGATGAAAATTATATCGAAATAAATTTCCTTGAAGGAGAATTAAATTCTTCATAGGATAAAGTATCCCAAGTACATCGATATTTGGAAGGGGCATCAACATGTACAAGATAATTGATTGAGGTTAAACAAGAGAAGCTTCGTAAAGCTGAGAAGGTTATTATTGTACCAATATATGAGCTTCATAAAGATGATATAGCTTCTCGGGGTTTGATTGCACATCTCAAATCATCCATTGGGGAAAAACTATACAACTTGGTGGAGAGGTTCTAACATGTGGAAGTCTCTAGGACTTTAAGAATACAAATGAAAAGGATTATTTTTGTTCCAAGTCACTGGTGTCCTTATTCCTATTCTCCTTCTACGATGGTATAATAACATTGAAATTGATTTTCATAACGAAACTTATTTGAGTTATCTAGTTGTAACCAAAATGACAATAATTTGAAAATAAATATATATTTTTTTCCTAATCCGTAGGACATAGTAAGACTTGTTTGATTGTTTCTATGGCCGCATGGAAAACCCTACAAACAAAGTGTCGTTTGTGTCATCACCCTAGTTTTTTTCTAAGATTGATATAGAGAATACATAGTGGGTGATACGTGAATTATTCTATGACTTCCCTATTTGGGTTCTCTTCCAAAAATGTTTTTTTACATTTTCTACTCATTGTTTGATTTTTTCTTAAACCATGGAAAGCACAGTTCCAGTGAGTTAAGACTCAACATATATCCAAAATTCCATTTGTATTATTTCAATCTGATGAGTTTTGTCTCCTTTTATGGGAAGTTTAAGTTCATGCATACAAGACATATAAAGTCTTGTGTTTTAGGTCGAGCAGATTTGACCATGAATTATGAGATGTTATACCAAACAAGGCTTGATGGCTGAAGATGTTATGATATTCTTAAGATATTTACAAGGGGAATCTTGATCAATTAGGTTGGGATTGCTAATCTAAAACATGGTATTGTGGAATAGAGGAGGTATCTTCTGAGGATGAAGATACCAATGGTCAAAAACCCCATTATGTGGGATGTTTTATGCAAGGAAAACTAGATTTCATACAGCATGGTCATGTAATTACAACCTTTGGATGGAAATCCAGTTATGTGGGAGACATATGCAAGTCCAACTAGGTAACATTCTACATTTTTAGACAAATGAGTTCTCAATTTTTTTAACATTCCATTGTTGAGGGTCGATGTTTACGATTCAGATTTCTTAAGACCATGAGGGTGGTTTTTTCAAGGGAAAATGTATGAGAATGAATGGACTATATGTATTGTAACATGATATGAATGGGAACCCACTCTTACATGAATTGGGTTTGGGAATGGGGGTACATTTTGTTATATGTTCAATGTAATGGGGAGATGGACTCATTCTGACAAAGAGTGAATACAACATGTGATTTAATGTTTTCTAAATAAGACATTGACCATGTAGTTTAATGTCTTACTAAAAGGACATTATATATTTTAGTTTAATGTCTTACAGCAAGGATATTACACTTTGTAGTTTAATGTCATACTACATGGAAATTAATTTTTTTAGTTTAAAGTCATATTTCATGGAGATTAGGCTTTGTTGTTTAATCTCATAATATAAGGACATTATGCTATGTGGTTTAAATTCATAATTCAAGGACATTAGGTGGATAAAATTTAACGTCTTTCTCTTTGACCAAAAGGTTGATGATTCTCTCATTCTTTTCATTTTTTCTAGAAATGTAATACCATATTTAGATTTGATAGGAGAATGATGTAATTTGTAATTTAGGGATTCCCATATCCAAAGAGTGATATGGGGAAAAATGATTATGGAGACAGGGAAGGTGTCTCACCAGGATTAAGTTACCACTATTTAAAAAACACTTTATGGTGTTATTTTATGTAAGTACAGCAAGGTAGCATACTGTATATAAAATTATTTGAGTAATTTGGATGAAAAACACGTTATGTGGGTGATTAATGCAAAACCAACTGGGGAACATACTACATAGTCGAGAAATTGAGTTCTTAGAAATTCCGACATTCTATCGCTAAAATTCAATGAATGTTTATGGAGATTCAGATCTCCCTAAGAGTATATATTATCATGTGGAGAAAAGTGTCTAAATATAGAAGGCGAATTTCACTCCATGATTTAAAATGAATTGAGGAAATCAGGCTATCTATGAAGGTTTGATCCAAGTCTCGGATGTTTGGTGCCTGTAGTTTTAGGTCATACATATAAGACCATAATATTAAGGAAACGATGCATGAAATTTTGTCAAATGGCCCATGGTTACTCCAATTAATTTGAAAACATGAAAGGGGAAAATATAAACCAGGCTCTTGGAGACTTTTAGATCGGGAGAGAGGACATGAGAAAAATATGCAAGGGATGACCACTAAATTTGAATCACTGATTTCAAAATATAGTCATCAAATCATAAATGCACTGAAAAGGATTTTCCCAGGTTAGAAATAAAATTTATTTTACCAACTTTTTTTGTTGACTATTTTATGAAAGGTCAACTAGGGAACATGCTATAGATCCAAACAATGGAGTCCTATAGATAAAATTCCCTTTATATGGTAAGTTTTTAGAAATTTTGATTGGGTTGTATTATAGTATATCCCGGAAAAATAGCTCTTAGGTATTAGGAAGTATGATACTAGATGATAAGGAGATAATATGAAGATCTAAGAGTCTTTTGGATTAGGTGTATGATGTGTGGAAGGGATATGTCCATGCAAAAAGATGTGTTGAGATCAATATTGGCTATGAGCCAGTATTCTCTTTTATACATCTGACTTATATGTAGAAGGTGTAAATCTATGTTTTCTTGGTGTGCCCCCTATTGAGGGTTCCCAAAATAAAATATTATTCATGGATTATAGTTTTTATGTAAGAAATTTCTGTTTCATATTTACTCCATTGATGTGACTATGACATAATTCCAATGCATCACTACGTATCTTAGTGGGATGAGAATTAATCTGTACATAGTTCTATGGGCACCTTGTAGTTTAAAGTCATGCGGTAAGGACATTTTCCATACTGTTTATTGTCATGTGATAAGGAAAAAAGTTTCTCTATGAAAATTACAATGGAATATTATGGATAGACTTGGAAATATGGAACAAGAGTCATGATGTAACTTTTAGGATAAAGAATCATGTTGTAGATAGTTCTTAAAAAAAGTTCCACCACCCTAATTAAATTGATGCCTTATGTGGGGGTAAATGGTGGTTTTATATATAGGTTCAAATGTATGGTGGGGACTAGTATCAATTCTCCTCGGGTTTATCTGACTCATACATGGGAGAGTAGGGGATTTTCCATGTAATGCTATAGTTGGTTACCATATTTTTTATTTAGATGTCACTAAGTATCCCATAGGAATGATAATCAAGTAACACATAGTTCTAGAAGAATAGTGACTTTTAACATCATGCGAAGAGGATTTAGGAGATTTTGATATGGAAATGAATTTTGTGGCTTCACTAGGGTCTAGGACCCAAGTGTCATTATGTAAATTTCTTGGGAAAGAAACAAGCCACACATTGTTCTTAAACAAATCATGTTGTTTATTGTCATGCAATGAGGATATATGGTGTTACTTTTAAGTTCATATACCCAGGACTATGGTAAATGAAATGTGAATTGATATGCCTTACTTGTATAAAGAAATAAATTTACCAAATTGATTAAGAACACATGAGCTATTCTTGGTGTCGGAAACAAGGGATGGTAAGTGTTTCTTACCCAAAAAAAAGGTAGAATAAGTGAGGGATAGGGGCATAGGGACTTTTACATGGATGGTCAAGGAGTTATGATCAATGTTTCAATACATATCTCATTAGAAAAAGAATAAATCCTTACATAGTTCTTGAGGAACCATTAATTTTAATGTTATGTGGAATGGAATTTGGATTCCTGATGTGAAAAGGGGTAATGGGGCTAGACACATGGACGAAAATGTTGGGTGCTACTACGTATTATATAATGATAGGAATCAATACATATATATATTTTGTCAAAGGCTCCCTGGGAATATCTGATTCATACATAGAGAGAAAATGGGATTTTTGGTTAAAATGTGGCAGGACCTCAGACTACATATCTGGGCGTCACAATGTATCTTTCTTGAGAAAGAATCAAGACACATGTAGTTCTTAATAAGGCTCCCTATGAAGATCTGATTCATAAACATTGAAAAGGGCCTATATATTTTTTTATCATGGATGGATCCGAGAAGATCTAGGAATCACTATGTATCCCATTTAAATGATAATCAAGCCACATATTGTTCTTGAAGAATTTTCCCGACAACAATCAAGAAATGACAAGGATACATGGGATTTTTTACTTTCTAGAACAAGGATTGGGCTTGAGACTTATGGTCCAAGAATAACTATGAATATCAGTTGGATGAGAATAATGTCATATGTTATAGAAAATATTCTAATATAGATTTGTTTCATACACGGGGAAATAAAGGGGGTTCTCTTTTCAGAAATCAAGAATGGACCCAGGATTGGAGATTCATGTGTCCCTACGTATCTCATTATAATGAGAATGAATCCACACATAGTTCATGAACGAATCATGTAGTTTATCATCATAAGATGATGAATTGAAAATATTGAGACTTATAGCTATAAAAGGGGACCAAAATCAATTATAGAATGGCAGTGATATAAGTTGGAATCATGCATAGGGGAATCCCATATTTCGTCCTCAATTCTGGCTAAGAGGGAATATTGCCACAATAAGGGGTTATAGTGATGTTATTAGGACAAAAACATGAAAAAATGCCCATTTTGAAGGGACCCCAGGGGATATATCAGCTCATGTTACATTGGGGGTTTCTTAAAATCGAATGAAAAGGATGTAAACCATATTATTTAATGTCAGGTGGTAAGGAAAAAGGTTTTATTTCAATTTATTGTCATGCGTCAAAGAAATTAGCCACATAGTTTAACATCATACGGTGATAACATTATTCTATGCAGTTTAGATTCATACAGTAAACACATTTTCCACGTAGTTTAACATCATATAGTGAGGAGGTTATGCCATTTAGTTTAAATTCATATAGTTAGAACATTATTCCATTCATTTTATTGTCATGAAGCATAGAAATTTAGTCATTCATTTGATTTTCATGTGAAGAAAACCCACTATAAAGATTAACATCTTTTATTATGTATGTAGATCATGTAATTACATGAAATATTTATTCAGGAACCTTTCATTAGTTGGGGTCACAGTGATTTCCCCATCCATTGAGATCGAGGCATAAGCTCCATTGGAGTAGAGCTTGTATATGGAATAAAGAACCTCCCACTTTTATTCAATATTAGATGGCTTATTTCCTTGTATCATTAGATTCCTATGGTCCAACACCAATTCCCCATAGATGAAAGAGTAGAGGAATACCTTCTAGATAAAATATTTCCCCATCTGCTTCTAGTTGACCTACAAATGATACAACTTGTGTAGTCTCTTTTCATATAGTCACTCAATTTAATGAACATGAATCTGAAATTTTTCATCTATATATTATAAATCAAAAAAATAGAAAAATGGAGTGATAACAACTGGACATCAATGGAAAAACTAATTTTGTCCCATATACTAGTGAATACATGGTTTCCTATGTTGCAGTACAATTCGTAGTCCATTAATCCCATAGAGGAAACTAGAGATTGTCATGCCAAGACTATTTATCTTTATCAACCATTTTCTAGAGTAGTTTTGACAAGGTAGTGTTAAAAGTAACTATCTATCAATTATCCACACCATGATAGCGGGATGAATGGTAGGATTTGATATTAAACTCTTAATATATCTTTTTATCCTTATAAGAACAAAAATTGGTTCTATTGTCCATCAATATATTATGAGGGATAATAAATAGTGTAATGATGTCTGCTTTGATAAAGCTAACAATGTTTTTGGCCCCGAATTATTTTAGGGTCATTGCCTCAGTCCATTTGGAGAAGCAATCAGTAGTAGTAAGGATATACTTAAACTTCTTAGCTGTAGTTGGAGGGTATGGTCCCACACTATCTATTCCCCATATGGAAAGTGGAAATTAGTATTTGAAATTATGAAGTAGCTCTATGGGTAGATGAATGATGTTTCAATGAACTTGTAAAGAATTACACTTGTTAGTGAAATTTGTGAAATCATGTGTCATTAAAGGATAGTAGTACTCAATCCTTCGAATTTTTTGGGAAAGAATATATCTAGACTGATCGGAACCACCGTCCCTGGATTGTACTTCATACATAACATCCATAATCTCTTCACCAATAGTAAATTTGAGAAGGACTCTTTCAAATCCTCATTTGTAGATATATTTTTTGGATTCAAGCCATCCTATAGAGTGATGTTGGCTTCTCATCATTGTATTTTCTCTTTTCCATCCCTATCTAGTAGGAGTAATCCATCTTTAATATATTCTATGATGTGTGTCATCCATCCCATTGTAGGACCATGTGAATACGGGATGGGGCTAAATTCATTAATTTATTATATCCAAACATGAACAAAAGGGGAGACCATTCTATAATGTGAGATGGTGATGATCATTTTGCCCCGGTTTAGATCTATCAAACCCATGGAGGCATTTTCCAATGCAGATGCTTCGGAATTTTGTGATCTCAAGAGATGAGATATAATTTTTAATGAGGATAACTCATCCATTAACACTCAGACTCATTCATATAGGGGGATAAGTTCTTCTTTTTTGATGGTGTAATCCTCGTTGATGTGTTTGATTACTAAATCTGAATCACCTTTTACCTCTAGGTGATTAAATAGTATTTGGTATTATAGCTCCCAAACCATGATGAGAGCCTGATATTATTCAATGTTATTGTCCCAACCTTCTGATAATAGGAAGGATTATAGGAACACTTCCTTCTGCTGTGAGATAAATAGGATCTCTAACCCAAAATTATTGAGTTTGGGGTCTTCCATTATCTTCCCCATTGCATTTTTGGATGCACTATAAAAATATTTCTCCCATTTTTGGAATTGTCTTTTGAAAATAGAAGATATCTTCATCAAAAATCTCAATATCTAATGATATACCCTATAAAAATGGGTGTTCAGTGAAGAAATATTCCATGCCCTGGGCTTTTAATGATTTCAGAGGAATGAACTAAAGGTAAAACTACTACAGAATAGATACCCATCATTCCAAACATCATTTTTGCATAGGTTTATTGAGGATAAATTTTAGTGGGTTATTGCAAGAATTCAAGTGAATCTCATGGTGCTGCAAATAGTGTCTTAGTTTCAGAATGGAAAATATTAATGCTAAGAAACTCTTCTCAATATCTAAATAACGAGTCTCTACATCGACCACGGATCAACAGAGATAATGGAGGATTTTTTCATTTACAGCATCATTATTATTTACAAGAAATACACCTAGGGATCTATCTAGGGTCGCCACATATAAGATGAGTGGATTTCCTTCAATTGGTAGCTTGAACACCTGTGGGGTCAAGATATGTTTCTTCATGCTTTCAAATCCTTCTTGGTAGTCATTACTCCACTGATATGTGATACCCTTCATGATAAATTTGGTTAAGGGAAAAAATTCATGTAAAGTTGGACATGTAGCACCAAATGTAGGCCATGTTTCCTTAAGTCCTCACAACTACATTTAGGTTTCGAGGAGGTGAAATTCTAAGGATATCTTTCATTTTCCTAGTACAAACTTTGATGTCGTGAAGGTGTATGAATAATCTAAGAAAATTCAACAATGTTTCCCCAAAAGAATATTTTAAGGGGTTCATCTTTTGGTTATGTTGTGAAAGATTGTTGAAGATAACATATAGGTCACACATGTGGTCGAAACAATAACTTTACTTGAATACGATATAATCAATGCAATAATAAAAAAAATTACTAGTACGGTTTTAAATATGTGATGCTAGACACATTGATAATTGGAATCATCAGTCTTCATGAAATATGGAATTACCTAATAGAAAAATACTCTCCGGGGGTCTCTGAATGTTTTGGATTCCCCATATTTTAGGTACATACAAATTTTTTTATACCTGAAGTATCAATCCATGAAAGAGAGGTGTTGATAGTCTTCCATTTCATCAATCATATATTATGTGATTATAACTGAGAATTCATATTTGGGAAAATTCCAGTTGAGATATCTGAAAATAATAAAATCTTTGATTTTCCCATTATTCTTCTTCACTAGGAAAATATATGAAATCATTTTTGGATAATGTACCTCTTGAATAAATTCATATTTGTTGAGTTTGCCCACATCAGTCTCCTTTTTGGAGGTGTTGGTTGGGTGTGTCTGTATAATTGCCTATTTGTATCCCTAATTCTCTTTTATAAATCATATGTGAGAAGTGTCCACCTCATGATCTAGACCTGACATATCTATATAGTTTCATGAAATCATGTCTCGATGATATTTTAGGAAGGAAGTGTATACATCTTGTTATTTATGAGCCATAGCCGCACTAATCAAAGTGGGTTGTAGATCATCCTCTGTACCAAGATTTACATCTCTAATTTCAACTACCATGGTAAAAATAGCTTCCAAAAATGTTCTAGAGGAATCCTTGAGATCTTTCACTACTACCTCTTTCTTTTTCTTTACATATTTTTCTTATTCTTGAGAGGTAGGTGATGAAGTAATAATTTTTCAGTTTGGAGAGTGATCGTTGTTTGGAAGTACATAATATGGAGCAATAATTTCTTTCTCATTCAATTGTGAGGGTCCTTTTTTATAATTACAAGGTAAAAACAAGAGTTTTATATTTGGCATTTTTGTACTTCTCTATTAGTTTGAAAACTTCTTATAGACCATCTGATGATGTAGGGACTTGTTTAAGATTTGTGGATGGTATAAAGGAATTTTTATACATTATTTAATTACGTCTTTGAGGGTTAATGAATTATCCTTCATTGTGGGATACATTTGGATGAATTGACATTATGTAATCCACTGAATGAGACATTGAATTTTCCCCACCAATTAAATTTGGTGTGGGTAGTACATATTCTGCACCGAGATACCTGAAAAGGTTAGCTGAGATAATCTCATGACCATTCTGGGCATTTTTTTGAGTCACATCATCTCTCATGGAATATTTTCTTCCATTATGATATAATCATTCATCTATGTATTTTGAATCACAATATTTGAATGTGGACTTATCAGCATGAAATTTCCCTATTTTCCATTAAAATAATATTTGAAACATTTTTGGTATGATGAAGGAATAAAAACATGATGACATAGCCATGGTATTCCAAGAATACCATAAAAATATATATCCTATTGGAAGGCCATAAATTCTAAGCCTAACAAGAGATCTCCAAAAAAAGTTTAGAGAATGATCTCTCCAAGTGGTTTTTGCTCGTTCTTTTAATATCCTTACAAAATCAGATTGGATGAATAGTAGTGAATTCCTTGAAACCCAATTAGAGAAGCGTCTTGACCGGAATGTGGTTGAACCCCAAACCATTCCAAAAAAAGGCTCATCATACATCAATGTCATTGATTTTGCCGGATAAATACAGGGTTCTGACATGTCCATGCATGGAATCATCTTCATCATGGTCTTTAAGAGAGATAAATACATGGAATTATATAGGATCATTCTATGCGTGGTATACCTCAGTAGAAGAATCCTTGAATTGAAAATCCAAATGTCTTGACAAGGCCTTGAGGTGTTATTCTCATATATTTTTTGATAGACTTATGGCATCGAAGATCAGTAACTTCTCCATCACATGCGCTAGTCACTTTTTAAATCATAATTATGATCCAATGGAATCTGTTTCCCCATAAAAGGGTGTTATTTCACAAGATCTTTAGGATTTGATATTCTTGAAATGAATGCTCCATCCTTTGGAATCAGAGATGAAGTTACTTCCTCTCTTGGAAGATTGGGTTGGCTGGGTTTACCTACCTATTGAGAAGGTAGTGTTGTATCCTCTAACTAGTCTTCCATAATGAAACTATTATGGCAGACCCTATCACATGGGAAGGAAGAACTCCTTTGTTCCTATTGATATTTTTAGTGACCTTTCCCATGAGTTTTGTGAGCATAGATGGTTTGATAAGGGATTCGATTGAAGTAATCACTTCTGGAATGACCATGTTTTCCCCTATATCATTGACCTCGATGACCTCTTCCACTAGTTCCCTAATAAGTTATAGGGAAATATGATTCATAACTAGAATCATTAGCTTAAAATGGATCCATTAAATGAATAACTTTAATGGAACTGAAGATCAATTCCTCATCAGATGAATCTTTTGTCTATGGTCTAATTCTTGTTGTACCTTTTGGAGGGGTAGGCTCCATGTTTTTGGGACTATAAGAATGATGTTCCATAAGGACAATAAAAACCTCATATTTAGTGTATGTTCATTTTCCTAAATTTTTTTCTTTTCTTGATAGACATGTTGTTTTTTGGAGGACTATCCTTTGAAGTACCGAGCTGCTGATGGAGCTGGTTGTAATGTAGGGGGCATTCTAGGGGGCACATTTGTCTATTTCAACTGTGCTGTTAGAATTTCATGAGTATGTTTCATCATTTTTCTAACCCTCTAGTCATCAAACTTATCTGCACTCATTCTCTTAACTTCTTCCCATTCATTTTCTTCCTCTACTAGGGTAGTGGCAGAAACTTATTCCACCCGAGAAGGTGATCTATTCTACATAACTTTCCTAGAGTCCACCATATTTTGCAGGAGATCTATAAAGACAAAACAATCTTAAATGTGGTGCCCCAATATCTGATGGAAGGGGAAATAATTCGGGAGACATGTTGAGTCAAAATACTTCATTGATTTTTCTATTACATTTTTATTTCGGAATCGTAAACTCCCTTTTTAGAAAAGAATATATTTTTTTTTCATACTTACTTTAAGGATTTAGTTGTATCATTTCATTATTATGAATTTCATATTGCGTATGAAAAATATTATACATACCGTTAAATAAAAATATGACTATTTTCATGTTTATCATAATGAGTTGGATATGATTTTTATCATACACACCAATTACAATTTTATCATACACACTGCAAAGTCTTCGTGGTGAATTTTTTTCATAATTATATAAATTGTGCTAACATCCATTATGTAAATCTTTATACTCATTTAATTCAAGTTTTATGTATCAATAAAATATAATCATAATGAAAATTATGTTTTTAAATAAAAATGTTTTCATGAATTTATTTTGATATGATTTATAAAATGATGTCATTGTTTCAGCTACAAAATTTCCATTGGAGTGTTATGTGTCCATGTCCCTCCGTGTTTCTAGGATAAAATCCGACCATTTGAATCCAAGATGACCGTTGGGATATTGGCCTATAAATACTATATCATTTGAATGAGATAAGTACTTTTTGACAAATTCTAGACACCCAACGAGAACTCTGTCAAATTGATGCCTTGTGAACAAGAAATTGTTGTGAGGTTGTGAACTCCTCATCCTATATACTTTTTACATTAAATATTTTTGTTTTTCATAGTGTAAAACTGATAATTGGTGATTATTATTGAGGGATTCCATGTATAGAAAGATATTTGTGATGATCATTTGCATATCGAGGGCTTCTGAGTCTAGGAAGATAAAGGAACTGATCACCTTCTTGATCATGGGCTTGAATAGATTGCATGTTATTAGCTGATCATCATTTTGAGGGATTACCCTAGTGTAGGTAAGATAGAATTTTTTGAAAGTACAAATAAACGGACCATTATCCATGTTTATTGGATACCCTTTCCTTTGGGTTAAAATAATTTTATTTTTTTTCTTGTCTACATTTCTAATTCATTATAATAGACAGTGAACTGTATTATATATAAATTTTTAATTCATTAATTTGTGATTATAATTTCCATCAATATAATTTTTTCAATTACTCTAAATGATTTGGTACACTTTTTGATTGAATCATTGAATTGTTTTACTCTGATAATTATAACCATTGTGATTATGATCTTTCAGATGTTTAATCTATTTGAATCATTTCAATTATGAACATGATTAATTTTATTTACGTACGATGGATTACATTATCACAATCAACCTAATTAAGATAATATTATAACCATACCCAAGGACCTGTCTAGTTAATATTTTAAAACATTAAGAGGTATTGTGAATTGAATTACAATAAATTATTTTAAACTAAATTTCGTTGGGGATAAAAATGAAAAAAAAAATTAAACCTATAATTCACCACTGTATTGTGCCTTCTTTATATACATTACGATCCAACAATTGGTATCAGAGGTGGTTTACGTTGCTAATATATTTTTATACATTACTATTTTATGTTAGTTATATTTGTTTTATAATTTTTTTTAAATAATTTTTACACTAATGTGTATTGAGAAATAATAAATTTTGCATTTTTCTAAATATAGAAGGAATTAATGTCAGTTCAATTGAAAATATCAATCTTACAAGACAACTAATTTTTTATTTTAATGATTATGAATATTGGAAAGATAAAATGAACAATTTAATGATCAAAAGATGAGTTAAAAACTTTGTAATTCTAACTAGTGACTATAATATTTTTTACATGGATGTTAGGGTTTTTAGAAATCATGAAAATAAATAATATCAACTAAATTATAAGGTATGAAATACATTACATTTTTCTATGATTTACAAAATATTGAGCGATATTTAATTTTTTAAATCAGCCAATTTTTTTTTGGAATATCTATAGATTAATAATTTTAGTACATATAATGTGGTTCAGAATAGAAGAGCTATATTGAGAGAGGAAAATATACATTTTTAATTTCCTTATAGAGAACCTATTTGAAAGGAAATTTTTTTTATGAAAATTGTGATCAATTTAAAATAAATGGGAGAGAAAGGGCTGTATGATGAGACCATAGTTGGAAGGATCATAGCTATCATTGATAATTAATGGGAATAAATAATTATAGAAGTTGATGAGTCAATAAAAGATACAAATGTTACTCTTGAAGTGTAGTTTGGAACTTTGTTGCTTTGTAAGAAAATATTAAAAAGATATACAGAAATGGAAAAGAAAATGAACGAGGGAGTTTCTTTTAATTCTACTTAAAATCAAAATAAATCCAATACTCCTACTAATTTTTTATATCCTATAAAGACTAATAACTTTTTAGTTCATTCAGACTCAAGTGTATTAGAACATTCAGAAAATGAGATATCCAATCTTTCTTGAAGGATGAAAAATATTGTAGTAATTAAATATTTTTAGTATCGACATAATAAAAATAATAATAATAATGACACTAAAATTACTTGTTATGAATGGAAAAAGGCATGTCATATATAACATGATTGTCCTAAGATCAAGAGAAAAGATAGAAAGGAATGACATTATGATAGAAATTAGAAAAAGTATTACAAGATAAAAGGAAAAAATGTATTGAAAGAAAATTACTCCCTGAGTGTTAGTGGTAGAGATTCTTTAGATGAATCCTCAAATAATGAAAACTATAGATAGAAAAATATTAGTGTTCTTTCCAAAATATTTTTTGAAAATCAATGTTTCATGGAAAAGGTACACACTATGTAATATTTGAATAATATGTCTTTAGGTGAAAATTATCCTAATGAGAGTGGTTATATTTCATCAAATGAAGAGTATTCCTCAACATAATATAAACTCTTACCTTCATCTGAATATGTTTCTATATTTTCAATGATTAATAAAAATGATAATTGTAATGTTATTAAAAAACATGATAAAGAAAATTCTAGAATAAATATATTGACAAAATACGTTTCATATCATTCTAAATATCTTGATCAAAAATATTTTGAGATTAAATTTACATTCTAAAAATGTTGAGAAATTAAATTCTAAAAAGGATAAGCTCTCAAAAATATTTTGAAAAATTAATTTTAGAAAAAAAATGTTTTAAAAAAAACTCTATTCGGATTCTAATAATAATATAGATATGAATTTATTTTTAATATTAATGTCTAAAATTATCACTTTAAAGAATATTTTGACAAATATTACCACTTTTAAAGAGGGTTTTGAAAAAATATATAAACAACTTCACCCACACGACAATAGTTTAGAAATGGGATATACTCATTCAAGACCATTTTTAGTAAAAATTAATTTGTTCCTAAAAAATGACCCATTTTACTGAAAATTCCATTGTAGAGTTAATTGGAATAAAAATATTTCCTTAAAAAATTCAATCATTATGATACTAGAAATCCTATTTTTTTTAAAAAAAATTGGGTTCCCAAAATTTTTCATTATAATATTATTGGAACCAATAAGGTTTGGATTCCAAAAATCTAATTGTTTTATTTTCAGAAAAACAATGGAAGTACCCAAAAAAGAATATATAGTGCATGGATAGTGTATGTTCTTAGCATATGACTAGTAACAAAGTCTTATTTGAAAATATTATTGAAAATAAAGGTGGAATAGTTACCTTCAGAGATAATTCTCAAGGAATGATTATTGGTATAGGTAATATTGTTCTACTTAGAAATGATTTGATTTCTAATTTTTTATTTGTTAATTGTACTGATCACAACCTTATAAGAACAAGTCAATTATGTGATAATGATACCATATGAATTTTAGGAATGATAAATGTGTAGTACACAATTATAAGGAAGAATTCATTCATTCTACCTATCACCATGATAATATATATACACTTATCATATAAGACCTTAGTAGCCAAGACTTACCTTTCCTTAGTGAAATGGAAGATCAATCATGGTTATGGTATATAAGTTTAGGACACTGTAACCATAAAAAACTATTTAATTTTTTTTGAAAAGACTTGTTAAGGATCTAAGAAGATATATTTGATTATTACAACTTCTTTGACCCTTGGAAACATGGAAATCGATATAAGTCAAGATTTAAATCAATTAGTGAAGTTTCAACTTCTTATGATTTACATTTTTCATTCATGTATATTTTCAGGCCTACACAAACCGCATGTATTAGACGAAAGTATTATGTTGTTTTTGTTGATGAATATACTAGATATATACGAGTCTATTTTCTTGAAAATTAATAAGATTACTATTGTTATTATAAAAAACTTTATCCAAATTTAAAAATGATAAATCCATCCTATTGATAAATATTTGTAGTGATCATAGTGCATAATTTGTAAATTCATATTTTCCAAATTTTTGTACTAAGAAAAGAATTACACATAACTTTTCATATCCATTATTTCTTAAAAAATATTGTTTTTTTCAAATAAGAAATCATATTCCTCAAGAGATAACAAGAACCTTGTTTGGTGAATATTCTATTATAATGAAATTTTTGGCAGAAGCTGTGAGTATTTCTTATTATTCTATAAATTGAGTTTTAATTAGGCCATTTCTTAAAACACATCATATGAGTTTTGGATAGGCAAAAAACCAAAAGATTCAAACATAAATTTATTTGGATAAAATTTATTCATTTTGAATACAAAATTTAATTTACATAAATTCTCACCCATATCTGATGAAGGTATTTTCTTAGGATATTCTACCAAATTATAAGTCTTAGAGAGTTTTCAATAAAAAATATTGTATTTTTGAGAAAACAGTGCATGTTAAATTTGATGAAACTGGTCCTTTGGGTTTTAAACAATCTTAACCTACATAATCTGATGTGTTTTCCAAAATATATTATCAAAATTTAATAGATGAATTTTCTAAAAAGTAAAATACTCAATGAATTTTATATAAATTACTCACTCTGGAATAATTTCTATCTTAGGATGATAAGAAAGTTTTATAAAACCCAAGTTAATGTTTTCTTAATAATCATCCTAGTGATAGTATCACTGGGGATGTAAATAGGTATGTATGAACAAGAAGTTCTTCGAGAAATGAAGTAGATCATCTAGCCTATCATTAAAAATTTCGAACCAAAAAGTCCATATGATTCTTTAGGAGATGAATATTGGAATAAATAAAACCAAGATGAACTAAATCAATTTGAATGAAAAATAGTTTATACCTTTAATGAAATACCTAAAGAAACTTATGAAATTAGAGTAAAATGGGTCATCAAAAAAATGTTATTAAAATGAATGAATCATTATAAATAAATAAAGACTTTTTGCTAAAGGTTATTATAAAAATTAAGGAATTGATTTTGAATAAACCTATTCTCCTATATGTAGAATAGAATATATTATTATTCTATTAGACTCTGCAGCATTATTTAATTTTGAGATGAGTTTGATGGATGAGTTAACATTCATTCTTGGATTTCAAATTTCCCAAAAACCGGAAGGGATATATATCCCATTATAATTATACTAAAAATCATGTTAAAATGTACGCATATGAAAACACTAAAAGTATTAGTACTCCCATTAAATCCTCAAATACTCTTGAAATTGATGAAGCTAGACAACAAGTAAATCAAAATAATTTTAGAGGGATGATATGAATATTACTATACTTAATAGATACTCATATAGACATAATGTTTTTAGTATTATTAAGTGGAAGATATCAATAAAATCCAAAGGAATCCAATTTAAAAGTTGTAAAAAATAATTTTTCATTATTTAAAGGGAACTATAGATTTGGGACATTTTTATTCATCTTAAAATGATTTTTAATTGAGATGCTTTTTATGATGAATTTTGTGGTTGTAGAATTGATAGTAAAAGTACATATTGAACATTTCATTTCTTAAGTGATTATTTATTTTTTTGGTCCTATATGAAACAACATTCAGGAGCACTTTCCACTACTGAAGTCAAATATGTGGCTGCTGAAAGTTGTTGGGCTCAAGTGTAGTGGATGCAACACACACTCATAGATTATGTCATGATTTTTACGAAAACAAAAATACTATGTGATAACAATAGTTCCATAGAATTAAGTAAAAACCATTCACATCACTATCATGAAAAAAAATAGATATTAGGAATCACTTTCTTAGGGACCACACACTAAAGAGAGATATCATTTTACAGTTTATCGTAATGGAAGAACAATATGTTGATATTTTTATAAAAACATTATGTTCTGATAGATTTGAATTCATTTAACATAATCTATGACTGATCAATGTAATGTATACATTCATCTATACTTATTGTTTAAATCATCTTCTTAAATTAATTAATTACTTTTCAAGGGGTGAGTACATATGTTTGATAGAAAAAAATTCATAGAAAATTCTTTTTTGTAACAAAAATTTTCTCATACCCAAAATTTTTTTACTTATGATTTTGCATGATCATATTAACTATTCAAATTAAAATTCTTTTCATACTCATAATTTTTGTACTTCAATTTTTTTTTCTGAGAGTTTTTGTACTTATAATTTTTGTACTCATAATTTTCATACTCAAAATTTTCATACTCAAGAATTTTTCAAACTCAGAATATTCATACATAAAATGTTCATACTCATTTTTACTGTCCACATTAAATTCGTTTTTCATACATAAATTATTTTCATATCCATTTTTTGAATTCATACACAATTTTTTTCAAATGAATAATCCATCAAAACTAACAAATCCTTCTTGATATTCTGAAAGGTAAAATTTTCATTACATTTCATTTTCATTCAATTTTTTTATTTTGTTTTTTTAATCCATTATCAGATCCATCTTGAATGTGATACATTTTTTTGAATTATTATATCCTCAATAGTTCATTTTATTTCAACCTTTGGATAATAATGATCAAATCTATGTTTTTATAACTCAACGATCATATTTTCTTCCCCTATATAAAAGGACATTCCCTCCTTATCACATATCTGCTATCTCTAATCTGCATCAAAAATCTACTGCACCTCAAATAGATAAATCTAAAAGTTTCAATACTTAGATAATGTTTCTATATTCATGTCTCAATCCACTACATCCTCTCCCAAAGACATGCCTAAAAAATAAATGACTCCAAATTATTTTTCTACAGTTACTTTTCGAAGAAAAATGTTAGTTGAAAATTAAATTAATGATAAATATGATTATTTTTTAAAAATAATAGTAATGTTTCAATGCTGGGGTCAGTTTTCATGAACAAAATGAAACTGATTAGGATATTTTTATCATCAATGAAGTTTTTTATTTTTATAAGGCCAAGAAAATTGATGAATATTTGAAAATTTCATTTTCTATTTATGAAAAAACAATACACCTTGTTTGTAATAAACTCATATTTTTTTGGAACACCATACAATGGAGATGCATTATATCCTTCCCATATGCTATCAAATGTTGAAGGTACATTCAATAAGAAAAGATAAGAGGAATATATTTTTGAGATTCATGAGGTTAAAAGGAAGGTTTATCATCTTTCTTCATTCAAATATCTAACAACTCTATGGATGGAAGGTTTTTCAATCCCAAGGAAGATTGATAAAAAAACTCTAAAGGACTAAGATATTTTTTACTTGATTATTTATTCAATATGAGAATGTTTATTATGAAGGGATTATTCTTTTTTAAAATCATGAAACTGTTGTCTGGCATGATAAAATCTTAATTTATTATGTTTCCTACAATTTTAAGAATGTTTCTTATTGAATTATTGATTTTATGTAAAGATGAAATAAAGTCAGAACTAAAGAGATTAAAATCTCCTTTTATCAGGGAATAAATGATCAGAAGGATGAAATTATGTTTTAAATTAGAAACAATGATTTCTGAAAAAGATGATGAATCCAAAAAATCTAAATAATAGGCTCAAGGAAGTCAATAGATTTCTAAATAATCAGAGTTTATTATTTTTTATAATAAGAGAAAATCCCATTATGAATCAACTAAAAATTAAAAAATTGAAAAACTTAATACCAAATGAAGTCACAACTATGTGGAGGAAGAAAAAAGAATAAAGAAAAGAAGGTTACCCCCAACTCAGTCTTGACCCTACTGAGTATTTTTCCAAAATAATTTGTACCCTGGATATCCTCAAGTAGGAAGAGAAGGAATATATAATGATGTAGAGAAAGATGGAGGCCATTGATATTGACAGGATATTAAATAGAGTTTTAAAATCTAGTGCAGGTATTGTTTTAAAACAACATTTCTTATGAACACCATCTATTCTGTTAGGATAAGATAAAGGTAATGGAAAAGAAAAGGTAGTTGAAAAATAATCTCCAACAAATAAAACTCAAAATAATACTCTAGATAGAGTTGAATAAAATTATCTAAAACAAATCTTTGAATACACTAAATAATAATAAGTGAAGTATGAAGAAGAAGAATAAGAATAAGAAGATAAAGAGAATAAAAAGAATGAATAGGCTATTCGTAATGAATGTACTCTTTTAAAGAACATTATTGTGGAATCCTATAATGAAACATCTTTTAAATTTCCGTCTCCATGTATTCAATCGTCAAAACAAGTTACATAGATAATGATACCTATGATAGTGATCCCTATTTCTGATAAAGTATTGTAAATATAGTTCGATGTAAATAAAAAAATACTTTCCAGATGTGACCATTGGAATTAATTATGGTGAGCTTCCTGATTTTTAAGATGATAAATTTTCTAACAGAACAATATTAGTCAATGAAGTCCAATACATTTCTCATGTTTTTATAAATCTTGAAAAGTCCATTACTTATTTTACAAAACATGATAGAATGTACTCAATAAAAGTTATGAAAATAGTTTTCTACGTCTAGAAACTAATTTCCAATTATTTGAAGAATGCATTGTAGAAAACAAAAAGGCATTCAACAATGTTATCAAATGGTCTTACAATGTCAATGAAAGTCTCAAGATGCAAGAGGATGGGATTGAAGATATGAGGAAGCAGTTGACTGAACTCTCAATAGCCTCCAATAAGTTTTCATGTAAATCTGCTATAAAATTGAGTGTTCTACATAATTTCAGATCTCCATATGATACTCATCCTTGGGTGATCAAGTATTTATTTTTCAATCACAAATACCATTATTTAGAAATTAAAATGCTCAAGGAACCCAAGGACGGGGTTTTTGAATTCAAGAGTTAGAATTATTTGTTGAAAAATATAGTTGAAATTCTAGGAAAGGTAACCATAGTTTAGGAAGAAAAGTGATAGGCTCAATATTAAGAGGTTAAGCCTCAATAAAAAAAGCTTCATTCTCTAGAATACAACCAGAAACCCTAGGAAGAAGTGATTCATACCTAGGACCAATTGTTTGAAGGTTAGGAATAAAAATTATGGTCTCAACAATAATCTCTTGATAAGATTATATAGTATTGTAATGAATTAAAGAAAATTAATACTTTTGTCTTTGACCTCATGAAGAAAGACAAAGAGAAGGAAAAGGAAAGGAAATGAATTTTATGAAATCATATTGTATTTTTTTAATCATTATTGAAAGTATTTGACATCTATATATCGATTGATTGAATATAATTCATTATTTGGATTAATGTTATATCAACTATTCTAGATATTTAAATTCCTTATTACTTTGAATTGTTTCTCTATAATCCCTCTTTTAGGTATAAGAATACGTTCCTTATTCCTTTATGAAAAAAACAAGGGGTTAAAATGTTTTATATAGGGGTGGAATGTATTCAGTAGGGGGATAAATTGTAATAAAAGGGAGAGTGGGAGAATTATAATTAAAATAATAAATCCTTTAGTATGGGGAATCATTTTATAGAATATGATCCTTAAGGCTTTTCTTCTCCTAAGGGGGAGATTAGAAATATTCAAAACCATATTCAGAATAATTTCATAATACAAAGGGAGATAAGTATAAGTGTTCACTTAGGAATAAGAAATATTTAAGTAATTGTTTAGTTGTTTTAAATCATGGTTCTTGGTTTCCAAAAAGGGGTATATTTTTTATTCAGATGTCTTATTTTTACTTTTCAATTACTTCTTGTTTTTGAAATCACACACCCTCTTTTTAAAAAAGAATATATTATTTTATCAAACATACTTTAAGGATTTTTTTACCATTTAATTATTAAAATATTCAATCTATGTATGATATATATCATACACACCGATAAATGAAAATATGAATATTTTCATGGTTATCGTAATTAGACAGATACAATTCTTTATCAGACACAAAAATTACAATTTTAGTATACACACTGCTAAGTCTTAGTACTGAATATTTTATCTCAATGATATAAATTTTACTGCATTCCATTATGAAAATCATCATACTCATTTAATTCTAGGTTACCATATCCAGAAAATATAGTTGTAATGAAAATGGAATTGTTAAATCAAAATGATGTCTTGTTTTTTGTTTTTTTTATGCTTTATAAAATGATGTCATTTTTTCAGTTACAAAATGACAGTTGGAGTTCCATGTGTCCCATTCCCTCTTCATTTATAAGAGGAAATATGATGCTTGTAATTCAAGAAGATCATTGGAATGTTGGCCCATAAATACTACGTCATTTGAATTAGCTTAGTAATTTTTGATGAATTCGATTCACCGTGCGATAGCTCTATTAAATTACTGCTTCTTACAAAAGACATGGAAGTCAGGTTGTGACCTTCTCATTCTAAAGACTTATTACATTCAAGAGTAGTTCTTTTCTTATTGAGACATTGATCATTGGTGATTACGATTGAGGGATTATGTGTATTGGAAGGAAATTGTGCCTATAATTTGCCGATGAAGGACATCCAATTCTAGGAAGATAGAAGCACTGATCAACTTTTTGATTGAGGGATTGAAGGGATAAAAAGAAAGATTCCAATCATCATATCGAGGGCTTAACCTGGTGTAGGTGATATATAATTTTTTGAAATTCTAAATTAAGGGGCTGTTATCCAAGGTTATTTTATATTGTTCTCTTTGTCATAAAATAATTTAATTCTTTTACTTGTATAAATTTCAAATTAATTATAATATAAAGTGAACTGTATTATATATACTTGTTCAATTATATAATTTATGATTTTGATAGATATAATTTTGATCTTTCAATTACTGAAAATGATTTTTATGATTTATGATTTAATCGATGTACTGTTTTTCTCTGATCGTCATAACAACTGTGATGACGATATTTTACACACTTTCTATGTTTAAATCATTTAAATTGTATATAACATTACTTTCATTTATAACTTGGGGATTACATTATCACAATCCATCTGATAATGATACTTTTATAACTAGACCAATGACCATGTTTAATTAATGTTTTAATACATTAATAAGTATTGTGAATTAGATTAGTTTAAATTATATTAAACTACATTCATTTAGTGATAAACATGAAATGTTTTTAAACCTACAATTCACCTCCCCTATTTCATTGTATTATATTCACATACATTACAATCCAAAAATATCTTCATCACCTTCCTTGTAGGGATTATTGGGCTTTGCAAACATGATTAAGTAGTTTTCCAATGCTAAAATGAAGTAGTCAGGGACATGGTTACCTCAAAAGGAGAAGGCCTTGTTTTTCATCTCCTCAAACTACTTTTTTAGTTCATCTCTATGATCTTCTTAATGAGGTATGGATTTCTATATATGCTCAGGATGTGAAACCATATGGTCTGGTGCATGTTTTGAAACAAAAGTGGGTACATGGGCTTGCTTATGTGTAACTGAAGAAGCCCCTTATTTTTCTATTCTATATCGATAAGTCGATGAAACTATTCATGACATTTATTTGGTCTCTATGGTGGATTCTTACACCTGCTGAGAAATTTATTAAAGGTATTAAAACACTCATGTGTACTCCACATGGATTAGTATCATGCAAAACTCTTCATGATTATTTTCTACACAGATGGTTAATATCTCTTCTTGAGGGAGTTGTAAATTTAAGGAGTATTTTAATAATTTCCACCAAGAAATGAAATTTGAGACCGTCTCATTCCCCCACTATTTATAGTTCATCATATCGAACTCCATTGTCTTCTATAGCATTGAGCATAACTGGTTGATAAATTTCTAACAGAGATCATCCATACTTGTAATCAAATGAGAATTTAAACTTGTGTACCACAATAAGTATGACCCTTCTAGTTATTATACAAAGAACTCATGGTTCCCTACCTCATGCTATTTAGGGGTACCCATCATAGGTTCTCAGTGAGAGATGAAATGTGTCAACTGCTACTCTGGGTCTCCTGATCCATTAAAGAGTGGAAATGTAGGATTCCAACAGATTAAAGGGGGATGAGTATGATCCACTCAATAGAGGAGAGGATTTTATTCTATCTATATCAGCAAACACCATCCTACCATGTCATCCAATCATGTTTTTAATAACTCAATAGTGTTCATAAGAATTATAATAATAAATGGATGAGTTGGGACCTCACCAGGTGTGGAAGTTGGAGCTTGAACGAGTTAAGTGATAAGAGTATGAACCGATACAGTGATCAGTTGTACCATTGGTGGCACCACTACTAGAACTATCAGTGGGTAACCCATAAGAGAAGACCTATAAGGATGTGTCTGACCATGTTCTGGTTTTGTACTAAAAAAAGGGAATTATTGATATACTATTTTTTGATCTATATATATCAGTGGTTGGTTTCCTATGTTGAGTGGATATTCCCAGTCTTCTTCAGTTGTTGCAAAAAAAACCATCTTTTTAGGTTTTCCAACTAGAAGGGAATGTTAAGGATTTTCATGCTGAGCATATCTAGTAGGAAGGATGCCTCAGAGTAATTCTGCATTAAGTCTCCTAAATTATTTCATCTCTTCCTCCTACTAAGAAAATATTTCCTCTAGTAAATGGGATTTACCATCTCTTGGGGGAAGGTGAGACATAGTGTAACCCTTACATTTTCCCCTACTAGGTTCATTTTGAGGGGGTAGAGGTGGACTGTATGAGGGAGTTCCTTTATTCAGGGAAATCCTATGGATTTAGGTACGTACACCTCCTTAATTTGTATCAGTTTGGACCATATTCTTAACCAAAAAAAAATCCTCTCCTAACATCTATGAATTAAACTCATGTTCTAAAGTATTTTCAATAAAAAAATTAAATTCCTTTCACCAAATTATAATGTATTACAAGAAATATATCAACATCATTTCATGGTTTCCTTTTTCTATGCCCTCCCCAAGACCTTATCCTCTTATTTATTTATTACATAAGAGATGTTTGGTGGATAGTGACCTTAAGGGAATATCCATATTGTTCATTCATACATGTTCCCAATGAGGATATGAAATCCTGAGATGGAATGAATTGGGAAGATTCATTTTTTGGTAATTCCCCCAATCAGAAGGCAATGGATTCCTGATGAAGAGGTGATTGTTGGGCTGGAAGATCCCCCATTCCCGAGGGTTGTGGCAATTCATGTTCCTCCTTCAGAACCCTTAGGGATGAGTTTGATGAACCTGAGGGTTGGGTTAAAAAATCCACCAACTCTGCGGTATGGTGTTTTTCCTGAACTAATTTTCTTGATATTACCGTAGCATCTCTTCTAATTTTCTTAATTGTTTTCCAGACACGGGCTGGAAGCATCCTTTGACATGCACTTAAATCACCCATTTTAGAATACCATTGAGATATTTATTAAATTTGCACTAAATTTTGGATGAAATCCTCTAAGAGGTATTCCCCATCAACGTTATTATATTCATACTAGAAAATTATATGAACAACCTTCTATATTCGGTCTTGATGTCAGTGAGGGTCAAGCGGGGCTTCTTCTTGTTGAGTATATCATTGATCATAAATAGATTCTATTTGTTGGAGTTGGGATGGGGCTAGTAAATTGCATAATACCATAATTGGAAATCTTTTTATTTAGGGAGTGTAGTGAGTAAAAATTCTACATTTCACCCCATCATATGATGCGTACACCATATATGGTATCTGTGATCAGCTGTTATACCCTCATTAATGCATAGAGGAATGCGTGCTGAAAGGATCTTTACTATTTATTAATCCTTGGATGTAATGAATCAATTATAGATTCCAGATCAATTTATCACAATAACCCTTCTATAACCTTTACATGAGTTTGATACTCGTCATAAGTTAATACATTTTATTTTATGTGAAGAAGTGTTTTTCATATGTTGAGGTGGATTTCGTGTATACAATATTCCACCAATATCATTGGATTGTTGAATTGAGGGGTGTCTAAAGGAAAAAAGATTAATGGTATATCATCTCTACCCAGCTATTTACTCTTGTTTAATAGATCTTCTTCTTCTTTCACAAGAGGGTCCTCAACATAGTCCAAAAATAGTGAAGTCTTTCTGATTATTTTACCACAATCAATGTGATTTGTTGGGATTTCCTCTACTACATTGGAAGGAAAATGATCCAAAGGATGATGGTAGAATTAAAATTTCCTTGGGCTATCTTATGACTGATAAATTATTTATCCTTCTAGTGATAGGGAATCGAACATGACTAGCTCGGTGTTTTCATTATCCTTCTGATAGGAGTTATTTCTCTACACTACATTTCCAATTGGAGAACTCTCTTGAAAATGGGAAACAATACTGCATAGAGAACATTTTTAGCAAACACTATCAAGGAGAGGAACACCGTGGTGGATTAAATAATGGATAAAAACAATTACTACATAGTCCAGTGGCCACATGGAGGGTTTTGTGGCTCCTATCAAGAGACAAGATCTCGATATCGACTGGATTGTTTTCATAATGAAACCAATTATGATGAAGTGTTTAGAAGGGACCTTAGGAATTACTACTACTACAATTGTAATTTGGTAACAAAAGGTAGGATCTTGATATTCCATATATAAACATCTGAGGGCTGCAAGAACTCTATAATTAATTTGATTTTGATCATAGATCAGATCATGATTTTTAAATCATGTTTGATGAAGCTTATTCTTAGATGCCTTATTATGAGATATTTGGGTAATTTTTTGATAAATTTTAACTTTATGGGATGATTTTTTTGTCTACTATGGAGTCTGCATTGGAATAGGCTATTTAACTCCAATTAGATGAGTTGTATGTTACCGATCCAGTTGTCCGATATGGGGGAGTTTTCTCTAATACCCTCCTGAATAAGAGAAGTGGTGTGTGACTTTTATGGGGTGTTATGATGATGGGACACCCTATTTTTTGGAATAGAAATATGTTCCCATCTCTTGGTAACTAATATCATCATTATTATGATATCTTGGAATGTTTGTACGATATGAGTAGGATTTTGTGTCTCTCCTTTTACCATTACAAGGATATGTTTGGTGACTTCAGTGAATGGAATTAGGATATATGTACATTCCCTATCTGGAGTAGGTGTATATACCCTCACCCATCCTCTCTTTCATACAAGTGTATACTAATAGTACCCATGTGTGGGGGTAGAGAGTTGATTCTACCCATTTAATGTTGTTGGGAGTTTCCGGTTGACTTCTCCAGGTGCTACCAAACAGGGTTTCTAGTAGGTTTGATGAATGTTGGAATGTGTATGTTCCTACTCACTGCACTCCACCAAAAATTGTCAGTGGCCATCATGGAGTGCTACAAAATGAGTATGTTGTGGGACATGGTGGGTACAGGTAGCTATAGGTTCCTACATGTAGGTTACCACAAAATTTGGATGGTGGGATTCTTTGAATTCCGCCATGTGATTCTGCTGGTGGGATGAATGATGGTAGACAAGGGTGAGTAACCACCTATAATTTTTCAGAAAATTGGATTGGTAGGATTCTATAATGTTGGAATTGGTTTTAACATTCCCCATATTCCACAATTTCCATCCCCGATGGGCCATCTTTCAAGACCATGTCTAAAGGGCTTGCACGAGGGGATACTACCATGAAACATTGGAGGTGGTGATTGTTAGAAGGATAACCTAAGAAGGAACCCTATGTCTCTTGGATGAGGCTATATGTGGCCTTTTTGTCCACCTACCTAAGATACATGTGGGACTAGTTGTCACGTTCCGATGATAGGCTCAAAAAATGGTTGAAGATGGTAGTCGATAATGTTTTCTTTAGGACCATCGGACATCGTTGACTAGATTATCGGTACTGCTGGTTAAGCTAGAAGGATTGTCGAGTGGCCTATAGGGTAGGGATCTTACCATTGTGATAGTATTTTATGACCAGTGTGTTAGAGACCCAATATTTAAGATTCTTGGTTTGTGATGGGTTATTTCGCGCATATGAATACCCAGCTTGAGCAGAAGACAAATAGATCATTGGTGAAATTATGAATGACACCATTGGATTGAGAAGATTTATGTGGGTAGGATCATGTATATTTGACAAAAAAATATAATTACTTCAAAGAATAATTTCATTGGAATGAATCCATGCATTATTGATTCAATATTCCGGTCTCCTATTATCAAATGAAAATGGGGATGATAGATGGGTGACATTATAATTATTTTTAAGGATTCACATCCGATTCATCATATATTTTCCCTTGATTTTTTGTATTAGGAACCATCATTTAAGAACAGTTTCCATCAGTTTTTTTGTGGAACTAGAAACAACCAACAACTCTGAATCGAGGTGGATCTTCTTTCCAAAGGCACACACTTTTCGGTTGGTTTGGCCTAAGATGCTTGAGAACATTCATTGGTTTAGAGGATGTGAGTTCTGACTCATCAGACCATTTTGGAAGGAATTATTTCGTACTATGAGACTCTATAACAGATTTAAGACATATTAATAAATCCTTTATTTAATCCCAATTATGATGGATATTAACCATAAATTAACAATAATTTATTAGCATGTATGGACTATAGAATCATATGCATGTATCTAAGGTTCTTCATAAATGGAAACATCTATATGTATCCAGGGATCACCATCAATGGTATCCTCTAAAATATGGAATAGTGATTCTCTTGTCATTACTATGATGATTCTGGAATATAGCCACATAGTATAAAACTATGGAGTTTATTATCATTACAGAAGATTGATTTTACTCTACTGTTTATCATCATCCTAGGATACATGGGTTTTTTGATGTTGGTATTGAACCCATGAATGAGTTTCCTATATATCCTTATGAAATTTATTAGAACCCTTTTAGTTTTATGCCATTTAATGGGGAACATATTAAAATTTATGGTTGTGTGATAAGGACCCAATAGTATAGTTTAACATTTGGTGGAAAAGACGATTAAGTGGAAGGTGACTAGTCAATGATTGGTGTGGGATCTATGCCGAAGAATCCCAAGGAACCTAGAAAGGATGGATTCTCAGTTTGAATAGGAAAATTCCTTGAATATAGCCTAGGTAGAACAATGTTGATTTGGGATCTAGGATTTCAACCTTAGAGAGGAATCCTAAATATCATTATGGGAAGGGAATCAAATCCCACATAGTTCGGGTGTGAAGACCCACTCCTATGGAGGTCCTCAATTTTCTGTCTCATATGAATGTATGACCCTATTATATGATTATGTTTGGGATTGTTCCTTAAGAGGATTTCCATGTAAAGGGGACCTTAATGAATATCTTAACTCATGGTGGTTTAGGGGGTATAAATTAGTACTTACTCTTTAGGAGTATTCTTAGATTAAAGTAATTATGATTGGGGATTCTTAGGATGATTCCCATCTATCTCAATCCCTAAGGAGGATTCATATGTATCTTTTTTGGTATGAATCAATGTTCTCGTATTTCAATGAGTTGTTTGGATCATGCAGATTATATGATCACCATTAACCTCTAAACCCATGTGATTCAATCATTCTATTATACACAAGATGCAGTGAGAGATCTAACAATCCACAAAATTTCCCTTCTCTGTTGGCAGAAGGGGACGAGGATGATGGTTGATGAGGTGGGGGTTATGACACTTCCCTCTCATCACTTCAACGTGGAAAGTAATTAACGATAAGGATGTAGTGGTATATTAGAGAAATAATACAACATCTTACAAGATAGGTTATGGGATTACGCCATGAGGGATTCCCTAAAATTGGTTCTATAAAGGGATAATAATATTATTCCTTATTGAAATGAAAAAAAAATAATCCTCACCCTCTCCACTAGGAACTAGAGGCTTCAAATATTAAATATGAGAAGGGAGGAACATGGTCCAAACCCCAATCTCAAGGATTGGGAACCTCATGAAACTATCCCTCGGTTTGTGGTCCTCATGACTATAGGTATACAAACACACATTCACACATAGGAAACTGAATGGCCAACATAATAAGTATGGGAAAACGATGACCATAAGAATACAACCCAAAATAAATGGAACAATGGTGTGCCACTAAATATGGTTGTGTTAGTGCTGAGGTCTTTATGTAGGTCCCAAATTGGTCCCTTTCAGACATGGATGCCATGAAAAAAAGGCCCATCCATGGGTGGATCAGAAAAAGGCATGAAGGGTGCTTCATGTAGGTACTCAACGCAGGTTCTTCACATAAGTAAGACACATATGCGTTCTTCACAGGGCCAAGGAGGATATGAAATTTCTTTTCAAGGGGGGAAGGTCTGTACATGTTGGATATTCCTTAGGAAAGAGTTCACTGGTAAAACAACACTCGAGTGAGACTTTTTCTAAGGTTCCTAGGGTCTCCTTCGGTGTTCCTAAAAGGGTCTCACATAGGTCTCTAATGAGGGAGGGGGACCTCATTCATGTGGTTTCTCATTAAGGGAGAATGATAATCATGAATATATCTTATGTATTTATTCCATGGAGGACTTTCGTCTTGCTTATCCCCTTTAATTATCACTTCTATCATGTTTTGTAGAGCTACTTAATAAATTTTGGGGACCTAGTCAAAGTAACAGTGCAATGAGGGCTCTGATGGTTCTTCCAATGTTTCAATTGATTAAATGAAGTTCCATAAGTCATATTTATAAGGCAAAATGTTACCCTAGGTAATGTCGGATGTTCACGTAGGTTGACAGTGTGGATTTCTGACATAGAGGTGTCTATTTCTTTTGTTCTACATAGGTTCCCGATGTAGGAATCTTTCGGCTTTGGTCTGTGTAGGGTAGTTGTGAGGGATATGTGTATAGGATGATTGGGACAAGTTCTTTGGTTATATATAATATTATTTATAACATTAACATACACAAAGTTCCCTTAATAATCATTTCATCCTCCTTAATAAAAAAGGAGTGTCAATAGTCACAGAATTGGTGATGAGTTCCTTGTTCACCACCAAAATCAAGTAACTGATCTGGGAGAGCGTAACCATCCCCATCACTCGGGATAGTTGAATAATCCTCAATTATTACAGTAAATAGGGAAACCATACCCAAATATCATAAATATAGATATTTCATGTATGAATATCATAAACATAGGGACCAAAATCCCGATCCCCTAAAATACATATGGGAATCTCTAAGATTTGTTTCTCATGGTATCTGGCTCATCGACCACAAACCTAGAAGCACCACATGTAATCATTATAGTGTCCATAGAAATTAATTGAACGAATAAATAAAATAATGAGGGTGTTTGAACACACAAACACCCCATAATTATAACATTATATTGTTCTTATAAGTTTGGTAATAGTTCTAAGGTGACACCTACTACTATCTCTACCCAAACCCAATGTACGAGCTCAGGGTTGGTCATACATTAGGGAACCCACTCGGTACTCATTTTAAAACAAAATAGTTGAGTCCTACTTGGGATAATTGAGTTAAACACATAATAAATAGAATCATTCTTAGTATCCTTAATAGTTATGTTAATATAATGAATCCTCCATGGTGTCTTTAATTGTAGTTAAGCATAGGAATCCTACATGGGATCCTCCGAACAGTAGATAAGAAGATGATTCCTCCATGGGATCCTCAATAAAAGTGTACGTGGGAAAAGGAATACTATAGGGATCCTTGCAAAGTTTAAATAGGTATATTGATTATAACATAAACTCTATAGGTCATCATTTATGTGAAGAAATCACACATAGTACCCTCAATAACAATAGTCAGGTAGAGGCATCCCATAAATAATCCTACAAAGAACCAACATCATGACCTCTTGGGTTAAAGGGGAACATATTGGATGGAATATTTCCTTAATGGGAAATCTAAATAATAATTGGTAACAAGTGATGGCACATGGACCATCTCAGATCAAATCCTCAATATCATGATACATCTAGATTCAATTATAAGAGGAAGATCCTCCCCATTCTGAAAAATCATGAAACACATCTTAAGATTCCTCAAATCACCTCATAGATTTCACCACAATGATCTATGTATATTTATTGATAAACATGGACTGCTAATTTTTTGAATTCCAACTATAGGGTGTAAATATATAAAACTCCCTCAAAAGGGGATCAATGGAGGAGTAAATGATGTTCATACCATGGAACCCAATGTGTACCCTTGAAGATCTATATTAGTAGGTACTCTAGCTATACATAGTAAGTAAAACCCAATTAAATTATTTTTTGATCATGTATCAAACATAGAGTACCTTTCCACGTACCTCACAAGGTTGGGCCATGTACTTAGCCGGTCTGTGTACTCTCACACCTCTTGTAACCCACATCGGGTAGGCCTTGTACTTTTACACAGCCATGTTCCCCGACAAATGTTTTCTAGTTAGGCATTTGGCTATAAGTACGAGTCCCATGAAATTGAATGTATACCCCATATGTGGCGTGTACTTCTAAAATTATCATCTTTTTCAAGTTGGAATAACACACAATATGCGTTCCTAAACTACACACCATGTGATCTTGATTTTTGAATGGGAAACCATCAAATAATCATGAACCCCTCCATTTTCTCCACAAAATCAATAGATTAACCATAAAGGAGTCCTACGAAGTCTTAATAGGGGTTTAAAAAATAAAAATGGTAAATATAATGGTACTTATATAAAAACATAAAAATGACGTAGCATTGGGAAAAATCCAACGAAGCATCACCTGTTTTTGTGATCCATGACTACATCATGACTATCAAGATCTTCCCAACTCTACAGTGGTACCTCACCACTTTTTACTATCCATTTCCCACATTATTTCTTGTTTGTATGATGTATGGATCCCAAAGGGTGGAGTACATGAGAATATAGGGAATAAAGAAGAAAATAAAAAGGAAAACAGATGAAAAAAATAAGAAAAATGGGTATTAGGAACAACCCTGGCACCCATCATGAGTTCATGACCCACCTAGGGGAAACACCTAGTTCTAGAAACAAAACAGTGATGAAATATCAATCCAAATATCCATTATATATATATATGAAAATTAATATGTTTGAATAACATAAAACATAAAACATAAATATTAATTATTATATGAAAATTCAAGCAATTCAAAATCCTACCAAACATTATCGTGTGGTAAAAAACCTTTTCAGTGACAATTAAAGTGGACATAAAAATTATCAAACATCATCGTCTTGGGGGGATTTATAATATTACATCTAATTAGAATTTGAAATAAAAAATTAATATTTTTTTCAAATTTCAACACCAGTAAAACATAAGTTGTTACATAAAGGTTTTAGTGGTTTTTAAGTGTCTTAGGGTTTTTTTGTAATTAGTGTTTTTTGGAATTTTTTGTGTTTTAGGGTTTTTTTGGTTTTTAATTATTATAGTTTGTTAGATTTTTAATGTTTTTAATGGTTTTGTTTGGTTTTTATGTGTTTTTATTATTTTTAGGGTTATGGGGGTTTCGTTAAAATTCTTGGATTTTAGGGTTTTTAGGGTTTTTAAGGGTTTTAGGGGACTTTGGGTTTTAATGGTGATTAAGGGATTTTTGGGGGTTTTGGAATTTTAGGATTTGTAGGGTTTTTTTGTATTTTATTATTTTTAGGGTATTAAGGGATTTCTTGTTTTTAATTTATTTTTAGTTTTTAGGTGTTTTTATATTTTTATTTTGTGTTTTAGGTGTTTTAGGGTGTTTTCAAGGTTTCTTAGGATTTTAATATATTTTGTAAAGATTTTTTTTGTGTTTTTGGGGTTTTAAGGTATTATAGAATTCTTGGTTTTTGGGGGTTTTGGGTTTTTTTGTTTTTTTAGGGTTTTTAGCATTGTTTACTATTGTTTTATGGTTTTAAGATTTCTTGGGGTACATTTTTTTATTAATTTATTTGGTATTAAGGGTTTTAATGTTTTTTGGGATTTTAAGGGTTATTTGTGGTTTGGGGGTGTTTTAGGGTATTTTGGGTGTTTAATGATTTTTAGGATCTTTTAGGATTTTTTTCAGTTATCATTTAGGGGTTTTATGGGTTTTTGGGTTTTTAGGGTATTTATGGAAGTTAGGGTTTTTAGGGCCTATAATAATTTTCATTTTTTATGGGTTTATGGTTTTTAGGGATTTTAAGGGATTTAAATGGTTTTTATATTTTTATCCTCTAAAGGTGTTTAAGGATTTTTAGGTATTTCGTAGGGGTTTTACGATTTTTAGTGTTTTTATGTGTTCTAGAATTTTTTTTTTAAAGGTGTTTTGGGTTTTTACGGTTTTTTGGGTAATTTTAGGGTTATAGTGAGTTATATATATATATATATAGTTTTTTATTCTTAATAATTATTATTAGTGTTTTTTATATTTTGTTGTATTTGGGGTTTTTTGGGTTTTGGGGTTTTTCGAGTATTATGAATTTATGGTTCATGTGGTTTTCACATTTTTAGGTTCTTGTAGGGTAATGGTTTTTTGGGGGCTTTTAGATATTTTTTGATTCTTAAGAATTTTGTATGTTTTTAGGTTTTTTATATTTTTAGTGTCTTAGGGGTTTAAGGAATTTTAATATGTTTTTTAGGTTTGTCTATTGTGTTATGGGTTTTATGTGATTTGGGGTCTTTTTGGTTTTTTTTCTTTTTAGTTTCATTTGGATAGATTAGGGGTTTTTAGGTTTTTGGTGGGTTTTGGATTTTTTGGATTTTTTGGGATATTATAGTATTATTATAGATTTTAGGGTTTCTTGGTGTTTTAGTTTTTTTATTGGTATTTATAATTTTTGATGTTTTAGGGTATTTTCATGGTTTTTGGAATTTTTTATATTTCTATGATTTTAATGGTTTTTTAGTTTTTATGGATTTCAATAGTTTTTTGAATTTTTTTTATGGTTTTTATGGATATTAGGATTTTTTGGATTTTGGGGATTTTTTTGCTTTTAGGGTTTTATGGTTTTTAGGATGTTAGGGGATTTTTTTGGTTTTATTTGATTTTTATGGATTTTATGAGTTTAGGGTTTTTTTTGTTTTTAATGGTTTTAAAGTGTTTAAGGTTTTTTTATGTTTTATGTAGTTTAAGGGTTTTATGGGTTTTTGGGAGTTTTAAGTGTTGTAAGGGATGTTGTGATTTTTTGGATATTAGAGGGTTATATGGGTCTTTTAGAGTTTTTATTAGTGGATTTCAATATTTTATGCTTTTTAGGGGTTTCAGTGTATTCTATAGTTTTTACTGTTTTACGTGACTTTTTAGTTTTCTTATGGTTTTTATGGGGGTTTAGGGGTTTTATTGTTTAATGGGTTTTAGGATTTTTTTAGGATTTAAATGTTTTCAGGGTTTTGAAGTTTTTTTTGGATTCAATATGTTTTTAGTGTTTTGGGGTTTTGGTGTTTTTTTGTTTTCTAGGGATCTTGAATTTTAATGGGTTTTTTCGGTTTATGGATTTTATATTTTTGATGGATTTATTATTTTATTTTATTTTTTTAGGGTTGTTGGTATTTTTTAAGGTTTTTTGGGGTTTTGGGGTTTTGGGGTTTTAAATGGTGTTTTAAGGTTTTAGGGTTTTTAGTATTTTAATGATTTTAGGGTTTTATGGATTTTTGGGGTTTTTATTGTATTTATCTATTCTATGGGTTTTTATAGGTTCATGGGATCTTTTAGTGTTTTTATGGTTTTTGGGATTTTAATGGATTTTTATAGGTTTTTTGTTTCTTATGGTCTTTATGGTGTTTTATGTTTTTAGGGGTTTTAAGATTTTTTGGATTTTTTAGTGGGGTTTATGGTTTTTTATAGTTTTATTTTATCGTGTTTTTAGGTATTGTTAGTATTTTTGTTTGTTTTTCGTATTTTTCTGTGTTTAAGGTATTTTTAGGGGTTTAATGGGTTTAGGGTTTTTGGTAATTTTTTGTTTTTTAGTGTTTTCAGCTTCATTAGATTTTTTGGGTATTTTGGGAGAGTTTTACAGTTATTTGTGTGTTTTATTGTTTTAGGGGGTTTAGGGTTTTTTGTGTTTTTAGGTTTTTATAGTTATAAGTTTACTTTTAGGGTTCTTAGGTTTTTAGGGGGTTCATGGTTTTTTTGAGTTTCTGGGGTTTTAAAAATATTTTTACAGTTTTGAGGGTCCTGGATTTATTGGGATTTAAGGTTTTTTATTGTTTTTATGGTATTTTGGGGTTTTAGGTTTTTATTTGGTTTTAGAGTTTTGAATATTTTATTGGTTTTTTTATGCTTTTATGGGGTTTAGGGGTGTTATTCTTTTAAGGTATGAATGATATTATTTGGTTTTTAGGGTATTTAGGGTTTTAAGGGGGGTGTTAGGGTTTTATAGTTTTTAGGGCCTTTTAAACTTGTTATTATCA
Organism: Viscum album; assembly: GCA_963277665.1. Classification (NCBI taxonomy): domain Eukaryota; kingdom Viridiplantae; phylum Streptophyta; class Magnoliopsida; order Santalales; family Viscaceae; genus Viscum; species Viscum album. The sequence continues at coordinate 1,009,374,008 of OY728126.1, forward strand.
TTAGGTTATTCGTGTTTATTTGGGAGTTTTAGGGGGTGTTTAATTTTTTGTTATTTAGGGTTTTTAGGGTCATTATGGGTTTTGATAGGTTTTTGGGGTCATTTATGGGTTTTATGGGTTTTATGGGTTTTATAGTCTTTAGGATATCTATAGTGTTATTTTGGGCCATTTATAGTATTTTAAGGTGTTTTAGTGTTTTTTGGTGTTTTTTTTTGATTTTGTTTTGTCTTTTAAGGGTCCTTTAAGAGTTTTATGGTCCTTTAGAGGTTTTGGGTTTTTGGGTCATTGCATCATTTTTAGGATTTTTTGTCGGTTCATGGAATTTAGGGTCCATTAATGATTTTTAGGATTTTTAATGTCCTTTTGAGTTTTTAGGATCCATCATGGGTTTTAGGATTTTTTATGTTCATATAGGGGTTTTAGGTTTTGTTTGAGTTTTTTGGGGATTTAGTATATTTTATCCCTTTTAGGGCCTTTTGGGTTTTTAGTGTTTTTTGGGTCCTTTTAGTTTATAGGGTTTATTTATATTTTTAGGATCTTTAGGGTTTATAGGGATGTTAGGGTTGTTTTGGGAGTTTGGGTATCTTTTGGTGTATTTTGGGGAATTTAGCGTCTTCCAAGGTGGGATATGGTTTATTATGGTGTTTTAGATATTCTTAGTGTTTTAGGGGTTTTTAGTGTTTTTAGTGTTTAATAGTTATTTATGGTTTTATGTTCCCCTAGGTAAATTCAAGAATTTTATGTTTTTAAGGTTTTTAGTGGGTTAGGTTTTTTTGGGTTTTAGGGGTTTTACGTTTTTTAGGGATTTTAAGGTTTTTAGGTCTTTCTATTTTTTAAGAGTATTTAGGAATTTTTGTACTATTTAAATGTGTTTCAATGGTATTTAGTGTTATTATATTTTATGGGTTTTCAGGGGTTTTCCATGTTTTAAGTGATTTTATAGATTTTTTTGGTTTTATGGTCTTTAATACTTTTTTGGAATTTATTATGGTTTTTAGGATTTTTCTTTTTTTAGGATTTTTATTTTTTTAGGATTTCATAAGATGTTATAGATTTTTTGGGGTTTTAGGGTTTTATAGAGTTTTTATGGCCTTATAATGATTTATAGAGTTTAGGATTTTTTTTGAATTTTGGTGGGTTGTTAGGGAGAAGGAAGATGTGAGGACCAGGCTATTCCTAGCCCTCTCAAATTTATTAAATAAAAGGAATCAAGTCCAAAAGGAGAACAAAAATAGAAGAAAGTAGGGAAATAAATACACAAAAGAAATAAACAGTGAAAAAGTCAAGACATAAAGTCATCATACTCATGCCCATCTCCAAAGAGGTCTGCATTTGCACCATAGACGTCTGTAGCATTAGGATCTGCAGAGTCCCATTTAGAAGATTCATACAGTGTCATAGCATAATAATCCCTTTGCCTCTCATTCTCCTTGCATGAGGCCCTGGTTTGAAAAGTCCTGGGCTTCGTAGAATAATCCTACTTTTCCCATCTTTTTCGAGTCCCAGACGAGCTATGTGTCCCCTGAGAAGGTATTTCCATGTCCTCTTGGTCATGCTCCTGTACAAGAATCTCCATGACCTCTTGGTTCAAGGCACAAGTAGAAATTTCATGCCTCATACATTTGAACTGGGGAATATTGGCACTATCATTCAGACTAAGAGTACGAACAGTAAAGGCTAGTCTTGTAAAAACCCTCTCCCCGGGCAAGCCACCTACATAGTTCTCTTTCCCAAAAGGTTCCCCAAGTATGCCCCTTTCATTAAAAATCTGATCCATATTTGTTGTCATCCTAAAACTGTCATTCGAGCCATCCTACCATAACAAATGATCATGGGAGTTCAATTACTCTGGGAAAAAAGCATCCTGCACTGGTGCCTGCATCACATTGGTGTCCTCCAAAACCCTGTCTTTCAGAACCAGGTATATTGACTTCCCTTTGTCTTCATCTCCCATCTGCCCAGACTCATTTATCTTACCATCAGGTGCCCTTTCAGGAGCGCAAGCGTCTGACACATCTATCGAAATTGGGACCGGAGTCCCCATTTCATGATAACAATCATCATGCGAATCGGGGCAGGCCACCACTGCCAGTGCATCATCACCCTCCTTCCAATCCACCCATGCAGTGTGACCCTGCTCAGTAGACCGAGTCACCATAACCCCAGCAAGACCCGGCCCAGATCCCAATTTCTCAGCCAACCTATCAAATTAGTTGTTAACAGGAACATCCATGTCCTGCCCACCTGTACATTTTCCTAGCACCCCATCCCTCTCCAGTGTCGCTTTCATAGACATGACTAGGTCATCTCGAAAGTCCTGAACAATTTCATGACTGCTACTTCTAGCTTCAGAAGCATTCACTCATTTTAAAAACACTATTTTGGGATAATTATTCAGCCTATCAAACACTTCACTAACCTTAGGCTTAGGCAGTTGATGAGGAACACTCTTCAGCGAAGTGTCCCTAGACCCCACACAAACTAACTCCTCCTCTCGAGGCATCGCCCCTGCCTAGATACCACTTCGTTACCAAGATCAGACGTTGGGTAAGTAGCTAGAAAATTAACATGATCCATGGATGAATCTCTCACCTCATGAGTGGCCACCAATTTCCCATTACCACCAGAAGTAGAATGACTCCCGGTGTTGCCAACCACACTAGTATTTGGAGCCGACCCTCCCATATCGTGTAGAGGTTATTCCCCAACCACAATATCAGAAAACATTGAAGGATCTGCAGAAAACAACCCAGGCATAGAAGAGGTGGAGCTGCTTCCACGCCAGCACATAGGTGTAGCGTGGCCTCACCTGTAGCAATTCGAGCAGAAGAAGACCCATGATTCAAATCAGACCCGTTGTTGCCACCTGAGTTCACCTTCAATCACGACACAAACAAAATTGACCAGGGGCTTGGACATGTCATCCTCTATGAAAATCTGTGGTTCAAAGGGGTTACATATAGTGAGTGTCTATGCATCCATACAAAGAAATCGCCCGATGAGATTACCAATGACGTGAAGGATGGCTAGATTCTGGAAGGGGAGCGCACGTCTAGGAAGAGTTACCCACAACGCCGCGCTCGGAGGGTCACGATTCAAGTGGAAATCATAGATCCACCAGAACCAGTAGAACCTAAAACCGATGACAATCCATGGAGCCACATCCCAGGCCGAGATCAAATCATCCTCGTTCCCACATTGAACAAAAAAATAGCAGGCATTATGTAACCCTACAACAGCACTTTCACTGAGATTTCATGAAGTGGCAACAATCATGTCAAAAACATTGATAGAGGTCCGATTCCTCCCAAAACAAACCACCATCTTCAATTCCAGAAGAGCAGAGGCCAATAAAAACTCATGGGTAGATATCGGGACTGAGGGCACACTGTTCTGGCAATGATGGAATTTCGGGAAAATCACAATCTCTGGAAAAAGGGATGGAAGCTTCTGCTCAGTGAGTTACAGGGGAACCCCATCAACTGCCCCTCCAATCTTAGGGAGTGGCAGCACCACTGAGGCCATAAACTATAGCGATGTCATCTTCAAGGGAGCCGTGAATCCCCATCATGAGATAGAGAGGAGTAGCTCCATCTTGGTGGGTTGTAATGGGTTTTAGTTTTTTTTGTGGTTTTTGGGGTTTTTAATTTCATTTTATTGGGTTTTTGGGTTTTATGTTATTTTAGGGTTTCTAGGAATTTATTTTTTTTTTGATTCTAGGGGTTTAGGGTTTTTAGTATTTTTAATGGTTTTTAGGGTTTTTTGGGATTTTTAGGGGTTTTAGGAATTTAGAGTATTTTTAGACTTTTTTGGACTTTTTGATCTATTAGGGGTTTTACATGGATCTAGTGTCTCTAGAAGTTTTTATGGTTTTTAGGGGTATTATTTCTAATTTAGGTTTTTAATTTTTTTATGGTTTTTATGAATTTTATTGTTTTTATGACTTGTTTGGGTTTTATAGGGTTTCTAAGGTGTTTAGAGTTTTAAGAGTTTTTAGGGTTTTTTGTGTTTTAAGGGATTTTATGGTTTTAGTTACATTTAGGGTTTTAGGAATTTAAATATATAATGTGTTTTTAAGGTTATCGGGTTTTTATGTAATTTTTTTTTGGTTTTCATGATTTTTATATTTTTAGTGGGTTTTAGGATTTTTAGGTATTTTCATTGGGTTTTTGGTGATTTTAGGGTTTTTAGGGGTTTTATAATTTTAAGGGGTATTGTTTTTTTGTGGGTTTTAGGGTTCTAGGATTTAGGGTTTTTATTATTATTATGTTTTTAATGGTTTTTAGGGGTTTTAGTGTTTTAGGGGTTTTTATAGTTTTTAGGGTTTTTGTGTTTTTAGTGTCTTTATGGTGTTTAAGTGTTTTTAGGGTGTTATAATTTTTAAAGGGGGATTAGGAACTTTTTTTTGGTTTCTAGGGTCAATAAAATTTTAGGGGGTTTCGGTATTTAATGGTGGTATATGTTTTTATAGTTTTTAAGAATTTTAGGGATTTTTATACTTGTAAGGGGTTTTGGGATTTTAGAGTTTTTACAATTGCAGGGGCTTTATAGGTTTAGTTTTTTTAGGTTTTCTATGTTATTAGGGACTATTAGTGATTCTAGGGGTTTTAGGGGTTTTGAGTGTTTTCTTTTTTGTTTCATGGTTTTCGAGGGTGCTTAGGAATTTAGGGATTTTTAAGGGGGGTTTCAAGGTTTTTATGGATTTCAAGTAATTTTAGAGGTTTTGAGGGGTTTTTATATTTTTTATGGTTTTATGGGTTTTTATACATTTTAATGTTTTTAGGGATTTTAAAGGGTTTTAGGGGTTTTAGGATTTTGTGTTTTTTCAGTGGTTTTTAGGGTTATATCGGTTTATGTGGTTTTGTGGGGTTTTAGGGTGTTTAGTGGTTTTAGGTTATTCATTGATTTTTTGTGGTTTTTTAGTTTATTTTAGGGGATTTAAAGGGGTTTAGGGGGTTTAATGGTATTTGGAGGTTTTTAATGTTTTTATGGTTTTAGGGATATTTAGGATTTTTTGGGCTTTTGGAGTCTTTTATGGGTTTTTGAACATTTTAGGTTATTTATGGAGTTTTAGGGTGGTTTGGGTTTTATAGGGTTTGTAAAAAAATTACGGTTTTAATTGTTTTGGATATTTAATTGCATTTTATGTTTTTTTTGGGTTTTAAGTATCCTCTTAGGGATTTTAATGTTATATGGTCTGTTATGGTTTTGGGGTTTTAATATTTTTGGGTTTTTTGGTTCTTTTTTGGTTTTAGGGTTTTTATGTATCTTTTATGGTTTTAAAGGTTCTTTTAGGGTTTTAAAGGTTTGTTAGAGTTTACAGGGGTTTTAAATGGGGTTTTAGGGTTCGATAGGGGCTTATAGGTTTTCAGTGTTCTTACTTTTTTTTATTTTTATTTACAATTCTTATGTTTTTATATGGATTTTCAGTAGTTTTTGGTTTTATAGTTTTAATGGATTTTAGAGATTTTATAAATTTCATTGTTTTTAGTTTTTTATGAATTTTAAATGGTTTTATGGTTTTTATTTTTTATGGGTTTTATGGTTTTTAGGATTTTTAGGGCTTCATGTTTTTTAATAGGATTTTAGAAATTTTAGGTTTTTTTGGGTTATTGTATTTTTTTATGTTTTTTTGGGTTTTATTGTGTTTTAGGATATTTTTGAGTTTTTAGGGGTTCTTTGGTATTTAGAATTTGGTATGTTTTTCAGGGTATCATAGTGATTTACGGTGTTTAAGGGTGTTTAGGGTCATTTTTTTATAATTTTTATGGCCTTTCAGGATTTTTAGGATTTTAATGGTTATTAGGGGTTTAGGTTTCTAGGGCCTTTTAGGGGCTTTAGGGTTTTTTGGGGGTTATCTTGGGTACTATGGGGTGTTTAAGTTTTTAGGTGTGTTATGGGTTTTAGGAATAATTACGGTGTCTAGGAAGTTCTTAGGGGGTTTTGGGTTTTTTAGAGTTTTAAGTGGGTTTGGGGGGTTTAATTGTGTTTTAGGAATGTTAGGATTTTATGGTTGTATAGTTTTGTTTAGTGTTGTTAATTTTGTTATTTTTTTGAGATTTTTTTTTGTTTTTTATCTTTTAGGGGTTTTAGGGGTTTTCAGTGTTTTTGGGATCTGTTACGGTTTTTGGGGTTTTATGTTTTTAATTATTTTAAGAATTGATTGAGGTTTTATTGTGTTGTTTATCTTTTTTGGTTTATTTATGTAGTTTCATTTTATTTTTAATGATATTTATAACATTAATATATTTTAGGGTTTTATATATTTTTATGGATTTTAGGGTATTTTACAAGTTTTCATGGTTTTTAGTGGTTTATGGACTTTTAATGTTCGTAAAAAAATTTATGTTATTTTAAGTATCTTATGGGTTTTAGGGATATTTAGGGGTATTATAGTCTTTTAGGGAGTAAAAGGGTTGTTATGGTGTTCTAGGGTATTTTAGAGGTTTTTTTGTTTTTAGGGTCATGAAGGATTTATGAGGGGGTTTTAAGGATTTTATAGAATTTTAAGGGGGTGTATGGATTTGAAATAGTTTTTGGGTATTTTATAGTTTTTTCGGTTTTATTCTCTTTTAATGGTTTTCGGGGGTTTTAGGGACTTTTGTGGTTTTTTGTACCATGTATATTTTTTTAGTGCTTTTATGCTAATTTAGGGTTTTTAGGGGTTTTATGGTTTTTATGGTCTATTTGGTTTTTAGGTTTTTGGGGTCCTTTAGGGTTCTTAGGGTTTTGAGGTTCCATTAGTGTATTTATTATTTGTTTGTACACTTTTGTTTTATCGGTTTTAAGAATCTTTTTTGTTTTTTTGGTCTTTTATGGTCATTTTTGTTTTTTATTTATTTTGGTTTCATTTCGGTTTTTTAGGATTTTGAAAAGTTTTTAGGGCCTTTTAGGGATTTTGTGGTCTTTTAGGGTTTTTTTTGGTTTTTGGGGTCTTTTAGAGTTATAGGATTTTATAGTCTTTTAGGGTTTTTATATTTTTACTCTATTTTAGAAGTATTAGGGTGTTTTATGGATTTTTAGATTTTTAGGAGTTTTAGGGTTGTTAGGGTTTCTTATGGTTAAAAGGAATTGTTGTCACGATCAGTCTCAGTGAGGCCCATTCCACGACTCCCCAAGCCCACCTCCAATAGGATAGGGGCTAGTGACTAGCATCTAGTAGGCATATTACTATCATGGGAGGCATTACCAAAGTACATGTACACACACAGGCATCTCCAATCCCACAAATGAAAAAAGTAAAAAATACCAAGGAACATAATGTGTGCGTAAAAATAAACCTAACCACAAGAGTACAACGGAAGGTAAAGTGCTGAAAGTAAACTGGGCCAAAATACAAGCCCACCAAAACAAGAGTCTGAAAACTAAAAAGTCCAACCTGTAAACATGAAGATGTACTAGGACTGCTGATCATAGCCGTAGGAACACCTAGACATGTGAGGAACTTAGAAATCTCGAACCAATCCTAGTCTACCCTGGACTCTATCAAAAGGCTGCTCATCTGCACAAGACACGACACGTGTGAGAAAATCCATGCAGGGGTGAGTATAACAATACTCAGTAGAAGAACCCGAAAACCACAATGCAACACACAAAGTAAAGGTACAGTTTCTTAACACATTATATGTCTACAGAACATATGACATGTGAAACACAGTCTAGATATACTCGAAACCCAGACCCATGGTCTATAGGAAAGTCACACAACTGCATACCCCCGTAGGGGATTCTGTCTGAAGAATCCACGAAGCACTAATTCTGGGAGAACACACTCTATGAGTCTGGTATCTCTGATGATCTCTGTCTGAGAAGTATCTTTAGTTGATAAATGTTACGAGAGGTAGTCACACTCATTACGGTAGACATACTCCTGAGTGGGAAGATCACGAGGGATAGATACACTCATTATGTGAGACACACTCTTGAGTGGAAAATATAACAATATAAAAATAAGGATCACTATTAGGGCCATGGAAGATACTACGAACCATCTGAATTCACCAGATAGGTAGAGGATCAATGCCCAGTATAGTTGGTCACATTGATGCCTGACTCTACCTAGGCTTAGGAATGGACAGAGGATCTCTCTCTGGGCCTCTCGGAGGGATTCATGACTCTATCCCAGAAATCCATGCTGAAGGTATCATACTCTTATAAAAAGAAACAATGAATAACCATCAGGGGAATGATAAGAAAGGGAAAAAACCAAAACGAAACATGTCCAACATACGGTGTACAAGACAACCAATCTTTTTTTCCAAAAAGTACATGGCATGCATGAAAGTTACATGCCGTGTATTCTGACCCTGAGTACTGCTTGGGTTCAACGTCCCGTGTTGTAAGGTCGGTCGTGTATAAAAATTTAGTACATGGCGTGTGGTATGGATTACACGTCGTGTCCGAGGAACTAGGGTAGGCTCCATGTACGCTGGCCATGTTCCCCTACACATCATCAACCCATGTATGCCAACCCGTATAGTTGGTTCATGGGGTGGCCCACGCTATTGGCCTCACTTCACCATGTCGTGTAGTACAAGGCTGTGTACTACACCCTGTGTTGGTGTATCCACTAGATACACACCGATCCCTGCGTAGCAGCCTCTTCCATGCTGCGTAGAGAGTACACACCATGTTCTGAAGCCATGTAGTCCATCCCGTGTATGTGTACTTTCCAATGTACATATTGGGATTTTGGGAAGGTCCAACAAGCCGTGTGATACCCATATGACACCCAAAAACCTAACTTCCACTGAGCCAGTCTATACGGTGTGTTCTTCAGGATATACGTTGTGTATTATGGAAATTTACAAAATTCTAGACTTCCACCATCATGCCTTTCGTGCTTCCCTTTTTGTTAATCAGACCATCTGATCTTCACGAAACTCCAGAATCTTGGTTGCCCTGTGATGCACGCCTGTCGTGGGGCGTGGAAAAACAATATTTTATTTACCTATGTATATTATTGCAGTTGATCCTAGGTATTCTCTCGAAGAGGAGTGCACACAAAACAAGGTTGTCACTTTTTGTTGGTTTTCTGAAAAAGATTGGTTTTAATTAATTTTAATGACTATGAGAGAATAAAAAAAGCTCGAATTGATTGATTTTAACAGATGATATAGACAGTGATTGGATTGGGTTTGGCTAGACCTACTGTTGTGCCGTCATGGTTTCCAAATTTAGCTCTTCTTTTTCTTTAAACTGGTGAGAGGGAGTTTCATCTACCCAGTCCTCTCTCACCCTTGTTCATATAGATGTGATGATAATTTTCCTTTCTAAAACATTAGATTGGTCTATCCTCCTTCAAATATGTTTAGGGTTGTAGAAGGTCTCTTGATTAATTAGAGCAATCCCAGACCTAGAATTTTTGTTCCCTAATAAACCATGATTTAGACATACAATACTACACACATTCTTGACAACCGCCATGCAATCACCAGACAACCCTAATCTTGTTCCACCATATACAGATTAGAGTCGGGTGGAGGGAGATGTGATCATCATCCAAAGAAATTTATAGTTTCAGAATCATAATCGAACACTACCACATTTTGAATTTAATACTAAATTAAGAATTAAAACTAGAATAAGAAAGAAGAATAAATTTGATTCATTTCAAGCACAAGAACTCAAACACAACACATAGGTCCAGACTCCCCTCTTTCCGATCATTCAAATGAAACTAACCCTCCAAGGATGGGGTAAGCGAGATGATATGGTAGAGGATATACATTTTAATGTAAAGAAAAATTAAAGAAAGAAACAGAATGATTCTGAAAGAGAATTTCCCTGAGTGTACCTTAGCTTCCTCCCATCTCTGATTGTGGTGTCTAACTCCCTCTTCATAATGGGTGAACTCGTCTATATATAGGCCAAGGTGGGGTGCCATCCTCCAGTTTTCAAATTTAAGATCTTCATAATTCCTCTTTATAATTTCCTGCAAGTTATTTCCATCGCACGTTTGACCTTGTTCGGCCAAATTAATGGCCAAAATTTGAGATGGTTTCTTCATAAAAGATCTTCAAAAATATCATTAACGATTCATCCAAAAATTTCATATTCATCCTTCCTGTATATCATGAGATATGGCCGACTTAATTGGAGCATTTATTCTGGATGAATGTTTCCTTTTTTCCTTTTCCAAAATATCATCATCAATGGTATGCCTTAATGAAGGTAAAATCATCATAATCTTCAATATCCAAACTCACAATTTAATTCTAGTTCCAATCCAATTTGAATCAAATAAATATTATGTATGTAGACCAATTTATGATCAATTTAATGATGTGGGGTCCACGCGGTAATCTTGAATAATTTTCCAAATTGATTTAATTTTTCAGACGCATGGATGGAAAAATTATATCCTAGTTTTGAAACAAAATATGTAGACAATACATCTATGAACCTAATAATAAAATGAATAACATAAAATTGATTTATATTTTAAAATATATGCGTGAATTAGCAAAGTGATTAAAATATGTCAATATTTCTAAATTATGCAATTTTCCAATTTTAGCCCACAACACAACATAAATCCAAAATTGATGAAAATTACTGAACTTGTTCAATTTTTAAAGATTAAATCATAGAATTAAATGTAAAAATGATTAAAATATTATCTCTATCACCCCAACATCCCAAAGTCGTTTATGTTGTTTTCAGGCCTCCGATCGGCCCTGAAAACGCGTTTTGATTCACCCTCACGAAGAACGGTCGAAGAAAGATAATTATCGAAACATATCGATTAGCCTACTGTCTTCACCTTCGCAACTCCTCTATTTCTCTGCAATGTCAAATCTCAAATTTGGGATCGTTTTGTCTCCAAACAGATGCAGAACAACCCGTCGTTCTTCGACCCATGAAGAAAACGAAGAACACGCGAAATAATAAAGGGGGAGGAAATCCAAGAAATGAAATTGAAGAATGAATATTCATCGTCATTTGTCATGGAGTCGATCCACTCCCATTAGTATGATCTAACGGAGTAGAAATAAATAATAACAATTCAACATGAATACAAATCCTAGAAATCAACCCAATAAAACCCTCCCTTAAGAACGCACGAATCTGCAGATCAACTTGTTCGTGGATAATCAACGTTCGTCATTTAAATAAAAAAAATGGGGAAAATAAAAATGAATAACGAACCCCTACCTCAAAAAGAGATCAATCATTGATTAAGAGGTCACTGCTGACATCATTGAGATCCTTCAAAACTTGTTGGTGTAGTGATTCATAGCCTTGATTCGTCATCATTCATCACTGAGAGTTTTTCTCCAAGGCTCCATGGATTCTCTAGATCTTCCTATAAAAAATTTGTCAATTTACACCATTCAATTAAAACATTAATAAGGGGAATTTGATTCAGCATTCTGTTATGCTTTGTCATTAATGAGTCATGTTTCCATTTCTAAGTCATTATGACATGACATTAATTATTGAAATAGTTGCCCAGTCGTTGCGCTGCAGCGAATTTTTCAAAATTAAATCAAAATAATCTCTAAAAATTTATTTTATTTTATTTCACTAAAAACATCTGAAAATTAACTTTTTACCTCGACCCGCGCTGGTTGTGGTTAGACCCATTCATAGGTAAAGTCATCCTCTCGGATGTATCGGTTCCCTCAGATTTTTAATTTGTGCATCTGTTCGGAAACTGCCACAACCGCACATAGGTGCCAAATCACTTAACATAAAAAAATCTCAAACCACCATTCTGGGATTACTAGTACTTGGAATAATGTGTCGTCTCTATGTCTGGTCTCACAATAAATCCATATAATATTAAATATAATACATAGAAAAATCTGAGACATTACATTCTCCCCACCTTGGGGCTTTGCGTCCACAAAAAGGAAAAACAAAGATAAGATAAAAAGATGTAGGTACTAGACATAGATCTAAGCCTCCCACTCCCACATTCTCTCTTGAAGATTCTTGTGCTACCACTGAACACGCACCAAGGGAATTGATCTCCCATGAAGGATTTTCTCCTATCGATCCTCTATATCCACCGGGTACTCACCAAAGGTTACTCTATCCTCGAGGTTCAGCTCACCCCAGTCAATGACGTGCGATGATTCATGCACGTACCTCCCCTGTAGAGATCCACACATGATGTAAGTGTTCATTACATTAATTTTGCGGAATACTTAAAACATAACAAAAACAGATACCCAAGGACCATAATAGTTTAGTGTCATTGGAAACTCAAAACATAATCTTCTAATCAATGTAAAAGATGTTCAAAATCTCCCATAAGGATCGTCCCTTTTTTTCTTACCTAAAACCATTCTTTATATCTGAGAAAAAAACATAAAAAGGGTGAACTCAATTTCTATGTAAGGGTAAGCATGGATAAAATAAAACAAACCATATACATTTGAACGTAAAAACCTGAACATAAAGTTTAAACAATCAAGATCTTGAGTTGTGAAATAAATATTTGCAGTATGTAAGGCATAGATCATAAAGGAACATTAATCATGATAAAATAGCATGGGAATAAAACATTTAATTGTGGAAACCATTAAGCACATGGTATGATTTCCGTAGTAGCCAAGGCATTTCTTCCAAGACCATCATAGTGGACAAATTACATTACTGAACTAGGTTTACTTATCGTTACAACCCTGTATTACTGAACCGAATTCAAATTCCATTCCATCCATGTCTATATCATGAGATATAAATCTTTACCCAACACATTGGAGGGAGATATAGGTCCCACCAATCTCATAATGAAATCATTCTTACCTGTGCCACAAAATAAACATAAATCATTCATCATCACCCAAAGAGTAAAATGGGTCTCATAAACATTATCCCATCATAAAGTAATCGATATAAAAAAATGGATATCATTTCATCATAAGAAGAATCAAACCATTTAAATAATAAATACATTATACTTTAAATATAATTATACTATATAATATCATCCTAGATGGAAAATAGTTTTGACAAAACACTTGAAATGAATTCTTGAGAAAAATATCCTTTCTTCTTCAAAATCATTTTCTTTTCACAAAATACCATTAAATTTTAAAATAAAATTTATTTTGTTGAAAATAATTATAAAATCTTGTATAGTAAGATTCATGAGGAAAAAGCGTTATGAAACCGAAGAAATCTGTTCTTGCCGTAATATGTTAAAAAATATTATCCTTGTACTACGAACAGAAAAGACAAAAAGTACCACGTATGGTAAAAAAAAGAAATATTCCTTCAATAACACAAATTAAAAGTCAAAGAGGGGTAAAATTGAGATTAAACATACCTGGAAGAATATTAAAGACTTTATGAAAAACATTTTATGGACATGGATGAAAAATATAACCCTAGTAAATACTTACATATAAAAAATCTCGGATAAAAATGAGATTGTAAAATTATCCCTTTAAATTTATAATTGGTGGAAAATTACATGCATATGAAAATATAAAATTCTTTATAATAAAGATCATAAAACACTCATGGGAATATTAAACACCATACAAAAGAAATTTTTGGTGATTAAGGCATATGTCTCACAAAAATAAAAGTGAGATGAAATAATCCCTTACCTTAGGTCCAATTTCTTCCATATGTGTCTGAAAATCTTGTATACTGGGATTAAAAATATTATTAACTTTTCACTGAACCAAAATAATATGTATGATATCATATATGATTCACATTAGACTTTTTATTACTCGTTCTTTTGTCAATTCCATGTTAAAGCAGCGTTTTTGGGTAAAATTGTTTCATTTATTGTATGCGTTTTGACTTGTTGATATTGATATTATTACTTATATACTTATTTAATTAAATCCAGAATGTAAAACATGATTTATATATAATATATATTTAGCATGTAAATATATATGATAGATCGATAAACGGAATGAAATACACCATTCATGGAGACGGTAGGTTGTACGTACGCATTGACGTTGTTTTCGTTTCCATATTGAATTGAATGGAATTAATTAAATGAAAAATATATGTACATAAATAAAGTATCATTATTATGTAATATATTTAATTATTATTTATTATATATACTTTATAATCAGACTTGAATGGTTAATCATGGAAAATGAATCTCATCGTGTTTGTGGAGACGGTAGTCCTTAAGTAAGCACGAGCGACAATATCATTCTTTTGATATTAAAATCGTATATAATTGAATGGTATATCATATATACAGAATCATAATAATGTTATATTTATTATTTATATCATTTATACTCATTATTATACCCATCCAAATGATGAAATGTTTGACTAACAAACTACACCACGACGTGGAGACGGTAAGCCGTACGTACGCACTTGTGGCGACTTTTTCATTCATAGGACGTATAAGATAACTAATATGGTTGTAAAATTTTTATAATAAAATCACATTATATAGATGATACGGTTGTTATTATTTTAGAATATAGACAACAAATAATGAGGAATTGGAAGAATAAATGAACTTGAAATAGGTGGTGATATATTTACCTCTTCTTCGGGTTCTTCCTTTTGATTTGTTCCAAAGGGCTCCTTAGGTTGGCTTTCTAACTAAAAGAAGGCCTCTAGGATGATGGTAGGATAGTAGAGAAAGTATTTTCGAAGGTTTTGACCGATCCAAATGGCTTTGGAGTTGTGAATTAGAGAGAGGGGAGAGTGCCCTTCTATAAGAGGGATGAGGGGCACCTTAGAAAAAACATAAAATATTATTTTATAATAAATTCAAATTCAGTTTATAATGTCTCCAAAGTGACTTATATAGAGGATATGGTGGGTATGGGTCTAAATATTTTTAAAAAATAGGTTTTATAAATGTTTAGGTTACCATTTTATACTTATCATTTAGATTTAACTCAAAGTTAAATAAGTTAACTTTTACAGTGTCTTCTTGTATTCTTACACTATATCCTTAATAAACATACTATAAACTTCCAATAGATATTGGATTGGTTCATCAATGTCATATATATTATTATATACGTCTTTTGCCCGAAACGTATATTTTTATGGCGATTATATCAATTAATAATATAATATTTGTTTTAAAAACTCTTTTATGGCAATTTTGACACTATTTGGTATTTTGTTTTTTCTAAATTCCTAACAGCATTATTACTTCGAAAAAAAATTCATCTAAAACAATAATAATATGTTATAGTAACCTATAAATTTATTTTAATTCATAAAAAGTCTCAAATTACATTTATTTGTGTATTTATAATATCAATTATGTTAATATTTCATTAATAAGGTAATTACTGCATCATCATTGTGTCATAAGTAAATTAAATTATTTAATCTCTAAAAAATATAAATAAAATATCATTATGTAATAAATCTTATTATATTTATAAAAAATATTTATAGTTGAATTTATCTTTTTTATAACCCTATATTAAAAAAAATAATTATTAAACATTGATTTTAACTATTTTAACTCTTCTTGAAATAAATTAATAATAAATTTCCTAATCTAATCCAAGTGGACCTAAAGGGTAATATTTTATTCCTAATGTTTTTTTTTTAAAATTACATGTATCCAATAGAATTAA
Source organism: Viscum album (assembly GCA_963277665.1). Lineage (NCBI taxonomy): Eukaryota > Viridiplantae > Streptophyta > Magnoliopsida > Santalales > Viscaceae > Viscum > Viscum album. The sequence continues at coordinate 1,009,389,562 of OY728126.1, forward strand.
TACATCACATAGGGTAATAATAATATCATTTTAACTTTAATTACCATATTAATTTTTAACCGTGGTAAATAAAAGTTAAAAGTTACTATTCACCAAAAATTATTTTCATCTCATTGAACCAGATTTGATTTACTGATATCAAATGTGTCTTTCAAATTTTTTAAATTCAACTCACAGAAGTGGTAAAATTATTTTTTTATGTAAATTTGCAAATGCTCCTCAGAGGTGGGTAAACGATGGTAAAAATTTCGACAAAATTTTTATATGTCTAAAATTATTATAAAATGACTCCAATGAATTACATTGAACTTATATAGGTATTATGTATCTATTTTTTTCCTAAAATAAATTTAAATGAAATAAATAATTATTTAAATAAAAATTTGGTTTTAAAATATAAATTCGTGTTTTCACTATTCATCAAAAATTGAATGTTTTCAGAAAACACCAAAAATTCACCCTTAGCTAATTTCGATGTCCTGAATCCAAAAATAAATTCCATTTTGATAGTTAAAATTTATAAAATTTCAAAAAGTGGGAATTACTATTCATAACGGCTAGTTTATATATTATTTTAATAACATATCATTTTTTAGTGAAACTCAGTATTGCGTAAAACTCATGCTATCGAGGAAGGTTGCTCTTGCATGTAACGCAAGATAAGAATTTTGTTGCGTATACTAAAAGCTAATACAGTGTTGTGTATAGTGAAAGATAATCTTGGTGTAGCGTACAACACAAGTCATCAAAGAAATTAAAAATAACATTTCTCATAAAATCTTATGGTGTTACATTCTACCCCCATTAAAATGAATTTCGCCCTCAAAATTTTTTGGGGTTATAAATGGTTTACTACTTGAAATTTTCAATCATAGAAACCCACATCATAAAAAGGAATAATAAACGTTAATTTAAAAAAAACATAACAGTTACCGAAATTAACTCATCACTGAGTTTCAACATAGAATAACATAGGTGAAAATATGGATATAGAAGAGAAATATAACCATCATGTTCTGATGGAGAGTGGTAGAGAACATGGCTATGAAAAAGCCAACAATCACAAAGCAATTAATTTGTGATGATCTAAGGTACCATCTAGGGCAACATTTTTGGTTTTCAAGATCATTTCCCTAATGTTGAAAAAAATGGAATTAGAAGAAATACTTAATTGATTTTGGTTCAATCTCACCATTCATCGTTCTTGAACAATTTCCACATTATCTATTAAAAACATGATGTAGATTTTGTCTTCTATGCAGTGTTAGTAGATCATGCGATAGAATGATAGTTCATCTCATCAGTTTATATTAGAATAAGTTTAGCATAAGTTATGAAATATACATAAATCCATATATGGTGAGATTAATCGTATATAGTTCCTAAAATGGACTTATACTTAATCTATCATACAACTTAATAATATAAAACTAATTTATACTAAACAGGGACTTCCTGTAGGCCAGTGGTAGTAGATAAAGGCATGTATCCCTTCGGTTGTGGGTTCGATCCCCGCATCCCTGTCCGATGTGATGGGTTTTCACCCATCCTACAGGTTGTCCTTTTTCTAAAACTATACTATTATAACATTTAAGAAATAATATCATAAAGTTATAGCCTTAAACAATACTATCTGATGTATAACATAATCCATTCCAATATTTAGGCTTATCCAAAATACGTCTATCCAATCTCATAGTATAATGTACAAGATTACTAGAGGGGTTATTCTACCATGCAAGTAAACACAATCAGTTATCCCCCATATATCATAAGATATATCTAGTTGGTCACATTTTCTACATCTGAATAACATAATAATGTATTATTTTGAAACATGAATACCCATTGAACCATAGTGAAACCATGAATGATGCCAAAATATAAATCATTCCACATACCAAAATCCCAAATTTTCTATATACTTAAACCATGATATCACTTTGTCCTTATATTAGTCATGACCTCATGAATACTGTCAAACATATTATTTTCTCATTATACCTTCATTATATGCATATCATCTGCTTTAAAAAAATATTTCAATCACATTTCTTGATTACTGGTACCATATTCTTATAGAAAACCACAATGGACTAATACATAGATATTTTATTTTACCATAAAAGTACCTGAACAACATTATTCATGAATTTTAGTACATAAGCCCTTCAATCCCTCCTCTTCTGTGATTGACATGGAATACTTCCTTCCTCGATTTAGAAGTAACCTCTTAGGTCAGGGCATTGAGTTGGGTAATGCCCATGTTCTCCACAGATAAGACATTGAACTCCATAACAGTCTATCACTCTATGCCCCTTTTCCCCACACATATAACGTCTTCCCCTCCATTTAACGAATTCCTCAAGGTTCTTCTTCCCTTCTTCTTGATATGTAGAAAGACTAATCTTTCTTCCTATATGTTCCACACCATGATAACATGCATAAAAGTCCATCTTCCTCGTATTTGTTTACTTAGGAATGCATCTAATGTTCACCTTGTTAATGATATATCATGATGCCTAATTCGGCATAATCACAATATCTTTCTCTCTAGGAATTACACAATTTTTCTACTCATAGTCACCAATTTTTCCATCAGATTCAATGTTAACCCAATTTCTTCTGCTTCCCTCGATTAACTAAAACCATAAACCATTGTGTACGAAATAGTTAAAATAACAAGGAACCACAAAATCATAAAATGTCACTTATGGAATGTCTAAATTATCACACATTCTTTAATTCGTGACACCTTAGGTTCACCCTAGGTTATTCATGATTTTCAACATAATTCTAGTACTATAACCTATAGTTATAATAATCCTTAGGGACATCCCTAGACATACCTTAGAAATATCTCTAGGGATTTCACTAAAGTTTTTGCATCCTAGTTCCCTAAGGTCAACTAAACCTTTGCCTCTAATACCAACTGCAGAGACCCACAAGTAACATACATGGTCATTACATTACTGTTCCGGAATACTTAATACATAACAAAAATAGACACCCAAGGACCGTAATCATTTAGTGTCTTTGAAAACTCATAACATAATAATCTAATCATGGTGAAAGATCACCAACATCTCCCATAAAGATCTTCCCTCTTTTTTCTTACCTGAAACCTTTCTTTATATCCTAGGAAAAAAACATAAAAAGGGTGAACTCAAATGCTCAGTAAGGGTAATCATGGAGAAAATAAAACAAACCATATACATTTAAACATAAAAAAAGAACATAAAGTTTAAACAATCATGATATTGAGTTGTGAGATAAATCTTGGTAGTACGTAAGGCATAGATCATAAATGTACAATAATCATGATAAAATATCATGTGAATAAAACATGTAATTGGGGAAAAAATTAATCACATGTTATTATTTCCCTACTAGACAAGGCACTGCTGCCAAGACCATCATAGTGGACAAAGTCCATTACTGAAATGGGTTTACTTGCTGTTCCAGCCCTATATTACTAAAAAAATTCACTTTCCATTCCAGCCATGTCTATCTCATGGGAAATATTTTGGACAAAACACATGAAATGAATTCTTGAAGAAAATATCCTTTCTTCTTAAAAATCATTTTATTTTCACAAAATATCATTAAATTTTAAAAGAAAGGGAACTTTGTTGAAATTAATCATAAAATATTATGTATTAACATTCATGAATAAAAGGAATTATGAAACTGTAAAAATCTGTTCATGCCGTATAAGTTAAAAAAACATTCTCCTTGTATTATTAACAGAAAAGTCAAAAAGTAACACATATGGTAAACAAGAGAAATATTCCTTCCATAATACAAAGTACAAGTCAAATAGTGGTAAACATGACTTTAAACATATATGGAAGAAGATTAATCACTTTATGAAAAACATTTTATGGACAAGGATGAGATATATTACCCCAGTAAATACTTACGTATAAGAAATATCGGATAAACTGAGATTGCAAAATTATCCCTTACCATTTATAATTAGTGGAAAATTAAATTCAAATGTAAATATAAAATCCTTTGTAATAAAAATCATAAAACACTCATGGGAGGCTTAAACACCATATAAAATAAATAGTTGGTGATTAAGGCATATGTCTCAAAGAAATAAAAGTGAGACGAAAAAATCCATCACCATAGGTCCAATTTCTTCTATACATGTATGAAACTATGTTATAGTGGGTTTGAACATATTATTAACTTTTATAAGAACCATAATAATATTTATTATATCATATATGATTCACTTAGGACTTTATATTGCTCGTTCTTTTGTCAATTCCAATTTAAAGCAGCGTTTTGGGTAAAATGGTTTCATTTATCATACATGTTTCAACTTGTTGTTCTTGATATTATTACATATATCCTGATTTACATAATTAAAAAATTGTAAAAGATTATTTATATATAATATATATTCATTATATTAATATATATGATAGATCGATAAATGGAATGAAATACACCGTTCATGGAGACGGTAGGTCGTACGTACGCATTAACATTGTTTTCATTTCCATATTGAATTGAATGGAATTAAGTAAATGAAACTTATATGTAAATAAATACAGTATCATTATTATGTAATATATTTCATGATTATTTATTATATATACTCTATAATCATACTTGAATGATTAATCATGGAAAATGAATCTCATCACGTTCTTGGATATAGTAGTCCATACGTACGCACAAGCGACAATATCATTATTCTGATATTAAAATAATATATAATTGGATAGTATATCATATATAACTAATCATAATAATGGTATATTTATTATTTATATCAGTTATACTCATTATTATACCCATCCAAATGAAGAAATGTTTGAATAAAAAACTACACCACGATGTGTAGATGGTAAGCCGTACGTACGCATGCGTCGGGACTTTTTCAATCATAGGATGGATAAAATAAATAATATGGTTGTAAAATTTTTATAATAACATCATTGTAAATTTAATATAATAGATTTATTATTTTATAATGTAAACAACAAAGAAGGAGGAAGTGGAATAAGAAAGGAACTTGGAATAGGTGGTGAGATATTTACCTCTTCATCGGATTCTTCCTTTTGATTTGATCAAAATGTCTCCTAAGGTTGGCTTTCTAACTAAATGAAGTCATCAAGGGTTAAGGGGGGAAAGTAAATAGGGTATTTGGGCAGGGTTTGGCTGATCCAAATAGCTTTGATGGTGTGAATTAGAGAGAAAGGGAGTGCCCTTTAATAAGAGGGGTGAGGGGCATCTTAAGAAAAACATGAAATATTATTTTATAGTAAATTATTATTTAGTTTATAATGGATAAAAAGTTACTTATTTAGAGTATAGAGTGGGTATGGGTCTAAATAATCTCAATAAAAATGTTTTATACAAGTTTAGGTAACCATTTTGACCTCATCATTTACATTTAACTCTAAGTTAAATAATTTATCTTTTACAGTGTCTTCTTGTATTCTTAATGCATATAGTTAATAAACTTCTCTAAACTACCAATATAACCACAATTGGTTCATTAATGTAATATATATTATTATATAAGTCTTTTGGCCTAACATTATATTTTTAGTACAATTATATTTAATTAATAATATAATATTTGTTTTAAAAACACTTTTTTGTCAATTTTGACACTATTTGGTATTTTTTTCTAAATTCATAACATCATTATTACTTTTAAAAAAATTAATATAACCAACACTAATATATTATATTAACCTATAAAATTATTTTAATTCATAAAATGTCTAAACTAAAATTTATTTAGGTATTTATAATATCAATTATGTTAATATTTCATTAATAAGGTAATTATTGTATCATCATTGTGTCATAAATAAATTAAAATATTTAATTTCTAAAAAATATAAATAAAATAAAATTATGTATGAAATCGTTTTATCTTTCTAATGAATATTTATAGTCGAATTTATCTTATTTATAACCCTATATCAAAGATGTTTTAGTTATTAAACATTGATTTTAACTATTTTAACTCTTCATTAAATAAAATAATAATAAATGTCTTAATCTAATCCAAGTGGACCTAAAGTGTAATATATTATTCCTAAGTTTGTTTTTGGTCTAATTACACATATCCAATAGAATTAGGACATGTGTTAGGGTAATAATAATATCATTTTTACCCATAATTGCCCTATTTACTTTTAACTGTGGTAAATAAATGTTCAAAGATACTATTCACCAAAAATTATTCTCATCCCATTGAGCCAAATTTTACATAGTGATATCAACCGTGTCTCTTAGATTTTTTAAATTCAACTCACAGAAGTAGTAAAATTATGTTTTATGTATATTTTTAAATGCTCCTAGGAGTTGAGTAAAAGACGGTAAAAAGTTAAAAAAAATAATATATCTAAAATTATTATAAAATGACTTCAATGAATTTCATTGAAATTATATAGGTATTATGTATCTATTTTGACCTAAAATAAATTTAAATAAAATTAATAATTATTTAAATAAAAATTTGGTTTTAAATTATATCATAGTGTCTTTCACTATTCATCAAATATAGAATGTTTTCAGAAAAACACCAAAAAATCACCATAATCTAATTTCGATATTCCAAATCCAAAAATGAAGTCCATTTTGAAAGATAAAATTAAAAAAATTTCAAAAAGTGGGTATTACTTTTAATAACGACTACTTTATATAATATTTTAATAACATATCATTCTTTAGTGAAACTCTGTATTGCGTACAACACAAGCTATCGAGGAAGGTTTCTCTTGCATGTAATGCAAGAAAATAATAGTGTTGCGTATACTAAAAGCTAATACGGTGTTTCATATAGCACAAGATAATCTTGGTGTAGTATAAAACACAAGACATCAAAGAAATTAAAAATAATATTTCTCATAAAATCTCAGGGAGTTACATCCTCAACTGTGACACGCAGAAGACATCGTGTACCTGGTGAAACTATGGTGGTAGAGCTAGGTGGTATGCCACTTTGCCGACTCTGTCCAGTATCAAAAAAGGTATGATGAACCTCAGAGATAGCTTGTCGCCCTGTCCAAATCTCTATAACCCTTATCAAGGTGAGACCCAAAGAAAGACATGGTCTCTCTCCTTGAACTCCAGAGGTCTCTACCGTCTGTCAAGAATAAGACTTTTTCCAGCTCTGTGTAGTCTTCATCCGCTCTTGGATGATCTGCACCTTCTCGATGGTGGCTTTCACCAACTCTGGACCCATGAGTGCTGACTCTCCATAGTCGGTCCAACAAAGTTTTGACAGGAAGGGTCTCCTTTACAAAGCCTCAAAAGGTTCCATACCAATGGTGGAGTGGTAGCAGTTATTGCATGAAAACTCCACTAGTGGTAGGTGGTACTGCCAACTATGACCAATGTCCAAGATACAAGCTCCTAACATATCCTCCAGAACCATAATGGTTCTCTCCGTCTAACCATCTTTCTGGGGATGAAACGCTGTGCTCAAGCATATCTGAGTCCTGAAAGCCATTGGAAATCCCTCCCATAAGCGCGATGTGAAACGGGCATATCTATCTGAGACTATTGTCAAAGGGACGCCATGAATCCGAAATATCTTCCACATTTAATTTATTTATCTTTTAAACGTTTTTAATTTATAATGAAACTTTCACACAACATCTATAAGATTAGATTTAATCATAATTTTCCCACTTTTATTATTTGAATTTTGAAAACATTACATACATGGTTTTAATTGGTTTAATATTTTTTTCTAATATGATCAACATAACTTTTTACCTCAATGATTAGTGAAAGTTATTAAAATTAATTATTGAGACTAAGGTAAAATTAAGTAGAATAATTGATTAATGCTTAATCATAATGGGCAAAATGACATGGAAATTTTTTAAAAAACCACTTTATTCCAATATTTTGACCACATAACCTATTGTTTCCAATTTTACGGGTTATTAGGAAATTATTCATTTGAAGTTCCCTATATTAAATTTTATGTAAGGAAAAAATACAAAAATAGAACTTTCCTTACCTTTAACATTTATAAAACATTGAGATATGTAAAAAATAATATTTTTGGTTGTAAATGTCATTTTTAAAAATAAATTTATTAATTTTACGATAATAATTTATCATTAATTATTCATGATTATTTAGTTAAATAAAATTTTTAAGATACCCCAACATAGTGACTATTTAGTTAATAATTTATTAATTAATTGATGCTATAAAAATAAACTGTGAAGTACATTTATCGAATTATTATATTAAATTATTTTTATAGATAAATATATCCTTTTATAAAAGTTTAAACAGAATATATTTGGATTCAATTATTTTTTTAATATTTTAAAATTACAATTAAATAAATAAAGATAATATTGACATTATTGTTATTTTACAATAAATTATATTTTATTACATGATATAAGATTAATAAAAAAACCTATATTCTGTAATGTAAATTTTGATATTTAATACGTTTTAAATATGGTCTATTAATGTACTTATATATCTATTATAATTAATATATTAATCCATATATTGTAAAAACATCGTTAAAACAGTCTGGGTTTAAGTAGTGTTTCACTGCATCATAGGTTCTTTTTTTAAAATTAATTACCAAAAAATGTAATTTTTATGTTATAAATCAGATATAAAATTAATAATTATTTTATCTATATTTTATAATAAATATAACTTTATTTTGGTCTTAATAATTAAATTATTTCAGTTAGAAAACTAGATTCTTCAATAAAAAAAAATGAAAAAAATTGGGGAATCATAGAAGTTAAGGATCAAATTTCTAAAATGGGCATAATTTTGTGTGGTGGAGATTTTTATTGACCATTTTTTCCCATTAATCCATTATTTTTCAATTTTTGAGGCACATTAGGTCAGTTAGATTTCCCATTAATGAATACCTTTTTGTTATTTACAAGAGTGCCACTCCCCCTCCACTATAAAAAGGGAAGCACTCTACCCCTTTGTCACACATCTAACGACACATTGTCTCATCCAAAATCTAAAAAAATAGTATCCCAAAATCCCTACCCCCAACCTAGAATCACCCCTTTTTGCATAAATCTTCCTAGTGAAGCGCTTTGGTACATGCTAAAAGGAGTTACAGGATTAAGAGGTAACGTCTTCTCTCAAGCTCTCTAGTTTCTTTTCCATCATAAACCCCCTAAAATATTTATATTGTAGGATTATATACCAAAAAACAGTATATATAATATAATAGGATGTATTTATGTTATTTTTAATATCTACACTTACACACACTTCCATCTAATGAATAAAGAACCTAATTTTTATGTGCACGGCAAACTACCACCTAAAGAAACGATGATTGTAAAATTTTAATTTACCACCTTGCATGGGGGAAATTATGATGGAAAAAATATTTATATATAAAATTTTTAATTTAATTAATCATTTTTAATTATTTTAAAACATATATATTTATACTTTCCATTTTCTGTAAAATGATAACTTCATTTGTGGATGTGTGGATGACCGCCCCCTCAAAGCGATGTGGTTCGATCACACTACAAATAGAACATATAAAGGGTGGTTTTAATAAACCTATGTAACATATATGATATGGATATGATACTGGAATTAAAATATACATATGTATGAGTTAATTTTCATTCATTTAATGTGACAAAAAATGAAGTATCATTTATGTGTGCGTATGGATTACCGTCTCCACGAACGGTGCACTTCGATTAATATCTCCAAACATCATAGATAGTTATAAAAAATATTAATTGAATATATAAAATCATTAATTCATATTTTAAATTATGATTATAATGAAATAATTATATAAGTAATAGAATAAGAAACAAAAATGTTAAAACATACTTCATAAAACAGGGAAATTAACACCTGAAATAGTTAAAATAATGAAAGATTATTAACAAATGGGTAAAAATATATTATATGAAGATAAAATATAGTTTTGTAAACATGATTATAGTTCTGTTATAAGTTAGATATATATTTTATAGAAAAATACAAGATAATAAATACCACATTACAAAAGGAATGTTAACCTAAGGGAATTTCATATCAATTTACATTACATTGAGAATTTGTTGTTTTTATGCACTGATTCCCATTTATTTTGTGTATATACTTCCTTTGAAAATAATATCACAAATATCCTTAATATAATGATATTATAAGTTTTATATTCAATTATTCCTTCATTTTTATTATGATTTACGTGTTTCAAAGTGGTATGGGACACTTTGAAATGTTTCTAGATAATTCTCATAAAGAATGTTCTTAATGTTTTTCTTTACAATCTCACATACTTTTGTGATTATTATCATTATCTTGAAACGATCACTTAATTTTAATAATTTTCACTGTAAATTTACTTTAATATAAATATTATTCAATATTTTATATTATTATTTCCTAAACCATATACCATTGTTACAAACAGTGTTCACATTAACAGTTATTTGATTAACTATATAATTATTGACAAATCCATATTCATTATTCAATACAGATATTTGATAAGGAATATTATTTATTTCTATTATTTAATATGAAGAATTCTTAGAACTGGAAATGATGGGTGGGGCCCATCCTTTATATATCACCCTGATGCATCGATTGGTTCTCTTGAGAGAAATAAGTTGGAAAAATTAAACAGGTTTCAATGGGCAATTTTAATCGTCTTAGGAAAGGTATTGATGATATTGGTTTTCATGTGACTTAGAAATGAAATAAAATGATTAATAATTTTTATAGATATTCTAGTAATTATTTATCCATGATATTTTACATCAAAATTTCTATGGATGTATTCAATTATCATATTATAATTAAGTGGCATGTGTTTCAGTTTCATACCTTTCTATATTGATTTTTCATTATCAAGTTATTTGAATGGAATTAATTATCATTTATTTACCTTTAAATGATAATTTATATATATTGATTCATTATTTATTCCATATTACATATCCTTAATAATCATTTGATCCCACCATTATTATGTTATTTTCTCCATGTTAAGAAAAATAAATATTTGAATACTATTTCAAGGATGTAGTTAATTTGCTTTTATATATCTTGTATTTATCTACAATTTATCAATGTGTTATAGGTATAATGTATATAATATGGATTTATAAGACTGATAAACTAATTGTACCTCAGGGATATGATTCCTTATAATCATGCCAATGTAATAAAATAATTAATCGACTCTAGGATTTTGTGGTCGGGGTGTTACAAAAAAATGATGCCACTTCTGTGTCATAATATGATTCAATAACATGAAACAATACATGTTTATAATCATGTATACTTATCATTTTTATGTTCTAAATACAAATATATTTAATCATATATAATCAACTATTTTACCATTTTTAACTAATTGAATATATAAGGCATGGGTTGAAAAATAACCTTAATAACATAAACTATTAGTATAAAATTAAATATTCTATTAAACAATTTATATAATAAAATTATTATAATGAATCTATATATAACGTGGAATGGTAATCATACATTAATCATGAAAACAAATATCATTTAGGTATTTCGTTCCAAAATCAAAAAATTTATTGTAAAAAAATACATAATAAACAGCAATTATTCAAAAAAATTAAAAACGAATCTCTTAATAATATGATTGTGGATATATATATATATATGTAAAACATTCATCCTCCGAAAATTATAGATGTAAAATTTCTATGTAATTTTATGAATTACATTAATTCATAGAATGAAAAAGTTTAAGTTCAGTTTATATTACATTTGATCTTATAAGGTGGCTTAGAAAGCAGTCTGTTCAAACATCAAACTATGTTGGTGTTAATGTACTTCACTAAAACTTTATCTCCCATAATGGGGATATTTTAATTTAAATTTAACAATTTTTCACTACCAATAAGTTCTTTAAAACTAATTGAGACTGATAAACCATGTTGGTGATTGATTGAAGGAGATATAGATGGTAAAGAATGGTGTTGAGATGAATCAAGTGGGAGAGGTGTAGATGGTTACTAGATATTAGGGGGTGTATGGATGATTAAAATATTTATCGGATCATCTCAATGGGGGCAGTGATATGGAGAATAATCAAAAGGATGAGCCTTGTGGTGAGGAAAATAAAGGATAACCAAGTGGCGACAAACTGAAAGGTTGAATCCTATGGTAGTGAATAAGAGTTGGGTAAATATTATATATATGAACATAGGCATGATTTACATAGAATTATTATAGTTGTTGGGGTTTCATATTTGGTAAGGGACATCCAATGGCTGGGACATGGGGTGCACATTTCATCATATGATTATATTAATAAATTCATCAAATAATTATTATAATAATAATTATATATTACTAAAATAAATTATGTATTTCCAATGCATCAACTTATATATTTTTTATTTATTCTGTTTATAATTAATTTTGTTATAGTTCATATATGTTTGAATTAATCATGATAATTTTTAATTATATATATTAATTTGTTGAAATATTATTAAACAATCACTATTTTGATTTTGTATATAAACCCATATTTTTATTGAAAATAACACTTTTTTATAAAAATAGAATATATATATATATATATTAAATTATTGGTAAAATATTTTTTTATGTTTATTATTTTCTTATGTTTAATAATTTTTTAGTAAGTGTTTTTTAATAGTAAAATATTTTTTAGTAATAATAAATAAATATAATATATTCATTTTTATATGATTTTTATGTTATCTATGTGATATAAAGAAAATTTTAATTGATAATAAATTATTTTTAGGTATAGGATATTTGGAATTAACATGTCTATATGTTTTTAGAAAAATTATTAGTACTTATAAAATATAATAAGGGAATAAAATATATATTGGAGTTACACATTTTAGTAATAGATGCATTATCCGTCACAAAATTTCTATTGGAATTGGTTAAGTTTTTAGTGGGGTTTTAATAGAGTCTTATTGCATTTAGGTTTTTTTGTTTTTATGGATTCATGTGAGTTATATGGTTTTTAGGGGTTTTAAGGTTTTTAGGGTTACTTAGGTTCAGGTTTATTAATGGGGGTTAAAGGTATTCTATAATTTTTAGGGTTTTTAGTGTATTTTAGGGGTTCATTAAGGTTTTTAGGGTCTTTTGGGTTTTTAGTGACTTTTAGGGGTTTTATGTACTTTAAGGGTATTTTAGGTGTTTGGGGGGTCTATGGTTTTTAGGATGGGTAAGGATTTTCAGGTTCATTGTTTTGGGTTTTTAGGCCTTTTTAAGATATACTATATATGGTTTTGTTTTCATGGTATAGGGTTTAAGGGGTTTTATAGTTTAGGGTATAGGGTTTTGGGTTTTGGGGGTAGAGTATAGGGTGTAGGGTGTATGTTTTAGGGTTTAGTATGTAGGGTATATGATTTGGTGTGTGGGGTATAGGGTTTTCGGTGTCAGGTTTAGGGTTTCAGGTGTATGGTATAAGGTTTAGGGTGTAGGGTTTGGGGTTTATGGTGTAGTGTATAGGGTTTCTGGTGTAGGGTTTAGGTTATAGGGTTTATGGAGTTGCATTTAGGGTTTAGGGTATATGGTTTAGGGTTTATGGTGTTGGTCCTATGGTTTATGGTTTTGTTGGTTTTTTAGATTTTTTTATGGTTTAGGGTTTTTTATATTTTTAATATGGTTCTAGGGGTTTTTATGATTTTGGGTTTTTAAACTTGTAGGGGTTTGTAAGGGTTTATGGGTTTTCTTGGTTCTTATAGTTATTTAGTGATTTTAAATTATTTTTATGTTTATTAGTGTTTTTTAGGGTGTGGGAGGTGCGGTTAGATATCTTGAGCTGTTTAGTGGGTTTTTGGGTTTTATGAGGTTTTAAGATTTTTAGGTGTTTTAAGAGTTTTTAGTGGTTGTATGAGTTTTTAGAGTATATGGGTTTAAAGGAATTTATGTTTTTTCAGTTTCTTTAGGTTTTAATAGTTTTCTAGTTTTTTTTATTTTTATGGTTTTTTATTTTCTGTTATGGTTTCAGGGGTTTTAGGGTATATTATTGTTTTATGGATTTATAGGGGTTTCCAATTGTTTTTAGGGGTTTATGAGTTTTTAGTATTTCTTTATGGTTTGGTGGGTTTTTTTTGTGTTTTTAGTGTTTTTTTGGTATTTAGGGGTTTTAATGACATTAGAGTGTTTTATGGTCTTTTAAGGACTTTTAGGATTTCAATTATTTTTTGGGGGTTTATTGTCTTTAATTTTTTTAGGGTTTTTGGGTTTTTGGGGATTTATGTTTTTTAGGTTTTTTAACAGTTCTATGAGTTTTTATGGTTTTAACAATTTTATGTACATTTATGTTTTTTAGGGGGTATAGGTATGTTGTATTATTTTTTGGGTATTTTAAAGGATTCTAGGGGATTTTTTTATTGTTAAGGGTTTTTGGGTTTTTATGTTTCGTTAGGGTTTATGGTGTTAGGGCTTTATAGGGGGTTTTATTGTTTTTAGGTACAATAGGACATTTAGGTTTTTAATATATTCAATGTTTTATAGTATTTTAGGTGTTTTTGTGTCTTTTATGGGTATTCATTGGTTTATATTATTTAATGTTTTTAGGGTCTCTATGGTTTTTATGGGTTTCTAGGTTCTGTTAGGGGTTTCATGTGTTTTTGTGGTTTTAGGGTTATATTGTCTTTAGGGTATTTAGGGTAATTAGGGAATATTAGGGCATTAATATTTAGGGTGTCTACAAGTTTTTAGGGTTATTATTTTTTATAGAGATATTAAGGTTTTTATAGTTTTTATGGTGTCTATGGGGTTTTGGCGTTTGTTGGTTTTTATGGTCCTTTAGTGTTTTTTTTTGTTCGTTTATAGTTTATATAGGTTTTAAGGATTTTTAAGATTTTTTGTTTTTTAGTTGTTTTAGGGGTTTATGGGTTTTATGGTATATTTGGTGTTTTAATGGATTTATTGAGGTTTTATATTTTAAAGGATTTTTATGGTTTTTGGTGTTTTTTTGGGTTTTGGGGTTTGTTTGGTTTTTTTGATTTTTAACATTTTAAGTATTTTTTAGATTTAGGGTTTTTCAAAAAAAAATTAGATGTTTTAGGGTTCAATAGGGTTTAATGGTTTTTAAGGGATTTTGGGTTTTTATACTTTTGAAGGTTTTCATAGATCTTTAGGGGCCTTTATTGGTTTTAGGGTATTTATGTTTTTTAATCTTCTTATGATTTTTATGGTTTTGGGGATTTTAGGGGGTTTTTCATTTTATGGGGTTTTATGGTTTTTAGTGGTTTCATGGTGTTTATGGTTTTAGGTGCTTTATGGGTTTTTAGTTTTATAGAGTTTATATGGGTTTTATGGTCTTTAAGGGTTTTATGGTTATTTTGGGTTTTTAAGGGTATTTAGGGTTGTTGGGGTCTTTCAACGTTTTTTAGGGGTTGTAGTGCAATTTATGTTTTTTAGGGTTTTTAGTGGTTTTAGAGTTTTAGGGGGTTTTAGTTCCTTTTAGTGTTTTATTAGTTTTTTGTGGATTTGCATTTATTAGTGTTTTGAAAATTTTTTATGGTTTTTAGGGATGTTTAAAGGTTTTTCTCAATTTAATTGTTTTTAGAGTTTTATAGATTTTTTGTGGGGATTTTACGGGTTTTGGAGATGTTAGGGGGTTTAGGCCTTTTAGGGTTTTTAGTATTTTTAGGACATTTAGGGTTTTATGGTTTTTATGGTGTGTAGTGGTTTTTAGGGGTTTTTAGTTTTTTAGGGGGTTTTATGGTTTTAGGGTCCTTTAGGGGTTTTAAGGGATTTAAACGATTGTAGAGTTGATTTAGGATTTTTAGGTTTTTTCATATTTTTAGGGAAATTGGGGTTTTTGGGTTTTAGTGTCTTTTTAGGGTATTTGGGGGGGGGGGGTGTTAGATTCTTTATGAGAATTTTGTGGGTTTACAGGTATTTAAGGGACTTTTGCAGATTTTATGGTTTTTAGGGTTTTTAGAATTTTTGTGGTTTTTAGTTGCTTTTTAGGGTTTTCATTTTTTAGGGTTTTTATAGTTTTTAGGTTTTCCTTGCAGTATTTATGTTTATTAGTTTTTTAATGTCTAATGGTTTTTATGGGTTATTGGAGGTTAAAGTGTTTTTAGAGTAATTTTATGGGTTTTAGGTGTTTTATGTTTTTTAGTGTTTTATAATTTGTTTAGGTTTTTTAGTATTTCTAGGGTATTTATTATTGTTTAGGATTTTTAGTGGTTTTAGGGGTTTTTTGGGCTTTTTAGTGTTTTTAGGGATTTTGAGTACATTCTTATCAGTTAATGGGATTTTAATGTTTTTTTAGTTTTTTTTGGTTTTTATAATTTATCGATATTGTTAGGGATTATATATAGAATCTCTATTTTTTAGAGTTTTTTGTGGATTCTTTGGGGTTTTTAGATTTTTAAGGGTTTTTATGGTTTTCAGGTTTTTATGTTTTTTATGGATTAGAGTTTAGGGTTAATGGTATAGAGTTTAGGGTGTAGGGTATAGGGTTTATGGTGTAGGTTTTAGGGTTTAGGGTTTATGATTTATGGTTTATGGTATACGGTGTATGGTATAGGGTATAGGGTGTGGGGTCTAAGGTCTAGGGTGTTGGGTGTTGGGTATAGGGTTTAGGAAGCAGGTTTTATGGTGAAGGCTATAGGGTTTAGGGTGTAGGGTTAAATGTTTAGGATGTACGATATAGTGTTTAGGGTAATAGAATTTTGGTTTATGGTCTAGGATATAAGGATAATGGTCCATGAATTAGGATTTATGGTGTAGGGTATATGATTTAAATTTTCAGGTTTAGGGATTAGGGTGCTGGGTATAGGGTTTAGGGTGTAAGGTTAAGGGTTTATGGTCAAATTTGGTGGGATTAGACAATAAGATTTAGATTTTAATTGTCTTCATTTAGGTTTTAGGGTGAATGTTTTACGTTTTGTGGTTTTGGGTATAAGATTTAAGGTATAGAGTATATCGTTTAGGGCGTAGGGTTTAGGGATTAGGGAACAAGTTTTAAGATTTGGGTTTTGGATTTTGAGTGTAGGGTATTGGGTTTAGGGTGAAGGGTTTTGGGTGTAGTGTGTAGGGTTATAGGCATATGGTTTATTGTTTAGGGTGTAGGATTAGGGTGTAGGGTTTATGGTTTAGGGATTGGGGTTTAGGTTTTGTAGTTTTTTTTGGGATGTTTAAGGGTTTTTCATGATTTTTTTAGAGATTTAAATTTTGGGTTTTTAAGTTTCTTAGAGTTTTATGAGATTTTAGGGATTTATTAGTTTTAGGGTTTTAGTATTTTTTAAGGTGTCTGGAGAGGGGTGTTTAGTGTATTAGATGGTTTTTTTTGGGGTTTTTGGTTATTTTGGGATTTTTTTGGTTATTTGGGGTTTATTTTCCTTATATATTTTTTGGGTTTTACTGTGTTTTAGGATATATTAAAGTGTTTTAGGGTGTTATAATTGTTTTTATGGTTTTTAGGAGTATTTAATTGTTTAGGTGTTTTTATGTTTTTCGAGTTTTTTAAGAATTTATGTTTTTTGGATTTTTTTTAGTGTTTTTAGGGTTATTATGGTATTTTTAGGTTTTTTAGATAATTTTATGATTTTATGGTTTTATGGTCTTTTAAGTAGTTTCGATAATTAAAGGGGATTTACCGTTTTTTGGGATTTTTATGGGATTTTATTGTATTGTTTGGGTTTTAGGGTTTATGGTATTTTAGGGTTTTAAAGTATTTTTGGGACTTTTAGCTATTTTAAATATTTTTTATTATTTTTATGTTTTTTAATATTTCATAGGGTTTTATTTTTTACAGAGTCTACGTATATTTAGTGTTTTTAGGGTTTTAAGGGGTTTCGAGGGTTTTTGGGTTTTTTAGAGTATTATAGATTTTTAGGGGGTTTATGGTTTTCTTCAGGTTTTTTGTGATTTTTTAGAGTTTAAGGGGTTTTTAGGGAATTTAAAGTTTTTAATTTTTTTAAGGTTTTTATGTTATTTTAGGGTTTTTAGTGTTTTGGACTTTTAGGTTTTTTATCATATATTTATGTTTTTGCAGGCATGTTCTTTTGGGGTGTTAGAGTTTTTAGGGTATTTGGGGTCTTTTAGGGTTTTATGATCGTTTTATGTCTTTTAATAATTTCATGGTCTTTTGGGTATTATGATTTTTAGGATTTTTTGGTTTTTAGGGGTTTTAGGGTTTTAGGGGTTTTATTTTTTTCTATAGTTTTTGATGAGGTTTTTAGAGTTTTTGTTTTTTTAATGTTTTTATTGTTTATATGGGTTTGTTTGTGTTTTTAGTAGTTTGATGGTTTGAAGGGTTTATAGGATGTTTTAGGGTTTTTGAGGACTTTTGGTGATTTTTATGGTATTTTAAGGGTTTTATGATTTTAGGATTTTATAGTTTTTAAGGTTTTATTAGTTTTTACTATTTTTGGGGGATTTACGGTTTTCAGTTTATTTGGGGTGTTTAATGTGTTTTTGTGTTTATATAAGTTTTTAGAGTTATAGAGTATTTTAGGTGTTACGGTTTTTTTGGAGTTTATAAGGTGTTTTATATTTGTTATTGAATTTTAGGGTTTTTATGAGTTTTTAATGTTCACATATGGTTTTTTTAGTTTTAGGGTATTTTTTATTTTTAGGGTCTTGTGGTTTTAAGGTAATTTTAGGGTTTCTATGTTTTTATAGTGTTCTTTTGAGGTTTAAAATGTTTTTATTATTTTTAATTATTTAATGGGATTTAATATATTTTGTGTTTTATGTTGTTTTTTATGTTTTTTTGTGTTTTTCAATTTTTAGGGGTTTTATGGATTTTGTAGGATGTTATTGTTTTTAGAAGATTTAATGGGTTTTAAGGTCTTTAAAGTGTTTTTGTATATTTTTGACTTTTGGGATTTAGTGATTTTATGGTATTATACTATTTATTATGGGTTTTGGTGTCTTTTTGGGATTAAATGTTATTTTACTGGATTTATCGTGTTTTAATGTTTATGGGGACATTGAGGGGTTTTTTTTGGTAATTTTAGTGTTTTTGTGTCATTTTGGGCTTTGGGTATATGGTTTAGTGTTTTCTATGTATGATTTAGTCTATATGATATAGGGTATTAGATTTAGGGTGTGGGGTATAAGGTTTATGGTTTATATTTTATGGTATAGGGTGTAAGGTATAGGGTTTAGTGTGAAGGGTATCGGGTTTAGGGTATAGAGTACACTACAAGAAATGTTGTAAATTACCGATGTTTTTTAGTGGTAGTTTTGAATAAAAATACTTGTAAATAAATATTAAATTAATTTAGTGTTGGTTATTTTTTAAAAAACCATTATATTTTTTTTAAAAACCCAACACCCCATTCGTCTCCCTCTCTACCTCCTAATCCGTCCTTGATTCCACCTCTTGGTCTTTCCCTCACAGCCAATTGACAACCACTTTCACCCCCACTCGATGTCTTTTATTAGACTCTACATGCCTACTCAATTTTGACTCTCATACCCCCACCACCCTCATCACTTCTCAACCCTAGTACGGTCTTTTCTTTCCCCTAAGAGGTTCTCGATGATATAACCCCCCCCCCCTCAACATTACTCGACACTGGGCTGTCTTCCTCATGAACATAATGTTGGACCCCCCTTAAAAGTCCCCTATATGCCTCTATTTCACATGTCCCTCAACAACACATGTGAAAAGTTTCATAAGATTTTATTCACCATAATTATATTTATTTAATTATGTTCCCTATTATAGTGAATAATTTGGAAAAATAATTATGTTTAATAAATTACCAATTCATATTCTCCTTCAATAATTATAGCTTTTTAGATTTCTTAATTAATTTTTAGGGGTTTTTGGAGATCAATATTTACCTTTTCAAATTACATACATTTTATTTTTATATATAACAATATTTTTTTTTATTTTATATAGTGCAAGAAATTAAAATACATATGGGAAAAATTTGTATTGTCTTACGAAAAAACACAACTTGTTATGATATGGGTTTAAACATGTTTTTGGTTTTTTCATTTGAAAATCAATCTATGGATGGAAGAATGAAATTTAATGGTCTTAATTCAAAATTTAGATTATGGCTGAAGAGAGATGAATTATTTGATCACTTGGTATCTAAACAATTTCCTCCTAATTTTATGGATTAGATCTAGTATGGGAAATTAAACGATATAGAAAATTCGGGCAATTTTTTTTCAGTGAAAACAAAAAATATAATTCTCCAATAGATCATGATGAAATTAAAAAAATTATTATAGTTGATTTTAGAATAGTAAGTAAACACAATTATCAATGTAAAATATCAATTGATTTAGTTTTAGATGTTGTATATATTGATGGTGTTTTAAGAACTATAGGATAGAAAAATCACGATGATGACATATTAATGGATGATGATGAAGAAACCAATACAAGGAAAAACATAATCTAGAAAATAGGTGAGTTTTCTAAATTAGTTACAAATTTAAATACAAAATTGTTTGAAGGATGATTCAATTATTCAGAATTTAATTTTTCTACTAAATTTTTACCACGTAAAATGTTTATTTGGAATTAAAAATAAAAAAATCCATGATATTAGAGTTGTAGTGTGATTCATTTATTGAAGTTCATATCCATGTATAAATCTCCATGGTCGTGAATATTATTAAAAGTCATGGAATCAATTATATGAATATACATGAACATTCCAATGATTGTATGCTATAATATAAATTAGATTCTAATATAGAAAAGTGAAAAATAATTTGTACTTCTAGAGAAAAAAATGATTTTTGTTTGAATATTCATACATTAACAATGAAAATGAAAAATGAGATTTATGAAAAGGTATTATATGGTTTTACCTTGAAAACATGGTTTCGAATATTTTTTGTGTTATCAAAAACCATTGACCATATAAATTGGAATTATTTTCATAACAATAAGGATTAGTTCATGTGACATCCAAGAGATTCAAAAGTGTCTAATTCCATTGATTCATTATATCCATATTTTTCATATTATCCTAGAAATATAAAATTTGGATTGACATATGATTGATTCAATCCTTTTGAGACAATACTATTAGTTAAAAGATTTTCTTAATTATCTTGATCCATGATATTCTCCCTCACTGTATGTGTTTGCAACAGAATTCATTCATCATATCGATTATTATTCCTGTATAAAAAATTACAAGATATGAAATTAATGTCATCCTTCGGCCTCTTATGCATGTTTTACAAGAGTTACATAATTATAGTGTAGAAAATTACAATTCATATACCACACAACTATTAAAAAATAATGATTCCCTTAAGTGTAACATTACTAACATTACTAGAATAAGAAATTTTTCCTTTTCAAATACACACTAATTTTGATTAACTAGTTTATAACATTGATTGAGAGACTCAATGGAAAATTTATAATAGAATTTGTTTTTTCTTGTGTCATCATCACTTCTTTTTCACATCTCTTCAAGTTCGGTTTAACAAGTCACATTTTAGTGGAAAAATAATTTGAGGATTCCACCAAAATTATTATCTGGATCATAGATAATGATAAAATTATTAAATTTTTATACAATGTTTTTATAAGATTTAAAGCTGAAAGAAAATATAAAAATATTTATAACATGATCAATTATAATTTGAAAACAACAATGGAATAAAATGAGTATATTTTTCAAACTTATATATTAGGAATTTAATTTTTATGATGTAATATTGAAATTATTCACAATAAAAAAGAGGTGTGTGATAATTTTTTTTACATTTATTAATTTTCTACTAAAAATCAATGGATTATTTAAATTCCAATAAGGAAATAGAAGCTATGAATATCAAATTTTATCTATGGAAAAACGAGAATGGTTAGTATACAGCTGCTATCGTCTCAACAAAAACCCATAAATAAGATGTTGTAATTAAAATAATAAAAACCGTGAATGTTTTTTAGGGATATTCTTGAAATATTTCAATATTCGTTGATTTGTATCATCATACGATATATGTATTGAAAATTCATGAATCATATGTACAAATTTAGGTGTTGCAAACTTTTTTAATGTATAATTTTTTCCCATATCAAATAACCATGATTCTAATATACTTGTTTATATTATTTATATAACATTATGAGAATAAATTAAATCAAAAGGAACTGGATAACATTTAATAAAAAAAAATATAGTGACTCTAGGCCATTTCTAGTTATTTCCCCTGTATAATATTTCATTGTGATGATTCATAATACTGTGTACATATTTAAAGAATATAAAATTTTAGGGAACATATATTATCGATGGATGCATCCCATATATAGGTATTTTATTTTAGTATTTTTTCATAAAAATATTCTAAATACTGAGTTTAAATTTAAAATCATAATTTACTAATTAATTACATTTTATAATTGTTTTCCATGTCATTTGATGTATTATGAAGAAAAATAAATCTTATCCAGATGGTTCTATTGTGGAAGGTTATAGTTATAAATAGTGTTTAATCTTTTATTCAATGAACTTGGATTCGATTGAGATAATATTCAATCGAGTGGGAATTTTGATGATAATCCAAATCAATTATGGGATAATAATGTGTCACCAATATTTATAACATTAGATTTAGAAGTTGTAAAATATATTCTTTTTCATTGATAGATATATGTTTAATATAGTCACATTGATTTGTGTAATGAAAATTGTTATATTCCTCATCCCAATGTTGAATAATTAAGGACATAAACAAAATGATGCACTAGGAGATGAACTCTCAATGAGATAGGGATAATAAAAGATGTTAGCAATGAAATTGTTGAATGATTTCCATATCATATAAGTTCTAAATCTAATACCTTGTTTTAATATATTTAAATTTATATAAATTATTTAAAAAAATATGTCAACATCAGTAGTTAATTAGTTATTTTAATTGAGCTAAATTTTTTGTATAATCGATGTTTTAAACTCAAGGTCCTTTAAATCATGATAGGAGATTCAATGCACACAAAATTGATGGTTTCATGTTTTGTACTGTTGATCACAAGGAATTTTTCAAAAAACAAAATAGGGGTATATTCATAGTTTCATATAAATTTTACTATGCAAATTTGATTGATACGTTCGAGTAAAATTATTAGGGGAAATTTTTGTTTGTGTTTCTTGAATGTTTCCTGTTGAACATTAATAGTTGTATAAAGAATTATTTATTATAGTTTACATCTATTAATTTATCTCGGTTGATTGATACTATATATTCGGAAGATCATGATCTATATATTATGGATTAACAAGTGAAAATGGGATATTATGTTGGTAAAATAGTAGAATATGGGGGGAGAATTATTGTCCACATGAAACCAAAAGACATGTATGATATAGATAATGAAGGTTATGTAATTTGTTATAGTGAATGACATGAGAAATAAAAGATTGAATTTTCTATTCCAGATAATATTGAAAATTTCAATATTATGAGAGTGAGGTGTGAATAAGAATAATAATAATAATAATAATAATGAATATAATAAGAACAACAAATAGAGGAATCAGAATGAATAGAAGATGAATCAATAATGATAACAATGGAACATAATAAAAACATAACTAACTAGGAATAAAATTTTAATGTTATTTTTTATATTAATAAATTAAATGATTTTTTATCAGAATAAATTCATGGAATTTTTGCTTTTATTTTAATAAATTTAGGAAATTATTTTATGTTGGTATGTCATGTCAGAAGATGTTTAGTGTCAGTACCTACTCTATTCCAATGGGTTTTTATTCTCCTTATATAATAAAAAGTAAAATTAATCACTTGCCCATTATATTTTTTGATAACATTTCATATTTTAATAATATGATTTGATCTAGAGTTATGAATTCTACTAACGATGTCTAGGAATCCCAAATGATAGAGAATGATTGGTAAATTTTATAACATTACACTTATTTTCTTCAATTTAGTAGTTCTTATTTAATTCAATAAATATTCTATGTAAAACTAAATTAATTAATTATTTAGTATCTATCATAAAAAATAAGTCTTAAGTTCTATGAATATAATTGACCTTGTAATCTTGTGATGATTCATTAAATTATAGAGTATAAATCAACGTAATGATCAAAACAAGTGGTACATGATCAAATGGATCCAAAGAAAATTATTTATCTATAGAACTATTTTTTTATATGTGTTATGAAATATGATAACATTATATTCTTTTACATTGATATCAAAATTTATATTTTTTATTCTTTTTAGAGGCTAGGAAATAGAAATAATTTGGGGAAATTATTTAGAGGTTTGAAATCCACTAATGAGTTGATGCTTATACTTTCAATCAGGTATGATAAAATTATTTAAATTAAGAAGATGTATATAATGTGGAGTGTGTTAAATTTAACGAAAAATGAAAAAAATTTAGTTATTGAACATTTTAATTAATTAATTATAATAAAATAAATGTTTGAGTCTATCAAATTTATGTGTGTGAATTGAGTTTAGACAGCAATCTAATTATAATTACGGCTATAATTATTGGTTGATATGGTTACTATAACTTGAAACTGATTTGGAAAGTATGACTTAGTGTTTTAGGACATTTTTTTATCTTTTAATTCAAATGAAGATATTTTTTATTATGACAATTCCAAGAATGGTCATGGAAACCAATTATTCATTTCATTATTGTACAATTAATTAAAAAATTATTTCAAATCATATATAATTTGAATTATATTTCTATTATTATTCATTTAATATACTCATTATAGATCTATATTTAACTACTATAAATGAAAGAACCAGATAGATGAAGTGGGAAAGGAGATTATGGAAACCATCATGACCAAGTAATAGAGGGCGAGAGATATACATCTTAATTGAGTAGCCAGGTTTCATGTTTGTGTTTCCATTTCTGTGAAATAAGGAATTTTGTAAACTATGATATAATTTATATTGAATTATATATAATGGAATGTTTATTGATTAATGGATGTTATTATTTTTTATATATTATGTCAATTAACGATTTTTTATATTCTTTTTATATTGGATTTTTGTGGATTGAACAAAAGTTTTATTATATTTTTTATATCACATAAGTTATCATAGTTTTAAGGAACTATAATAATTTATTGGTGCTTTTAATTGTCATGAATAAATTACTGGTGCTTAAAACATCAATAAATGTGGTAAATTCCCATATTTTGAAATCAGTTTGATAGATTCTAAATATTCATTCAACTAGAAATCCACCGTTAATTAATAAAAAATCAAATGGATTTCACAGTAGGGAATGTTCCCCTAAAATAAAAAAACACAACAAAAATATTATGATATCAACAAAAACTGAAAATGTTGTGAAAAAAACAAAATATAATTACAAATATAATTATTCTCTATGTGACAGAGGTTTTTCTATACCACTGTGAGATCTATTGTAGGTAGTTAAAACCATTACTAAATCCCAAAAATACACCATTATAATTTGTTTTCTTATACTGGTATTGGGTTTTGGTTGTAGGGTTTAGGGTTTAAGGGGAAGTCTATGGGGTTTATGGGTTTTTAGGTTTTTCATGGTTTTTAGTTTTTTTAGTTTTTTTGGGGATTTTATGAGTATTAGGGTTCTTATGGGTTTTTGGGTTGTTTTGTTTCAGGAATTTTAGGGATTATTATGTGTACTTTAGAGTTTTGGGTGTTTTAGGGGATTTTAGGATATTATAGGGTTTAGGGTTTTATGATTTTTATGGGTTTTAAGAGTTTTTATGGTTTTTGGGGTAATTAAGTTTTTTTGGGTTTTTTTTGGTTTATTAGGGTTTTACGGTTTTTAGTGTTTTGGGGTTTTATAGGTTTTATGGTTTTTAGGATTTTTAAAGGATATTTATCATTTTGAATAGTTTTTAGGGGTTTTAAGGGATTATTTGGGTCATTAGGGAATTCTGTTATCTTTTAGGGGTCTTTGGTCTTTTACAATCTTTTATAGTTTTTAGGGTCTTCTAGTAATTTTATGGATTTAATAGGTTATAATGGGTTATATTTTCTTTGGGGTTTAAAGGGCTTATAGGGTTCTTATTCTTTTAGTGTTTTTAGGTATTTAGGTTGTTTTATGGTATTTTTAGGGTCTTTTGGTGTTTAAGGGTTTTGAGGGTCATTATTGTATTTAGAGTATTTTAATGTATTTTGGGAATTAGGAATTTTTGGGCTTTAGGGTTTTTATAGGATTTTGGGGACTAGGTTTAATTCTTTTGATTCTATGGTTTATGGGGTTTTTATGTTTTTAAGGGTTTTTGGATTTTTACATTTTTTTCGGTTTTTAGGGTTTCATTGGTTTATTTAATGGGTTTAGAGTTTTTTTAAGGGGGGGGGGGACTTCTAGCATTTAGTGTTTTTTTAGGTTTCTAGTGTTTGAGGGTTTAATTGTTTTTTATTTTTTAGGTGTTTAAATTTATTTTTATTGTTTTAATTTTTGTCATGTTTTTATCAGTGTTAGGGTTAATAGGGTTATAAGGGTTTTAGGGTCATTTAGGGTTTTTGGGTTTTGATGTTTTTTTAAATAAAATTGGCTTTTGGGACATTCTTGTGTTTTTTGTGTTTTTAGTGTATTTTATGGGTTTTATCATTTTTAGGGATTCATAGGATTTTTCAATGTTTTTGGAGTTGGAGGGTTTATTTAGGGGTTTTATTTTTTTTAGGTTTTTAATGGCTTTTAGAGATTATTGGGGTTTTAAGGATTTTTAGGTTTTTGGGTTATTAGTGGGTTCTTAAGGTTTGTTTTTATTATAATAGGTTTTTATGTTTTGAAGTGGTTTTTATTATGTTTTTAAGGTATTTTGGGTTATAGATTTTTTTAGGTTTTTAGGGACTTTATGGAATTTAATGGGTTTTTTGTTTTTTTGGGTGTCTTAGGTATTTTTGAGTTTTTAGTTATTTTTAGGGTTTTCATTTCTTTTTTGAGGGTTTAGGGGTGTTTGTTCTTTTTAGGGGGTTTAAGGATTTATAATGGCATTTACGGTTTAATGATTATTAAATTTTTTATAGTTTTTAGTGTTTTTTTGGTCTTTTTTGTTTTTTATATATTTTAGGGTGTTTAGGATTTTTTAGGTTTTAGTGTGGATGACGGTGTTTTGTGGTCTTTTTAGCGTTTTAGGGTTATAATGTTTTCTAATGGGTTTTGGGGTCTTTTGGGTTTTTAAGGATTTTAGGGTTTTTAGTTTTTTTGAGGGTTTTTAGGCTTTTAGGGGATTTAGGGATTTTTAAGGGTTTTAGTGATCTTTAGGGTGTTCATGTATTTTTTAGGTTTTTAAAATTTGTAAGGTTATATATGTTTTTATGAGTTTTTTTAAATTTTTTCTCTGGTTTTTTTTTGGTTTTTTAGGGTTTTTTCAATTCATTTAAGGTTTTTTTGGGTTTTTAATGATTTTTAGTGTTCTTATGGTTTTTTAGGGGTTTTGGGTTTTAGGTGTTTTAGTGTTTGTTATAGGTTTTACACGTTTTTTCAGGATTATTAGGAATTTATTGTATTGTTTGTGTTTTAAGGGTTTTTAGGGGCTTCATAGGTTATTTGGGTTTTTATTATTTTCTTATAGATTTTAGGGATTTATTGGCATTTAGGCATTTTGTTTTATTATATTTTTTTTCAAGTTTTTTGGTATTCTATGGATTTTAGGTTTTATAACAGTTTATTAGTTAATTTGGAATTTTTTGTGTTTATATAGTGTTTTAGGGGTTTTTAAGGTTTTTAGGGTTTAGGTTTTCGGGACGTTGATATAGGGTTTGGGGTGTTGGGTAGAGGATTTAGGATGTAGGTTATAGGGTTTAGAGTGTAGGTTTTAGGGTTTTGGGTGTACGGTTTGTATTGTAGCTATGTGGTTTATGGTGTGTTGTCTTTGGTTTATGGTATAGGTTAAAGGGTTTAGACTATGGAGCATTGGGTTAGGGTTTAGGGTATATGGTTTCAATTTTAGGGATTAGAGTGTTGGTTATAATATTTTTGGTGTAGGATTTAGGGATTAGGGTATATGGTTTTGGGTTTGGGGTTTCCGATTTAGGGAGTACTATAAAAGGTTTAGGGTGTGGTGTTTAAGGTGTTGGGTGTTGGTTATAGGGTTTATGGTTTAGTGTATAGTTTTTACAAAGCTGTTTATAGAGATGATGGTGTAGGGTTTAGGGTGCTTGGTATAGGTTTTTTGGTGTAGATTTTTAGGTTTAGGGTGTATGAAATTTTATTTATTTTTTTTGGATTTGGAGTTTATGGGGTAGGATATAAGGTCTAGAATCTATGGTTTTGGGTTTTGGGTGGTGTTATATGTCTATGGGTGTAGGGTTTTCTGATTAGATTGTATGGCATAGAGATTAGGGTTTATGGTTTAGAGTTTAGTGTTTAGGGTACAGGGCTCAAGGTTTTTTTAGGTTTTAGGGTTTAAATTATGTTTTTTAGGGTATTGGGTTTAGAGCTTTGGGTTTATGGTATAAGGTTTTGGGTTTTAATTTTAGGGTTTTGGATGTGTGATATAAGTTATTGGGTACAAGGTCTAAGGTTTAATGTGTAGGGTACAGTGTTTAGGGTTTAGAGTAAAGGTTATTGGTTTTCGGGTGTAAGGTATATGTTTTAGGGTATCGGGTAAAAGTTTTATGGTGTACGGGATAGGTTTTAGGTTGTAGTGTTTACACTTTAAGGTGTAGGTTAAATGGTTTATAGTTTTGGGTTTAATACTTTGGGTATTGGGTTTGTGGTGTTGGGTTAAGGTAGAATGATATATGGTATAGGGTTTAGGGTGTCGGGTATAGAGTATAAGGTGTAGGTTTTAGGATTTAGGGTGCTGGGTATAGGGTTTTAGATGTACGATACTAGGGTTAGTGTATAGTGTATAGTGTTTAGGGTGTATGGTTTAGGGTTTACGGTGTAGTGTTACAGTTTAGGATTTAGGTTTTAGTGTTTAGGGTGTAGTATATAGGGTTTATCGAATAGTGTTTTGGGTTTTGTATGTAGGGTATTGGGTTTAGAGTGTAGTGTTTATGGTTTTTGGTGTTGGGTATAGGGTTTATGGTTTTGAGTATAGGGTATATGGTTTAGGGTTTAGGGTATAACGATTACCGTTTAGGGTTTTGTGTGTATGGTGGAGTGTTTAGGGTGTACATCTTATGGTTTAGTCTGTAGGGTATACTTTTTAGGGTGTAGGGGTTATGTTTTTGGATTTTGGATGTAGAGTATAATTCTTAATGTGTAAGGTATAAGTTATTGGATTTAGCGTGTACGGTTTAGGTAGTAACGTATAGGGTATATAATTTTAAGCATTTTATGGGTGTTCAGGGTTAGGCGTTTCTTTTATTTTTAGTGTTTTAAGGGTTTTAGGGTTTTTAATGGTTTTTAGGGTTTTTAGGTTTTTAGGGGGTTCTTAGTTGTTATGGGTTTAAGGGTTTTTAGTGTTTTAAATTTTTAGAGTGTTTTTAGTGTATTATTTGTTTTTAGTTGTTCAGTGGCATTTTGGGGTTTTATGGTATTCTAGGGGTTTTGTGGTTGTTAGGGTCATTTATGGATTTTTTGGGTTTTTTTGGGTTTTTCTGGTTTTTTCGGGGTTTTATTATTTTATAGGGGTTTTAGTGTTTTTAGATTATGTAAGCACTTTTTGGGCCATTTTGGTTTCGGTGTATGGTGTGGGATTTTTGGTTTAGGGTTTATGGTGTAGGTTGTAGGGTTTAAGGTATTTAATGTAAGGATTATGATATGGTGTTTAAGGTTTATTTTGGAGGGAATCAATTTTTGTGTATAGGGTATAGGGTTCAGTGTGTAGGGTATAGGTTTTAGGGTGTTGGCTATATTTTTATAGTGTATGGTTTGGGGTTTAGGGTGTGGTTTATATGGTTTAGGGAGGATGGTTTATATTTTAGGGTTTAGTATATAAGGCTTAGGGTGTATTATATATGGTTAAGAGTGTATGTTTGAGGGTTTTGGGTGTATGGTATAGGGTTTTAGGTATAGGGTTTTTGGTTTTGGGTGTTGTGTATAGTGTTTAGGGTGTGGGGTTTCCTGATTATTATGTATTGTATTGGGTTTTGGGTGTATGGTTTTGGGTTTTGGGTGTAGCTTGTTTGGTTTTGGGTTTTTGTTTTTGGTTTTTTGGTGTAGGGTATTAGGTTTTGGTTATATTGTTTATGGTTTAGGGTATAGGGTATCAGGTTTAGGGTGTGAGGCGTAGAATTTTTTGTTTAGTGTGTAGGGTATAGGGTTCAGGTTTTAAGTTTTAGGGTGCTTGGTTTATGTTTTTTAGTACTTTTTTGTGAATTAGTATACTAAGTTTTTTTTACTATTTTTTTATATTATTATTATTTTTAGAGGTTTTTGGGTTTTCATTTTATTAAGGGTTTTTTGTTTTTTTGGGTTTTCTCTATTTTTTTTGGATTTTGGGGTTTTAGGTCTTATTTGGGGTTTCATGATTTTTTATTTATTGTTCCTTTTTATGGATTATTATGAGTTTCAATTTGTATGGGTTTTAGGCTTTTTTGGTGTTCTAGGTTTTGTTTAGTATTTTTAGGGTTCATCCCTAGTTTTTGGGGGCTTATAGTTTTTTAGTGTTCTGATGGTTTTTAGGGGTTTAGGGGATTTAAGATTTTTATTGTTGTTCTAGATGTTTCTTATGGGTTTAAGGGGTTTTTTGGGTTTTATGGATTTTTAGGTATTTTCCCTTTTAGGGTTTTTTGGATTTTTTGGGTTTTAGGGTTTTTATGATTTTTAGGGTTTTAGGGGTTTTCTGATTTTTAGGGTTTTTATTTTTTTCGGATTTTTTTTGGTGACTAAGGATTTTATGGGTTTTATGTTTTTTATGCCTTTAAGGGTTTTATGGGGTTTTGTATTCTTAGTGGTTTTGATGATTTTTATTAATTTTTTATTTTATATTGTTTTTATTCTTTTTTATAGTTTTAGGGTGTCTATGGGGTTTGAATGTTTTTTTGGGGGTTTTATGTTTTAGGGGTCTTATGGGAATTTAGTTTTTTAGAGTTTTTTAAGGTGGTTAAGAGTTTTGAAGAACTATTATAGATTTTATTGGCGAGTTAGTGTCTTTTATGGTATTTGTGATCTTTTTTGTTTTTAGGGGTTTTTTTGGTTTTTTATTATTTTTAGGGTTTTAGTGTTTTTATGTGACTTAGTGTTTCTTAGTTTTTAAATATTTTAGGGTTTTTATTGTTATTATTATTATTTTTTCATTATATGAATTTTTGTATAATGGTTCTTATAGTTTGTAGGGCCTCTAGGTTTTTAGGGGGTTTAGGGATTTATGGGGGTTTCATGGTTGGTGGTGTTAGGGTTTTCAAGAGGTTTCTCGGGTTTTTAATTTTTTGGGGGATTTAGGTTTTTTAGGTAGTGTTTAGGGGTTTTTGGAGGTTTTTATAGTTTGGGGGTTTAGGTTTTTATTTATGATTAGGTGATTATTAGGGATTGTAATGGATTTTGGGGTTTTTTTTTTGTTTTTTGGGGGTTTTGAAATGTTTTTACAAATTTTATGGTCCTTTTGAGGTTTTAGGGTTCTA
The DNA here is from genome assembly GCA_963277665.1 of Viscum album. Taxonomy (NCBI): domain Eukaryota; kingdom Viridiplantae; phylum Streptophyta; class Magnoliopsida; order Santalales; family Viscaceae; genus Viscum; species Viscum album. Next base: position 1,009,421,047 of record OY728126.1, read on the forward strand.
GAGTTATATTAGGGGTTTTAGGATTATTAGGGGTTTTAGGGTCTTCTGGGTATTTTTGTATTTATAGGGTTTTTGATTTTTATGGGATTTTTTTGGGTTTTCAGGGTCTTTTAATGGTTTCATGGGTTTTAAGGTTTTTATGGTATGTAAAAATTGTTTATATTTTTTATGTTCTAGTAGGGTTGTCAGGGTTTTTAGGGTCGTTTAAAGGTTTTATAATGGTTTTGGTTTTTAGTTTTTAAAGGGTTTTATGGTTATTTAATGTTTTTTGAAGCTTTTATGGGGTTTTATGTATTTTTATGGGTTTTGAGATATCTTTGGGCTTTAGGGGGGATTTTGTTTTCTAGGGGTTTTAGGGATTATTGGGATTTTTTTTGATTTTTTGGTTTTTATGGTTTTAGTTTTTTAGTGTATTTTTCACTTTTAAAAATTATAGGGGATTTAGGGACGTTTAGGGTTTTTAGTGCTTTTAGGGTTTTGGGGTTTTTTGGGGAATTTTTAGGAATTTAGTGACTTTGGGGGGGGGGGGGTTAGGTTATTTTTTATTTATAGGTAAAATTATTGTTTTTTATGATTTTTAGGGGTTTTAGGGTATTTTAGGATTTTTTGATGATTTTGGATCATTTTGGGGTGTTTAGGGCCCTTTAGGGGTTTTAGGGATTTTAGGTTCTTTTAAAGATTTAGGGTTTTTAGCATCGTTTAGCAGATTTTCTATTTTTTCACAGCCCTTTGTGATTTTTTAGGGTTGATATGTTCCTTTAGGGAGTTTATGGGTTTTAGGGTACATTAGGGTTTTTCATATTTTTTGATTCTTTTATGGTTGTTAGGTGGTGTAAGTTCATTTAGGGTTTTTAGGAACATAAGTGTTTTGGGGTGTTTCAATGGCCTTTAGAGACATTTAAGGTATAATATGGTATTTTATGGGTTTTAATTTCTTATAGGGCTTTTACGGGTTTTAGGGTCATTCAGAGTTTTTAGGGTCTTAATGGTTTTTGAGAGGCTTCAATGTCTTTTAATTTTTTTTAGGTTTTAGTTACCATAATGGGTTTTAAGGGTGTTGGGCGGTTTTAGGGTTTTTATGTTATTAGGGTTTCAGGGGGATTTAAGTTTGTTATGTATTTTAGGGACATTTAGTGTTTTTTGTTTTTTAAGGTTTTTTAGTATATTAATGTGTTGTAGGCTTTCATTGGATTTACGGTTTTTTATGGGTTTCCTGAAATATATGTGTTTTTAGGGTTTTCTGATCTTTTAGGTTTTTTTGGATATTAGGGTTTTATGTTTTTATGTGTTTCTAGATTTAATGGGATTTATGGGGTGTGTATGGATTTTTAGGGTCTTCCATGATTTTTACAGATTTCAGTAATTTTTTGGTATTTTTGGAGGTTTTAGGGTTTTATGGGTTTTATTTGTTTTTAGTGTCTCTTTGGGATTTACATGGATTTTTGCGTGCTCTTTATGGTATTTTGGGGTATCTAGGTAATGGTAAGGGATTTAATGTGTTTTTATGATTTTTTGGATTTTTTGGATTTTTAGGATTGTTTTAGGGGGTTTATTATTTATTGAGTGTTTATTGTTTTTGGAGGTTTTAGAGGTTTTTAGTATTTTTAGTGGTATAAATAGTTTTTAGGTGTTTTATGTTTTTTGGGGTTTTAGGGTTTTTAAGTGTTTTTATCTTTTTTATACGTTTTATTATTTTTAGGATCTTCTAGTGTTTTTATATTTTTTGGGTCTTTTAATATTTTTCTGGTCTTTTAAAGGTTTTAGGGTTTTTAGGGTCTTTTGGGGTTTTGGAATATTTTAATGGAGTTGAGGTTTTTTATTATTTTTATGATTTTTTAGTGTTTTAAGTGCTTTTATTAATTTAAGGGTTTGAGGGGGTTTTTTCGTGTTTAAATGGGTTTTATGGATTTTAGAGTTTTTAGAGTTTTTAGGGTTATAAGGGGTTTTACTGTTTTAGGAAACTTAAGAGTTTTAGTGATTTTTAGTGCCTTTGGGTGTTTGTTGGTTTTGTTAATTTTTCATGAAATTCATATGAATTTTCAGCGTTTTTGTGTTCTCTTAGTGGTTTTTATTGTTTTAAGGGGGTTTAATGTTTTTTTGAGAATTTAGGTTTTTTGTGATTGTTTTAGGGATTTTAGGTTTCTCACTGTCTTAGGGATATTAAGATATTTTATGGGTCTATTGGGTTTTTAAAATTTCAAGTTTTTTTAGGGTTTTTGTCGTCTTTTAAATGTTTTATGATGCCAAAGGGGTGTTAAATGTCTTTAGGGTATTTATATGGTTTATGGCCTTTTGGGGTTTTAAGGGTGTTGTAAGATTTTTATATTTTTATGTTTTTAATGTTTTTTTTTGTTTTGGGGTAATTCATAAATTTTATAGGATTTTATGGCGTTCAGAACTTTTATGGGGTTTAAGGGTTTTTCAGGGGTTTATGGGTTCAAGGGTTTTAGTTTTTTTAATGTTTTTTGTATTTTTAATCGTTTTTAGTTATTAGGGGTTTTAGGTAATATTAGGGCCTTTATGGTTTTTCTGTTTTTAGGTCCTTTAGATATTTTTAGGGTTTTAGGGGGTTTTAGGTTTTTACATTTTTTGGGTATATTAATGTTTTTATGTTTTTTAGATTTTTTTATGTTTTTAAAGGGTATTTAGGATTTTTGGGGACTTTTAGGAGTTCTTAGGGGGTTTTATGGTCATTTTTCTTTTTAGTGGGTTTGATGGAGTTTCTATAATTCTTTTGGTATTTTGGGGTCTTTTAGGGGTTTTAAGATCATTTAAGGATTTTTTGGGTTTTTGGGTCTTTCAGGGGTTTTTAGGCTTTAGGGTACATTATATGTTTCATGGGTTTTAGGGTCTGTTAGTGGTATTAGTATTTCTAGGATCTATTAGTTTTTATAGTCCTTTTTGGGTTTTTTTGGGTTTCATTAATTTATTTATGATTTTTAGGGTCCTTTATGGGATTTTAGGTAGCTTTTTGGTTTTTATGTTTTTTAGAATCTTTTTGGGGTTTTATGGTATTTTATGTTCTTTTAGGTATTTTTTAGGTTTTAGGGTATTTTAGGGTTCTTTGTAATTTTTATGGTATTTTAGGTGTTTGTACGGCCTTTTATGATTTTAGTGGGTTTTAGGCTCTGTTTGGGTCGTAGGGTATTTAGGTTCTTTAAGTCATTTTTGATGTTTTTGGGTCTTTTGGATTTTTTATGTTTTTTTGGAGTTTTAATCATTTTTATGGTTTTATGTTTTTTGTTGTTGTTTTTTACGACTTTTTTGTATTTTTAGGGACTTTATGGTTTTAGGATTTTTAAGGGATTTAGATTTATTCTTTTTTATGATTTTATGGGATTTTAGGGTCTTTAGGGTGTTTTAGGGTGTTTTATGGTTTTCAGTGTTTTAAGGGTTTTTAGGGTTTTATAGGGATTTTAGAGTTTTAAAAGTTTTTTAGGGATTTCTACATTTTTTTAGTTTCTTTAGGGTTTTAGAGTTTTTTTGGTACTTTTAGCATTTTTAATGGGTTTTTAGGGATTTTAGGGTTTTCAGGAGGTTTGAGGGTGTTTATAGGTTTGTTAAGGTTTTATTTCTCTTTTTGGGGGTTTTTAATGTTTGATTGGGGTTTCTATGGTTTTTAGGGTCTTAATGTTTTGACTTTATTTTTTGGTTTTTTTGGTTTTTAAGATTATTTTAGGGTTTTTTGAGGTGTTTAGAGTTTTTAGCGTTTTGGGGTTTTTTGAGGATTACAGTTTTTAAGGAATTTTAGGGGGTTTAGAAAATGTAGTGCTTTTCTGGTTTTTACGGTATTCATTTTTTAAGGTTTTTAGTTTTTTTGGTGTTTTAAGGGGTTTTAGTATCTTCTAGGTATTTTATATGATTTATAGGAACCTTTAGGATTTTTAGTGTCTTTTAGGGGTTTCTCGGGGTTTAGGTGTTTATGGTCTTTTGGAAGATTTAAGATCATTTAGGAGTTTTAAGTTATTATGTTTTTTAGGATGTTTGGGTGTTTTTATATATATAATGTTTTTTTGGTTTTTTGGGAGATTATAGGGTTTTTATATTTTTAGTGGTCTCAATGGTTTTTAATTTTTTTAGGTTTTTTAAAATCCATTTAGAGTTATTTTTTTGAGGGATTTTACGGGTTTTATCATTTCTATGGTCATTATGGTTTTTATGTTTTTAGATATTATTTGTGTTTTTAGTGTTTTTTATTGGTTTTCGGGATTTGAGAGATTTTAAGGGGTTTTAGCTATTGTATAATGGTTTTACATATTTTATGGGGTTTACGGGGTTTTGCGTTCCTCTTGTATTTTTAGGGTTTTTTTGGTTTTCTTATAATTCTTAGGGTGTTTTCGGTGTTTATTAGTTTTATGTTTTTTAGGAATATTTTACGATTTTTTTGATTTTTTTTGATTTTATAGGCATTTTAGTTGTTTTATGGTGGTTTAGCTGTTTTAAGGTGTTTTAGGGTTTCATGGGTTTTAATGGTCTTTACAGATTTTATGGGGTTTCAGGGTCTTTATATTTTTAGTTTTTATCAGGATTTTAGTGTTTTTCAGCTCTTTTTGGGATTTTAGGGGTTTTTTAATTATTTGGATTTTTATGGTTTTTAGGGTCGTTATGCGGTTTTTGGGGGGTTTTGGGTATTTTAGTATTTATAAGGTGTTCTTATGATTTGAAATTTTTTTAGCGATTTTAAGTGCTTTAAGATTCTGGGGGGATAGTTGTTTTTGGGATTATTTGGTTTTTAGTATTTTTTGGGTTTTAGGGGTTTTAGTTTTTTAGGTTTTTAGGGTTTTCAAAGGGATTTCTTATTTTTTAAGTTTTTAGTGTTTCTATTGTTTTTTGGGATTATTGTGTAGGGAATATGGTTTCGGGTAAAGGATTTTGGGTTTAGGGTGTTTGTTATAGGGTTTAGGGTATTGATTTTACTATTTAAGGTATAAGAAACCGGGTTGAAGCTATATAGTTTAGGGTTTATGGTGTAATCTATATGGTCTTGGGCTTAGAGTGTATGGTTTAGGGCTATGTTGTAGGATTTTTGGTTTTTGGTGTGAGGTTTTGGGTTTATGGTGTAGGATATAGGGTGTTGGGTGTACAGTATAGGGTTTAGGGTCTTAGGATTATGGATTAGAATTTAGGGTATAGGGGATAGGTTTTGTGGTGTTGAGTATAGGGTTTAGTGTGAATGGTATAGGGTTTAGGGTGTATTGGTTTTGGGTTTAGGGTTTATGGTGTATGGTATAGGGTTTATGGTGAATGGTTTTGGGTGTAGGTTTTATGGTTTTGGGTATTGGGTTTTGGGTTTACAGTGTAGGTTTTAGGGTTTAGGGCATAAGAAATCGGTTTTTGGGTATAAGATATATGTTTTAGGGTGTAGGGTATAGGGTATAAGGTGTACTGTCTAGGGTTTGGGGTGAAGGGTTTGCAGTTTATAGGGTAGTGTATAAGGTTTAGGTTGCAGTGTTTAAGGTTTTGTGTGTAGGGCATAGGGTTAATGGTGTAGGGATTGGGGAGTAGGATATATGGTTTATGGTGTAAGGTATAGTCTTTTGGGTTTTGCGTATAGTTCTTTTGGTTTAGGGTTTATGAAGTATGTAATATGGTTTAGAATTTAGGGTTTTATATTTAGTGTTTTGGGTATCAAGTTTAGTGTGTAGGGAATAGTGTTTAGTGTGTGGGGTTTTGGGTTTTGGGTTTTGCATTTTGGATTTTGGGATTGGGGTTTTGGGTTAGTGTTTAAAAATTAGGGTGTAGGGTTCATGGTCAAGGGTGGGGGGTTTCGTTAGTATTGTGTATGGTATGGGGTTTAGGTTTTTTTTTGGGGGGGGGGTGGTTTTTTACGGTTTTTTGAGTTTTGTGGATATTAATGTTTTTTAGGGTTTAGGTTTGTCTAGGGTATTTGGGTTTTTTTTAATATTCTAGGGCATTTATGGTCTTTCATGGTGTATAGGGGTTTGGGATTTTTACAATTTTTTAGGTAATTATGGGTTTTTAGGTTCATTAATGTCATTTTATGATTTTTAGGATCATTTAGTGGATTTTAGGATAATTTAGGGGTTTTTTGGAGTTTTATGGTTTTTAGGGGTTTTATCGGTTTTTTAGGATCTTTTTTTTTCTTGGGGTATTTTTTCTTTTAGTGTTTTAAATTTTTATGGATTTTATAGTGTTTTAGGGGTTTTATTCGTTTTATAGGTTTTTAGTCTATTTTATATTTTCTTAGTTTGTTATCTTTTATGGGTCATAGTAATTTTAGATTCTTATAGGATTTTAGGGTTATTATTGTATTATAGGGGTTTTAGGGGTCAAAAATGTTTTTGGGATCTTTTACAATTTATTTTTTTTTCTTTTTGGGTTTTAGGGATTTAGGGTCTTTTTTGGATTAGGGGGTAGGGTTTAGGGTTTAATGTGTAGGTTTTATGTTTTAAGGTGTAGGGTATATACTATAGGGAATGAGGTATATGGTTTAAGTTGTAGGGTTTATGTTTCATTAGGTTGGGTTTAGGGTTTATGGTGTAGGGTATAGGGTTTGGGAAGTTAGGTATAGGGTTTTGGGTTCAGGTTATATGGTTTAGGGTTTTAGTTATAGGGTTCCAGGTGTAGGATATAGGGTTTATGGTGTAGGGTATAGATTTTAGTGTGTAGGGTTTAGGGTTCATGGGTTAGGGTATAGGTTTTTCTGTGGAGGGTTTAAGGTTTTGGCTATAGGTTATATGGTATTGTATTTACGGTGTAAGTTATAGGGTGTATTTTGTAGTGTTTTTGGTTTATGGGGTAGGGTATAGTGTTTTGGGTGTTGGATTTAGAGTTTCGAATTTAAGGTATAGGGTTTTGGATGTATGGTTTTTGTTTTTGGGTGTGTGTTATATGGTTTTGGTATAGGGTTTCAGGTTTAGGGTATATGGTTCAGGGTTTAGGATTTTGGATTTTTTGAATAATGTTTAGTGTTCAGTGCTTAAGATTTAGTGTGCAGGGTGTTTGGTTTAGTGTGTAGCGTTTACGATGTAGGGTATTGCGTATTGGGTTTAAGATGTAGTGTTTATGATTTAGGGTGTAGTGTGCAGGGTTTAGGGTTTAGGGTGTAGGGTTTAAAGATAAGTGAATATGGTTTAGGGTTAATGGTTTAGGGTGTAGGGTTTAGGTTTTATGGTTTAGGCTTTCGGATTTAGGGCGTATGGTGTACTGTATAGGGTTTAGGTTTTTTGTGTCTTTTTGGGTTTAGGGTCTTTTAGGGTCATTATGGTTTTTATTCATGTATGATTTTTATTGTCTTTTCTGTTTTTCATGGGTTTTACAATATTTTATGGTTCTAAGGGTTATAGTGCCATTTAGGGTTTTGAGAGTGTTTTATGATATTTTTATGGTTTTAATGACTTTCAGGGGTTTTGGGTCGTTTAGTGTTTTTAGGGATATTTTTATTCATTATTTTTTTAGGTTTTTTATGGTGCTTATAAGTTTTTATGTTACTTTTGGGTTTTTATTGTTTTTAGGGTCCTTTTAGGTTTTTCGGGGTTTTTATGGTTTTACAGGTTTCTAGGGATCATTATTGTTTAAAGGGTATTTTTTGAGATTTAGTTGTTTTAAGGTTAATTCAAGGTATTTTGTATTTTTTGGGTTTCTAGGGTGTTTTAGTGACTTTCAGGGTTTTAGTATTTTTATAGTCCAATAGGCTTTTTATTTTATTTGGTATTTTATGATTTTTTTGTTATTTTAGGGTTTTATGAGGTTTTAGGGACTTTTTGAAGTTCTTTGTGGGTTTTAGAGTCTTTTGTTGTTTTTTAGTTTATTGGGATTCTAGGGGTTTTCTGGGTATTTTAGGGTCCTTTAAGGTTTTTATGGTTTTTAGGTTTTTTTTTGTTTTTTAATTTTCTTTATCTTTTTTTGATTTTTTAGTGTGTTGAATTTTTTAGGAAATTTATGGTTTTTAAATTTTTTATCGGTTTTTAGGGTTTTAAAGGGTTCTAGGAATTTTGATGTGTTTAGTGGTTTTAAGGTTTTAAAGGTAATTTGGGTGCTTTTAGGATTATTTAGTTTTTTTGGGTTTTGATGTTTTTTAGTGTATTTTGGGTTTTGTAGTGTTTTTAGGGCTTTTAATTCTTTTTATAGTTTAAAGGGTTTTATGGGTTTTATGGTTTTTTATGGTTTTAGGGGTTTTTTTGGGTTTAGTGGGTTTTAGAAGTTTTTATAGTTTTTAGGGGTTTCGGAGGTTTAATGGTTAAGTGAATTTTAGGGGTTTTGGGGATTTTTCATGCATTTAAGTGTTTTCATGGGTTTGGGACGGGTAGCATTTTTAAGTGTTTTGGGAATCTAATGGTTTTTTGGGAACGTAATGTGCAGGGTCAAGCTATTCCTAGCTCAGCAAAATTTATTAAAAGAAATGAAAAGCATACAAGGGTGGGGTGGGGTCAAACGACCCCTACCAAAAAAAACCATGGACCCCCAAAGACACCAAAAATCCCAAGAAAACTGGAAAGTGGAAGAGAAAAAAACTAGAAATCAATGTCTCCATCCCCATATGGATCCCCATCAACGCCATACCCAGAGAAAGAATCTTAGTCCACCGAATCTCATTCAGATGATTCATATTACTTGAAGAAGGTGGTGTAATACTCCCTAAGATTTTTCTACTCCAGATTCAGCTGCGCCTTGACAGACTAACCTCCCCTGCCAGGGGCATTTTCCTTAGCATTGCAGGAGGCTCTCATAGATCTCGTCCTTGGAAAAGTATAGTAGTCCTTCCTCAGATTCCTCTTTCGAGATTCTATAAAGACCCGTGCATATTTTTGGTCCTTCCAAAATGGAATGTCCCCATCTCGCAAGGACCTCTACTAAATTATCCTATCCATATTATTGTTCATTCTTATTCCATCCTCTTGGAAAAGTTCTTGATCAGGGATAAAAGAGGATTCCTAGATTAGGGAATAGTCAGGTAGAATTTCTCACTGCGGCATGCAAGGAACCACTAGGGAAGGTTCCTGGAGAGCAAGACAAGGAGGGGTCACTACACCAGCAAGCACCCGTTACAAGACCTTATCCTCCTTCAAAGCATGACTAACCACAACACCAGTGCACCAAAATGTGTTTTACACCTCAAATTCAGTAACAGTAAGAGTGAACTGCCCCTCCTCCTCAGAAAACTTAATAACTATCCCTTCGCAGTGCACAAGCTCCTACATCGCCCTTTGTTTATACTCAACATCACCATCTGAGATCCCAATGATGTCCAACATTAACTCTAATTCACTATAATTTTGGGCCACACTCCCTCCACCATTCCCACCAACAACGGCCTGCCCCTCACTCTGGACGTATAGAGTGAACCTCACGCTCCCAGAAGCCACGACCTGCCCATCCACATGCCCCTAATTAGCCATCTCTCCCTCTACATCCACCGATCCTTTCTCAGCCATCTCCCCCTGCTCGGCCACACTACAAGGTTCTTCAGCAGCAGCCCCCTCATCAAAATCCCACAAACCATCCTTCCCATTACCTGATCAACACAAGACTTTTAAAGGATCCTCTGATGGAACATGGTCATCAAACTGGGTCCCTCCCCTTGTTTAGGAGTTTTATGGTGTTTTGGATTTTAGGGGGTTTTAGGGTTTAGCATGTATAATATACGGTTATATGTTTCTAGTTTAGGTTTTATGGTGCAAGGTATAATGATTAGTGCATAGGTTTTAGGAATTAAATTGTAGGATATAGGGTTTAAGACATAGGGCTTACGGTTTGTGGTTTAGGATATAGGGATTAAGGTGTAGGTTTTAGGGTTCAGGATGTGAGGTATAGGGTTTAGGGTGTAAGTCTTAGGGTTTTGGGTGTATGGTATGGGGTTTAGAGAGTAGGGTGTGTGGTTTTGGGCGTAGGGTATAGGTGTTAGGATTCTTGGTTTAGGTTTTATAGTGGATGGAATTTGGTTTAGGGAATAGGATTTTGGGTTTAGGGTACATGGTTTAGGATTTGGGTGTACGATTTATGGTTTAGGCTGTTTGGTATATGTTTTAGGGTTTTGGGTTTTGGGTTTAGGGTATAGGGTCTAGGGTATAGGATTTAGTATTTATGTTTTAGGTTACAAGGATTAGGGTGTAGGGGTTAAGCATTAGAGTGTATAGTGTATGGTGTAGAGTTCAACCTATTGAGTTTAGGGTTTTTGTTTTAGGGTGTATGGTGTAGGATATAAGGTGTAGGGTATTGGGTTTAGGGTGTAGGTTATAGGTTATTTGATAGAGGGGTTTTGGTTTTAGGTGTAGTGTATAGGGTTTAGAGTTATTGTTTAAGGATTTAGGGTGTAGGGTATAGGGTTTACAGTTTAGGGATTGGGATTATGGGTGTATGGTAGAGGGTTTGGGGTGTAGTGTTTAGGGTTTAGGGTGTAGAGTATAGCGTTTGGGTGTATGGTATCTGTTTTTGGGTGTATGGTATTTTTTTGAGGGTTTAGTGTGTTGGGTTTACAGTGTATTATAGGGTTGAGAGTGTATGGTTTAGGGTTTATGGTGTAGGGAATATATTTTTTGTTAAGGGTGTTGGTTATATGGCATAGGATGTGGGGTTCAGGGTTTTTGGTTTAGGGTAAAAGGTTTCAAGTGAATGGTTTTGGGTTTTGGGTTTCTGTTATAATGTTTAAGGTGTAGTGATTAGGGATCAGGGTGCTAGGTATGGTGTTTTCGGTGTAGAGTATCAAGTTAATGGTGTGGGTTTTAGGGTAAATAATGTAGGTTTAGGGATTACGATTCAATGTATCACCTGCAGTTTCAAATAAGAATCCCTTCAGTTATGTATTTTAATTATATAAATTTTGTGGGTGATGTTTGAGAGGATTTGGAAACATTTTGTAACGTTTTTTTGGGAATTTCTATGTTTAAAATATTTGGGAATGATTTTTGGAAACCATTAAAAACCTACAGGAAAATGTGTACAGTGAGGCATAGGATAAGGGGAAGGCGAATGGGAAGGCGCATTATTTTTCAGAACCATGTGACCGTCCAAGAGAAACTGTGCATTATGGGATAGTGGTATTTTTTATTGTTGGCACACAGTTTGTCTAACCATGCAGGGTCCTTCTTAAGGCAAATTCAAGTGAACAGTTAGTGCAATGTTTTCCTAACTGCACGAATAACCATGCAGGGTTTAAAAACAAGATCTTTAAAAAGTGTATTGAAGTCTAGATTAGCCTTCAAAACATATTTTTTCTACGTTTCGATCCAAACTCAAGAATTATTCCTCTCAATGGCTAAGGATGATTTCCACGTTGAAATGGAGGTGATCATAAGGCTTATATTGGTATATTGAAATCATATTTCCATGGGTTTTATTCATTTATGATAGTTTTTTTGTGGTTTTTCCGAGAACTACTTCTCCCTATATCTCTCTCAGTTTCTTAAATATAAACTGTTTTTGATAGATCTAATGTGTTTTATGCACATCATAGTAAGATTTGGCCTTTTTTGTTTCAGGTGATGAAATATAAGGTGAATTTTTTTGATATTCATCCTAGTTTTGTGGGAGTCTCAGTTTCATTATTCATTTTCTACATTAATCCTTTTGTTGGTTGAATCACTCTCAACTTCTATTTCTAGAAATAGATGGCTTAATTTTCATATAGATATGTTTTTTGTTAAATTTAATTAGAAATTATCATGTAATGATTGATGGAAACCCTCATCTGTGATGGTTTATGTAATTGTGAAAATTGGGTGTCTTAGTCACAAGAGAAAATGGTAACTTGATTTTAAAATGATTAATTTAAAATGGTTATTTCATTTTTATGCATGGTAAAAATGGTTTTCAGTATAAGGGTTGGTTTTATTGTAATGCTTTTTTGGAAAAGTTTTTTCAACAAATGGTTTTTTTTAATAGTTTAATTTTATGGTATTCAATAATGGTTTTCTTTATTGAAATGATTGAAATGGTATGGAAAGGGTTTATTGTAATGAGGTTTTTTTATATGGTTATTAATGGATGTAATGGATGGTTAATGTTGTTTAAGTACCACCATTTAGGGTTTGGGTGATGGACGTAAAATTTCCACCATCATTGGAAGACACTAAGATTATGTGGTTTTGTGTGTGGGTGTGTGTGGTTGTGTAATATGGAATGGGTAAATTCCATTTTAGTAATCAAATTTTTGGAATGACTTGTTCTTTTATTTTCATAAAACATTGTTTTTTTGAGATTACAGTTATACATTGGAAATTTTTTTGAAATTGTTTCTAGGTTTTATACATATAATGATTTATATAAATATTCTAACTTGTTATATGCTAGTGGCAGGAGTAGGGAACCCATTTGGGGAAAGACAACTGATTTTCATTACTCACCACAACTTTGGAACATTAATTATTTTGTAGATATATTTTATTAGGACACAAGAAAAGTTAAGGTATCATAATTCCCTAGTGGTGCTTTATGATACTTGGGATGTTATGTACAAATGAATCATGGGTCAGGTTTGGAATTTTGGAGCTATGTACTTGGATCATTGGAGGTTTTTTAGTTGTGTATTCCACAGTTTAATTTGATGTTAGTTGTATTCCACTTTGGTACGCCATTATAGTTTTTTTTGATATAAATGGTGTAACACTGAGTTATTGTAAATTGTTTTCATGCATCATGTAGTGGTATTTTTTTATATGTTTCATTGAGTTGTTTTATTTTCAAAGGCTAAATCATCCACCACCTATTAATGAATCCCTTTTCATTTACATCCACCCTTTATTTCCTTTTTTATGTCTCTTAAGGCCATGTAATTTCATTCCTCCTTCTCAAGCCAATGAGGAGGGGAAGGATGTTCAATTTTAGGTGTTGGTTTTAGCATTTAAGGTGTAGGGTATATGGTTTTTTGGGTAGTTTTTAAGGTTTAGGGTATATGGTATATGGTTTTTTGAGGGTTTTTATGGGGTTTATAAGGTTTTTTTTTGTAATTTTATTGGGTTTTGAGTTTTTAAGGGGTTTATGGGTTTTAGGGTGTTCTACAGTTTGTTTGGATTTTATGTGTTTTTAAGGTTTTGAGGTTCCTTTGGGGAGGGGTTAGCATATTTTAGGCGTTTTATGGTGTTTATGTTTTTAGGGTGTTATATGGTTTTAGGGGAATTTTACAGAATTTCAAATACCAAATAGGGTTTATAATGAGTTTTGCATTGGTATTTTAGGGTTTTATGGTTGTTTTAGGGGTTTTAGGGTATTTCATGGTTTATAGTATGGGGTATAGGGTTTAAGGTGTAGGGTTTTGGATTTAAAGGTGTATGGTATGTGGTTTATTTGGTAGATTTTAAGGTATAGGGTGAAGGGTATAGGGATCAGGGTTAAGGTTTTTGGAGTAGGATTTAGGGTTTAGTGTGTAGGTTATAGTGTTTATGGGGTGGGGTATAGGGTTTAAAAAATAGTTTATAGGGTTTGATTGTAGTTTATAGGGTTTGGGTGTAGGGTGTTTTGTTCCGAGTGTTGGATTTAGGTTTTCAGTCATAGTGTATAGGCTTTAGTGTGTAACGATTGGGGTTATGGTGTAGGTTATAGAGTTTGTGGTGTAGGGATTATGGTATAGGGTGTTGGGTTTTGGGTGTAAATTATATGGTTTAGGGTTTATGGTATATGGTGTAGGGTTTTAGGTGTAGGTTTTAGTGTTTAGGTTCTATGGTATATGGTTTAGGGCATAGGATAATGGGGTTATGGTGTAGGGTTTTGTGTATAGGGTGTATAGTGTATGGATTTAGGATTAGGTTGTATGGTAAAAGGTTTAGTGTGTACGGTTTAGGGTTTAGTCTGTAGGGATTAGTGAGTAGGGTTTTATGTTTAGCGAGTAGGGTTTAGTGTTTAGGGTGTAGGTTATGGGTTTTTGTGTGTAACGTTTATGGTTGTTGGTGTAGTGTATAAGGTTTAGATTTTTATGTTTTATAGGAGTTTTAGGGATTTTTATTCAATTTAGATTTTTATGATTTTTTAGGTTTTTAGTGTTTTATGGGTTTTGAGTGGTTTTAGGGTTTTAGGATTTTATGATTTTTATGTTGTATTTAGGGTTTTTAGAGTGTTCTATGGTTTTGGGGTTTTTAGGAATTTATATGTTTTTAATGTGTTTGGGATATTATAGGGGTTTTGGGGGTTTTGGTGGTCTTTTTAGTGGTTTTTAGTAAATTTAGTATTTTTTAGGGTTTTAGGGGATTTAAGGGTATTTTAGGGAAATTTTTGGCATTTTTGGTGTTTTAAATATTTTTTATGGTTATTATTGATTTTTTATTATTTTAGGGTTTTTTAGTGTTTTATAGACCATTTTTGTTTATAGTGTAGGGTTCATTATTTAGGTTTTTGGGTTTTGGGTTTATGTTATTGGGTATAGGGTTTATTGCGTAGGATTTAATGGTTAGATTATAGGTTATCAGGTTTGGATGTAGAGTATAGTGTTTAGTATTTAGAGTGTATGGAATAGTGTATAGGGTGTTGAGTATAGGATTTAGGTTGTATGGTATCTGGTTTAGGGTGTAGGGTATACGATTTTTTATTTAGGTTCTAGGGTTTAAGTAGTATGATATAGGGTTAAGGGTGTAGGGTGTTATGTATAGGGTTTAGGGTATAAGGTTTAGGGTGTAGGGTGTTGGGTTTAAGGTTTATGGGGTAAGGTTTAGAGATTAGGAATAGGGTTTTGGGGGTTGGGTTTAGGGTTTAGGGTATAGGGTTTTAGTTTTTGGGGTTAGGTATAGGGTGTATGTTATAGGGATTAGGGTTTAGGGAAATGGATTTATGGTGTAGGCTATATGGTTTACGATTTTGGGTTTTTTGATTAGGGTGTATGGTATAAGGTTATGGGTGAAGGGTTTAGAATTTATGGTTTAGGGTATCTGATTTCTGGAGTAGGATTTATGGTTCATGGTGAAGGGTGTTGGATTTATGGTTTAGGGTGTAGGGATTAGGGTTTAAGTTAGGGTTTTAGGTTATAGAGATTAGGGTGTAAGGTTTAGGGTTTAATGTTAACGGTAAAGTGTTTAGGGTTTTTAGGGATGTTTTTTGATTTTTGTGTTTTTAGGGGTATTTTGGTTTTTATTGGTTTTAGGGTTTACTTCATTTTTAATGGATTTCATGTCTTCTCTTTTTTTTATGTGGATTTTAAAGAGTTTTTTATTTTCTATTTATGGGGTTTAGAGGTTTGAGGGGTTTTCAATGGTTTTAGCAGTTTCAGACATTTTTAGGGGTTTTAGGGTTTGGGGGGTTTTAGGGGATTCTTTGGCTCTTTCAGGTTATTTAGTGTTTTGGGGTTTTTTTTTGAGTTTTTGAGTTTTTATTGTTTTCATTGGGTTTAAATGGTTTTATTGTTTTAATTATTTTCTTTATAGTTTTATTATATTAAGTTTTTCTTGGTATTTTTTGGCATTTTCATTGTTTTTAGGGATTTTTGGGTTTTTAGTGTCTTGAGGGGTTTTTATGTTTTTTAGGGTTTTTAGTTTTTTTATGTTTTTAGGGTTTTTTTGGATTTTTGGGGTATTAGGATTTGTTATGGGTTGTTTAGAAATTTTTTTTATTTTTTTGGGTTTTTTTTTCTTATGGTTGTTTTAGGGTTTTTAGGATTTTCAGTATTTTAAGGAATCTTTAGTTGTTGTTATGAATTAATGGTTTTTAGGGGTTTTAGGTTTTTTTAATTTTTTTTTTAATTTTTATTGTTTCTATGTTTTTTAGGGTTTTAGGGAGTTTATTTATATTAATGGTTATTTTAGGTTTTTATATGTTACTACATGGTTTTTTGGATTTTTGGGGTTTGAGGGTATTTTATGATTTTTTTAGTATTTTTAGGAACTTTTGGTGGCTTTGGGTTCATTAGGCTCATTTAGGGTATTTTAGGGTATTTTATGGTTTTTAGTATTTTTGGGGTTTTAACGGGGTTTTTGGTGGATTAGGGGTTTATAGTGTTTTTGGTCTTTATGATTTTTGAGGGTTTTGGTTTGTGAGTGGTGTGGCTTTTGTGTTTTTTTGGTGGTTTTATAGTGGTGTTTATGTTTTTTATGGTTTTTATGGGGCCTTAGGAATTTTATGGATTTTTTGTGTTTAAAAGGTTTGAAAAGGTTTTTAGGGTTTTCTAGGGATGTTGGGGTTTTTGGGTTTTTGGGTCTTTTAATGTTTTATCATTTTTTAGGGCCACTAAATATTTTTAGGGATTTAAGTGACTTTTAAAATTTTCTATGTCTCTTAAGGGTCTTTAAGTTTTTTGGGGATTTTTAGGATCTTTTAGGGTCTTTTAGGGTTTTAGGGTTTTTCGGCCTTTTATGGTTTTTTTGGTTTTATGGTTGTGGGTTAGAGTTCTTTTGGTCATTTAGGCTTTTTAGATTTTATGTTTCTTTTAGTTTGGTTTTAGGGTTTTTAGGGTCCTTAAGGATTTTGTTCATGTTTATAGGAATTTATATTATTTTTGGGTTTCTTATGGTTTTAGGGGTTGTAGTATTTTTGTTGTTTTACGATTTTAAGGGGTTTTTGGTGTTTTTAACGATTTTATGGTTTTTTGGGTTTTATAGGGTTTTGTTTGGGTTTTTAGTTTGTTTGGTTTTTTAGGGATTTTCGGGTTTTTATGGGTTTTTAGTGTTTTTATGGTTTTTATGGTATTTTAATGTTTTTAGGGTTTTTAGGTTCTTTTAAGGGGTTTTGGTTTTTTGAATATTTTAGGATATTTAGTGATACTAGGATTTTTTTTGTGATTTTATGTTCCTACAATATTTTCAGGGGTTTTTCATTTTGGGGCCTTTTATGGTTTTAGGGTTATTTTGGTTTTTAGGGATTGTAGGGGCTTTTAGTACTTTTTTGTGTATTAGGGGTTTTTTGGTTCCTTTCTATTTTTAGGGGTTTTAGGGTCCTTTATGGATTTTTGTATTTTTAGTACCCTTTATGATATTTAGGGTTTTTAGGTTCTTTTAGGGGTTTTATCACCTTTAGGGAAAGGAAGATGCGAGGGTCAGGCTATTCCCGGACCCCCCACATTTATTATAAAGGAAAAAAGAGACACAACAGACAAGGGAAAGGAGGGGTCAAACTACCCACACCCAAAAACCCTTTACAACCCATGCCAAAACCTAAACAATGAAAACAAGAAAAAAGACCCAAATCCAAACAAAGAATAAAACTCAAGAAGTCCCTAACATCACCGAGCCAAACAACAACCAGCAGTATTTCAAAGACATCACCTTCAGCACCTCTCATTCAAGCAGCAAATAGCCCCCAACTTCACTGTCTCCAGCCTCCATCACCTCCTTTCCAATCATAACCACCACCAACATCACAGAACCAACACCAGACTCATAAACAACAGCTTTATCACAACCAATCCATACAGAAACCAACATCCAGCACCCCATTTTCAGACAACCCGCTCCACTTTCAAACAAACATCTCCTAGCGGCCCGCTTCCACCTCAGCGACCAGCAGCACCAATTACTCTCAATGCCACCATAAAAAAAATCTAGTACCCACCACCTCCAGTCCTCAAGGGAAACTGAAGTCCCGCAGGTCAACATCCAACAACTCAAGATCCAGACAAAAATTAACATCAACTCAATAAAAAACCAACAACCAGTAGAAAAACTCGTACAGTAGCTCAAAAAACAGCAACCATCTCCTCCTGGCTAGGAGAGCTCCAGCAACTCACCGTAGCCAGATGCACAAAACAGCTAGCATTCATGCTTAAACCCATTCCGCACCATCCAAAACTCCTTATACTCACAATTCAGCAACATCGGCAACTCACAACTGAACCAGCCACAATACAAAAACACGCAGCCTAGCAAAACAAAAGGAGCACAACACAAAAAGACCAGACCTTCCTCAGCAGCAAAACCCAAGAGCAAGTAATAATATTCAGAAAACAGAACCTGTGATTCCACCATAAGAATCCTCTATGACCCATCGTGAAACCAGATAAACCAGTGAGACCCTCCTCAGGTCCAAACAAGAAGTGCAGGTCTGAGCGCAGGACTGTGAACACCACTGCCAAGAAACCATAAAGCATGTCGTATCCTCCATTAACTGAGAAAAATCCAGAACACATTCAGATGAAGCCACCAGATTATCTTGCCGCACCATCAATGAGGTCGAATTAACTAAACACCAAGAGAAAGCCTAGACCGAACCCAGATCTGGAAACTATGCCGGAAAATCAGGCCAGGCACTCTTCCGCCCAATCTTTGAGACAATCATCGTACCTACCAAACACCCTCAAGGAACCTAAAATACCTGTGTGAATTTAGATCTGAAGCGGTCTTTGAGGTTTTCTTAGCCGTTTACCAGGAAGGGGACAACCAGGAACACCAAATATTTCCATCATCTCGCCAGCGTGAGAAACCGCATCTAGCCCCAGTCCAGTCGATCTGCCAAGACCGTGTCCAAGCCTCCAAGAGATCGACATCTCCGCCAAGGGTTTTTTGAGTTTTTAGTGTCTTTACGGGGTTTTAAAGGACTTTATCATTTTTAGGGTTTTTAGAGTTTTCAGGAATTTTGTGGTTTTTAGTGTTTTTAGGGGTTCCTGTGTTCTTTTTGGGTTTTAGAGTTCTTAGAACCTTTTAGGTGTTTCTAATTTTTTTTTAAATTTTTAGGGGTGGTTTCAAGGTTTTATAAGGTTTTTTTGTGTCTTGTGGTTTTCTAGTGGTTTGGTGGGTCATTAATGTTTATTATGGGTTTTAAGTGATTTTTTTGGTTTTAGTGTTATTATAGTTTTTATGGGCTTGGGGGGTTAGGGGTTTTAGGGATTTAGAGTTTTTTGGAAAGGGAGGTGAAGGGCCAGGATATTCCTACCCTCCCCAAATTTATAAAATAAAGCAATGTATACAAGGACGGGGTAGGCTCAAATGAACCACACAAAAAAATCCCTGAATCCCTAAGACACTAACCCCAAAATACACAAAAGACATCGAGAAGGAAGCAGGAACTACAATTCAACATCTCCATCCCCATAAGGATCTCTATCAGCACCATTACAAGAGGAAGCATCTGACTCCGCTGAATCCCATTTAGAAGATTAATGTTTCTTAAGGATGGTTGTTTAATACTCTCTGATATTTTGTTTCTCCACAATCATCTACAACTTTCCAGACCGACCTTCCTTGCCATGAGCATATTCCTTTTCTTTGCAGGCATTGGAGGATGCTCTGGTAGCAATTGGATTGGGAAGGAATGAATAGTCCCTCCTTGATATCCTATTTAGTGTGGGTGCTCCAAGCTCTTCCTTCTTGTATTTTAGCACATCATCAGCACTCAACGAGTTGAGAATGAGACTCCCATCCTTCCTTTGATCAATAGTAGTAGGATCAACACCACCTCTCTGACTACTAGGTCCAAAAATATTGTCATTATTAGACTAAGACATCCTCTTTTGGGGACATGAATCCATGTCAGAAGAACCTGGGAAACCCATCGAAGACTTATCCCTCTTCATCCTAGCAAAATTAGTATTCATTATGTCGTCATGATCCACAATGATGTCCCCCAAACTTATAGCTTCATCATCCTCATCCCAAATGAATATCACATCATGTTTCAGATTGAGATTCTGTAGGATCACTTTTTGATGATGCTCAAAGGGGATTCCTAAACAATCAAGCATTATCTTTTTAGACAACTCAACACACAGATGTAAAGTCTCAAAAACAACAAAGTAAAGGTTAGGATCAGGTTGCTCAGCAGTCCTCTTAACTGTAGGATGGTTATCGGTCTCATGTTACTCAGACTGAGGGTCATAAAACGAACCATCCCCAATCTTAGTTGCATCATCCAACACTTACTATGGATCTTGTTTAGTTGGTAAGGGATTATCCTCCACTCCCACTTGCCTTATCCCTTCACAAAAGGGATGTGAAGCCATCTCCTATAGGTCTGCGGGGTGGTCATACACATCCTTAACCACCATGAACTTCAACACTCCCCATGACTAGCTCTCAAGACTCCCCTCCTCCTTTCCCATAGATTCCACAGAATCAATGCCCTCAAACTGATTAGAGGTTATACCAACTCTATTCCTAGGGTCTTCCCTTGCACAACAATGGCTAAAGTATTTGGAAATCCCTCCCTCTCCATCCTTTCTCTAGTGAGGCTTGGGTGCTCGCTATCAACCCTAATAGAATCAACCTGCAAATAAAAGGCCACAACCCAATCTTCATCAGGAGTCCCACCCCCACCTCACTAGAGGAAGGGTGTCATCCGCAAGTCTCGGGTCAGCCTTCAACTGCTTGAAGATTTCCTTTAACATATCTCCTTTAACATATCTTCTGATTAATTCCCCTTAACACCCTGTAGGCAGGATGGACCCCCTTATCCACCATCGCATCCCTCCCTACACTGAGTAGGGTATCCCTCAGTGTTCCCTTCCTTTCCTCAATAATATTTGTCAACCCCAACCTCATAGAGGTAACTAGATATTCACTCCCTATAACAAGACGCTCACTTACTCTATGTCTGCAATCACTTTTCACATGGATCAGTGTCAATGGATTCTAGGTTTTTAATGTATTTGAGGGTATTTTATGTTTTTAGGAACTTTTAGCGGTTTTATGGGGGTTTAAATAATGTTTTTGGGTTTTATGGTCTTTTAGGGTTTTTTGGGTTTTTAGGTGGTCGTATTGTTCCTTAGGATGTCATGGAATTTTTTGTGTTTTATGGTTTACGAGGATTTTTGGTATTCTATGAATTTTCAGTGGTATATGGGTTTTGGGTATGTTTATATTTTTTATAGGCTTTTATGGT
Organism: Viscum album; assembly: GCA_963277665.1. Taxonomy (NCBI): domain Eukaryota; kingdom Viridiplantae; phylum Streptophyta; class Magnoliopsida; order Santalales; family Viscaceae; genus Viscum; species Viscum album. Next base: position 1,009,441,732 of record OY728126.1, read on the forward strand.
TTTTCATTTTTTATGGTCTTAAGGTGTTTGAGGCCTTTATAGTGAATTTTTCATTTTTTGGTCTTTTATTGTTTAAAAGATTTTTTTTTGGTTTTTATGTCATTTAATGGGTTTTTTGGGTTTTGAGGAAATTTTGGGTTTCTTAGTGTATTTGTGATTTTAATGGTTATAAGGGGTTTTAGGGTTTTTAGTGTTGGGACCAAGTTGGCAGATATGAATGTAAGAAGAGTTTTCTGTTACAGAATGTTGTTTTTAGTTTTCAATGAGGATAAATCAATTCACATTATAAAATACTTGAAAACCAGATGATGCTTTACTAATATGTATTTCACAAATATCATATGTTTGGAGAAATTGTGGTGCAAGCCTCATGAAGGAAAGTTGGAGAATTGATGATGCTAGGCATATACAGTTTTGATTTTAAGGAATGATGCTGCTGAAAGATAGGGAAGTTTTAGTACATTCCATTTTAACTCTGACGATGTTTAATCAAGACTATCAAAGGATATATTTTACGATAGTGGAGTTCATGAAGAAAGCTAAAGAATGGTTATGGGAATCAGTGAAGAGAGCAATGAAAAATGAACAAAAAATCTGGATCTAGCTCAAATGTAGAGTATAAGGTGGCACTGTTTTTCAGTGTTTGCAAAATTTTATGGCCTAAAAATCAGAAGATGAAGAAATGTGTTTTGGGTAATGAATGTTACACGAATGTATGAAGATGGATTTGAATTTTGCATGCAGGGCATGACTCAAGGTCAAAACAACAAAAAATGGAAAATCCATGAAGTGTGTGAAAATTTAGGCAAATTGGAAGTAAAATAAAGGTCACGCAATATAGTTGCGGGATGCGCAAAAAATAATGGTAGCACAAAATATTAGCTGGTTTTGGGAAAAATAAAGCACTTGCCAGGAATAGTAGAGGGATGCAGAAAATATTAGTGGGGTGCACGAAAAATAAGTGGCGCATGAAATTTTAGTGGGATGCACGGAAAAAATAAAGTGGTGCACGAAATATTGGTGTGGTGTGTGAAATAGAGGAATGAAGATTTTCTAACAAGAGGCGTTTCAAGATCAAAAGCTCAAAAATTGGAAAAATCATGATGTGCATGAAATATTATAGCATTGTGAAAAATATGAAGTTGTGTGAATGAGTGTTTACTCGCACGAAGAGGGTTTTATGTTCTGATTTTTGTTTTATGCGTAGGGTCAAAAATTCTTATAAATAAGATATAAAACCCTCTCATTTGTTAAGGCTCAACACATCGACAAATCCCGTTCACTGATGCGTGGAAAAAATTAAAGTATTCTATATAACGTGAAAAGAAGAAGTGAGGCACGAAGAAGAAATTGTTGTGCAAAAAAGAATGTTCTACGTGTAAAAGAGAGTGTTGCATGAAAAAACCAGTGCTGCATGAAATGGTGAAGAGCTGAACGAAAAGATAGTGCTGCATCAAAAATGGGAGTTGCGTGAAAAAACTTTTTCCCACGAAAAGGTATTTTTACGCGAAATCCATTTGAATTGTGCGCAAGGCACCATAAAGGTTGCGTGAACGAATTATGTTCTTCGCACATATTTGGTTGTGCATAAGATAGTTCTAACCGGATTTTGGGTAAGAAAGTCAAGATTTGTACTTCATAGAATACATCTGTTCAATTGTTAAGATGAACATAAATACAGTAATTCCATATTTGTGCTAAGAGGGTGCATACACACTTGTAGATTGTTTTCCAAGTGCTACATGAGTGTAAGGGTATATCCTACTCATTTTATTCCACATCAAAGTATCTTTTCTAGTGGATTTTTTGGTATTGTTTTATTTCCGTACCATACCAAGGACGTATATGCACTTGTTGAGTAGTGAAACTTGTAAATCTTGTGTTCCTGTGGTTGTGTGTGTTTATCAGAGAAGAAACACTTTAAAAGGAGGTGAAGGTTGTTTTAAATTTAAGGAAACATAAAAAAGAAAAATACATCACAGATTCACCCCTCCCCCTCTCAGTGATACTTAGATCCTGATTGGGAACTTCATTTAGGGGTTTAAGTGTATTTCTTATTTTATTATTTTTACAGTTTTCAGGTTTTTATAATTTTTATGGTTTTTTGCGGTATTTGGGGTTTTTAGGGTTTTAGGGATTCATATATATTTTTATGGTTTCATAGAGTTTTTTGTGACTTTGTGAGATCTTAGGGTTTTTAGTTTTACTTAGGTGTATTGGGTTTTTTTATCATTTTAGGGATTTTAGGGTTTTACATGGCTTTTGGGGGTTTTTTAGGTTCCTCGGGTTAATGGTTTTTTGTTTTTTTATGGCCTTTTAGGGGGTTTATTGTTTCATATTTTTTTATGATTTATAGGGTTTAAAGGATTATTTAACGAGTTTAAGTGGATTTAGAGTGTTTTTAGGTATTTGTGGGTTTTTAGGTTATTAGGTGTTTTTAATGGTTTTATGCGGTTTTAGATTTATTAAGGGATTTTAGTGTTTTAGTTTTTTATGGGTTTTTTTGTGTTTTAAGGGGTTTTATGAAATTTTAGGGTTTTTTCTATGGTTTTAAGTGTCTTTAAGGTATTCATGGTCCTTTATAGTTTCCAGTGTTCATAGGGTTCCTAGGGTCTTTTGGGGGTTCTATGGGTTTTTAAAATTTCATGGTTTTAGGGTTTTTAGGGTTGTTAATGATTTTATAGGTTTTTATAGTTTTTATGGTTTTAGGTATTTTAGGTATTTTAGGTATTTTGGGGGTTTTAGGGGTCTTCAGTGTCATTATTGGTTTTTAGGGTTTTTATATTTATTAGGTTTTTTAGGTTTTTCTTATTGTTTTTGTGGTGTTTTAATGGGTTTTTAGGTTTTTAGGGGTTTGGGGGTAGAGGGTGTTGTGTATCGAGTCTATGGTGCATGGTTTAGTGCTTAGTGTGTAGGGTATATTGGTTTAGGTATATGGTATAGGTTTTATTTTGTATTTTATATTTTTTATAGTGTAGGGTTCATGGTTTACGGTGTCGGGAATAGGATTTATGGTGAAGGGTTTATGGTGTTTGGTATAAGTTTTAGGGTGTTGGGTTTTGAGTGTAGGGTATAGAGTTTAGGGTGTCAGGTTTTGGGTTTATGGTGTAGGGTTTATGGTTTAGGGTTTAGGTTTTATGGTTTAGGGTTTAGGGTATAGTGTATATGGTTTAGGGTGTGGTGTATGATGTTTATGTTATAGGGTTTGGTTTTCAAGTTTAGAGTATGGGGTTTAGGGTGTAGGGATAAGGGTTTCATGTTTAGGGTTTAGGTTTTAGGATGTAGGGTATATGATTTATATTGTAGAGTATAGGTTTCAGGGTGTAGGCGTTGGGGTTAAGGGATTTGGGTTTAGGGTGTAGGTTATGTGGTTTAGGGTGTAGGGTTTATTTTTTAGGATGTGGAGTTTTGGGTTTTGGGTGTAGGGTTTGGGGCTTAGGGTATTGGTTTTAGTCATTAGGGTGTAGTATATAGGGCTTAGGTTTTAGGGTGTAGTTTATATGGTTCAGGGTGCCAGTTTTTTGGTTTTGGTTGTAGGGTGTAGTGTTTAGCGGGTATATTTTGACGCTTATGGTACAGGTATAGGGTTTAAGTTTTAGGGTATAGGGTTTTGGATTTGGGTGTATTTGTTCATGTTTGTGTTGTGGTTATAGGGTTTAAGGTATTGGAATTTGGGTTTAGGTTGTAGGTTATAAGGTTTTGGGTGGAGGGTTACATTTTAGGACATATGGTATATAGTTTAGAGTATAGAGTTAAAGGTTTAGAGTGTAGGGTTTTAAGTTTAGCAAACCTAGTTTAGGGTCTAAAGTGTAGGGTCTATAGTTTTGGGTTTTGGGTTTTGGGTTCGTGGTTTATAAAGTAGGGTTTAGGTTATAAGATATATATTTTAATGTATATGATATATGGTTTAGGGGGTTTTAGTGGGTTTTAGGATTTTGATGGGTTTTGGGATTTTATATGGGATTTTATAATTTGTAGGGGTATTAGGGGGGTTTTAGATTTTTAGGTTTTTTTATTTTATGGACTTTTGGGATCTTTTATGTTTTTTATGGTTTTTATGATTTTTAAGGGGTTTTAGGTGTTTAGTTCATAAATGATTGGAAGGCCCTCATTTTATTGATTTTTGATAATCCCATTTTCAAGGGATGAGGTGGACCCTTACAAGGCTTGTAAACTTAGTGGATTACATGACTCGAAGGACTTAGAGTGATTCATCCCAAACACGACTACTTTGAAATGCCCCTCCCCATCTTCATGATCATTAAGTTAGATTCCCACCATCGCATTGCTTATTCATCTAGAAATACCTATGTAGAGGTTCATAGGCCTGGTCCTGATGGAAAACTCCATACCCTCTAATTATTTTCATTATTTAAGTGAAACTGTCTTCTCTAAGTCCTCATATAAAGCCAGTTCCTTTGTTCTGTCTAGTTTCATTTTCACTAAATGATCTAAATGAGGTGTTTCAAAGTCCTTAAGGTCTTTCGAAGGCCTTATGATGGATCTAATTCCTTAACTGTCCCGAAGGCCTTGGGCGGCATGAAGGACATATGGAATTCATGACCAAACTGGTGGGCCGAAGTTGAATAGTCTCTAATTATACAATACCGAATAGTATCTGCTACAATGATGCAAGAATACCCCCAACAATCTGACTCTTCCATGATTCGAACTTGGGTTTTAGGGATGCACTTGGAGATTCCTCGCCAACTGGGATGAGGCTCATGTGTGTAGTTTTGTGCATTTTATGATTTTATTTAGGTATTTTGGGTTTTCATTTTGTTTTTGTGTTTTAGGGGATTTTAGTTTATTTGATGGGTTTTTAGGGGTTTGAATGGTTAATAGGGGTTTTAGGTTTTTTTTTGATTTTTTGGTTTTTTATGTTTTCTTTTGGACTTTTAGGGTTTAGGGTTTTCCTTGAATGGTTTGGGGTTTATGGTCTAGGGTGCGTAGTTTATAAATTAAGGTATAGCTTGTTGGGTATAGTGTATAGGGTGTAGGTTTTAGGGTTTAGTGTGTAGTGTATTGGGTTTAGGGTTTGGGGAATAGTGTTTAGGGTGTTGTCTATAGTGTTTAGGGTGTCAGGTATAGGGTTTAGGGTGTTGGGTATAAGGTTTTGGATATAGGATTTGGGATTTGGGTTCTAGTGTACAGGCTTTTGGGTGCAGTGTTTTGGGTGTAAATGTATAGGTCATGGGGTGTAGGTTTTAGGGTGTAGGGTGTAAGTTTTACTATTTAGGGTGACAGTTATATTTTTTAGGTTTTAGCGTATATGGTTTAGGGTATAGGGTTAGTGGTTTTAGGTGGTGGGTTTGGAGCTTATGGTGTAGTATATAAGGTTTTGGGTTTAGGATTTAGTGTTCTGGACCTTTAGGGTTTTTAGGGTTATTTTGGGATCTAGGTTTTTTAGTGTTTTAGTGTTTTAAAGGTTTTCTAGTGGTTTTTATGTGCATTGTGTTTTTTTATTATTTTAAGGGTTTTTAGTTTTTAAATGAGGTTTTATGTAAAATAGGGTTTCAAAAGTGTTTTAAGGGTTATTTGAGTTTTTTGGGTTTTTAGATGGTGTTTTAGAATTTTAAGAGGTTTTAGATATTTTGAGGGATTGTTATGGTTTTTATGGAATTTAATGGATTTTAGGAAATTTTAGGGTTTTTTTTGGGGTTTTATGGTTTTATGGTTTTTATGGTTGTTATGGTTTTTAGGGGTTTTATGGTTTTAGATGTTTTTTAGGTTCTGTTAGTGATTTTTCATGGATTTTTAGGGGGATTAAGGTTTTATGTAATTCTATGATTTTCAGGGGTTTTAGACATTTTTTGGGTTTTGGAGTTTTAGGATTGTTACAGGGTCTTTTAGGGTGGTTAGATTTTGTTAGGTATTTTAGGCCATTTATAGACTTTTTAGGGGTTTTAGGGTGATTCAAGGATTTTAATAACATCTATGCTTTTTCAGAGTATACATGTTTCTATGGTGTTCATGTGTTTTTATTGTATTCGTGGGTATTTGAAATGTTTTAGGGTATTTTTTTGGGGGTTTCAGGGTGTTTTACTATTTTAAGTATTTTTATGGGTTTTTAGGTTTTTTAGGATATTATGGCTTTTTCATGTTTTATTAGTTTATAGTGTTTTAGGATTTTTAGTTTTTTTTCATTTTCGGGTTATCTGGTTTTTATGAGGTTTTAGGGGTGTTTCTAGTTTTTAGGGTTTTTCTGGGGGTTTATGTATTTTTGTGTTTTATGGATTTTTGTGTTTTAAGGTTTTTTTATGTTTTTAAGGGTTTTAATGGTTATAGGATGCTTATAGGTTTTTATAGTTTTTAGGGATTTATGGAATTTTTGTAGTTTTTAGTGTTTGTAGGGATTTTTGGGATTTTTTAGGGGTCCTAAGGAATTTTAGGGGGTTTTATTTTTTTATTAAAGGTATTAGGCATTCTTGGTGTGGAATGTTTTTACATGATTTTTTTATGGGTTTTGAATCATTTTGTTTTTTATAGTGGATTTTAAGTTTAAAATTTTGTTTTAGGGGTTTTAAAGGAGTTTTAGTGTATTTTATGTAGTTTTATGGGAATTTAGGGGGTTTAAAAGGATTATACGGTTATTAGGGTGTTTTAGGGTTGTTCGGGTTTTAGAGTTTTAGGGATTTTAGGGTCCTTGAAGGTGTTTCATAGGGTTATAGGCTTTTTATGGGTATTTTAATATTATGTTAGGGGTTTAAAGGTTTTTTAGAGTTTGTATATATTTTATGGTTTTAATGGTTTTTAGATACTTTATGTTTTTTAGTTTTTTCAAAAGGTATTTGTGTATTTTGGGGGCTTTATAAGGAGTTTTTGTGTCTTTTAGGGGTTTTAAGGGTTTTTTCAGGACATTGTAGGGTTTTAGGGTTTTTAGAGTGTTTTGTATATTGTATTGTTTTTTATTACTTTAGGGTTTTTAAAGGTGTTTCGGTTTTAGGTTATATTAGGTTATTTTAGGTTGTTTTAGCTGTTTTAGGGTCCTTTTAGTGATTTAGGGATTTATTTTTATTTTAAGGGTTTTAAAGTGTTTATATAGTTTTTTATTTTTTTTATAAAAGTGGTAACATTAATTAGTCTCCAAATTAATTCCCCCTATTAATTTATTAAAATCATGTGTTATAATAAAAATAAGAGGTGTAAATAGATTACACAAACATGGTATTGAGGTGAATACAATCTGAGATTTGTAGAAAAAAAGATGGGATTTCATATGACATGTCCAATATTTCCTGTCGTAAAAATGTCACAGACTTCCTTCATGAAGGGAAGTAGCAGCCCAACAATGTCAATATGAATTTCTCTATTTGAGATGAAAGCTCCATTGTAAGAGAAAAATAAAATCATGAACCAGAAAATAGGGGTATCGTCAACCCTAATGGATGGAATCTAAATACATACTATATTTGTTCCTTAAACCCTCTTCTAAATAACTCGTCAGATTCAATAAGGAATAATAAAATAACATCTCTCATGTACATGGTCCTCCTCATGATCAAATTTCAAACTCATATTGAGTACTAGATACAACATGAACACTATATTTGATACTCTTAATGTCCTCACCAACACTTTTGATTCCAACACATTCATGCACCTCATTGTTTTATAATTCCCTACAAACTGATAGAAAATAGTTGAAGTCAGCAGCACAAAGAAACTATGTTTGCTCACCCCAATTCCATCAATCATTTACCATGACATGAAAAACAATCCTTAAAAACCAAACCAGTAGTTCAAGTATAATACTATCAATCAATATCCTAGATACTCTAGGATGTTCATAAACCAATTTAAAATAGATTAAGAAACAACCTCATGAAAAATATAGAAAAACACATCAGATCAGCTTCAAGATAACGACCCCCAAAAAATTGAATCTCAAAAGATCAAACAACTCACTAGGCATAAAAACATTAATAAACTCTGGAAAGTAAATCCTTTTTGTAGGGAAAAACATTCCCAAGGAATTCATTTAATGTTAATATCAGGGTTTTGTTTATAATTCATCTAGAATCTTGATGAAAATATGTTTTCTTATATAATGGTATTTATCAGTAGTTATTTCTCCATCATTATACTTCTGTAATGTGATCTTATATTGTTCATCCATCTATGAATCAGCTGATTCCCCCACCAGCACATCATTCACACAAGCATATTTGCACACAAGATCATTTTCTCCTTTATTATCTTCCTCCTATGAGCCTGAGATTGAAATCGATTAATCAGCCACCATTGGAAGTGTTGGGGGTTCAATTTTTTCCTTCCAAGAAAAACATAACGATCTAGTAACAATTTTTTTCTAGTTGAGATTAGTCTCTACACATTCCTATTTTTCTAGGATTATGGGTGATGAATCCTTCAGTATCCACCATTGGTTTTTACAGTGTATGGTTTGGGGTTTAGGGTGTAGGGTATACAATTTAGGGTGTAGGGTTCTGGGTTTAGGGTGTATGTTATTGGGTTTTAGGTATTGGTTATAGGGTTTAGTGTGTAGGTTATAGGTTTTAGATTATAGTGTTTAGGGTATAGGGTGAACGGTTTAGGTTTTTTTTGGGATTTTTGGGTTTTTGGGGGTTTTATGGTTTTATGAGTTTTTTATTTTTATGAATATTATTGTATTTTTTGGTTTCAGGTTTTTTATTATTTTTATGGTGCTTTAGGGTTTTATGGGTTTTTAGTTTTTTTATGGATTCTAATGGTCATTTTATTTGATCATATGGGTTCTAAGGTTTTTAGGGTTATTATAGTTTTTATGGTTTTTAGGTTTTTTATATATTATTGGTGTTTTATGGTTTGGGAATTTTTTGGGGGGCTTAATTCTTTTATTTTATTGGTTTAGGCTTTTTAGGATCATTATGGTCTTTTAGGGGATTTAATATATTTTAGTATCTTTTACATAATATCTTGTGACATTTACTTTTTATATTTTTTTATATTATTAAGTGTATTTATGTTTTTCATGGGGTTTAATGTGGTTAAGGGTTTTTAAGTGTTTTAAGTGTTTTTGGGTATTTAGGATTATTATGGGTTTATTGTTTTTAGGATTTTTTATAGATTTTATGGACTCTAAGTGCATTATGGATTTTAGTAGTTTTAGTGACATTAGGGTATTTGATGTTTTTCTAGTTTTAATGGTGATTTGGGTTTTGGTATGTATTTTAAGGGGTTCTTTGATATTTTTGGGTTCTTGGGTTTTTTGGGTTCTTGGGGTTTTTAGGGATTTATGGATATTAATATTTTTTAGTGAATTTTATGGTTTTAGTTTTTTATTTTATTTTTAGGGGTCTACATGGGATTTGGTGTCTTAGGGTGGTCTTTAGGTCTTTTATGATTTGTGGATTTTTAGGGTATTTCTTAGTGTTTTGAGGGGTTTTTTTGGTCTTTAAGGGGTTTTGGGGATTTTGGTGGCTTTTAGAAATATTGTGGATTTATGGTTTTTAGGGTTTATCTTGGAGTATTTAGGATTTGGGGGGGGGTCTAGGTTTTAATGTTATTATTGATCATTATGTGTTTAATGGGTTATATGTTTTTTAAATGTTTTTAGGGTTTTTAGGGTTTTTATGGATTAATATTTTTTAGGATATTTTTCGTATTTTAAGATTTTTTAGTGGTTTTTGTGTTTTATAGTTTTTATAGTGTTTTGGGAGTTTTATGAGTTTCTAGGGTTTTCATGATCAATTAAGGGTTTTAGTGTTTTTGGGTCTTTTATGGGTTTTTTAGTTTTTAGGGGTTCTAATATTTTTTATGTAATTTTTGTTTATTTTATGGTTTTGAGGTTGTTTTAGAATCTTTTACGATTTTAGCATCATTCAGGGGTTTTTAGGCTCTTTTATGATTTTTTGGGTCTTTTACGGTTTTTAAGGTTTAGGGTGTAGGGTTTAGTGTGTAAGGTTAAGGGTTTAAGGTGTAATATATAGGGTTGAGGGGTGGGGTTTATTATTGAGCGTGTTAGGTATATGTTTTTGGGTCTACGGTTTAGTTTTTTGGGTATATGTTTTAGCATGATGGATTTTGGGTTTAGAATGTGTGGTATGGGGTTTTGGGTGTAAGGTTAAGAATTTATGGTGTAGGTTATAGGTTCTACGGAGTAAGTTTAAGGTTTAGGTTCTATGGTATATAGTTTATAATTTAATTTATAATTATGGGTTTTTAGGGTTTTTAGGGGTTATTAACATTTTTCAATTTTAAGGTTTTTTTATTCTTTGTAGGGGTTTAAGTGTTTTTTGAATTTTAATGGGTTTTAATGGTTTTTAGGGGTTTAAAATATTTTCATGGTTTTAGGGTTTTTGGTATTTTTATGGGTTTTTAGTTATTTTATAGTTTTTATTGTTTTTATGGGTTTTTCTGTTTTAGGTGTGTTGTGAGTTTTAGGGATTCTAATTTTTTATGGTATTTAAGAGTTGTTCATAATTTTATGTTTTTAGGGGTATTTTTTTTTGTATTGAGGATTTTCCAACGTTTTTAGGGTTTTAATGGTGTTTTGGGGTTGTATTGTTTTGTAATGTTTTTTAGGTTCTTTAGGTTTTTAGGGGTTTTTTGTGTTTCGGGAGTTTTAAACATTTTTTTAAATGTCTTGGGTTTTCCTATGTTCTTTAGTTCATATAGTATTTTTAGGGCAGGAAAGTAGTTTTATGGTTTTTTATAATTTTTATGGTATTTATGCTATTTAATGGTTTTTAGGGTTTTATTATGTCATTTAGGGGGTTAGGTTTTAACGGGATTTATGATTTTTTAGTGTCCTTTATGAATATTTAGTGGGTTTTCAGGTATTTTAGGCTTTCGTTGTATTTTTTGGGTCCTTTTATGTTTTTCAGTGTATTAGAGTCTTTTAGGGATTTAAAGTATTTAAGGGTTTGGGGAGCTTTATGGTTTCCAAGGATTTTATGATCATTTTGGGTTTTCAAATGGGTTTTTAGGTCTGTATAGTTTTAGTATTTTTTGGGGTTAAGGTTATTTTAGGTTCTTTTAGGGGTTTCAAGGTTTTAGGGTATTTTAGAGTTTTTAAGTATTTCTTGTTTTTAGGGGTTTAGAATATATTTAGGAATTTAAGTGACTTTTTTCTGTTTTTAGGGTTTTATGGTCTTTATGGGATTTATGGGTTTTGAGGTTTTTAGGGTTGTAATGGTTCTTAAATATTTTTTTCAATTTTATGGAATTTTAAAGAACCTAGAATTTTTAATGTTTTTCTAAATTTTTATCTCTGTAGGGTTTTTAGTAGTTTCTATGGGTTCTCAATAGTTTCTATTATTTATAGTATTTCAGGGTTTTTAGGTTTTTATGTGGGTTTAGGGGTTTAAGGGGATTTTATGATCTTCAATTTTTTTGGTTTATTTGGGGGTTTATGGTTTTTAAGCTTATTTTCGGCTTATTTAACATTTTTAGTATTTTTAGTGCTTTTTTGGGGTTTTAGGGTATTTTATGGGGTTTTGGGGATTTTAGGCCCTTAGAGGGTTTTAGGGTATTTAGGGTTTCTTATAGGTTTTATGGTTTTAAAAGTTTTTTTGGTTATTTAGGTTTAAAGAGTTTTATGATTTTTTAGGGTTTTTTATTAGTTTATTGTTTTCTAGTGTTTTTATTGTTTATATTGTATTTAATCGTTTTTAAGGGTTTTAATTTTTTGGGTTTTTTTGGGTTTTTAGGGTCTTTTAGGGATTTTGGGGTCTCTTTTGGGGAGGTTTTTTTATCATCTTAGTGTTTTTTTGATGTTTATGGTTTTTTAGGGTTCTTTATGGTTTTGCGGTTTTTTGGGTTTTTAGTGAGTTTTAGAGTTTTATAGGATTTTTAGGTCATTAGGGTTTTATTTGGTTTTAGGAAAATTTTCAGGGTTTTTCAGGGTTTAATTTAATTTTGTTTTCTTTTTGGGTTTTTACTGTCATTTCAGGGGTTTTGGGTTTATTTGTTTTAGGATTTAACTATGTTTTTATATTATTAGGGTTTTTAGGGTTATAATGGTTTTTAGGGTCTTAAGGTTTGTAGGGATGTTAAAGGTGTTTAGGATTTATGGGGGGCTTTGATTTTTATTGTTTAAAATGTGTTTAATGGGATTTTATTTGTATTTATGGGTTTAAATGGGTTTTAGGGTCTTCTATGTTTTTATGGTATTTGCGGTCTTTTAGGTGTTAATTGGGGTTTTAATGGTCTGAAATGTTTTATAGGTTTTTTCGTGTTTTTTAATATCATTTAGGGGGTTTAGGTTATTATTTTGTATTTTGGGGTTTTTAATGTGTTTAGGATTTTTATGAATTTTTTGTTCTTTTTGTGTTTTAGGGACTTTTAGGGATTATAGTATTGGGTGTATGGTTTAGGGGTTAAGGTGTAGGGTATAGGGTTTTGGGTATAGGGATTAAGGTTCGGGGTGTACTGTATATGGTTAAGGGTTTGGGGTTTAAGGTTTATGTTATATGGTAATGGGTTTTGGGTTTTAGCTATAGGGTATATTGTTTCAAGTGTATGTATTACGTTTTAGTGGGTAGGGTATAGGTTTTAAGGTGTAGGGTTTAGGTTTTATGTTGTAGGGAATAAGGTATATGGTTTTTTTCTTTTTTTTAGGTTTTATTGTTACTAGGGTTTTTATGTTTTCTATGTTTTTTATGGTTTTTGAGAATTTTTTAGTTTTCAACAGGTTTCATAGTATTTAGGGATTTTTAGAATTTTTAGAATTTTTTGGTCATAATTGTTTTAGTTTTTTTGGGGGTTTTTTGGGTAGTTACTGTTTTTAGGGGTTTTAGGGTTTTTAGATACTTCTAGTGTTTTTAGGTTCTTTTAGTGGTTTTAGGTGTTATAGGTGTTTTTAAATATTTAAGAGGATTTAGGTGTTTTGTGATTTTTAAAAGTTTCATGGGTTTTAGGGTATTTTGGATTTTTTAATGTGATTAAGGTTTTATGTTATTTATTAATTTTACGATTTTTGATATTTTTGAGTTCATAGGGGTTTTTATGTTTTTATTTTTTTAGGGTATTATGTTTTTGAATTTTTTTAGATTTGGGGGGGGGTTAGGGGTTTTATGAATTTTATGGAAACGGAGGTGAAGGAACATGCTATTATTGGCCCCCTAACATTTATTAGGAAAAAGAAACAGCGAACAGAAAAGAGAGTAGCATAGTCAATCAAATCACACCCAAAAACCCTAGACACCCCCAAAAAACCCAAAAACTATGCAAAGAACCAACCAAAGTAGCTATGCAACATCAACTTCTACAACTCCCCACCAAGTTGCATCCATCATCCAACAGTATGATTTCTAGATTCCAAATCCTCCTTGCTACGCACATCCACCTCCAGCCACATAGAACCATCAATACTAAAAAAATAAACATCATCCTCACCAAATCCCATCCATGAAACAATTAGAATCCAACACCTCAGTTTCCCAAAATCAGAATATCCTTCAATAGTACCCAGCCAAGCAACTGCCATCACCCAACATTCCAATTTCTAGCAACTAACACCTCCTAGGCATTCATCTTCCGGAATTTCACACCCAATAGCACTTCCAACAACACAGGACCACCACCACCCTCACATAGAGCCATTCTGCAGCACCCATAACTAATTGTTCATCCCAAGATCCATACAGCCCATTTGAAGACCATGTAATCCCACAACATGACCAGACAACTCCCCATACCTCACATCAAATCCATCAGCCAGCACCAGCAGCGACTCATAACCAGACTAACCATAATAAAAAATGCATCCAAAGAGACAACATAAAACAATGTTTCAACCAAGACCTTAAGAAAGATACATGGGTCCAAATAAACTAATTTCTCACCATAGGAAACCACATAAAAACATATAAACTAGATCACAACATAACTTATGCCATCCCGCGTCTACAACATGAAATGAAGATGATGTCAAGGATCTAGAAATACAAACATTTATCTTCAGCACAAACCAATGAAAAACATATCTAATATCTCACACCATAGTACCATGTAATCCACTATAAATACATGACAAAACCATATAAATCCTCCATATTGTTTCACGAATCCATAAGAACCTCCATAGATCCCCATTTCTCAAATCTACCAGTAGAAATGTGGGATGTGTCACCAACAATCGAGAGAGCCAGTTCATCACACTACACCTCCAGCGAAACTAGTCACCGTGTATACCAATATTCTAGAAAGAAGCACTTACCTAGGAACTTACACAAATTAGCCTACAAATGAGGGCATGCCACATTAATCCTCAACCCTTTCCACTGCAGACGAAGTCCCCTACCTTTACCCAATCACAGTGCTCATTCTAAGGGAGATTGGCCAATAGGGAGTCGAGTAAATAGAAGATGAATATCGATTAATTGAAGCCACCATGGGGGATTCTTGGAGGATTCCATAGAGAGCACACTGCCGAAGGAGGTACCCTAGGAGAGAGTGGTGGAATTGTTACTTCTTTTAGGATTCTTAGTGTATTTTACTGATTTTTAATTATTTTAGTATTTTTATGCGTTTTAGGGGTTTTAGGATGTTTTTGGGTCTTTTAGGGACATTTATTGTATTTTAAGTGATTTTAAGGGTTCTATGGTTTTAGGGTTTTAGTGTTTTAATATGATTATAGGATTTGGAATTTTTGGGTTTACATTGTTTAGGTATTTTAGGACATTTATGTCTTTTATATTTTTTTTAGGGTTTTATGGATTTTTAGGGTAATTTTACATTTTTGGGGTTTTAAGGGTTTTTGGTGTTTTTTGGGGATTATTATGCTTTTAGTGTTTCAAGGGTTTAACGGGTTTTTATAGACTTCAACAGTTTTGGATTTTTTAATGATTTTTAGTAATTTTATAGACATTTAGGGGTTTTAGGAGGTTTATGTGTTTTATTTTCCTTTTTAATTTTTACTGTTTTAGGGTCTTTTTGGATTTTGTGTTTTTTAGACTCCTTAGGTTTTTTAGGATTTTTGGACACGTTTGGGGTTTTTAGTTTATTTTAGGGTCATTTGGAATATTTAATCTTTTTAGTGTTTTTATGGGTTTTTGGGGTTTCTAGGTTTTTAGGGGCTTGACGAGTGTTTTATTGGATTTAGGGGTTTTAGTGGTTTTTATTGTTTTTATGGTGTTATGGGGAGTTTTAAGGTAATTCAGTGGTTTCTAGGTTTTCTGGGTCTTTTAGGGGTTTTTAGAGCATTAATGGGTATTAGTTTTTTTATGTTTATTATGTATTTTGGGTTTTAAGGGGTTATTTTTTGTATTATTGACTATTGTGGTTTTAGGTGTTTTATGGTTTTTAGGTGTTTTAGGGGTTTTTAGGGTCCTTTCTAATTTTTTTAGTTTTTTAGGTTCTTTTAGGTTCTTAGGGGCTTTTAGTCCCCTTTAGGGATTTTATTCGGTTTAGGGAATTTTATGGTATTTATTTTATTTTAGTATTATTTACGGGTTTTTATGTTTTTTGTTGTGTTTTATGGTTTTAGGGTCATTAAGGGGTTTTTAGAGTCTTTTTGGTTTTTAGGTTTTTTTCTATTTTTATGGTTCTTTAGGTAATGTTAGGGTATTTTAGGATTTTTAGGGTCATTAAGGGGTTTTTAGGGTGTTTTAGTATTTTTAGGGATTTTAGTGTTTCAAGTATTTTTAGGTATGTTAGGGGTTTGGTGTTTTTTGAGGGGGGGTACTGTGTTTTTATGGTATTTTAGGGTTTTTTATATTTTTTTTGGGTTTTAAGGATATTATGGTCATTTTGGATTCCTAGCGGATTTGTGGGGGGTTTTAGTGTTTTTATAGATTTTATAGTGTTTATGTTTTCAGGGATTTTCATGGTACTTTAGGGTTTTTATCATCTTTAAGGAGTTATTTAGGGTTTTGTAGGTTTTTTGGGTTTTAGGGTTTTTAGGGATTTAAGGGGGTTTCAGGGTTATATCATTTCTATTGTCTTTTAATGTGTTTATGGTTTTAGGTATTTTTCATCAGTTTTAGGGGTTTCCAAGAATTTTTGGGTTTTTATGTTTTTTTAGTTTTTCATGTATTTTTAGGGATTTTTATGGTTTTTGGGTTTTGGGGTTTTTCTGAATTTAGGGGTTTTAATTGGTTTTAGCCTTTTAAGGTTTTTTTTGGGGTTTTAGAGTTTTTTATGTTTTTGGTAAATCAAGGTTTGTTTGGGGGGTTATGAGTTTTTTAAGGGTTTTAAGGTATAGAGGTTTTTTTGGGTTTATTCAGGTTTCATGTTTTTCAGTGTTTTCTTAATTTAAAGGGTTTATTGTGTTTGATAAATTATAACATTATTGGGGTTTTTGGTTGTTTAATGGTTTTAGGGTCCTTTGTGTTATATAATGTATTTATGTTCTTTTATCTTTTTTTTTGTGTTTTAGGGGTTTTATGGTTTAAGGTATTTTTAGGTAATTTTAGAGTTTTTTAGTATTTTTATGGTCTTTTACAGTTTTTATGGTCTTTTCAGGTTTTATTAATTTTAGGGTTTCTGGGGTTTTAGTGTTTGTAATGATTTTTAGCAATTTTGGGGTTTAAGTGTTTTTAGGGGGTTTTGGTTTGGGGGATTTTGGAGTTTTTCAGTACTTTTTGGGTTTAAGGGGTTTTGTATGGTATATTGGGGTTTTATGGGGTGATGGGGTTTTTATGGGTTTTTAGGGGTTTTATGGTGTTTATGTTTTAAGGGTTCTTAGGATAGTGGGGTGGGGGGGGGGGGGGGGGTAGGGTATTTTAGGTTTTCAGGTCATTTAGGGGCCTTTTATGATATTTTAGTGCCTTTTAGGTGTTTTAGAGTTTTTTTTGTTTTTTCTGGTTTTAGGGTTTTTTAAAGGTTTTTAGGGTTTTTATGGGTTTTAGGGTTTTGAGGGTTTTATTGTTTTTCTGTGTTTTTTTACAGTTTTAATGATTTTTTTTGGGATATTAGGGGCATCGGGGTTTAGAGTTATTATATGGTTTTTAGGGGTTTTAATGTTTGTTTAGGATTTTTATGGTTCTTTTAGGGTTTTTTGGGTTCTTTTAGGGTTTTATGGTTTTCAGGGTTTTGTAAGGGTTTTAGGGGTTATATGGCTTGATGGGGGTTCAAGGGTTTTGTTGGATTTTTATGATTTTAAGGTGTTTTATGGTTTGTTATGTTTCATAAGTGTTTTCTGTATTTCTCAGTTTTTTTGGAGTATTAAAGAATTTTTAGGGGGTTTTATGTGTTTCTTCGGTTTTATAGGGGGTTTGAGGTTTTCCTTTGGGGATTTTAGGGTATTTTTAGGTTTCCATTGGAGTTTTTTGTTTTCTATTGGATTTTATGAGTATTTAGATTTATCTTTTGGGGTTTAGGTGGTTTTAGGGTTCTTTTAGGGTTTAAGGGTTTAGTTATTATGGTGTATGGTATAAGTTTTTGTGTGTTGGGTATATGTTATATGGAGCAAGGTATATGGTTTATAGTGTATGGTATATTGTTTTATGTGTATGGTTTAGGGTTTTATGAGTATGGTATAGGGTTTATGATATATATTTTAAGGTTTAGTGTGTAGTAGTTTGGGTTTATGCAGTCAGGTTTAAGAATTATGTTGTAGAGTATTGGGCTTAGGGTGTAGGGCTTAGGGTTTAGGGTGTAAGGCTTAGAGTTTAGGTTATAGAGTTTTTGTTTTATGGTGTTGGTTTTTGTGTTTAGGGGGTAGGTTATAGGGTTTATGGTGTAGGTTTTATTGTTAAGGGTGTATGGTTTATGGTTTAGGGTTTAGGGTTATTGTTTTGATTACTAGGTATAGGGTTTAGATTGTAGGGTTTGAAATTTACTATTTATGGTGAAAGACTTAGGGTTTAGGGTTTAGGGTGATGATTATAGGGTTTAGATTTTAGGGTTTCAGGTTTAGGGATTTGGGAATAGAGTTTATGGTGTACAATTTTTTATTTATGGTGTACGGTATATGGTTTTTGGTGGAGGGGCTAGAGTTAACGGTGTAGGGTACATATTTTAGGGTGTTGTGTATAGTGTTAATGGTGTGGTTTTATGCTGTTTTATGTAGGGTATAGTGTTTAGGGTGTATGGTTTAGGGTATATTGTATGTGGTTTATGATGTATGGTTGAGGATTAACAGTGTCTAGTATATGGGATGGGGTGTCAGGTGTAGTGTTTATGTTATAGGGTATAGGATTTATGTTGTGGGTTTTTAGGTTTAGGTTGTTGGGTAAAAGGTTTAGGGTGTAGGGTTTAGGGTTTAGGTTCATGATTTTTGGGTGTTGGGTCTGGGGTATAGGTTTTCGGGTGTATGGTATAGTGTTTAGGGTGTAGGGTATAGGGTTTAGGTTGTAGGGGTACACTAGTGCAAAAAGTATTTTTTACATCGACCTTATCTCATCGGTTATTCATTATCAATGTGAAAAAGGAATTTAATTGTATTTATTATGTTAGTTATAAAATATTTTTCATGATAAATTTATATGCATTCCTTTTCAAATTAGTTATATGATAACTAAATTGATAAAGGATGTTTCTTTGGGTTTTCATGTCAGTTATTATCTTACAAATGTAAAATATCATCTTTTTAATGTCATTTATATAATAATCGATGTAAAAAAATTCATTACTTTTCCATGTTAGTTATAATATAACTGATGGGAAAAGGCCGATTTATCACATCAGTTAGGTAAGGACCGACATGATAAATAATTTTAAATTTTATGAATCACTATTTGAATCATTTCGATGTTGTTTATTTTCCCACAAAATCCAACTCATCGTTCTTTTATGGAAGCCCAAAACCTAATTTTGTTTGATCTATTTGGATCAAATATCATTTAATCATCTTCTTATATCCTCAGGTTTCATTAGCCTCATTATCACACTTTCATTTTACCCCACTCTCAGGTAAAACTAACACATCCTGTGTATCTTTCTGTCGTTCAATTGAATTGTATCCCTGCCTTTTGTTTTTTTATTCCATGTAATCAAAAATCACATTACCATCTTCCTAATCCATTGCATTTAGTTAGTTTCATTTTTTTGTGTCAATATTGTTGACATTAGATCACAGGGATGTTTATACAGTTTTATTCCTAAAATCTTTTGATAAGTTTCATGATTATTTCCCTATAGTGGTTCAAAAAATACACCCTCTATGTATATATTGATTTCATGATATATTTTAAACTATAGTGTATCTTATATTTCTTTGACTCTATAAATTATTACTACATTGGAGCTTCAAGAGTCAGAGATTCAGATTAATGATCTATTATAGAAGGATTGTATTTGTGGTTGTGTACCACCATTGGGTTCTATATTGATTTTCTTGAATAAGGTAGATGGTATTGTAAAGTTTTGCATCAATTACCATTAATTGAATAAAGAATCCAAGAAGAAACAAAATACCCTCCCATTGATTGATGATTGATTTGATAAGTTGGTGGGATATTGTTAGTTTTATAAGAATGATTTTCAGTTTTCTTATAATTAGATGAAGTTGAAGCAATAAAATATTAAATTGAATTAATCCTGGTGATATTGTATATTCTATGTTTCGAGATATTTATTTTAGTATAAGAAACATCCCTATATTCATAGGGATTATGATTTATACATTCTTCACATGGTATTCACATTGAAAGCATTTTTCTACCCATAAATAATGATTTTTATTATATCAAAGGATTTAGATTGTAAATTACATCCTTGCATATCTTTTTATGATTTAACATTTATATTTAAACTTATCTTCCATTCTTTTATAGAATTTATAAATATATTCTTCAAATAAACTAATATTTTTTTAATATTACAAAATTGTGTTACAATCAAATTATGAAATATTTTATCTAAATTTTAAATTTTCTTTTTTAAAAAATAAACTTCTTTATATTTGTTATAGATAATAATGACTTTAATTTGGATTATGGAACTTCAAATAAGTGATAAATATGTGGAAGCTGTTTGTGATTTTTTAGAATTTTCTTAATAAAATGTTACAAATGGAATGGTTTCCCCATACCTAAAATATTTAAATATAAAGGAGTTGGAAAGAAGAGAGTTCAAATATCATTTAACATTTCCTGGTTTTAATCCGAGTTATAGCCCATAGATTTGGGATGGTGAAATTGGTAATAATTTTGGATCTATTGATGATGTAGCGTTGAAATATGATAACTCTAATGAAATTGAAGAAATAATTCATTATATTGAAGGAG
Source organism: Viscum album (assembly GCA_963277665.1). Lineage (NCBI taxonomy): Eukaryota > Viridiplantae > Streptophyta > Magnoliopsida > Santalales > Viscaceae > Viscum > Viscum album. The sequence goes on from OY728126.1 coordinate 1,009,461,846, forward strand.
ATGAAATTGAGAAAAACCCAACAATTGACAATCTATATGGTGATGCTGAAAAACATTATTTCTATGTCATATGGAATTTATAGTTATATCATCAGTTTTATGATTGATTAACATGAAGAAGAAACATGGTTTGAGTGACAAGTTTTTTAGTTATCTGCAATAATTTGGGAAAGACATTATTCCAAAATAAAATGATCTTCTTGATTCACATTATAAGTAAATTAAAATATTATACCAGATTAGATTGGGGTACAAAAATATACATGCCTTCCCAAATGAATGTGTCCTATATAAGAAGGAACTTGGATTTCTGTCAATGTTTCCTAAATATGGGGCATCACGATATAAGTTGAGAAATAAATTACATGTTTATTTATCATTTATTGATATCCATAACAAAAATTTTGGTATCTTCATATAATTCCTTTATTAAGAAATTTATTTAAAAATTAATGTGATAGAAAAATGATAATATGCCATATAGATGAGTAGATATGTGATAAGAATTTATGGAATACATTAAATTTTCCATAGTGGAAGAAAATTGATCAGTGGTTTCTTACATTTAGAAATGAAGTCAAAAATATTAAAAATGGACTATGCATGAATGGAATGAATCCATATAGAAGCCTTAGTAGCATACATTGTACACAAATTTTTTTATAGATAATTTAAATCTTATCTTATGAATTATGTATGAAGCGAAAATATTTCTTTTATAGTATAATTATATCTAGACCAGAACAACCCATAAATGATATCGATGTTTTCTTATCACCATTAATTGACTATTTAACTCTTATGGGGTGATTTTATTAGGGTGAATGATTATTAAAAATTGGAATATTTTTAACTACATGCAATAATTATATTCAATATAAATGAATTTCCATCATATGGAAATTTTTCTGGATAGAGTGTTGAGGTCCATAAAGTGTATCCAAATTTCATATAATAGATATCATATTATTACCTACATCATGGGAGTGAGATAGTATACATGGATCATCCAATGTTTTTTTCTATGGATCACTCATATAGAAGAAAAAAAGGAATTCAATGGATCACAAGAATTCAATATTTATCCAAAAACATTATCTACTGAGTAGTATTTTAATACCAATGAGCCTTTACCTAAGTAGTATTGGCTCCTACTTGGAATCTAAAAGTACCATGATCAAATGTAGATAAGGTATAATTCATGTGTTTATTATAGCTATATTGGAAGTGTAGGAATATTGAAACTATAGTGGTGGTGAGTACTGTACCAGTAGCAGTACTATAGCTGGTACTGTAGAGGAATGGGTCCTATAGTAGTACTATACACCAGAGGGTCCTTTAGGCCACAACATGTGATTTTGAGATTTGTAATAGGGATTCATTCCCCTGTGACTTCGGGCTATGTAATGGGTTACCCTCTACTGATATAGAATGAGGTTTCTTTCTTTAATAATTAAAATAGGCTTCAACCACACCTTTAAAAGGACAGATCTATATTTTGATAGGGTGAAAAGCTTAATTGGACATTCGTAAAGACACATAATTCTGCTAATTATAGAAATATTTGGAAGAAATGGTCAATATTTTTTGATCTACCATATTGTATATATCATGAGGTCAAATATAACATCTATTTCATGCACATTGAGAAGAATATATGAGATAGAAAGATTGAAACATTATAAGATATTAAATGAAAGACTAAATACAGATTGAATTAAATATTATACTTACTCTCCTGGTATATTTAATTATTCATTTGGTGCAAGAAATAAAACTTTTTTAGACCTATATATCAACATTAGATGAATCCTTTTGAAAGGTACATTAAGATATTGAAAGGGGTATGTTATGAATCCATATCGACTTGAAGCCTCCATTGTTTTGAAGTATATTTATGATTAGGTTTCTGTGTTCTGTACAAAATACTTTTCTGTAGTGTTCCACATTGGTTTGCCTCAATCTCACAATGAAAAAAGATAATTATGGGGGAAGGTAGTCTGTATCCTGAAAGATAAATCGTTGTTAGGTGAAAAGATATAGAAGGTAAATTTATACATATTGAATAAAATAGATAATGATCAACCATCTAAAAAAATAAATATAAATGTGTTGAAACAATGTAATCCAAGTAAGAAAATATGTTGATTTTGAATTAGCATCATTTTTTTCATAGTTTTAAGAGGTCTTAAAAGGAAAATCAGATGCACCATAAACATTGAGATGTTTATTGGGTGAGAAGTTTAAATTTGATAACATGCTCCAGATTTGGAATTAATGGATATACATATCATATGAAAGATCAAGACAATAAAAGTTCAGTTTAGAATAGTAGTGTGTCAGTGCTCTTCGAAGAAATTCATTTTGAAGTGATAAATCAAAAAACAATTTCTCCATCAAGTTCATATTATGGAGTCATTAAATAAATATGAGATGTTGATTGTAATAAATTTTATGTTATTGAGTTTAAATGTAAATGGTTTATCATTAACAATAATTTCAAAAAAGATGAATTTGGAATGACACTTGTTAATCTAAAATAATTGGAATAAAAAATGGATCATTTTATAATGGAAACACATTAAAAAATTCTATCATCCTGATCAATCTTATATGTTTTGATCTATTGTTTTACAAGAAAAAAGAGAATATTGGTGATGGAAAAATTGTTGAAGATGCTGATTTATGTGAGATCCCTACTTCCATGGAAGGACTAAAAGATAATATTGATAAGAAAATTGTTCATATTTTTTGTTCCATACAGAATGATCATGATAAAGAAATTTGGGAAAAATCCCTTTAGTATATTCCTTATATTACAGGTAACATAGGTTGATTTGTCATTTACATTTTAAAATTTAAAAAAATACTAGATATTATAATTTTATTCTATTTATTAAAAAACATATTATCTATTAATCGATTTAGTTTATCTATTTTATGATTTTTCATGTTTCAATTAATTTTCTTATTTAATAGTTGTATTCTTATATTTTTGTTCTAATTGTTTTATTTATTTGATTTGTAGTATAATGAAAGATCAGTCATTATATCCACCATATGCTTCTACAGATGAGTGTACTCGTACCTATGAAGAGTAACATATACATTCAAATATTAATGATCCTTCTCTTCCTTATTTACATGATACAACTACTACCATAGTGGAACAAAAGATTTTGAGGGTTGGTAAATATAGAACCACCCATTTACAAAAATTATTAGTTGGGCGTCACCTGGACTAGAGGATGCATGTATACTTTTATTATAATGATATTTGGAAAGGTCAAAATGTAAAAAAAATTCAAGACTTTTGAATCAGTTCTGGATAAAAGAAAAGTTATTATTTTGTTCGACGACTGGTGAAATGTTTACAATGTGACATTATCTCAGTTATGGGAGACCATTTTGGTGTGCTTGTTTTTTATATTTTAATTATCTTGAAAATTTTATTGTAATATATTTTTTCCCACTTCTTCTTTGATGAAATATGATATAACTAATGATATAGATGTCGTGAGGAAATTTTTATCATTTGATTCTAGGGGATAAAGGTATTTAAAATCATCCCTCACATCATAGTTCATTTTTTGGGATGGACAACATTGGAATCTTGGTGATAAATATCCATTTATAGGTGATGTTACATCGATGAATTTTTTTGAAAGTAAACAATGAGAATAATTTTTGGTACATTCAATGTTACCTTTTATATGTTTTTTATTATAATGGCCATATTAATGATTTATATTTTCTTGATTCTTATTTTTCTATAATTGAGGAGTTCTTATCAGGAGATACAATCTAAAAATGGAAACCCTCCTAAATTATATTTTGGTTTTTATATGTTATTGGAAGGAAAAATGATAGAATAAAAACTTCAAAATTTGAGAGCTAAGTCTTCAGGGTCTACAGAGGCCCCCAACTAGACATAAAAAATGGAAGAGGGATCAGATGAAAAAAAGGGACAATATCATATGAACTAGTGGAGGCTTGTAGTTGAGAGGATTGTAGGATGTTTACTTTATTTATATATGTTAATTAAATTCGTTATATTGTGATCGATTATGAAAATTTTCAAATATTTTATATGTGATTTTCTTAAATAGAAAAGAACACATGGGGTATTTATAGAAGAGGGTAGGAAGGATATTCTAGCTACTACATTGTGAATGACTAAACATCCAGGTCATGTACGAGGATACTCGATAGGTTTTTCAGTTAAAAGAAATTTCCATGTTTTTTAGTATTATAAAATGTTTATAAAAAGAAAATAGAATCATTGGTTGTTTTTGTTCATGATATTCAGGTGATGATGAAAGATAGTATTTGAGATTCGTTACATTCAGTGTTTTGAGACATGCAAAGATAGTTTCATATTGTAGCTCTTAATCCTCCACCTCCACTAGTATCTCCCACTCCCCCACCTCAACTTTTTGACCACAATCCTTCTTATCATACTTCTACACCCCCTCCTCTATATCATCCCAGATACTTTGAGTTATATATTGATCATTCACAACATCACATTTATTTCATATGGGATGATAGTTGATATTGAAGATACCATTCATCACTAACAGATATATATAGAGCATCTTATAGTAACAATAAAGGATATTATAGACAGATTATTAGGGGTTCCATTACCTATAGTTGAGGATATCATATTTGGACACAATATCAACCACTTTATAGTTTTTCCATATTGACTTTTTCATCATAATAACATTGAGGTATGTGTATATTTTATCATTTATTTTATTTTGGTATTAAATTTGTTTTAACATTTTACATTTATTTATTTATATAGTTTTTCACAATAATGTTTTAAAGGTAAACAAATAATATATAAACAACAACACATAAAAAGTTCTATTACTTTAGATAATATTTTAGTAGACTTGATAGATTGTTAAAATTTTAAAATTTAATATTATATGTTTATGGTATTCCATTTGAAGCTAGTGTTTATAGGTGTACAATAAATGTAGGGCTTCTAAAAATTTATAACCTAGAGATTTTAAATAGTGATATTATCTGAATCAACATGATTCATGTTTTTTATAGGTAAATCATTAAATAAATATATTTTATGTTTAATTTTATGAAAATTTATACTTATGTTTTTTTATATTTGGTATTGTTATACCATATTTAAGAAGCATGATAAGAAAGTTTTATATGGATTTATAAAACATTAGTTTATTTCACTTGGAGCAATAAAAATGACTGAAATATAATAAATATAGTATATTTTTGTAATATTTCAACATAATGCAATTATATAGTGATGGATATTTCCTCATCTTCAAGACTATAAAACATAAATATCGCAATGTTTTATATATAATTTAACAAAATAACCAAAATAATTAAATATTCTTTTATATCACTATCCATCGGATGCTAAGTCTATTTTTTTCAAAGTAGAAGGCACTTTATTGGTTATGCTCTATCCATGGTGGTATGCATGGTATTTTTATGGATGCATTAAATGGGTATGTTTTAATTTTTTTTAATACATTTATATATTATAATGACTTAAATTTATATCATTCATATTATTTTAAAATCAGGAAAGGAATTTTATTCAATAGACCATAATAATAAGATCACTAAGATCAAATATATAATAGAAAATGTGAATTTTCTTTTAAAATTACAAACTTTTCATATATTAATTTATAATTTTGTTTTTAATTGAAAATCTATTTTAAATATAATTTCCATTAACAAGAAGACAAAACCAAATGTGGATTTTATTTTTTAATATTTATGTATGAAGTAATTTAAACTTCGATAGTTATGATGTTTTTCTAGGTTATATTTTATTTACAAAGTTATCCATAATATTTCATAAAATTTAATCATAATAAATGTTCAATGATATCCTTTTAATTTTTACCTTTTTGATTATCCTAGGCCTCATAGTGGATTAGAGCTCAGGCACATACATGTGGTATGGGAAATTCATTTTTTAATTTATGTTTGGTATTAGTTTTTTGTACAATTAATTTTAATTTTGAATGTTGTAATTGGAATTGTGTTTTTTCTAATAATGATTCTTGTCCATATTTTTTTTAGTTATTTGTGGAGAGGAATGAGTTTTGAAAAGAATTTTTTTTACATTTTTTATTTAATAACTTTTATGAAAACCTATATAGAATGGTTTTCTACATCGATTATAATATAACCGACATGAAAACCCACTTTTCACATCTGATTTTCACGTATATTATTTTATAACTGATGTGAAAAATGATTTATCACATTGTTCAAAAAATAACTAACATGAAAAATCTATTTATAATGTTTTATAATGTCATTTATTTGTTAACGGACAAGAAAAAATAATTTAATATTTCTTTCAAAACATCCATTTTTTAAGAATCATTAAAGACATATTTACAACATCACCTTTAATAATTTCACCTTATAACTAATGTTAAAAATTAAAAAATGACATGAAAATAGTTTTTTTCACTACCATTAGGGTTTAGGATTTAGGGTTGAGGGTATAGGGTATAGGGTTTCATTTGAACGGTTTAGGTTTTAGGGTGTAGGGTATAGGGTTTAGGGTGTAGAGTTTAGGGTCTATTGTGTATGTTATTGGGTTTTTGGGTTATGGTGTCAGTTTTTGGGTGTATGGTATAGGTTTTAGGGTATAAAGATTAATTTTTAAGGTTTAGCGTAAAAGGATTACGTTCAAGAGTATAGAGGGTAGTGATAGGGTATAGGGTTTCAACTCTAGAGTTTAGGGTTTAGGGTGTAGTGTATTGGGTTTGGTGAATAGGGTTTAGAGTTTAGGGTTTATAGTATAACATTTACGGTGTAGGTTTTAGGGTTTAATTAGAAGGGTACATGGTTTAGGGAGTATGATATAGGGTTTCATGTGTCATGTTTATGGTTTTGGGATTAGGTTATAGGGATTATAGTGTTGGGTTTAGGGTTCAGGGTGTTGGTTATAGTGTTTATGGAGTACGGTATATGGTCTTGGATATATGTTGTATATTTTAGGGTTAATTGTTTATGGTTTTTGGTATCGAGTTTTGGGTGTAGTGTTTAGGGTTTGGGGTTTAATGTTTAGTGTTTAGAGTTTAAGGTATTGGGTTTACGGTGTATGGTTTGTAGTTTCATGTGTAGTTTATTTATTGGGATATTTAGGGATTTGTTGGGGATTTAAGGGGTGTTTAAACCTTATTTTTATGTTTTTAATAGAGTTATTATTTCTTGGATTTTTACTATTTTTAAGGGTTTTATGATTTTTACTATTTTTAGGGGATATTAGGGTTTTTGGGGAATATATTTTTTTGGGTTTTTTGGATTTTTTTTTGGGGGGGGGGTTTATGGGTTTAGAGTTTTTTATTGATTTTATAAGTTTTTGGGGGTCCATGATTTTATGGGGTTTTTTTGGGTTTTTTGGTTTTGGGGGTTTTTTTGGGTTATAAGGTTTATTTCATGGCTTTTATTTTTATTAGGGGTTTTTGGGTTTATAGGGTGTTTGAGAGTTTTCATAGAATTTTAAGGGGTTTGATAGTTTGGGGGATTTTACAATTTTTTGGGTTTTTATGATTTTTTGGGGGTTTAGAGATTTTTTTAGGTTTTATGGTTTTCTTGTTTTTTTATGTATTTTGGGGTATTTTAGTTTTTTTCATGTATTAGTGGTTTTTAGGGGGTTTTATCATTTTTTGGTTTTTAGGATTTTTGGGCAAGGAAGGTACGGGGCTAGGAAATTCTTGACCCCCCCCCCCCCCCAATATTTGAAAAAAAAGACAAAACAGAAAAGGGGGAGGGGCCAATCTACCAACTCCAAAAACCCTTAAGGACTCCATAAACAAAAAATAAAGAAAAATAAAAGACCCAAAAGAGAAAAAAGTCAGTCAAAATCACCACCAAAATCAAAAACAGAAGTAGTTCCATGAGGGTCAATCTCTGCACTATATCCATAGGCCGCATCATCTCCATATGGATCCACATTTGCACCATACCTAGAGGAAGCATTCGAGTCCATCAGATCCCATTCAGATGATTCATATTTCTTTATAATGTTGGAGAATCCTCTCTCTGAGATGTTAATGATCCACATTCCGCTTCACCTTGACAGCCCTTCCTCCTCTTCAATAGGCATTTTACCAAGATTTTCAAGAGAATATTGTGGACACAGTCTTTGGAAAAGAAGGGTAGTCCTTCCTCACCTTCCTCCTTTGTGAGTCAACATCGACCCCAACATGCAATTTTTCTTTTCCAATGGCCTCTACAAGTAAGGACCTCTCCTTAAGAATCATATCCATGTCATGATTCATCCTTCTTCCATCCTCCTAGACTTGGTCGGGAATGATGGTGTCTTCCTGGTTTACTGATCGGCCAGCAAGAACCCCACCATGCAGCGTGCTAGGGACCACTTCAGGTGACCCAGGAGCCATTCTATCCAACACCTCCAGCAGCTCGGGCAGATCCACCTTCGAGCTTCCCTTCTAGGGGCCACCTAGGCGGTCCAATAGCTATAACTCGTGAAATCACATATAGTTAGGCATGTCATATAGGGATTCCTCATGCATCTCCATGATCATCCTCATCACCTCCTACTCTACAATGACTTCCCTCTGCTCATGATCATCACCCATCCTAGAACCCTCCCCCTGCCTGCACACCTTCCCTTCCTCAGACGCTCCCCCTGATCAGCCACCTCCTCCACTTTATTCACTGCCCCCTGCTCCTCCACCTTCCCATGCTCAATCACATTATAATAAGAACCACCAAAAGACCCCTCAAACACCACCCCAGGTGTATTCAAATCCATTCCAGAAAGCATGTGACCAGCCACACCATCAAAATTGTCCTCCCCAACTGCCACATTGATTATCGCTAGGAGGACCCCTCCCTGTTCGTCCAACACCATCCACTCAGCCATGTCCCCCTGTGAAGCTACTTCCCCCTCTACCTCATCACCTACAAAATTCTCAATTCCAAAACAAGCATCATAGCTGGGAAAGGGAACCTGCACCTCAGCACCTGCGAACTCCTTCTCATTACTAGCGGGTTGAGCTGCCAGCACTTCGCTAAGAACCAAAGAACCAGCCAACATAATTACACAACCATTGTCTTGTGACGCCATTCCCCTATCTTCACAAGCTGGTCCATAAATCCCAAAGAAGGTATTCTTCCCATCCTTCTCATCAAATTCGCTGGCCAACTTTGGTTGCACAATGTAATTCTCTTGAGTCAACTCCTCGGAAGGCAAGCCATCAAACTGATTGTACAAAGGGGCATCAGCATATCCCACATGCACTGCCAATTGTTTCAAAGAATCTCTAGCCTCCTCCAGACCTCTAGAAATAGGAGATAACCCAGGAAGCTCCACCTACCATGACTCCACCATCCTCAGATGATTGCCTCTTTCCACAGGATTCATCACCCCCATATTGGTCACAATTCCCAGGTCACATGTCAGCCTATCAAAGGCATCAAAGACCCTCAGGTTAGAAAGGGATCATCGATCAACCTGCAGTGGAACATCCCCAACCAATATAACAACATTATCCTTAGCCAGAGGCACATTAGCCTATCCAGTACGGAAGCCCGCATTGTGCGTTGCATGACCCCCCCCCCCCCCCCCCTAGGGAGGTGTGGCTATTTTCAGACCATAAGATGGAGAATTTGTACATTGGTGTGAAGGATTGACAAAACAAACACAGATACAGATGGAGGCATAGTGGCCCAGTTTATATAAGCACGAGGAAAAAAGGCAGGTAGGATTCAAAGCAGATCATCTAGTGCCACCGGATCTCGCCCTCAATCTCAACATAGGGAGAATTAATCAGATCTTTGGACACATCCACCTAAACACAAATCCTCAGCACAACCAGGTGGCAGGAAGCACTAGTTCATACATCCATACACAGGTATATACCGATGAGGTTACCAATGATGCGGAAGATGCCTGGGTTTTGTAAGGGTAGGTAAAGACTAGGAAGGGTAACCCACAAAGCCACACTCATGGGATCATGGTACAGATGAAAGTCAAAATTCCAGCGGAATAAGTGAAATAGATGGCCATAAAATGATCATGGAGCAAAATCCCATACCAAAATTAGATCCTATTCATTCTTAAAATTAATTAGAAATTGTTGAGCATCCAACAATCCTACAATCGCCTATTAACGAATATTCCATGAATAAGCAACAAACCTTTTAGAATCCGCAACAGAGGGTTGTATCCTTCCCTTTTAGGCCACCAATGTGAGATCTAGGAGAGTAGAGGCCATCGAGAAATCCCGTGAAGAGATCTGAAATGATGGTACACTATTATTGTAGTAGGGGCTTAGGGTTATAGGATTATTTTTGTGTTTTTAGGAGTTTTTATGGGGTTTTAGGTTTTTATTTATTTTAAGGATTGTTAGGCTTTTCTATGATTTCTTATATTTTATAGCATATTTTTTTGGGTTTTTTGGAGGTTTTTGGCTTTTTGGTGTTTTAAGATTTTTTTTGGATTTCAGTTTTCTCTTATATTTTTAATGTTCTTTTAGTTTTTATTTGTGGTCTTTAATAATTTTACAATTTTTCATGGTTATTTTGGATTTTTAAGGGTTATAGGGGTTTTTTTAGTTTTTTTGGCTGGGGGTGATTATTTTTAGGGTTTTAGGGGTTTTAGGTGTTTCTGAGGTTTTGGTGTTTTGGGTATTTTAGGGATTTCCATGGTTTTATAGTGTTTTATTTTTAAGGTATTCCAAGAGTTTAGGGTGTTTAGGTTATTTTGAGGTATTTAGGAGTTTTAAGCTATTATAATGGTTTTTATGGGTTTAGGGTTTTTAGGGATTTTTAAGGAGACAAGTTTATTTATGGGTTTTAGGATTTTTATGGGGTTTTTTTGTTTTTTAGAGGGTACGTTTTCTTAGTATTTTATGGTTTTTAGGATCTCTTAGGGTTTTTAGGGTTTTAAGGATCTTTATTTTTTTATGTTTTTATGGATTTTAGAGGTTTTCACTGTTTTTTAATATTTTTATGGGTTTTTATATTTTTTAATTATTTATGTCCTTGTTTTGTTTTTTGGGGGTTATATGGTTTTTATCATTTTAGGGATTTATTATTTTTTTACTATTATTTATATTTATATGGTTTTTTGGGTTTTTAGTGGATTTATTTATTTTTTAGTCTTTTGAATTTTTAGGGTTTTAAGTGATTTTTTTACTATTTTGTATCGTTTTAAGTGTCATTAAGGCTTTCTGAGGTTTAGGTTATTTTTTTAGGTTTATGTTTTGTTAGGGGCTTGTAGGGTTTTTAGGGGGGTTAGGGGTTTTTGGTCCATTTAGGGGTTTTATGTTTGGTGGGTAGGTTTTGTAGGATCTTTTAGATATTTTCTAGGTTCCATTATGTTATTTTATGATTTTTATGTCCCTTTAAGGGTTTTAGGATATTTTAAGGATTATCATGTCTTTTATAGGTTCTTTTAGGGGGTTTTAGTTTTTTTCGTTTTTTAGGGTTTTTAGTGTTATAGGGTTTTTAGGGATGTTTTTGGTATTTTAGGGTTTTCATAGGTTCATGGTTTGATAGTGAGATTTAGGGTTTCTGTATTCTAATGTATTGTTAGGGAATTTATGAGTTTTTATGGTATTTGAGGTATTTGGGGTGGGGTTGGGGTTCTATATGGGGTATAGGGGGATTAAGGGAGTTTTTAGTGTTTTTATGGTTTTTGGGGGTCTTAGGGTCTTTTCGGGTTTATATCATTTTTAGGTGTTTTAGATTCTTTATAGAGTTTTATGCGGTTTATGTTTTGAGGTATTTTAATGGGTTTTTTGGTTTTTTGGTTTTTTGGTTCTTCGAGGTAATTTTGCTTCTTCATGGGTTTTAAGGGTTTATATATATTTTAGAATGTTTAAGGATTTTCAAGGGTTTTCTACAGTTTTAGGGTTTTAAGGGGTTTTATAATTTTTATTAGTTTTAGTATTTTTTTGATTTTTAGGACTTTTAGTGAGTTTTAGGTATTTTAGTTTTTTCAAGGGTATTTAAGGGTTTTATGTGTTTTTATGTTATTTATGTGTTTTTAGGAATATAGGGGCTTTTGGGCTTTTTTATGTTTTTTATGATTTTATGATTTTAAGGGCGTTTTATATATTTTTATGGTTATAAGGGTTTATAGGTGTTTAATCTATTTTATATGTCTTTTAGGGGTTTTCTAGGGTTTTTATGGTTTTTAGGGTTTTTATAGTATCTATGATTTTTAGTGGTTGATTTTATTTTTTGGGTTTTTAGTGATTTTAGGGTCTTTCAAGGGTTTTAGGATTTATAGGATTTTTAGATGATTTAGTGGTTTTATGTTTTTGGAGACATTGGGGTTCTTTTTGGGTTTTAGGGTTCTTTAGGGATTATTATGGTATTTAGGTTTTTTGTTTTATTTTAGGGTTTTATAAGTTGTTTGGTTTTTTATTGCCTTTTAGGGGTTTTTTAAAGGGTTTAGAGTTTTCATATTTTTAGGGGATTGTATGGGGTTTTTCTGTTATCAGGGATTTGGGGATTTTTAGCTCTTTTTAGGGTGTTTAGGGTTTTGATGTTTATTTGGATTTTTGTTATTTCATATAGTTTTAGGGTTTTATGGTTTTTAGGTTCTTTCAAGGTTTTAAATTGGGGTTTTTTAGAAGTAATTATATTTTTATGTTTCAGAGGTTTTCATGTAATTTAGGGTTAATTTATATTTTCTATGGTTTTTAGGGTTGTTTTTTGGTTTTTTTGGTTTAGGGTTTTGGGTGCATGGTATAGGGTATATGGTTTAGGGTATAGAGTATAGGGTTTATCATTTATTGTATAGGGTTAAGGGTGTAGAGATTAGGGTTTATGGTTTAGGGTTTAGTGTATAGGGTTTTTAGAGTCATTTTTTATGTTTAAGGTGTATGGTTCTTGGGGTTGAAATATGTCTCGCAACCCAAAATGAATGTTTTAAATTAATAGAAAATGTTACCCACTTTGAACACCATTTTTGGGTTGAGGAGGAGGTAGTGTGCAAGTTTCAATGGTTGTGTGCCATAATGTGGTTCCACAGGCAAAAATCATTCATGCCAAAGGCTTCATAGAGTTTTTTGGATGCCCTCAAGTCTGAAAACACACCCATGTTCCATGAGAACAATGATTTAATGGAGAAAAAATGAGCATTTAGTGAAAAGTCATCATAAACCATCTATTTTCAAGAAAAATGTTGATTTCAAATGATGATTTTGTGCAGCCAACCTCTAATGGAAATGGATGGATTAGCATAAAACCATGTTCCATAATAAGAAAGTTGAATTTCCAAAGATGAGGATTTTAGATATAATTATAACCTCACCCTCACCCTCTTACATTTAATAGGATCTTTGGAAGATGAAACACTGCTTCTATGCATGAAAATAATTCTCTTCCGTGATAGTGAGAAACACTTGAAATAATTGATAATATAATGAAGAAAACTTGAATGATAGGCCTCATGTGGGACCAAATATGAATTCAAATGTTGTAGAGTGATCCTCACTCAACTTATATCAAGCATCATAGGATTTTTGTAAGTGATTTTGCCTTCATGAAACCCTATCTTGAACATAACTCCAAATATTGCATGTAACTATGCCTTTGGAATCCATGAGTTCTCCTTGTGCTATAAGAGCTTACTCATGCAACTGTTTCACACAACACAAGAAAGTTGTGCATAATAAATTTATGGTCCCTAGCCTCAAATTCCTTATCCCTTGAGTGAAACCATTACACTACATTTTGATCCAAATCATAGGTACCCTAATTACTATCAATTATAATTATATTTACCCTAACATCAGGCATCATAGGCGTGACTCCTCGAAAAAGGCTCCAATTCAATGTCCCACCCAAAGGCACATTAGTGGTGGTCACATAAGAACTAGAGGTAGAGTCTTTGAGGGTAATTGTGCACACTTATTGGTAGGAGGTCCTTATACCGGATAATCCTCTCATCATGGCATGTTCCCCATCCAAGAGTAACCCCATCCATATTCGAGCTATATGACATAAAATAGCCTAACTCTATTTCATAGTCCTATGATGTTAAATTGAATGAAACCATCCCCAGCACATGATGTAAACCTGCAGCCTTTACCTATACAATGAACACCAGATTTCCTGTGTATGATTGACACAGGATAAACCCACACCACCTATTTTATGTGATAAACATCTAATTTCCCATGTACAAACAACATGGTATTCCACATTCTCTTCCATCATGGGAAGATCCTCCACCCATGGGAATCTCAATAGATAATCCCCACACTATCATTCCATCACGTGGGGTGATCCTTCACCCCTTGTCAATTTCCATGTGTAATCCCCTAACCATTCCCTAAAGATTGATCCTCTTGGAAAGGGAATATTCCATGAGTTAGGACCACACCATCCCTCATCGATTATCCTTCCCATACCCATGTTTCCTTACAACAAGATGTTAAATAGCATGAATCAATCCAGTCACATGAACTTAAACTATGGCATCGATATATGTTGATTTTTAATAATTATCTCTAAATTACGGTATATAGGTTGCTTCCATGAGGTTCGATTCCAATGACTATCACCTAGGTGTGAAATCTCCCCACCTAGGGACACACCCCACTTTATCCATCTCAATAGGACATTCAAATATTCTCCTTTCAAGATGTTAAACCTTCCCCCATCGTTCCCCCATGATTTCAAACATACACCAATCATATCCCTGTAATACATTAAAACTTTCCCCATACTATCACCGCATGAATTTAAACCTATGATTATCATATCTTTGATGGATGTTAAACATGAACATATCTTTTCCCAAATGTATATTATCCTTGTTCACATCTCCACAAGATGATAAACTCATTCCTCCTTCTATCACAATAAGGAATTTTGATCGATCTTCGCAGGATTATTAACTCATGCCTCAATTAGTCTCAAGATGATGTTTTGATCCCTATCCATAAGATGTTACACTTGTGACATGGTCCATAACACCTAACCCACACAATAAACATAGGATTACTTAGGTAAAACCCCTTAGAATACTAACACCTCTGACATTAATTACCTCAAGATCAATATGATATTACTTGGATTATGTGCCTAAGATGGATCATGCATGAGATTCCCAATAAAGAGGAAGAATTTAAAGGTTCACAATATAACCAATGTCTAAATATGGCCAACTATGCCCAATGTGACATCTCTACTAATTGAAGGTTGCTTCCCTTTCAAGACATAAAAACATAATTAATCAGATTCCACCTCAATATGGATTTGGTAAGGATTTATAGAAACATTAATTGATCCTTTAGGGAGACCCAGTATAAGAGATGTGATCCAAGGAGAAATCCATTGAAGGAGGAATTGATATCCCATCATCCTATTTTGATCATGGATAATAAATCTTTCATGAATGTGATGAAAGTCACAAACCCTTGTAAAGTGGGAATACGGGGAAATAGAAATTCATGCATCAGCCGACAGGTGAAGGGATGGTACTGAACCGTGTGAAAGAATTGAAAATAGAAATATTGAACCAAACATGAATTTATTCTCCTAAATAATATGACAAGTAGCATTGGGGTATTAAAGGATTTTAATTTCACTAAATTCATACATTTAGTGCTAGAACCCACTAAGAAAATAGTGATCTAATCATGAAGATAACATTCATATCGGGGTAGTTAACATTGGGAAACTGTGGCATATAACATAGTTTGTATGGAAAATTCCTTACTTCAATAGGGTTGGATGACATTTCAGCATTGAGAATAACTTTACCTATACTTGGAATAATGGTAAAATCCACAATCCTTGTATAAATCAAGCTAGAGGAAGCTAGTGACCTTGATAAAATGGAAACCAGGGTAGGGGATACATTGATGCGGCGACCCCACCCAATTACACTAATACCATATATTCCACCCCACCTTCGTCTATTGGGTACTCAATCCTTTTATCACCCCTTGAGATCATCTAGTGGATGGAGATCATCACTGTCATGTTCTAGCATGATATAGAGGGGGTTAAATACATTATGATAGATGGCCATATAGGTCCCAGATGCATAAATGTCTCACCAAAACAACCACCCCTATAGTAAACATAGGGGATAAACATATGTATTATGATACATAATAACTTTGAGAGTCTCTCCTGAGAGTGATCTAATAACGCACTACCCTATACTGAGGAAGTAGGGGATATTCGAGCCACATAGGCTACGGAAACTACCTAGGAGCCACCAAGGAGGGATCTAACTTGGTTATGCTATCACCAACATCAATCAGAATCACAGACTGAAGAATGGGTTCACATTATACCTAATACAATGTCCTCTGAGCAGAGCACCCAATTTCAACATCAAGGGTAGGCCGAACACAATACTTGTCTAGGGGCATCTTTTGTGGATTATGTGGAACCTTCCACCATTAGTGTATCCCACCAAATATCAACATAAGGAGAATTGGGATTATTTTGACTACCTGGGATTAAGACACAAGCAACCTTTCAGAAATTCTAATATATGTAATTTGGTCTCTTGTATAGTCAATAATCATTACGAGACAACATGTGATGAAAGGAATCGAACCAAAGGCCCTCCCCACTCCATAAATAAACATCATAGAGGTCCAACCAGTGTCTTCACAAATCAATGTGGAGACCCTAACTAATCCACCATCAATTATAATAGTAATACTCCCCATTATATCACCATCCAAAGTGCACCCTCTCCCCCCTCTAGAGTCAGCCATCAATGAGGTCCTCCCTATGCTCCCAAGAACCAACGTGAAGTACCTCCCCATGTTCCCACCAATCAGAGAATAGGTCCTCCACACTCCATCAACATCCAGCATGGGGGTCCTCCCTGTACTCTTATTAATCGATGAGTCAGTCATCCCTACTTCCACACCAACTAACACGAAGGTCCTCCCCATACAAAAAACTTATCGTACACTAAAGAACACAACATGGGATGGAGGGAGAATACCCATTATGGGAAGCAGAACCCTAAAAGGTATCATATCATAATAGACCCCTGAGGATTTGAGTTGGTGGATGAATCAATGATGGAACATTCACCCCAATTTATAGAGTCTAGGGAAGAAGATAAATAATTGATATTTTTTATCCTCAAAGCTAAGGTCCACAGGATCCCAAAATCCCTCCATAGAAAACTATAGGTAGAGGAAATTATAGGTCCATTATAGGGGCTTGTAGTGTATCCATCCCCATCACTAATAATTTCCCTCCTCTCTACATACACAGAAGTTGTTAGAGTGATAATTGGTTTTATATTGACACCCTCAAATGAAGATCATTCCACTAATCAATAAATGGATACTGTTGCCTTCTCACATGATGTAGTGATGATCATCTTGTCCTATATGGTGATGATATTGAAGATGTATTCTCCTAAAAGAGATGTTTTAGCATGAAATAACCATTTTACCTATTAAGTTATCCCTATTCTAGAAGATTATTCACATCTTATTTTTACATCGGTGTCTCCACCCTTACCACAATAAACACTAATCGGGGCTTGGGCCAACCAAGCACAAGACCCTTACTCTGAGAAAGAGGACCGGTGGAAGTTCTTAGCCATCAATCATCTAATAATGATGTTATTTATACCTAAAACATTAGAAATTATCATCCCTAAGTACCTTTTATAGGACCATTAAGTGTGATTATAAAAAATAATTTGGGAGATGCATCACCACCTCCATATTGAGAAGTTATCCTAGCTAGGGATCCATGAGCACCTTGATGCCAATGAACAACAGTGAAGAAAGGTTTAGATCACAATTATCCTGGTAGATCAATGTCATGAGTATTATGGGTACCATAAGAATCATTTGAAAACCAACATCAAGGGAATCATAGTGATCCACTTCATTCATAGAATAGGTGTATCAATATGTATATATTAGATGTTGGGGTTTTTATGCTTCTCTTTATTTCAGACCTACCTTTCCACAATCTAGCATATACACTGATGAGGAAGACTACCCTATAACCACCACAAAGAATATGTTCATCAAAAACCTTCCAAATAATTATATGAACAATGGATACAACATAGGTCATAATAGGGAATATCCATCTCAAGGGTTGGTATAGTACCAGGAATCCCCCCCATGATAGGAATCATCACTCGCCAGTAGAGACATACACTATGCCTTAAGAGTAACCCAAATGATCCATTTCATCATACCCATTAGTATATGGATAATGGAAGGGGTACGTAGAACCTTTCAACCCCCCTAATATTTTACCTAAAGAAGAGAAGGATCCAAAAATATTTGACTTACTTTAGTAGCTAGAGGAATGTAAAATGAATATAGTTGATCTCATTAATTCTTGGTACTCAGACTTCAACAATGCCTTATAAGACCCCATCTCAACACTAGTGGGGCACTAGGTCCTACTCGGTTAGATTACCCAATTTAAATATGGTGGTCCCATACAATCAATTAGGGAATAGACTGAAGGATATAGAAATAAACTAAGGTTTGAGTATCCCAACCCACTTGAGTGATGATGGAACATGATTGTACCCCTTGAGACTAGGGTTGTGTTTCTCTTCAGGTTGATGAGAGAAATAACATGATGGTGAATAGAGACCGTCACCATGTTGACATAATTGTATCCCTAATTTCTTAACTTGAGGATCTAGAAACATGGTAGGTGACTATACAACCCAATAGAAATCCATAACCGGCATGGGTGGACAGGGTTCAACCATATCCAATGTTTGGTAACCCCATCATCACCATGTTTAATGGAATGAGTTAACCACTCAAAATTATGTCCCACAAAATCTAACGGTGTGTCCTAATTAGGGAACTCTAGAATAGAAGTAGGATTCCATGCTCTGGTTCTTCATTCAAACTCAGGTAGGGGATGCTTTTGTTTGGTATAGCTAGCTTCTCATAGGCTTAATCTCTAGTGTAGAGGGTCTTCAATGACAGTTCCTATTCCAATTCATCTCCACCACATACAAGATGAGTATCAAAAACCTCTATCAGTGAAAAAACATGCTTGTTGAGTTAGTCTCTAACATCATCACAAAATCGAATGGACTCACATACTCACTTGAAATGATACATTCCATGGAACATCTACATATGTTGTTCTTGGAGAATGTCAAGAAAGAGTTGGTCCTTACCATTATATCCCTGAACTATATTGGTGGATTTTGAGAATTCATTGAAAATTATCAAAAACCATAAAAAAATTTACCTAACTAAACAACAATAATTCCCATTTCACCTTCCATATCATGTGATAAGACATGAGAAAGAAGATATGGTAACTACAATTCATGTAGAGGTCACTGATTTGGAACATTAATTACAAACTTTTCCAGTTAACCCCTACTGAGGGCATCTGTATGAACCAAAACATCATCTATTGTAGAAACACAAGGAACCACCTCACTAAACATAGACACCTATGTGATAAAATGTTGATCCAACTCCCCTCGAGGGAAGGATTCCAAGTTTCCTTTCTCATATGGAAGAAATATTACCTATTATTTCAATGATTCATAGGTACTATGATATTTCATACATTCCCTAAAGAAAGAAATCATAATGATTACACCATGAAAGAGGCCCCAAGAGGATAGAAAAATTGGTTTCTTCAACCGTTACTCATGCCACAAGACCAATGGAAACACCATCAAAGAATTATTCATATTCAATGACTGGCTCTAACACTAAGTGATTTGTAGACTAGTAAATTATAGTGAAGTTCCATATTAGGTTAAATATTTCTCTATTAACCATGATAGTGATAGTGAAAACACTATCGAGTTTCTACAGCCACCAATCCATGGGACGTAGATGTTTGATGATTGGTTGGAATGCATGGTGGGTTTTTATGATCATGGTGTTGTATATGTTCATTTCAGAAATTAATAAACTATAGTGATTGTTGTATCTCCTCCAATTACTAACCCTACACATGAGTCACACAATTGAAAGTCTCAAAATTACACACATTAATGGTCTATGGTGAATCCGAGTCCCCGCCAGTTCCAAATTCATATCACACTCTTGGTGACCTTTTTTTTCTTGTGTTGGGAGATGTTCCTAGAAAACGTCTAACCCAAGACCATTCCACTGATGATGATTAGGAATATGTATCTATGAATTCTATAAATCTGGTAGACCAACACACAATTTCAAAAAGTCTGCAATCTCGCGTGAACCCCTTAGGTGACTCTGTTCGATGGCGTTAAAGGAAAGGTAGAGTTTATGTGAGTCACTAAAAAAATTAGGTTAGTCCCTCAAATAAAGTTTTTCATGAAACTGAGACTAGATAGTATGTTTTGTATATATATAAAAACTATTGTTCTCCCAGTATGATATATTAGGTATTCTCCCATGCCTGATAGTGTTAGTGTAACGTCTCAGATCTGGGTGTCACACCATGGGTGCCCTGAACCGGGTTGATCACATGACCTTAAGCACATTTCCCCAAATTCCAGAGGCTTCTGACTAGTAGAGACAGCCCCGTTCTAATAATGGGGAAACTACGCCCTCATTTGTCAAAGTGTAGCACAACAGAAAAGATAAATAACATACAACAACAGAAGTAGTAAAAAACATACAACTGAAATGGACAGTTGAGTATAAGAGAACCAGAATTCATACATAAAGAGATGCATCATGTCAATAATTCTATGAAAATAGATAGAACAGGATACACTTCAATAGAATAAAATATAGCTCAGAGTACAAGGTATAGCTAACAAAACAAAACAGTGCTATAGGAACTCAGCAGCATCACGAGCCTAAACTCAGTCCCATACTCTCCTACTCCTCTGAAACAATCATGTACCTATGTAGATAACCCTTTCCCCTATAGACACCTATAGAAAGATAGACTATTTGGGACAAATATATTACCCAAACAGGGTGTGAGAAATAAATCTCAGTAGGCATCCACCAAAGGCTCGTGCCTAACTGTCAGTGAAAATGTGCAACAATAGTGTGCAGTAGTAAATGAAATAAACTAAGCAGGACTCATAAATAACTATCACTACTAGTTTCATTACCATTTTAATTATAATTAGTTATCACCTCCATTTTTGTTCTTCAGATTGGTAGTTACAACATTAAAAATCACCACTGTGAATATACGAAATGAACAGTGTCCTTAGACATGCCAAACCTTACCCTCAGGTAATCAAAATATTGCCCTCAAGATAACAGAACCACACCCTTAGGCTAATCAGAGTCACTCCCTCAGGAGATTTCCCTTAGGCATAATGAATATTTCCCTCAAGCATATGAAATAATGCTCTTAGTCACAAAAGCAACAGCCCTGAGGCATATGAAACATTGCATTCAGGCTAAACAGGCATGTTCCCTAAGGCTAACAGAACACTTGCACTCTGGCTAAACATGTATCCTGGAATAGCCCAACACATAAGAAATAAATTATATAAATTTTCTCTCAAGAAAACTCAAGCATGCTAAATCACAACATACCCACATGTATCCTGGACAAACGGCTAAACAAAGGAACACACCCCCAGGGTGGTCGTGGATCAAAGTAGTGATCCCAAACAACAGTTTTAACTTATCAAATGTTTATCTATGCAATTATAGATAATTCT
Organism: Viscum album; assembly: GCA_963277665.1. Classification (NCBI taxonomy): domain Eukaryota; kingdom Viridiplantae; phylum Streptophyta; class Magnoliopsida; order Santalales; family Viscaceae; genus Viscum; species Viscum album. The sequence continues at coordinate 1,009,483,474 of OY728126.1, forward strand.
CAGCAAATTCCACAGCCATACGACACCCCAAACATGGGTTCGTAGCACAACAGAACACAAATTCAACTCAATTGTTGGAAATAAACACCATACCACCTACCTCGATCGCCCCTGATCGGTATATGTGAACATATCCTCTTGAAACGAGTGATAATGACATAGATATGAGATAAAAAAATACACGCTCAACATAAAATAACATACCCTCAAGAAATAATTGGTTAGAATGTCTTAAGGAGAAGGTAGGGCTTACCCGTTCGATCCAAATGTGATCGATTGATACGGAATTGGGTTCCCGATGTATGGTCGGGAGATCCTCCAAGATATGACTATCTCTTATGCTCTCCTCTGGCGTTCTAAGATTCCTATGTGAACAGAGAAGGATACATCTTGTTTTAATCAAAAAAACAAACTACACGGCATGTACTCTCAAGTACACGGCGTTTACATTTTTTAACTATTCCTCTGGCGGCCCCTCGCCAGCACGACACTGTTCATCTATCGACATGATTACATGGCATGTAATACCTGAGTACACGGCGTGTACTGTCGCTCAGCTGGCGGGTGCCTTCACTACCTTACTATTCACTTGTCGACTGACTATATGACATTTAAATACTCACTACACGGTGTGTAGTCTATTTTTACACCTTTCATTGCCGACAGGGATACACGTCTTGAGTACTCATACCACAAGTCCAAATGACATGATGCGTGGAAAAGTACACGACATGTACCCACAAAATTTGAGATTTTCCCCATTTTCCTTATTTTCTCAAAAGCACTTAAAGAAAAAGGAAGAGAAGAAACTCGTACCTCAAGAATAAGAACTGGGTTCCTATAAACTTCCCCCTATAAGAAATTTATCCCTGAATATCTCTCCCAAGTGTGGTAAAGATTAATCATAGAAAAACTCTAGCCACTGAGCATGTACGTCAGTCTCCCACTCCCAGGTTTCTTCCAACACTCGGCTATGCTGCCATAACACCTGTACAAGAGGAACTGACCAACCTTAGAAAAGCATTGTGCTCCTATCAACAATATGAACTAGATGTTCCTCAAAGGATGCATTGGCATAAATCTCAAACTACTTGGTTTGAAAGATATGAGATGAGTCTGAGTGATAACGACACATATTAGATACATGGAAGACGTCATTCATGGATCGGTACCTCTGTGGAAACTGCAACTGATAGGCAACTGAACCGACTCTCTCTAAAATCTCAAATGGCCCTACAAACCTCGGTGAAAGATTACCCAGTCTCCTGATCCCTCTATGTCCCAACCTCGATGAAACACACATGAAAACCTGATCCCCGACCACAAACTCTAAGGGTCGTCTATGGCTATTAGCATAAGATTTCTGATGAGACTGCACAGTAGCCATCCGCTTTTGTATCAACTGGACCTACTCTGTAGTCTCCTGCATGAGACGTGGTCCAAGTAAAGATGCCTCACCTGCCTCCAACCAGTATAAGGGTGATCGTCATGACCTACCATATAAAGCCACATATGGTTCCATCATAATAGTTTCCTAAAATCTATTATTATAGTCAAATTCAACCAGTGGTATATGCTTCAACCAACAGACCCCAAAGTCTAGGATAGATGCACGTAGCATGTCCCCAAGCACCTGTATCATATTCTCTGACTATCCATCGGTCTGAGGGTGGTAAGCTATGCTCAGAAGCACTGTTGTACACAGTACCCTATGAAAACTCTGCTAGAAATGAGATGTAAAATGGGTGTCCCTATCTAAAATGATAGAATGAGGGACCCCGTGAAGACATACCACCTCTTAGAGGTACAAAATTCTGAGCTCGTCAACACTGAAGGTCTCTTTGATTGAAAAAAAGTAAGATACCTTCGTGAGTCTGTCCACAACAACCCACACAACATCATTGCCTTTAGGTGACCTCGACAACCAAGTCACAAAGTCCATCGTGACATCATCCAATTTCCACTATAAAATGGGTAACTACTGTAACAGTCCAGCTGGATGATGATGTTCCACCTTCACCTGTTGACAGGTGGAAAACAACATTACAAAAATAGCTACATCTTTCTTCATACCTGGCCACCAGTACTGACGTCTCATGTGACAGTACATTTTTGTAACTCTGGGATGCACTGCCCAAGCTGATGCATGAAACTCTCACATCAACTCCTCGAGTATATCCCCTGGAACCCATACTCATCCATGGAAGTGCAGTACCTCATCATCGCTTATTGGCCAACCAGGAAGAGGGTCCTCAATTTCCACCGACTCTCATAGAACTAGGCCTTATGAATTCATTAGCTGCCTCATCCTCACTCTATCCAGGATGGTAGAAGTCACAGCTAAGGATGAAAGATAGGTTTTCCCCTGAATATCGTGCACCTCCAAATGCATCTCTGAGAACAAAGCCATAAGTTGGCACTCACCACTGGCCTCATGAACTGCCTTTGTCTGAGTCTTCCTCCTCAGTGCATTAGAAATTGCATTTCCCTTACCAGGTGTATAAGCAAGATCAATGTCGAAGGACTGAAGGTATTCAACCCACCTTTTCATTCTCAAGTTCAAGTCATTCTGAGTGAAGATGTATTTAATACTTCTGTGGTCTGTGAACACCAAAAAAATTTATCCCAAGAGATAATGTCTCCAATAGTGTAACGCATGAACAACTGCAGCCAACTTGAGATCATGTGTCGGGTAATTCCTTTCATGTGGCCTCAACTGCTGACACTCGTACGTAACAACTCGATCACCCTGCATCAATACTACTCCCAATCCAATAACTGATGCATCAAAGTAGACTGTATAGCTCTTCCCTTGCTCTCGAAGTACCAGGATTTTTTCCAATTTCAACCATCCCTTCAGATTCCAAAAGGATATCTCGCAAGCTTCTGACCAAAATAACTTCACACCTTTCTTAGTCAAACCCATCAACGGTGCTGCTAAGCAGGAGAAGTATTGTATAAAGAACATTTAGTAACCAGCCAGCCCCAAGAATCTCCAGATATCAAACACATACTTAGGATGGTCCCAGAAAACTACTGCTCTCACCTTCTCTGGGTCTACTTCAACTCCTACCTCTGAGATAATATGACCCAAGAAGTATATCTTGTCCATCTAAAAGTGGCACTTTGTGAGATTAGCATATAGTCGATGCTCTATCAGTGTACTCAATACGATCTCAAGATGGGTAGCATGTTCATGTCGAGTGTGAGAGTATACCAAGATTTATTCCATGAAAACTTCCACAAATGAGTCAAGGTAAGATTGGAACACACGATTCATCAGAGCCATGAAAACTGCTGGTGCGTTCGTGAGTCCAAATGACATCAACAAGTATACATATAGACCATACCTACTCCTAAAGGCTGTGAGAGGTACATAAGATGTTCTAACACTCAAATTATGATATCTGGATCTTAAGTCAATCTTAGAGAACCCTCGTGCTCCCCAAAGTTGATCAAAAAGATCATCAATCTTCAGTAAGGGATATCGGTGCTTAACCGTCAGCTGGTTCAGCTTCCGATAATCCACACAGAGTCTGAGGGTAATGTATGCCTTCTTCGCAAAAAGAACAATCAAACCCCAAGGAGAAGTATTGGGTCAGATGAAACCCTTTGACTGCAACTCCTTTAACTATCTCATGATCTCATGCAACTCAGGTGTAGCCATACTATAAGGATGAATGGACATCGTTGCCACTCCTGGCACACGCTCAATAAAGAAATCAACCACTTTCCTTGGAGGTAGACCTGAAAAGTCGTCCATAAAGATATCCCTTAAATGATCCACTACTGGGGGGAAATTATTCTGACAAGTCCCTTGATCATCCAGATACAAACTCACAATCTGGGTTGTCAGTCCACCTTGCCCATGATGCTCAGGTCTAGCTCGACTTGCTTGGACATCCAATTCGCCCTTGTATAGAAATCGTTCACCCTCTGGTGACATGAATCTCACTCTGCAACAATAGCAATATACAAAGGAACTAAAGGGTATCAACCAGTCCATCCTGAGAATTACATCATATCTCTTCATTCCAAGACATAGAGGTCCCATAAGAAGTGGCAACCACCAACCTCACGTGGGAACTCCTTGCACTGATGCACACCAACCATTATAGTTCCCAACAGAGTGTCTAGCATCATAACATCAGATAAAGAAGAAACATAGAGCCCAAGGCTCTCTACAACGGGCATGGATATAAAGTTATGTGTAGCACCCATATTGAAAAGTACTGAAGATAAAATGGAAGCTACTAGAATAGTATCGCTGACAGTAGATGGTATGGGATCCTACTCCTATTGGGTCTGTTAAACTACATATTTCTAGATAGTGTCACGACCCTATGAAATTGCTTGGATACCCTAAGTTGTCTCGCCCTGCTGCCTCTGAGATCCTGGTGTCTGGCTACCATGACCACGACCCCCATCTCGGCCTGCACGCTCAGAAATTTTCCAATTTCCCGACTGGTAAAAATCTACTGGTCCTTCTCCCACACACGGAGTCTACACATAACCCCTCTCAATAGCCATTGGTGGAAACACCCTGCAAAAGCACTGTAGATGACCCATCTTGACGCAATCGCAGCACTGCACCGGGTCTTAGGGACACTGAGGTCGCTTGTTCCCCTCTCTACCACACAGGTAGCAAATAACCGGGCCACCTATAGAATTCTTTATTCCAGTACTTCCATTGTGAGAGAAATCCATCTACCTCTTCCTCTTACCAGTAGAAATCGTACCAGAAATCGGTGTTGAAGCGCCCTGGACCACACCACTGGCTTCCCACAGGTTCCGTTCAGTAATCAGTGCCTGGTTCACAATATCACGCACTGTAGGCAACCTGAAAACATTCACCAATTCTTGGATGTCATATCGAAAACCTTCCTCAAAGCGTCTGGCCCTCAACGTCTCATCACCCACCCAAATGGGTGCAAAATGATGAAGCTCGGTGAAGCGAGCAGAATAATCCATCAATGAAATGGCACCTTGCTGCAAATTCAGGAACTATCTAGCTCGATCTTCCCTAAGCATCTCCAGGAAGAAGAAGTCACAGAAAGCTTCCTGATAATATTCCCACACCATGTCGTGGTGATTCTCAGACTCGATGGTAACATCCCATCACCTTTAGGTAGAATCACGCAGCATATACGTCGCGAGCTTGACCCTCTTCCTAGTAGGCGTCTAATGATGCTTGAAAATAGTCTGCACCAAATCTATCCATGACTCCACAGCCTGTGGTCCTCCATCCCCTGAGAACGTAGGCAGATGATACTGCTGGAATATATGTGTTATCTGTGCCTTAGATGTGGTGGCCTGCGGTGCTCCGTGGAAGGTCTGCATGAACCGCATGAAGCCTTCATGGAACTGCGCCTCCATGCCTGCGTCCAGCATAACGGCTGGCGCCGCATTTGGCACAACTGGAGGATCAACTAGTAGCCCATGGCCCACTATCTCAGGAGTATAATTGTCGTCAATCTCTTGGAAAAAAACTGGTGGTCATCTTGGTGGAATGAATCTACAAGGTCAAACACACACCATAGATAAAGATTAACAAACACTGAAAATAAGGAGACCAAGAAGAGAAACAAGATAAAGAAATCATTCAAGATTTACAAAACTTGCATACACCTCATGTATAAATACTACATAGCATGTTCTCGAATGCGATTCACATGGTCATGTACTCCATATAAAACTGGTCATGTAACACCCCAAACACATGATGTGTACTTGGACTACACGGCATGTACTAGAATCCTCTTTCCCTGCTTGGGTCCTTATACACAGCTAAGGCACACGTCTCTCCTAAAAAAAACTACACGGCGTGTCCCATAGGTACACGGCGTTTACTCGACAAGATTTCACCGGCCCGTGTTGTTCTTGACACGGCCTGTGTACCCAGGTCACACTACACGGTGTGTTTTAAAAGACACTAGTTGTTCAAAGAAGCTCCAGACTGACCCGTGTTGCTCGCTACACTGCTGGCTACATGGCTGAAACTACACGACGTATTCTAGGAAAACAAGGCATGTACTAGGAAAGATAACATTGAAATGTCTTGCTCGTGACACGTCCAGGTACCTGGGGCAGACTGCACAACATGTTCTACTGGTACACGGTGTGTCCCCCTAATCCATTCCCTACCCCGTGTCCCCGACCACACAGTCTATGACATAGGAAGAGACTACACGTCATGTACTGATGGTATATGGCGTGTACTTAAATAGTTTTCATTTCTTCCGGAACAGAAGAACACACGACATGTGTCCATAGAACTACACTGAGTGTATCCTAGTTTTTCTAGGTAGTAAGCCTCAGAAACTACTCTAGATCCCAACAAAAACATAGTATCAACACCTAGGTGCCAAATCTGATCCGTGAGGGCCTATACTCCTTGTGAATCAAATCATGGCATCTTATATATGTTATAACAACATAAACATGTCAATGATCCACCAAATTCCAGTCATTGTGGGCCCATACTCCTCAAGAACTATAATTTGGAATTCATTCTATCAAACCTCACACAACAATACACTATCAAATAGAAGGTATGTATCAAAGAATCTATCACAACAACGTGACTTTCTATCACAATAACATCCAATTTCTAATGCCCCTACATGGCATGGAAGGAATGCATGACATGTGATTCTAGCATGTGCCTAAATGATGCATGATATGTCATACCCTCATCTCATCGGGTTTCAACTAAAAATAACCCACATATAACATATAAAAAACTCATTCGCAAGTGCTTCACCCAATGGTGAAAATCAAATCAACTGTAAAATTGCAAAACCAGTAATAATTTCAATAACGAGGTAGATTGGATTTTCCCTGTACACGGGTTAGCTACTCCCATGCACAACTTATTACCAACTACCATGTATGTCCTATCACTGACTAAGGCTACAAATAGTAAGTTGAAGAAAAGAACCCTTCTGATACCACTTTTTAATGTCTCAGATCCAGGTGCCACAACACGTGTTCCCCGAACCCGGTGGGTCACATGACCTCAAGCGCATTTCCCCAAATGCCAGAGGCTTCCAACTAGCAGTGAGGGCCTAGGTCTGATGGTGGGGAAACTATTCCCTAATTTTTCAGAGTGTAGCGCAACAGAAAATATAAATATCCTACAACAGCGGAAGCAGGAAACAACATACAACTGAAATGGAAAACTAAGTAAAAGGGAACCAGTAGTCATATATAGAGAGATACAACATTTCACTAGTTCTATGAAAACATCCTGAACAAGATACACTACATTAGAATACAATACATCTCATAGTACAAGGTACAACTAACAAAACAAAATAGTGCAATAGGAACTCAGCTGCATCACGAGCCTAAACTTGGTCTCATGCTCTCATACTCCTCTACAACAATCATGGACCTGTGTTGGGACCATTTCCCCTATCGAAACCTGCAGCATGATAGTCTTTTTGGGCTGAAGACATGTCCCAAACAGGGTGTTAGAAATAAATCCCAGTAGGCATTTAACAAAGGCACGTGCCTAACTGTCAGTGAAAATGTGCAACAACAGTGTGCAATAGTAAATGTAATAAACTAAGCTTACTCAAAAGTCACTATCACTACCAGTTTCATTGCCATTTTTATTATTACACATCACCTCCATGCTTGTTCTTTGGCTTGGCATGTACAACATCAAAAATCACCACAGTGAATATACGAAATGAACAGTGTCATCGGACATGCCAAACCTTACCATCAGGTAATCAGAATCCTTCCCTCATGCTAACAGAACCACGCCCTCAGGCTAATAAGAATCATGACCCCAAGAGTTATCTCTCAGGCATAATGAATACTACCCTTAGGCGTATGAAATAATTCCCTTAGGAAAGAATGAAACTTCCCTCAGGCATATGAAACATTTCCCTCAGGCTAAACAAGCACTTGCCCTCATGCTAACAGAACACTTGCCCTCAAGATAAACAAGTAACCAGGCTGAGACCAACACATAATCAAGCAATTATATATATTTTATCTCAAGAAAAATCAAGCATGAAAAATCACGACATACCGATAGGTATCCTGGACAAATGTCTAAACAGATGAACACACCCCTGGGGTGGTCTTGGATCCAAGCAGCGATCCCAAACAACAGTTTTAACTTATCAAAAGTTTATCTATGAAATTCTAGATAATTATCAGCAAAGGCCACCGCCATACGACACCCCAACCATGGGTTTGTAGCACAAAGGTACAGAAAGTCAACTCAACAGTTGGAAATAAACACCAAACCACCTACCTCGATCCCCCCTGATCGGTATATGTGAACGTCACCTCCCGAAACAGACAATAAAGACATAGATATGAGATAAAAAACTACACGCTCAACCTCAAATAAATTCCAATCAGAAAATACTTGGTAAGAATGGATTAAGGAGAAGGGAGAGCTCACCCCTACAGTCTCAACGTGATCTACGGATACAGAATTGGGTTCCCGATGTGAAGTCGGGGGATCCTCCAAGCTCCGGTCATCTATCCCTATCTCCTTTGGCGTACTAAGATTTATCTATGAATATAGGTGACTATTGCCCGTTTTAGGTGAAAAAAACTACAGGGTGTGTACTCTCAAGTATATGGCGTGTACCTTACATTTATTTAAACTATTCCTCTGGAGGCCCCTTTCCAGTGCGACACTGTTCAGCTATCGACATGATAACACAGCGTGTAATACCTGAGTACCTGGCATGTACTATCGCCCAGCTGGAGACTGCCTTCACCGCCTTACTATTCACCTTCTGACTGACTACACTACGTGTAAATACAAACTACATGGAGTGTAGTAAGTTTTTACACCTTTCATCATTGAGAGGGCTACACGCCCTGTGTACTCATCCCACACGACCAAAGTACACGATGTGTGGAAAATTACATGGTGTGTACCCAAAAAATTTGGGATTTTTCCCCAATTTCCATATTTCTCAAAAACACTTAAGGAAAAAAGGGAAAGAAGAAACTTGTACCTCAAGAATAAGAACTAGGTTCTTACAGTTAGTTTACCATGAAAGTCAAATACAACTGCATCGTGATTAGTCTTTTCTTGATAGAGCCTGATGTTAGCTGACTGATAGTCAACAAACAGTTACTCAGATTAGGCTACCTAGTCTTCTACATAAAATTTCCAATACTATCCAGACCCCAGTAGTTCATCCATTTAAATTCAATAAGACCTTACCAAGAATAATATCCCAATGGTAGGGAAGTGAACTATTTTGAATTACCTCATCACCATTCCTATAAATATTTTGATCCTCGATGCACTCTAATTCTCAAAAGAAATACATGAGGCCTTTATAGAATCCTTGAAAAGACCCCTAAAATTTTAAGATGAATTATATTACACTGATGCCTACTATGAATAAGATACTAAGAATGATTTATGTGTGGACATAATCTAATTTTCTGGGGAAGATGAGGGTGCCATCATATAGGGGAAAATACACCCATTATAAATTACATGAAAGTTTAATGACATGGAGATATGCTTCTACCTAGGGGATTCTTTCCCCAGGATCAACCGTATACTTACCTAGTTGATTCATTATATGGGGATGAAAAAATCTGATTTGAATCCCTCAACCCGAACAATTTATGGTTATGGTAAGAGAGAGAAGAAACTGTGTGTCATGGTTCGTTTGAATATCGAGTTCAGTGGTCTAGTTTCAAGAATCAAATTCAAGTTAGTCTCAGAGGACCCCACCTTCTATATTATTATGGTAATACCTTAAATTCATTTTCATGAAAAACCCCATTTTCTCATCACTAGGGACTCATGTACTTACTCAATGAATGAGTAAGGGTACTCTATGGTAACTCATCCCCCTTTATCTCTTGTGAGGCCCATTATCTAGAAGTTGTATATCACAAGAGATAAGATAAGTAGGTTTTGACCAATAGTCAGTGCACTTAAACACTCAGAATGATCTAGTGTCTACTACAGTTATCCCATGGGAAGACATGAATGAAAATTTCATTCTCCAAATTCACCTTCAAGATCCCAAGATGTTGGACTGCAGGTTTTTTTATCTTCATGAAAAATAGTTTTGGAATCCCTAGTAAAAATAAGTGCATGTAAATGAACTCGTAATCCTACACTGGAAAATCTTAGCTGATACCATAAGAACCTATTAAAGTTACGTACAAAGAGGTTCACCTCATGGCCACCAATTCAATCCATTACCATATGTACTATAGGGTTTGTCTAATTCAGTGAAAGTCGGCTCATCATGACTTCATTGAAATAAACAATGGACATCGTGGTCAGAGGGCACGTGGAATTGGTTCGGCAGCTTTTGTCACCATGGTATCAGTAAAGTAGGAACCCATCACTGATGATTTTATATCTTTTATAATGGACAATGGTGATTCCATTAATTCAAATGGCATGTAATAGATTAATCCTCCAACTGAATCAACTATCTCAGTTGATGTATAGGATTTGGGGGATTCCCCTCATACATTTATGATGGTGTCTCGACCACCATTGATGAGTTAACAGAGGTGTTCATTGTTACTGAGGAAGATATAAATACAACATTTATTAGTGAAACCATGATTCTACAAGATAAGAAGTAGTTTTTTCCTTCCTAAAAACAATCTTGATTTATTCTTCTGATGTGATGGTAAGATTTCAAGGAGGGAACCTCATGTTTCTATTCACTATCTTGGCCTCCCAATGGGTTATTGTAGGTTCAAAGAACCTCCCATAATGGTGAACCCATACTAACATGTTAGGGATGAGGTTGAGGTTGACATGCTTATCAAAGAAAACGTCTTCTGGGAAGTCCAGTACCCAATATATCATCACAAACTAGAACAAAAAAGAGAAGATTGAAGTATGTATCGGCTTCCAGGACCCTAAACCCCATTTTCCAAAGGATGATTATCCCCGTACAATGTCATAGTGGATGATGGATTCTATTACATTTTTTCATGCCCTCTTAATAATGGATGGTTATTCTGGGTACAATAATATCTAGATGGGCCCCAATAATGGGGATTTTGTCGCTTTTTTGGCACCCCAGGGAACATTATGAAATTAGTTTATTCTTGTAAATTTGAAAATGTAGGATCCAGTTATCATAAGTCTATACAACACATGTTCAAAACAATCAAATGTACATTTGTGGAATTATATATGGATGAATTTGTGGTAAAATCCCTCCAGCTCCAGGACTATATAAAGGATCTGGAGAAAGTGTTTAGTTTCCTCTATTCATGGAACTTGAAGAAAACCCCCTTAAAATATCATTCAGAGTTACATATAAGAAAGTAAATGGTTTTTTATGAGATACAGAGGCATCAAGATTAACTCAAAGAAGATCATTACCATCAATCAGATGCCTCCATAGAGACATATCCAAGAGACATAGGGCCTCCAAGACCTCTTTTGTTGCACCCCGATTTTACCTATTTTGAAATTTTTTATTAGTTTTTGTGTGGTTAATGTAGCAGGGTAATGGTTGGGAGATTTTAGGAGGGATTTGGAATGGTTTGGAGGATTTTTATGGGATCATGTTTTGAGTATGGTTTGGGTAAACCTTGAAGGATATCGAAGTACCCATGCAATTGGAGGTATTGGGATTCACCCGGTTTGTGCACTGTCTATATAACTATGCTAGGAAACTGTGTGGGGGTCCTTATTGAGGTAACATCATGTCCATGGTTAGCACACAATTTTCCTAACTATGTGATCTAACTATGTACAGGAATAAAAATTGGGGTTTTTAATTACAGGTTCACTCAGGACTTACACTAATCTACTATTATCATCTCCCATTAAAACCCTACTTGTTATTTTTGGTTCTCAAGGATTATAGGTGATCACCCACTCATTTTGAAGTGAATTAAAGGGTTTTAAATTTATGGTGAAGGATATTTTCTTCCAGTAATCCTTCTCTCTTGGTTCGTTTAGGATTCCCCATGGATACAGATATCTCTCTATCTAAATTTTCTATATCTATATCCCTCACACACACAGACACACACACAAACACATATATAGGGTTTTTTGCCTAAAATAATGATATTGGGTCTTTTTGTTGTTATTAAGAGGGATGTAAGATGGGTTTGGTGGAGATTTCACCCGGTTTTGTGGTGTAGTTATGAGTTGGTTGATTTCACTAAAACCCAAAGGCAGGTGGCTTCACTCTCATCTACGTTTTGGTAGAACTAGTATAATATAATTTCTAACTAAATTTTTTTCTTGAAATATATTGAGATTTTTATTTGTGATACCTAGTGGAAACCAATTTTTGATGTTTTGTGGATTTTGGGGAAAATGGGTTAGTATTGTGAAATGGGTTTTCTTATGGATTTTAATATGTTTATTTTAAAATCAGTGGAATGATATATTTATGAAAAATGGTTTATAAAAGAGTATTTATGAGAAAAAAATTTGTTTTATTCAAATTTTATTTGAGATGGAAATTGGTTTGAGGGTGTTTTCAATAAATGTGGGATTTATTGCAGTAACTTGGCATGTTATGTTGTAATGTTGTTGGGAATAACAGGTTAATTTTCTATAGAAATTTTTTGGGTGATATTCTTGTGGTAATTGTTGATTGAAATATAGTTATTATTTTTCTAATGTTGATTGTCATGAGTTGGATGGATGGTGGTTGTGAATGTAGAACCACCAAGGTGACGATTCTGAATGTACCATCATCCAAAAGGGAGGGTTATGGTTGTGAAGTCCCACACTATTTAAGAGACTGGTTGGTCATGAATGTTCCACCATTACAGTAGAACCATGATTTCATGAATGATATGAATGGTATTTTCTTTGTGACATCTTTGTGTGTATGGTTGAGATATGTATACGGTCATGAAAAATGAATTGGTTAATGGAATGTTTGTTTTAGTTCCTTGGATTTCCATTAAATTGGGTTAATGGAATTAGGTGTAGATGTGTTTGGCATGTAGTATATTGTTGAACTATTTCATCAACACTATATAAATTTTTTATATTAATTTTGCTAACATTTTATATCCTATTAGAGTTTGTATAGAATTTATTTGGGGAAAACCTACTAATTATCTGTACTCACCAATGCTTCGGTACTTTGGTGGTTTTGTAGATGTCGATTTCTAGGAAACAAGTGAGGGCATAAGATGTCATTTTTCTAGAAGTTAATCATGATGATTGGGTGGTATTGTGGTGATTGGATCATGGAGCTTAGTGTGGGTCTATGGGGCATGCCGTGGTTTCCTCTGAGTCTTGTCTTTGAGTCTTCCACTTATTACTTTGATATTGGGATTCTTGTGATCTAGTTGTATTGGTTTTTGGTAAATCCTATAAAAGTGTTTGGTTTTTGGTTGTATCATGGTTATGTGTTATCATTTTTTAATTTATTTAAATGCATCACATAGTTGTGGTTGGTTAAACCTTATTTGGTTGGTTGGTTTTATTATAAGTGAATAATTTTCCCCAATTTTTCTTAAAGAACTCAGCAGTTATTACAAGCCTTTGGCACCTTGGGAATGTAACCTAAGGCCAAGTAACATCTCACTACAATCTCAAGACAGTGAGTTAGTGGGGGATTTTACAAGTGGTATCAGTTTGATTGGTCCATGAAATTCAAGTTAAATAAGTTTGTTTGGTCCATTGATATCAGTTGTCGATCTTGGAATTGGAATTCATTGTTGGTTAATTCATTGTGTTTGGATGGTAGCATGGCTGAGGATTGTCAAAACGTGAAATTTAGAACATACAAGGATGTGGCTAACAAATTTATACGGAACATTATATTACCAGGAAGTTGGGTACATAAATATTTTGGAGACACTTATAGGCATTGAAAATCTCATTATCATTAGTATAACCAATGATATGAGCATGACATGAATGGTATAATTTACTTCCCACCTAGATTTTATATTTCATTAGCATGTTGATTTATGTTGTGGTACAGATATATTGATTGATGTAAAATATGGAAATTATTTTCAAATGTGAGGGTTTTAAATGATGATAGTTGTGGTATTTTGAAAATGAGTCAATATTCAAAACATGGTGGATTTTACCAAATAGTGTTACATGGTAATTGTGATCTTGTTGAAATACTATTTTTGATAGTTTCAATGTACTTTATTTCTAAAATATAAGGCTTTTCTTTCTAAGGAAGTTAGACTTATGGTCGTTTTTTGTTGATATAAATGGCACCTAGTAGGCATCGTAGTGACCAACATGAGGAGGTTGCTGAAAATTTGGTTGCACTTGATCACAGGTGAACCAGCAGCTAGTGTAGTGTATAGTGCTAGCATTCCCAAGTGCTGAAAGTGGGAATAAACCATATGATTCAAATCATGTGGATCAAACTATTCGGTTTCAAAAGAATAATACACAAATATATAGGAGTGATTCTGAACATAAAAATTTAGTGGCATGGTTGAATAGAATGGATAAGATATTTGAATTCATGGGTGTAGATGAATGTGAAGATAGTAACATACAAGTTGGAAGATCTTTCCCTTAAGTGGTTGGATTTGGGGGTCCAATCTAGAATAGACCAAGGAAAGACATGGGAGGGTTTTTTGGAATTGTTTAACAAAAAAATATACTCTTATATGTTAATAATTCAGAATAAATATATTTCTTTCAATTAATGCAAGATAAACTCTCAGTAATGTAATATGAAATAATGTTTATGAACTTAGTGTGATTTTCCCCCAAGGTGGTGGGTAGTACATCGTTGAAGGCATTAATTTTTTATGCTTCTTTGATGTAGTAAACTCATCCTAAAATAGTGGTTTTATGTATAAATGATTACAAAAAAATGTTTAATAGGGAAATAGTTGCTGAATGGGATATATTGGGAGCTACAGGTGGGGGAAGCATGTAGGTACACACAATATTTTTTGGGAACTCTAGCACAGGGATCAAGTAGAAGAGGGACACTTATTTCTAGGGTGAGAGTATGGATCAAAATATGATGACAGGATCAGTGAAACTTCCTCTAAAGCCTCAGAGTAATTCGGGATGTTTTTAGTGTGGCTCTATGGGCCACATTAAGAGATATTTAATTGAACAACCTCATTCATTTCATAACTATAAGTATATGGGTCATATTCAGTGTTATTGTCATAATTCTTTGAGGTTGGGTATTTTTAATACTCTTTACGCATCATAGGAATCCTATGACTTGATAGGGAGGGAGAAAAAATTCACCTAATAATAAGATTAATGTTAGTCATGGTGATTCAAAGAATACCATGACTCCTCATCAAGGAAATAAAGAGAAAAGTGGAGAAAGCCACAAGTTTATTGGAACTAAGAATGTTATGATGAATGATCAGTTAGGACCATGCATGATGTGTGGTATGATTTTTTAAGTTATACCTTGGTGAAATATTTATTTGGTACGAGTGATTATCATTATTTTAGTGCTTTTCATGTGGTTTGTTTGATAAGTTAAAATACTTAAATGATTCCTTCAGTCTCATAATATCAAACTCATATCAGTTAAAGAGAGTTTTGAGCATTCTTATGTAGAATATGTTGTATAGTTTTTGATGGGGTTGAGTTTATGTGGTATTTCATAGTGCATGAGATGGATTGTTATGATATAATATCGGGAATGGATTAGTTGGCAATGGTTAATTCCCACATCAACTGTTATGCACAAATTATTAGTTTCACAATAAATGATTGTGTTGAACATCTCTTTAGATGAGAGAAGAATGAAATGATTTGTGAAATAGGATTTTGGCACCAGCTGTTAGAAGTAACTCATACCAGTTAGTGACATTGTCGTCGACATCAATGAAAGGGGTTCAACAAAGCATCTTTCTAGCTGTTGTTGATCAATTTATGGATGTCATTATTAGATATTTATTAGGGCTTCCACCCATGAATGATGTGGAGTTTACAATTGATATACTTCAGGGACTAGTCATATCTCCCTTACATCTTAATGTGTAGAACCTACAAAATGAGGTCATAGAAAGTGTATTTTGATGAGTTAGAAAACAAAGGGTTCATCCAGCCTAGCATGTATCTGTGGGTAACGCCAATGTTGTTTGTTAAAAATTTGGATGGAAATAATTGGATGTGCGTTGATTATCATAAACATAACCAAGTTACAATCATGAATAAATGTTCACTTCCTTTCATTGATGAAATGTTGGATTAGTATTGGAGAGCTTAGTGGTTCTCCAAGATTGAATTTTGATCTGGGTATAATCAGTTACAAGTGTGGAAAGATTACATTCATAGAAAAAAAATTAGAAGAGATATGGCCATTATGAGTATGTCTTTATTCCCTTTCGTCTTACAAATTTACCATTTATATTAGTGGTATTGATGAATTATATATTTTTGAGAAAACTGTATTCTTTTGTGGTGGTATTTGTTGATAATATATTGGTGTATTCTAGGACAAGGGTTGACCATGAGAACCCCATATTTATAGTGTTGGGGATCTCGAGAGACCATTGATTATATACCAAATTTTCGATGTGTGATTTTTGGATACAAGAGGTTCATTTCTTGGCCATGTTATTTCTATGAGAGGTGTTTCAATTGATACAGAAAATACTGAGGCTATATTCTTTTATCCACTGCCCAAGAAAGTTTTCTAGATATAGAGGTTCCTTTGTCTAGCTAGTTATTTTAGCTGTTTTATTCATGAATTATAAAAATTGACCTCACCTATGATAGTTTTGACAAGGAATAATATTCCATTTAAATAGAACAAGCAGTGTCAGAAATCTTTTGAAGAGATTAAGGGTCACCTTATATCAGCACCAATCAGAGTTTTTCTTGAATGAGAGAAAGGGTATGTGGTGTATTGTTACACATCTAGATTAGTCTTAGTTTTTTTTTCTTATAAAATGGGATCATTTGGTTGTTTATGGCTCATGAATTTTGAGGGATCATGTGAATAACAACCCGATAAATTATTTGGAGTTGCTGGAAGTTGTTAATTCCTTGAAAATGTGGTTTTATAATCTCATTAGTGATAAATTCATGGTGTTTACTGATCATAAGAGTTTAAAGAATATTTTCTCATAATGAGATGTGAACTAGGGACAAAGTAGATTGATATAGTATCTCCAGATGTTTTAATTTTACATAATGTACACACCGATAAAGGTAATTTCAGTGGAGGATTCATTAAGTAGAATGTCATATAATCAATTGTTGAAACAACCATCAGATCAGTTAAGTTGATGTTGTTCAAAGTCAACATGCATTTCAAATGTTAGTACTGGGGTGACATAGAAGTTTTCATTCCAGTCTGATTGGATTTTTAATTGGTGGGTTTGGTTAAATAGGCATAGGTTTTTCATTCCGAGTGTATGGTGATGAGGATGATAGTGAATATGTTGGGGATAAAATTGAGGGTTGGGAACTGAATTGGAATTCATTTTTGTGTTTTCAAAATCATATGGTTGTATCTGTGGATTTTCAAGAGAATATTATCATAGATTATCATCATTTCAGATGGGATTTTCATCTAGGAATTCATAAAATGTATAAGTCATTGAAAACAAAATTTTGTTGGGTCAGTATAAAATGGAATTTGGCAGAGTTTTTTTTTAGATTCATGACTTGTTAGAAAGTGAAGGAGAGCATCAATGGCTGGAATTAATGTTGTAATATTTACCTATGCCTAATGGAATTGGTAAAATATCGTGATGTATTTTGTTATAAGTATCCCAAGAATAATCAGGAAGCATGATTCCATATTGTTGATAGTGAGTCAACACACAAAGATGGACTATTTCACCCTAATTCATGAATCTCATACAATGGTGTACCTCTCCAAAATAAATATTCATGAGGAGGTAATGATTCATGTTGTTCTGGAATCAATTTTATCCGATATAGATTGGTGTTTCAAATGTAGTTTTTGGAAATACTTGCAGTAATACCTTGGGACATAGTTGAAAATGAGCACGATGTATCATCATGAGACGGAAGGGTAATCTGACAGAACAATAAAATCGTTGGAAGATATGTTACAGGGTTTTGTGATTGATTTTATTAGATCATGGGTGGAGTAAATTCTTTTAGTAGAATTTTCATATAATAATATTTATCAGCCCTCGATACATATGGCTCCGTTTGAAGCATTGTATGGGCGTCATTTCTGTTCTTCAACTTGTTTGGTAGAAATGGGTGAGACTTTGATGGTGGGATCGATACTTGTCCACAAAAATAATTAGAAGACCATGTTGATCTGGAAGAGAATGTAAATGGATCAAAGGCATCAGAAATTATATGTCCACCATCATCGATGACTGTTGTCATTTGAGGTGATTGATCATGTTCTTTTGAGAATCTCTCCTACTATTTGGAATCATTGGTTTGGCAAGAAAGGAAATTTATCATCAAGGTATATTGGGACATTTTAGATACTTGACAGGGTTTTTGAGGTAGTAAATTAGTTTTTTATGTCACCACAGTTTAGTGTGGTGCACAATGTATTCTGTGGTTCTCAGTTGAAGAGGTATCAGTCAGATCATGACCATGTGAATCAATGGGATCATGTTGTGCTGGAGTTAGATTCTTCCTTGGGGCACGTGCCAGTTTGAATTTTGGATAGTCAAGAGAAAATATTTCTTGGTAAAATCATGTATCCTGTTTGGGTTGTTGGGAATCATGGTCAAATTTAATACGAGACTTGGGAGTGGGAGAAAGAGATGATTGTGCAATGGCCCGAGCTCTATCAGCAAAGCAATGGATATATACATTTTAGGGATGAAAAATTATATGGTAAGTAGAATGTAGTACACACATTATGAGTTATATAACCCTTTTTTATGCCTTTTCATCTGGTTAAATTATATGGGTAATGTTTGGGAGAGATTTTGAGGGTTTGGAAAAGTTTGTAGGCTTTTCTAGGGGAGCACGGTTTGAACACAGTTTGGGGAATCCAAGAAGGATATCCAGGTAACCATGGAAATGGAGGTATTTGGATTCACATGATTTTTTAATGGTCTATCTAACCATATGTGGAAACTATTCAGGGTCCCTATTGGGGTAGTATAATGGGAATGGTTAATGAATGACTTTCCTAACCGTGCGAGTTATCTATTCGCAATAATAAAAATTGGTTTTTTAATTATGGGTACACTTGAAATTTTCCCTAATTCACTCCTCTCTTCTCCCAAATAAACCCTACCAAGGATTTTTTTGCTATTAATGGAAAGAGCGGCTTTACCACTCTTTTTGGAAGTGAATCGATAGGTTTTCAAGGTGCATGGAAGGTGGTTCTCTTTTGTAATCCTTCTCTCTTGATTCGTTCTTGGTTTTCCATTGATATATGTATATCCCTCTATCTATTTTCATGATCTAGTTTTTTAACCTATAGATCTAGTTTTTTATTTCCTGAAATAATGAGGTTGGGGCCTACTGATTTTAGGAAAATATATCTGAGATGGTTTTTTGTGTAGATTTATCCCATATTTGTGCTGTGGATGTGAGTTGGTCGATTTCACCAAAACCCTAATGTAGGTGGCATCACTCTCATGTATATTTTGGTAGAACTAAAAGTATTAATTTAATATTAAATGTTTTTCTTGAAATTTATTGGTATTTTTATGTGTGATGCTTGGTGGAAACCAATTTTGTGAATTTTCTGGGATTTGGGGGAAAATGTGTTAATATTTTGAAAGGGGATTCATTGTCGGATTTTAAAATATTGATTTTAAAATCAGTTACATGATTGAGTTAAAAAAATGGTATATCAAAGAGGGTTTTGCATAAAAAAATTGTTTTATTGAAATTTCGTTTGACATAGAAAATGGTTTGAGGTTGTTTTTAATAAATGAGTGATTTATTTATGTAACATGGCATGTTATGCTGAAATTATGGTTTTCATAATTGGTAAATTTTGTATTGATAATTGTTGGGTGATATGCTTTTGGTGATTATTGATCCAAATTTGGTGGCAATTTTAGTAAATGATGATTTCCATGAGTTTTATGGATGATGTTCAAGAATGTGTCACCATCAAGGTGATGGTCATTAGTGTACCATCATCAAAAAGTGAGGGTGATGGGCATGAAGTCCCATACCCTAGAAGATATGGGTTGGTCATGAATGTGCCACCATTAATATAGCACCATGATTGTGTGAATGGTATCTTTTGTGTAAAATCATTGTGTGTATGGTTGAGATATGTATGTGGTCTTGAAAAATGAAATGGGTAATGACATGTTTATTTTCATTACTTGGTTTTTCATTAAATAGAGTAAATTGAGTAGGGTGAAGATTTGTTAGGATTGTTGTTTATTGTTGAACTGTTTCATTGACATTATATAAATTATATTATATAAAATTTTCTAATGTTTTATATGATAGTGTAATGTGTATGGAAGTAATTTGGGGAAAATATAGTGAGTATTTGTACACACCCCTACATTATCTCATTGCTGCTTTTTCATATGTCATTTTCCAGGACACATGTAAGTGTAAATAATCTAATTTTTCTTGTGGTGTGTCAGGATGTTTGAGTTAAATTGTATTTCTTGGAGCATGGAGCTTGGTGTGGATCCAAGGGGAGTGTGATGGTTTCGTTTGAGTCTTGTTTTTGAGTCTTTCTATTAGTATTGTGATATTGGAATTCATGTGATCTAGTTGTATTGTTTTATGGGAATTTTAATGGAAGAGTTTGGTTTTTGGTTGTCTCTTGGTAATGTGTTATCATGGTTTAATTTGGTGATATGGATCACATAGTTGTGGTTGGTTATTAATTTTTTGGTAGTTTAGGTTTATTCTAAGGTAAAATCATTCCCCATTTTTTCTTGAAGCCCTCTATATTTATTGGCAGCCTTTGGCTTCTGGAGAGCATCACATAAGGCCATTTGCATCTCACTGCCTTCTCAATACAAGGAGGAAGGGGTGGGATGTTCCAAATTTACCTACCTACACCAATTTATTTCAGATTTTAATAGAATGTGTAATCCCTTCATGAGGATCATGATGATAGGCATCATTTACTAGTGGGATAAAGAGTGTCATATCATTATTGAAGATATGAACCAATATCTACTACAAGATCTAGTTATATGCAACCCATCCCAAGGGATCCTTTGGTCCTCTCTATGATCACCCTGAAATGGTCCGTTGGTTCCCTTATAAGTACAAAAAATAATGTGGTAGGGAGAACAACATAAAATATCTAAGCCATATGCTCCTATACACAGGGACCAGATACTCTACCATCGAGAAGTGTTACGTCACACTATTTTTTGAATTCCATAAGTAGAAACCTTATATAAAGAATCATGAGAAATAGATGGTGTCCTGAGTTAACTCACTAAATTATATCCTCAATCGCCCTATGATGATTGGATGATTGGCACATTGGGTGGTGATCCTCCAATAGTTCAACATCAACATTATCCCATAGAAATCAATCAAAGTCTAGGAATTGGTTGACTTCATGGTTGCAAATCCTTCCCCTAATGAACTACCACTATATGTTGATTTATAAGATGATGATATTATTTTATTGGATCAGAATATTCTAAGTTGGAATATTCATTTCGATAGTGCCTCCCAAAGCACAATCAATATAAATTGCAACAACCCTATCCATAATAGTGTAGACTTGTGAATGGTTTTCATCTCCCTAGCATAGGTCATCATTATATACATGTTCCTCTTGCTATAAGTCTACATAAATAATGAGACAGAGTATAAGGCTCTTAAAACTAGTATTTATTTTTCCCTCAATATTGATTTCCTCAAACTATATTTGAAGTGAGTGTTTGAACTATTCCTCAAGAAGACTATTGGTGACTACTTCATTTGAATGAAATAGCATGTACTCGTAATGGAATGTACCCATTAGTAGATGGTCCAGTTCACATCTCCACAGTAGGTGACTCATGTAACTCAATCAAAGAATGGTTGAGATGATTCCTTGGAAAGTTTGGTCTCACCTCTTGCAGCTCCTGACCAGGATGAATTTGTTATTCATGTGGAACATTAGAGGGACATATCCCCTGTTACTCTAAATTATGTTGACCAACAAGTATATCCGCTGGCTTCATATACTAATATTCTTTGACCCACAGGTCCTCCCATATCCTAATAAATATTCATTTGGAAAACTCCTTAAATTTATTACTTCTAGTGTGACATTATCCCTCTAGAATGAGAAGAGTGTGAGTGAATTCATTGGTGAGAAGCACTATTTACCCGCCGGAGTGGACCCAACAATGAGAAAACCCTCTGCAGATGTGGGGAAACTGGAATTATCCTCCATTTAATCAAAGGGTATGCTATTCCTCATGTTTTGAAAGAGGTTCGTGTCGTGTCTTTTTGTTCTCATCAAGTAGAATAGAAGAACTCCCACCAAATTCATAGGTTTGGAAAATACTGACCATCATGGTTAAAGACTTCATCAAGTTCATCAAGATATTACTGGAATATGAGATCTAAGAATTTTTTTGCATCAACTATTAGAGCTTCATAACACTAAAATGATAACTTTTCCTTTTTCATTATAGTTACTCGATGTTGTGGGGTCATACCCACTAGCTACAGATCACCAGTATAGGTTCATCAGAATCTTGACTGACTTATTTACTAAATGGGAAGAAGAAGATCCCCTCAAGGAATTAAAATCCAATTCCATGATAATGATTCTTTGATATCACATCATCCATAGATTTTTAGTTCCTAAAATATTCTCATAGGCAATAAAACCAACTTCTAGGATGCTGAGAATAAGAAATTATATCTCAATTTAAACATTCGGTCCAACCATACATCTCACTACTATGTACATGAAAATGGAAATATTGTGTCATTACCCTAGTCCCTCTAAAACATTATATAGAAAATGGTGGTATAGAACAACTGCATTTTCCCTGAAAAGATTCCAATCACCCTATGGTATTACCTGAAGACAACTCAAAATTCAACCTATATTACCCCTTTCTCGCTTGTATATGGAGGATAGGTATTTTATCCCATAAATGATAGTTAACATCACTCCAAAAAACTGTATAAAACAAGAATACACTAGGAAGAATTGTATAATTTCATCTAAATGAGTTGGAATCCATCATGTAATAAATGATTCAATTGTTTCTTCACATGGAGAGGTTTCGAAAAAAGATATAAAGAGCATTCAAGAAGAAGGTCCGGCTCTGCTCCTTCATCGGGGGTGACAAGGTACTATCTCTCAGAAAAATCATCATACTTAGAAAAAATCCACCGAAGCTGGATCCCATTTAGGGAGTAACTTATATCGAGCATAATTTATATTCTAATTTAGTATATTCTTTGATCACTATGTACATAAAGTGTACACAACTGCAAAATTTTTTGATTTAATCATGAATTACTTCGTGTGAGGACCATATGTTCCCCATATCATGACCTTGAACTGTATTCAATGGGTAAAATAATCATGACATTAAATTTTTTGGAATGTGGACCAATATCTATAAGCATAAACTAACAATATCTCTATGGTCTGATCTCTACAACCTAAGCAGATAGAACCCACAGTCCATGTTTTATGAATTTATTCTGAAAAGATCAATTTCTTCAACACAATATGTTAAAATACAATATTACCTTGTATAAAACTTGTATTCCCCATATAATATGTACGAGAAGATGAAAAATCATTACCCCATATAAAATATGGATTACATATATGAAAAATATGGGATTGTCACAAACCATCATCCTCGGTGCATGATGTTAAACTGTTTCCTTACCATGTGCAGTAATCATAGGATGCCTTACATATCAAATTTTTTATAACAAAAAATTGGTAGCTTCTTTAGTACATGATGTTGAACTATGGACTTAACGCATTTACTAATAATGGGATTCCCCATGAAAATAATGGAACTCTTTAATCACCCCATCATAGATGATTTATCCCACATACAACATTTGTCTCTTTCCATGCCACTTTCTAGAACTACATGTTGCTTGATTCTCATCCTTATGAGATATGTAGTGATTCCTAGACCCCTTGCATTCATACTCAGTCACATATTCACCAACCCTTTGACCCATTGGACCCATTTTTAGTCATTACATCCTTAAACTATGTGTAGTAAATTTAGAGGTATTTATGTGGTATGTGGGACTACATGCCCTCATTTGACATCAGGTTTTACCTCTTTTCTGTCGTACATATACCCCTGAGACATTCATCTTCCTAGTCCAAGAAACATGGCTTTAAATTGTTTTCCATGGTCCAAGACTTATGACCTTTAAAATATATTTAGCTAGATTCAATGTTGCTTCGTGTGATGCAAAGCCTTCTTAGAACCTTTCATGTCGATTCAAAGCATTGGGTCTACCAAAACAACCTTTAATCACTTGTCCCTAGTCAAAGATTATGACATTTAACTGTTTGAAATTGGCCTGAACTCTACCACAATAAACATCATGCGCCATTCCAATCATAATGACCTTAAACTATTATGTTATCCCCTTCTTGTCCTGGCTTACTTCTTCCCTGGTGTTTCAACAAGATTATTCCTTTGCCGCTTTATAGAACTACATGTGGCTTGATTCTAATATGCATGGGATAAGAATTGATTCCTAGATATTCAATCTCTACCCCTATCCATAGATTCACAAGAAGACCATCTTCTACCTCTGGTGATATCAGCCCAAAATACTCTCATGTGCCAAAATTTTATGTATAGTCCCCATCCATTCTCCTTGTCCCATTAGTAGTATGGCATACCCTTATTACCCAACATGATGATGAAAATAATAGGTATCTTGATGGGAATTCCTAGCCAACATCCTCAGTACACAATGTTAAACTATAGCCTTACACCACATAGAATCAAGATGCCTCTTAAGGTGATATGATTTGAATATTATAAAATAAGGATCCCCCATATGAAAAAATGGTATTAATGACACTAACTTCATCTGAAAATGATGCGAAACTATAGCTTTACTCTATATGAAATCAAGATGCCACATATCCTATAATACGATAACTCACTGTCCTCATTGAAGATGAAAAACCCCTTCTAGAATCAGTATCCTTACATGCCTCATTCTAAAATTATGTATGGATTGATTCCCATCATCAATGGATGCATAATGATTCCCATATTCTTCATCTTGTGCCCATTCCCCTTTATCAACTCATTGCGGGGTCCTCTATTCCCTAGAATCCTAATGTCAAACCAAGGTACGAATTGTTGAGTTTAATGTGGAAAAGGGTCCCCGATTTCTCTTTTTTCACAAAAAATTATAACCCTTTCGTGCCACACATGCCTCCATGAGGCCACCAGTGCCCCTAAATGGTCATAGCTCTAGGAACTTAAAATTGAAGCATCCATAGTTTGAGTTTTATGGATTTATACTACAAAACCGAATGTCCTCAGTGCATGTTGTTAAAATTTAATTTCACCCAATATGAAATTAAGATTCCTCATACAATAATTGTGGGATGACCAAAAAAATACACCATACAAAACCAGGATCCCTCATAATATTAGATGGTCTAATATCCTCACCATGGAGGATTTCACCCATCAAGAATCGGTCTCCTACCATGTTGTGAACTAGAACTATATATGGATTTATTCTTACCCTTATAGGATATGTAGTGACTCCTGAATATTTCATCCTCGGCCTAGCGCTTCCATTGAATCATTCCAAAATCTCTTTATCCTAGTACATGCTTGATTCTCTCCTTACAGTGTAGTTATCTAGAGCATTTGAGAATGAGGTAGAATAGATCTTATGGTACTGATTTGTAACAAAAAATCTCTCTATGATGGTATGAATCATTTATATTTGGATTAAATTCCTTTAAAATACCTTATAATGTTACCCAATGGAGTCATGGGGTTCTGAGGGTCTCTGGGTATTTTTTGGAGGCTGTAACCCCTGGATTTTAGAAAAGAAATTAGGCCGCATAGTAAATAGAAACCCTATCACTAAGCCTTCACGGTCTATACTAATAGTGTGTGGAAGAACATATATTTAGTTGGAGCTACATGGGTTTTCTGAAACTATGAGATTCTAAGAAAACAACTGTGTGAGAAACTACAAAATTTTACCTGAGGAATGTGACACGATTTGTGCAATATTAGGGAAACCATGTGCCTTAATCATGTGGGATTTTATCTTAAAATGGTTATTGTGCACGGTTTGCACACTATTTGAAAAACCATTGTCCTTAACCATGAAACACCTATTTTGAGGGTGAAATGAACTTTTTTCCCCTCAATAATATATTTAATTGATTTCTTCTTCTCCCTTACTTCTCCAGCAGATGAAACACTATCTGCTCATCTAGTAGCTCACCTTCAATCCAAACCAATGTATTTTGGTATCTTTCAAGACTAAAACCCAAATTTAGTCCTTTCAAAAGAATTGTTTTTTTCAAATTAAGATCTATAATCCTTTACATTCCTATTTTAGTTTATATTTGAATCTATTGTGATGTTTAGGAATAATATATTTTTCCTAATTTGTTAGGCATTGTAACCTTTTGTCGATTTCCTCTAGCATACATAAACATTGAGGCCTCCATCATATGATGATTTTCCATCGATTCTAAGGTAAGTGGTCTCGTAATTTTCCCCAAGTGTTTTGGAATTTTTGAAGCTTTATCATTGTTCCACACAGTAGAATTTTCCACACACAACTTTTTAATTGAGGTCTTCATATTAAATTGATCTACACACATTGATATATTTCTATTAAAACTTTTTTTAATAGATTAGAGAATGTTCACCTCAATTATGGAAACCACTTGGGTGTGCTATCTTGATTTTACCCTTATAGTTGATTACTTGATTGCTCGAAATTCCTTCAAATAATTCATCTTATATTTCAAATGAAAATGCATCTGTTGAATATTTTTTTTTGAACCCAAGGAACCTCCAAAATTATGGGCCCTACTAGTATTTTTAATTTCCCATACTGCTAATTTGATTATTGATCATGATACATTTTAGGTGACTCTTGAGATTTATAAATTTTAATGCCACATTTGGTTAATTAAATAAAATTGATTTAATGGAATGGATGACCCCTGATGGGATGCCTTCCCTAAATAAAATTAAATTTCTCCATTTAAATAAATTTTAAAGGGCAGTATTACCAAACTTTTTGTAATGATTTATTAAATTATCATTGATAATTATAATGCCTTTTATGAAATTGAATTTGGATATTATGATACATGACAGGTAATGCATCATGTATTATATTATAAATATGATTAATAATTGATATATGTTGTGGTGTAATGGTAAGGTTTGTATTGAGAATGACAGTCTCATTCTCCCTTACATTGGTTGTTGAGCATGGAATCTCACACCACTAACACTATTTTGATAGTGGCCTTGATGTGCCACATCCCTTGTCTCGAGTTATGAAATGATGGAACACTCACCATATCAAGTGGTGAGAAATACATCTCTCATTCACTATGAGATGTAGGGAATGTACCCTATTGATTTTGATTATAGGATCATTAGACTCATCATGGATGTATGAGTTACACCCTAGTCCATACAACACCTAGTATTCCATGTATCTGGCCACTTATGTTTGCATGTCCTTGGTTCATATAGGTGTTTCAATATATATATATATATACTATATATATACATATACTATTACTATATATATAGTCACTCATTGAACACTTATTAACGCCATGATCCGACAGAAGTAGAGCTTCCATGTGTCCCTCAAAAACCCGATCTGGTTGTTATTTATTTATTTAGCTTTGTTGATTAATTATTACAACTTAAACACTTTTCAGTTATGATTACTCATTGAATTACTTCTATACACCATTGGTGGTGGCCTAATGGGATTTAATCTAAGACACTACTCAAGATTCCTTTGGTACCTAAGAAGATTATATGAATATAGGTACACATAAGGAAATGGGCCCTACTATAGGTTGTTGATACATTTTACTTAAAGATAGAGCATTGAAGAAGAGGGATGAGCATAGGGTCAGAATGCTAGTGGAGAAACTTATTGTTATTTTTTTATAGAATAATTGTTTATGCTTACCCACTATAACACTTTTTTTATATCATCATTACATTTACCCATGTGTTGATAATACCTAGTGTATTTTCATTATGATTCAACTATTCAGTTATTACACTTCCACTTCTTTATTATATAGTCTATTTATTCATATCATTCTTCTATTAATTGTTATCTATTTTATCTGTTGTTCAAATTCAATATGGGGGTATAGTATCCCCACTATACTACCTTTACAACCTCCCAAATATTCGATAGCCTCTTCCATATGTGGAGGCATGCTTCAGTCCATCAGATCCATAGGCTTAGGGTACATGTTATTTCGATCCCATGTTGGGATGTTTCAAAATTTTATCAGGGAGAGAATTTCATTTTTTACTGTTTTGGTATTAGATAGGAGAATAGGAGTTAATGGGATTTGGAATTGACCATGAGGCCAAACTTAGCTAACCCATGTACAAGAGAAACCCAAATTACCTAGAATGGTTAATTTCAACTATTGGGTAGTCCCTTTATATTTGATATGACATCATCATTGGGTGAAAAAATTATCTTATGATGTTATTATTATTGGTATTATTGGAATGGTTATTTATCATACCTAGGAATAATGAAATTAGTGTGTTGCATTTATTCATGAATAATATTCTAAACAATAGGACTAATATGCCATGAATTCTTTCTATGCCATGTTTATTTCCAGCATGCATTTTCAGGATTCACATTGATAGTGAACTGATTATGTATTGAAATGTACTGGAATTATATGTAGTGACTTGAAAACAAAATTTTCACTTAATTTTCAAGCCTTAACCTTACAATGTTTTCCTGAATTGGATAAATAAAACAACTTATACAGTCAATTATGGCACATTGAGCCATGGGTCATTAGTCATATGAGCTAAAATCTATTATGATATGGGTTAATTTGATAGCATATTTTGGTTCATAAGGAGTATGGACCCTTATGGATCTGAAATTTTGATCCATCTAATTAAAAAATTAAATGTAATTTAAATATTTGAAGAAGCACAAATCAAAAAATAATATAACATTTAATGTGAAATTAGTTTCCCTTATATGTGAAACCAAGAATTATACCTGAAGACGACCATAGTAGTGGGAATAACAGATTCTATTAAGTTCTTATGGAATGTAATGGCCTCTTCTACCACCTATACATGGCTATTGAAGAAGTCATAGATGTGTCTTTGTTTCTATAGGATGGATTTTCAAATTTCCTTGTTTTTTATCTATAATCCATTCAACTATTCAGATACATTTTGAGGGTTTATTTTGAAATTATAGTATCACGCCACCAGAATTTCCTACAGTTTCATGCTATGAAGATGGTGACAACCATACAAATAAGGCAACAGGCCTTGAGAATCCAGTGTTTCTTCATGCAGTGCCACCTGTTCCACCTTTTGTTATTCCTGATATGGTCATTTACACCGATTTCCGAGAGATATTTCTGAGTATGTTACAAAATATAGAAGGTGTTGTTTGACGTGCCCTGAGTATGGCATAGTTGACTCGAGAATTCTAGAAACTACATCATCCCTCCTTTTCTAGGGATGGAGTCCCACATGTTTCTAATTCTTCACTCAAAGATCTCTTTTCAATATTCCATCATCTGGAGAAACATATAGAGTGTAGGATCAAATTTTCATCTTATATGATATGTGATTCTTCTATAATGCGGTGGGATGTTATTAACTAAGCATATGAGTATATAGACATATTATAAGAAATCTTCCAGATTATCATCTATGAATACTTATTTCCTCAGACTCCGAGGGATAAATGAGATAGATAATTAATCAACCTACAATAGGGAGGCATTTATTTGATGGAATAATCTTCTTATTTCACTGAGTTATAGAAATTCACACCTATTATAGTAGGTGATAAACTTATGGCCGATAGGAGATTAGAGGATGGGATGTTTTATGTCATCTAGTCACAAGTGAATTTATTCTAGTTAACTACTATTTTAGATATAGTCATTCATGCCCTTATTATAGAGATAAATTTTATGGAAGCTGATGGTGTGAGTCTTGGTGGTTCAGCACCTAGATATATCATTTCTTCTTCATCATGGGGAAAGATACATTTTTAGGCTGCTCATAGAGGAAGTATAATTTAGTATCCTCATGTTTATTTCATTTTGGTATGTCACTAGTGATGGAATCTTGGACACATAAATCCTTAGTGCATACGAAATATAGTGGAATGTAGTGGTTGTGGTAGGATGGGGAATATCTAATGATTTTTAAAGACCTTACATTCCATGAATAGTGATCATGGATATAATCCTACCCTACTCCCTAGAGTAGGTTTATTAGGATCATGCCATGAAAGAAGCTGGAATACCACCTGTTGATCAGGTCATGTTGGTGGTTAAGGTAGAGGTAGTCAGACTCATGATTCGAAGCTCTAAAAGAGAAAATTTTCTCATGATTTTCATGTAGTGTCCTAGGTATGTGGTAATTAATAGTTACATGAAGTCTAGATAATGTTATAGGAGTATGGGACCAGGCCTTCTACTATATGAGGAACTATTCTAGTAGACTGCACTTTATTGTCTTCTTTATTTGACATAGTCCTATCACACTCATTTTTCTTGAAGGTAATTATGTGAATTATGTGCCTCAACATCGAGAAATTATATGGAATTTTGATATTTTATACCCTTTTAAGTATTAAATCATAGGGAGTTCTCCATTATATGGATTTCACCCTTGATATAGGAGGGAACTTATTCATATAGAATCTATTTTTCCTTTACATGATAGGATTTGACCTAATCATTAGGATTAACTAGATAGTTCCCTATTAAAACCAAACTGATTTTTATTATAACAGTGTGACATTTGAAACACCAAAGGGAGGTAGGTATGTGTATAAGGATGAATGGGATATGCAAGCTTTGGGATCAGGACCTGAGTAGTAGAAACTTGGTAGTGTGATAGCTCATATTGTGACTCTTTTCCTATATTACTAGGGGTTATGACCCACTATTTTTCCTCATGTAGTGGATTGTTTCAAGGACATATTTCTTGATGACTTATTTGGTCAACCTCCATTGCGAGAGGTAGAATTCATTATTGATCTTATTCTAGGAGTAGCATTAGTGACCATTCCTCCAGATAGGATGGTACCTATGGAACTTATGGAACTTAAGAAATGATTGTAGGATATTGATACTAAGGGATTTATATTCTCCAACACTTCTCCATGGGGTTCACTTGTCCTTTTTCTAATAAAAATGATGATACCCTTAGTCATCTCATGGATTATCATCATTTAAACCAGATCATGGTAATGAATTATTATCCACTGCCTTGAATAGACAACCTCTTCGACCAACTCTATTTTTCTCCCTTAGAACGAGTGTTCTGTTAGGAATCACTATGTCGGGGAAATTTCCATTGGTTTTATTTATGCAAATAGAAACTTCCAACGATTCTTTATCCAAAGGGAATTCCTTTACAATGGTAGATGTTCGTTTGGTTTGGTCCAATGATACTTAAGAACATACATTGGTTGAGGGGATGGGAGGTCAGACTCATCACACCCTTTTGGGGGGAATTATTTTATACTACGAAAATATCTTATATATTTAAGGTTTTTATTTTAAATCCTTATTAATATACCAAGTATATCACTGGATTTCCCTGAAATATAAAATCAATTATTAGCATATATGAAATTTTTAATCATATGTATATATTCAGGGTTATTCATTAATGAAGACATATGTATGTATTCAATGTTCTCAATAAATTGTATCCTCTCATATAGTATTTAGATATTATTTTAACAATTGTTATGATTATACTAGTTTTTAATCCACTCATTAGGGAAATCTGGAATTTATTGTCCTCCAAGGTGACGAAATATTGTTTTGATTTTGGGATCATACCCACACATGAGCTACCAATGTAACCTTGTGAAAGGAATCAGAACCCTCGTAGTTTGGTGCCTTTTAATAGGGCACATCATTACTTTTATGATCATGTGATAAGGACCTAGACATAAAATTTATTATCATGTGGTAAGGAAATCTAAGAAGAGGATTCTTATTTAAGCTTGGTGTGGGACTTATGCCTAAGAAGCCCGAGGAACCTGGAAAGGAAATGAGTTTCCATGTTGGATTAGCCCCTGTTTAGAATATGGACGAGGGAGAATAGGATTTATTTGATGTGATGGGTTTGAAAATTAAGGATGCTTCATACATATCCCACATGGATGGGAATGAAATCCCATGTAGTTCGATGAGTCCCATAGAAGAGTGTTGTCCTTTGATAGGAATGAGTTTGGGCCTACATCCGGAAAATGATTCCTTTTTAGGGATGAAATGAGATAGAGAAACAAATGTACCCAAATTTTGTCTCCTTCGCTGGTAGAAGAGGATGGGACTATGGTAATGATGGTGCAATAGGGCACAAAGCAATGAACCATTCAATGTGGGATGCCATTATATGTCATGCAGACCAGCTCTCAGAAGATTAGGGACTTACCTAAGTTGGTGTTCCCTGATTGGATATCACTAGAAGAGGGATACTTCACATTTGATTAAATGGAAAATAAAGACCCCCCCCCCCAAATATCCCTATTGGGAAATAGAGGCATGGAGTATTAATGATGATAATGGGAGGTCATGAACCACACTGTAATCCTCCAACCCCAAAACTCCCCAATATTGTTTCTAGGAGAGTGGTCCATGTGAATGTGGATATAAAACCCACAAACACTCCATGAATCCTGACCCAATTACAAAAAATGTGGGAAACCTCTTACTACAGATATAAACTCCCAAATATGATACATTCTTATGTGTCCTTACCAAAGTTTTGATAATTCAGGAGGATTATGTGGAGACATCAACTTAGTCCATTTTAGATGAGGGAACCAAGGATTGAGATACCCTGTCAAGATTGGCTTTGAAGAGTGTTCACAAAATGAACTCTATATCTTGTGTGTAGCTATGTAGTGTATATATTCAGCATAGATATACCATTTTGGTATGTTACATAGATATTCCATGTAGGTACTCTACATAGGTACACCAAGTAGGTAGGTTGCATAGGTGTTCCGTGCAGGTCTTAGAGATGACTGAAAAAAAAGTTCTTAACACAGGAGAACCAAAAAAATGAAAGTATGATACTTTTAATGGATTTACAACTATTATTATCCCATATAATTCTATATTGTCACATTTTTTATAGAGATACTTGAGAAAATATGAGTCATTTTGGTGAAAGTGCTATGAAATGGAAGCGTCAAGATTTTTTCCAACTTTTCTTGTTGTTAAATGTAGAGCCCAATGGTCCAATTTATAGGAAATTTAGGGGACTGTTCAGAATTAGTTCCTTGATATAAGATGTCCATGAAACTCTTCCACATAGTTCGGACACATATTTTTACACAAAAACATCTTTTAGAATAGCTCTTATGCACAGGTCTGTCATGTAGATCCTCTGTGTAGGCCCAGAATTTTTTTATGCTTTTTTAATTCTTCTAGCTTCATCTTGAGACTATGAAATATCTGGAGGACGTCTTCATAATAAATTTTTATTACTAAAGAGTGTAAAAAAATCCCCCCCCCTCAGGATTGGAACTTATTAGAAAGTGGGTTGAGTCCTGAGGTATGATTATGGAAAAAAGGATATAGAGAAAATTTTGAATCATGTATATATGCCACACAACTATATTGTGCAGGTATGTCACGTAGCTATATCGCACGAGTATTCCATGTAGGTAGATGGTGTCTATAAATAGACTATTGCACTTTTTATTTTCTACACTAGGGATCTCATATTTTTTTCACTCTCGTCACCTGCTCGTTCGTCCAGCCTTTCTGTGTTCTGCTCTCATGTAGGTCCCATGAAAAGTTTTCAAGGTGAAACTATTTGAGCGCTGGATCTATGAAGAAGGATTTAGTCAAAGAATTTTCTCTATGATCCTTGTTTAAGTACAATCATGGATGACATCATTTAAGGGCTTACATGGAGCATTTCCTTTTCCAAAATTTTAAAATCCTTTAAGATGAAATTTGAATTTCCTTATGTCAAAATTCCAACCAAATAGAAAAAACATGGTAAATATTTTGTAGGAAATGGCTCACTTGATGACCACCACTGAGGAAGCTAGGGCTCATCAAAATGAGATGATGAAAATTTTCTTACTAAACTATTATAAAGTTGTTCAAAGTACCATCCCTGGGCTGCTGCAAGGTTTATTTCCATCCCTACGAGAATATCCACAAAGTAAATATCTACCACTGTTCAACCATGGGATTTCACAATATTTCCACATTATGGATGTTAAGATATAGTTTCTAAAGAATTGGTTTCTCCAATACATCAATTGTCATTGAAAGAGTATTACCATTAATGGTTTTTCTATTCATGATGGAAAAATCTCTATTAGATGCATCCTAAACCATAGTGGTTTTATTCCTGGTATAAAATATCATGTTGTAGAGTTAGGTCTACATTGTTATGATTCAACCTTTCATTCTTCGCAAATAGACTAGTCTAATGACCAGAAGGAGGAATGTTATATTCTTTCTGAAGGAGGAGATAAAACTGAATGGATGAGGGAATTTTGGGTACGCTGTATTTGTTTAGAATTCCAAAAATAAATATCAGATGTTCACATTTATGAAGCTGCCTGGATGGGACAAACATTTTTTTCCAAAACGACTCCATCCCTGAATTACTGAGCCTATGGAGTCAACAAAGAAATACTTTTCACTTGATGCACAATGAGGTTGGCATCAGTTTATGGGATATCTACCAGATATTTAGGGTTCCTATTCTTGGGGATATGTATGATGAGATCATTCCACTAGTAACAGCATAGGGTGATGTTACTGGAACACCACCATTGGCTCATGAATTCTTCAAAATAGAAATGTAATTTTAAAAGGATAAGAATGATAATCATACAAGAGTGTGGATGGATAATTTTTAAAAACTAAAACCAAGAAAGTTCATTCCAGCAGATGTCATACTATTTTTCCATCTTTAGATAATTAGGGAATTTTAAAAACATATTGTCCCACATTGTAGAATGGTGACTAAAATCACTTGGGATATAAATAAAAATCTGATATTGATTCCAATGTAAACTTTTCCGACTTTCTAGCAATGTGGATAAGTATTTACTTGCTTCCATTTTGTGTTTCTTGAGGAGGTGTAAGGCCAGGGAATATTGTTATTGCTACCAAATTGATAGAGGGAAAATATATTGGGTTAGAAACTCTTATATTGGAATGAATTTGTTATTTCATACCACATTTTTACAATGGGAAGGATCCATTTAGACTTTATAGGCCATTCTATGTGTTGTGGGTCTAGATTTCAGCACACTTTTCTTCATATTCAGTATTGAATTCAGTTAGAGTCCCCAATGGTTTATTTACACCATTTTGACATAAATTCTCTGGTATTCATTCTTTGAAGTTGAGACTTGATGTATTGTTGAGGGAATTGAATTCATCTGGATAATTCAGCTTCTTCACTTTTAGTTATGCACCAAATGAACATTTATTTATGATGGTAATGAAGAAAATAATTAGCTGAGATCTCATATGACGACATTTAGGGAAAATGTTTTATAGACCAGGATTGATGGTGGAATTATCAGTGTGTCTTACGTCCCTCATGGGTTTTCTCACAAGTTCAAATATCTTCAACAATAAAACACTTTCCCGCTCACTTATGTTATACATGAGAAACACCTAATGGTAGCCAGACAATTGTGTATTATGATGGATTTAGAGTCATCCAAATTATCAATAATGTTACCTACATAGGATTAATCCATTTTATTGGAAGGTGGATGTGCCAAAGACTATTCTTCTTACCCTCAAGGGGTTTTGACAAAAGGAATATATTGGGTAGTAGCCAAGACAACTATTGTGTGTAGAAATCATGGTAAGAGGTCTAAATATAAGGATGATGTAGAGGACATAGAAGATTCAGAACCTTCAAAGCGTCTCTAAAGAAGATATACCAAGAATACTAAGGATAGGGAAACAATATCTCTGAAACCGAGGTGATCTAGATACTATCATCATAAAGAGATTCCCATCCCATCGGCTAACTTTTCTGAAGAAGAAGGGAGGCCTGAAGTGGCTCTCCAATCCCCGGGTGTTGAGTTTTCTCCACATAAAACCATATTGAATATGAATTATGTGTGTCATTAAGCTATTCAATTTTTGGAGATCAAGACTCATGAACTTAGGGATGTATGGGAATTCCTAAAATGTGGTCTTCAAATAATGGATGTGGGTGACATTAAAGCACCTTTTTATTGTCATCCAAAAAATAACCTTTCTAAAGTCCATGAGTATATTTCAAAGATAGAGGCCTCTATATATGAATCATAGGAACAAGTCCCATCCTCTAGTTGAATATTTGATGTGTTGGAACTACTGATACATGAAGGGGTAATTGTTCACCTTGAAGAGGAATGGGACATCTCTGTTAATATTGAGAATTTATATTCCTTTTATTTTTTTCAGTTATTCATTGTCATTCTCCATCATGAATCTTGATAAAATTTCATTTTATAGCTTGAATTTAGGGAAGGAACCTCTGGCTAGGTTCTGGGGTCAATAAGGTGTGGACCTACAGGTTCACCCATCGACACATTAAATGATCCCCCCCAAGTCTCTGTAACTTTCTCTAGTAGTGAGAATTCAGATTGGGGTAATAGTGATAGAAAATACTCAACCATTACCCCATGTTTCTAATACTAAGAGGTGTATTTAAATTTCTATATAATCATATAAAAAGAAACACAAGAGATCATTGAGATTGGTACGAACTGTACATCAAAGAAGTAAGTATTTGTACTATCCTCTGGTATTATGATTTGCTTGATACACCTTGGTGACCACATTCATCCACTCGTGGGATACACATCTATCTCTTCTCTTAA
The DNA here is from genome assembly GCA_963277665.1 of Viscum album. Classification (NCBI taxonomy): domain Eukaryota; kingdom Viridiplantae; phylum Streptophyta; class Magnoliopsida; order Santalales; family Viscaceae; genus Viscum; species Viscum album. The sequence continues at coordinate 1,009,520,438 of OY728126.1, forward strand.
GGTATTAAAAATTGATATATCGTGAATGGAGAAGTAAAACCCAATAGAATCACATATTCAAGCTCACAAATCTATTACCTTAATATGCAAAGTACTAAGAGAGTAAAATACAACTGTTCCTATTTCTATAGAGTGAGATAAAGTTTACGGTAATATAAATTACATTTCTATTCAGTATCAAATGTTTTTACTAATATTATTCTCTTGAAAATATCTCAGTTCATTTCCATTGACAATGGATCCTACATTAATCAAAGCTGATATTCCTATTTCTCTAGAAGGAAGGAACGCGGATCTTGGAAAATCTGAAGTAGATAGTCATGTTGATCCTGACTTGGAAAGATCTGATGACATTGAACTAGTTATAGAATTGATGGAACAAAATTTCAATGAAGAAAATTTGGCCATCAAATAACATTTTTTAGATACCTTAAATGGTGAGGATTCGATAACATTCCAAGCCTCGTATAATAAAATTATGGATTCCATTAATCCATACATTGATATTCCAGTTTCCATCAAGGATTTTGGGGACTTCCATGGGGAATTGGTAGGTTGTAAGTTCCCATTGTTTCATTTTCCATACATAATTGTTATTATTTTAATTGGTAAATCACATCAAAGTTCAATATAGGTAGCTTTTTCAGTAGATAATGTCGAAAATTCCCTTAAATAATGGGGTATTCTGCTTTATCCTTCTTCAACTAAAGTTGGACAAATGTCAACTGATGACCCCATACTGAGAGACATTCCATATCCTTCAATCATGGAATCTAGGAAAGCTTAGTAGAATTCCCCTACACAAGAAACACTTGTTTAAACTAATGAGTCTGAGAATATTGGGGTTGAATTTAATCTCAATCATTCAACTTATTATTGGGTAAATGTTATCGATTATCTAGATCATGCCCCATTTTTTCCATTCTTCTGAAATAGATATTGATTCTGACTCACCATTTAGGTTTATTGGCTCCCATAGTTGTATCGATAGGTGATACTTCTATGTTGGCTCAAATATCAACAAAAGGTGAAGTATCACACTATTTTAAGAGAAGCAGATAAAGTCACCTCTCTATGTGATTTGTTTCTAAAGTAAATTCTACCGTATAGTAGTGACTCAGATTCATATTTAAATATGTAATTTTTACATGTAATGGCACGTAAAAATACATGGAAAAAAATTTGGAAGATATTTTCTGAGAAGCCTTTGGATGAGCTACTGTCCCATTTTGGAAAAATGCTTGCACTATTTTTCATATTGGGATTTGGTGGATTTTATTATCACCTAGTCTACAATGTAATGAAAGAGACCATTCACTGATGGGAGTAAGAACATAATTTATGGAAAGATCTTGAAAAGGATACACTACTAATTAATTTTGATATCTTCCAAGCTGCAATAGATGAGGCATAGGCTAACCATAATAAGAGGTCGATAGAAATTGGCCAAAAAATTAAAAACATGATGAAGGAGATGATACATCTTCAATATAAAATGGATTTTTTCCACAAAAATCATGAGAAATTGAACCAAACTTTAGGAGAGCCCAAGTTGGAAGGGATACATTCCATTTCAACAGCAAAAGAAGCTCTTCTTCAAGATGAGGAGGATGAAGTGGATCAGCTATATCAACTTAAACAAGAAACTGATAAGGATCATGAATTTTTTCAATGGATGAAGAGTCATGTTGAGAGTTTCATTTGACATAAGGTAGAGAGGCTTTATTCTGTGGATGGGCCTATGATTTCACCATATGAATGAATGGAATTTCTTCTCCAATCATATATATCTTCATTCTTGATTTCTATAATTGCAATATGAAAGGTGATGATTAATTTTTAAAATAAAAAATCTATACAATATAATCATAATTGAAATAACAGGAATGAGGGTGCTCAAAAATTTCATTTTAATCTAATGGGCCTAATGACCATTGATTGATTTTTACTAGGTTTATATAGAATAACCCCCACAAACATTGTATATTATGACCTTTTTTTATTGATCAATATTGCCTAAATCAAACAAAATGTAAGTCTAGTGACATGAGACTTGACATTTGTCTAGAGTTCCCTTGTTAGGTTTTCAATTTGGTGAGTATCATGTCCCTTGTAATAGGCAGTTTAAATTCATTCTTGTTAGATTAGTAAAACTAGACTTTATGGTTTAATAGCTTTGACCATAAATCTTCAAATTAGATCCCAACAAGTTTCAATGGCTTGGAATTTTTCCAATATTCCTTATATACTTCCAAGGGTAATCTTGAGTCATTATTTTTAATGTCACCAAATTTAAAACAAGAAGTATAAACATATAGGAGGTATTTTCCATGAATGAAATTACTATTATTTTAAAAAACTGCTTTATGGGTTGTATTATGTGTAGGGACAACTAGAGAATATGCTCTATAGAAAAATAGTGGAATATTTTCAATTATAGGACTTTTATATAGGAAAGATATTTGAGGCCACCTAGGGGAATGTAGTGCATATTAAAGAAAATTATAGCTCTGTAATTTTACCTTTTGTTGTTGATAATCTTGGGAAAATAGGATTTCGGTTACTCAAGACAATAGTGGTTTGTTTTTCCATGTAATGATATTTTAAGAATAAATGGTCCTCTATGAAAACATATTTCATGAATGGGGAAACCACTCCTACACAAATTTGGTGTGGGTGGAATGGTTAAAATGTTTCGTAAAGGGGGATTTCTGATATCATGCTATGTATTTTTAAAGCCATTAAGTGAGTGCAGTTTCAACTGATGCAGTGAGGACATTGTATTTTTTAGTTTCATGTCATGCAGTGAGGTCATTATAATGTCGAGTTTCAATTCATACAGTGAGGATATTGGGTGGATTTAATTTTATGTCTTTAGCATTGACCAAAGGTTCACGAGTCTCCAATTTCTTGATAATTTGTCTGAAAACATACTACCATGTTCAAGTTTGTAAAAGTAGAATTGTAAATTGTCAATTGCGAATTTACAGATCTGATGAATGATACGGTAAAAGGGATAAATTAATTAGAGTATGTATTTTCCAAGAATGAAGTTACCATTTTTTTTACAAACTCATTACGGGGGATGTATCATGCAGGTCCGACTAGGGCATATGCGTTGTAGCCAAATAGTGGAATCTTTTGATTTTCCGGTCTATTATGTAGGAAACATATACAAGGCCACATAGGGGAATGTAATGAATTGTCAATAAATATAGCTCTTGGGTATTAAATATTCTATTTTTAAAAGTTTTATAAAGTTTATATAGATTCAAATATTCTAAAGCACAATGTTTGGTTTATGGAAAAATATCCCTGGATGCAAAAATAGTATTTTGAATCAGGATTTTAAGAGAAAATGAGCAATTGGTTCTCTAGGATGGTCTGACCCAAACATAGGGTATATAGTGTTTATATATTTAATTTATGTGACAAGCACCAAAATACATTGAAAATAGTATATGATGTGTGGTAAAATGATACAAAGTTATTTTAATATGCTTTGAACACATGAAAATGGAAATTTGTAAACCATGGTCTTGGAAGATTTTAGATCAAGAGAATGGAAGTGGAAAAAATATACATGGATAGCCACATTAAGATACAGATTCTTATATATTGTCATCAAAATTTGAAGGGGAAAAGTATGATTTTACCAAGAAAGAAGTTACCATTTTTTGACAAGCCCGTTATTGGGTCCTTATTATGTCGGGCCAACTAGGGAATATGATGCATAGCCAAACATTGGATTCTTTTGACTGACATGCCTATTATGTAGGAAACTTATTCACGGCCACCTAGGGTCAGGTACGTCATAGTTAGACAATATAAATCTTATATATTAAAAAATCCTCCACCAAAACAAATGTAAGAATGATTTTGAAGATATGAAAATATTCAAGATTAAGAGTGTGAAATACGAAAGGGGGAAATGCTCAATGCATAAGAGAAATATTTAATCAATATTGGACTTGATTTTGAAGTCCCTTACATAGATCTGACTCATATTAAAAATGGGTACATTTCTTGTTAACTTGGTGGGTTCTCTAAGGAGAGGAACAAAAATGAAGACTTCGACATAAGTTGTTTATTATATGTTGAATAATGATAAAAATGATTATGTGACTGGGACTAGGATCTAAGGCCTATTTTCCCCTACATATCTCAATTGAGATGAGAATAAATCCACACACTGTTATTTGGGTACATTTTAGTTTAATTATATTAATAAAGGGCATGAATTGGTTCTGATTTGAAAAAGGAATATTGTGATTGGACTAGAGAGTTGAACCCGGGTGTCACTGTGTATCTCATATGGATGTGAATCAAGCCACACATGGTTCCTGAAACATTACCTATGATGGTTTGACTCATACACATAGGGAGTAAAGTGGGATTTTGTTTATTTTTTCTAGGCCAAATATTGGCTATCCAGGAAACTCTACATATCCCATTGACATGAGAATTAATCCAAGTGCATTTATTGAGAAAATCATTTCCCACAACAATTGAATTTTATGTGAAATATGGGGGCTTCTATCAAATTTGGTAATAATGATTAAATTTAAAACATGATATGGTATTAATATCAAACCATATACCCTGTAAGAGTAATTTATATAGACTTGGTTAATATATAGGAAGAAAAAGGGTAATAAATTTCCTTTCAGTTGTGGCTGGGCCCATGATTTGATATCCAAGTGTCTCTACATATCTCATTGAAATTATAATCAAGCCATACATAGTTCTTGAAATGAGGTCTCTATTTATATCTTCTTTAAACAAAGGGAGAAATGTAACTCATGTGACACTTAGGAGTATAAATTATGTGAGTAATTCTTGCTCATGTAAGCTACTCATTTTTTTTAAAGAATCACAAGAAATACCAATTTGTGGTATCTTATGGGATTTTATAACATTAAATGAAGAATATGTTAACCATATAGTTTAATTTTGTGTAGTGAGGACAAATGATGTCATGTTGTTTAATGTAGTGCAATAAGGAAAAATATGCTATGCATTTTAATGTCGTGCATCATGGACCCATATGGTTGTTATCAAGTTTTATGTCATGTAACATGGACTTTGTGTTGTGCAGTTTAGAGTCATGCGGTGAGGGAAAATGATGTGTAATTACAACAATTAA